>CAWUPB010001108.1:13110000-14310000 GCA_963924115.1 Dovyalis caffra
GCCCTTTCTATTGCAAACGTATGATCCTTACGTTGATAACAATCCGTACCCCTTTGTTTTTCTCAATGCCGATGAAGATTTATTCATTTCTGCCAATAATTGAGGTTATTTGTTCGATTATATGTGTGAAAAGGTTGTCAAGACTTATCCCATGATAACCGGAGCTGAACCCTGAAGCTATCCTAGCACAGGTTCTGCAGCGTTGCTTTCTTTGATGTTACAAGCTGAAACAAATAATCTTGTAGCAGAAGTTTTGGTGTGCGGAGGGTGCACCAAAAGGAAAACAATCTAAATTTCCAGTTAGCAGTGAAAGAAATATTTCTGGTGGGTTATTCTATGAGAAAGACAGTGAAATTTTATGATTAAGGATAGAAGAGGGCTTACGTGATGCAACAAATCACAAGCTGTATAAACGGTCCGGCAGAACCAATGTATAAAGACTTACAAAGCATGATGAATACCTCGCGGAAAACACTCCGATCAAGAAATATGCTCCGATCACAAAAAATTGCTGAAAATTGTTGGAGAAGTGAATTCCTGATAATAGGAGGCAGCATCAGTTTCGCCGGAATGAGCCACTTCTAGGTAAACTCCAGCTCTGAACTTCTCTCCTTCCTACCAAAAACATTACCATCATAACGAGTTCATAATATTGCCAGAATGACATTAACACAAAATGCAAAAACAAATGAAACTACAAAATGGAGGCAGAAGTTAAAATAAGAACAATTTCATCAGGACATTTTGAATGGAAGATGCTGAAGAAAAACGCATACTCCAAGAAAATTTAAAATAGCTCATCCCTACAACTGAATTGTAGTAAGAAAAGAGAAGTGTAGAGAAAACCTTTTCTCAGCTCAAGTCCATTCATGTTCAATTCTCTGGTGATACACTTTCATAAAGCAAGAGCAGAGAGAGTGCTCTGCTACAAGACAGAGAGGAGATATGGCCCAGAGAGAGTGCGCTTTTGCAACACTGTCTTCGATGCACAAGTGCCACTTCTTTTAGTGGCCTTCTGATATTAAAGTAGAGCTTCAGAATCAATATCCCAAATTGATATAGCTCTTTCAATGAGCGAGCACTGAAAAGGAGTCAGTTTCCTCCCTTCGGTCACTAAATAAATTCTGGGAAGCTCTCCCAATCTATTAGAAAATTTGTTTTGCAGGTACCCAGCATAAAAGAAGGAATATAATTAATATTCACCATCCATCCTCGGCCATAGATTGACACATGAACGAGTTTTCGAAACTCATGACTGCCCACGGTAAAAGTAGAGAATGCTTTTCTCGAAGCCTCCAATCCAGCAGCAGTCATCAAGGATCTTTAATTGGAAATCCTTAATAACTTGTGAAAAGAAGAGATGCAATCAATAGTTACTATATGCTTGTAAAAAGGAATTGTATCAGATTATGCATGCCTTAAGAAAAGACAAAAGGAAATTAAATTGATTAGGAAGATAAAAATAAAAAGATGGACAGATTAGGGAAATGGGAACAGAGAAGAGGAGACAAGCAAAAACTCTCGGAAACCACCGAGAATAGAGATCAAGATATTCAAGTTAGTACATCCAATTATATACATACAATTCCACTACAACTGTGCAAGTGTTGTATGCCTAGAATGACCATTCCGTATTCTTAAATATTGAAAATACGTGAAGGCATGAAATTCAGCAGATAAATATATCCGTTCATTCAAACAAAAAATTTCAAATTTTACAAGAGATGAAAAATGATTTAGGGATGGAATGCTTTCCAACTTGCCATAATCTCAAATTCTCATTCTTTCAAGACAAGGAAATACATGAGGTTGGGGTCACATGACCACTTAGCTGATGGCACTTACTATGGGTTCCACATTAGGGGAAAAAAAAAAAAACAAAATAAATAAAGGTGAGCAACTCTAATAAATAAATTGAAGGTTGGGTATTTGGAACAAAAATTAATCAAAATTTGGGTATCAAATTTACAGTTTTATCATGTTGAAATTATTAGATAGACAATGGCGTTTGCGCTCCACAGCCCCCCCACCCCCCCGCCGGGGGGAAACGAAGTAGAGTGCAGAAGTCTCCAAGGCGTTTGACAAGATAGGAAATGCCAAATTCATAGTCCACCTCTATGCTGTCTACTGGATGTATGTTGTAGGTCTAGCTTATGAAAGAACTTAACATAATTCATTAAGAAATTTAATTAAAAAAATAACTATTGTAAAATTAAAAAGAAAAAATTTCTTTAATTTATTTTAATACTACAATTACAACAAATTGCAGTGTTCAATATGGTGATTTCATATAGTATTGAACTTTGTAGAAAATATACAATTTTTTTTCGATTCTAAATTTTTATGATAAGACAGATTTAACTAAAAAAGTAATTTATATTACCATCAAAATTTTTGCTTTTTAGATTCATGAAGAAATTTGAGTGACTGTATTTCTTTTTCTTTTTTAAGTGGATTATTTCGGAATTGGTCATATAGTTTTTTCTTCTACGATAATTTTTTTTTCATGTAAATTTGATATTTTTGTGGTTATGTCTTTGTAATTGATGTATTTTATACTCTTAATTTTTTTTGTTTATTTAGCTTGGTTAATTTCTCAAAAAATTTAACTCATACGAAATTGGATTAAATTTCCAACATTATCCTCAATTTGTCACTTTAGCTTTTAGGCTATTGATTGAACCTCATATTATAATTGTAATCAAATTAGGTCAATTGACAAAATTTCAAATGTCGGAAACTAATCTGTCCATAAGCATATAGATTAGGAACTATATATCTTCTTAATTTTTTATTGTTGAATTTTGTAATTAAAAATATTTGTCGGTATGATACCAATAATATTAATTAGATCCATGTTGATGCATAAATTTTCTTTGAGTATATAAAATTAGAAAGAAAAAAATGATTAACTGATATATATATATATTGGTAATCTGGATGTTTTCTTTAAAAACTATGCTTCATAAAATATTGTCAGAACAAAAATAAAAATTTTATATCAATAATTTAAATTATCACGTTAAGAAAATGATCAGAAAATTTACATATCTGTTTTTCTATCAATTTGTCTTTCTGATTACAAACTTTATGTTATAATTTTTCTTTACGAAAAAATAGATCTATTTATATTCCTTTGTCTAATCATGATATTTTATAATTACATATCTAAGAAATATGTTTAAATATGAAGATGTTAAAATTAATGAGGGTAATGTAGATGTTACTTATTTGTAATTTAATAAAATAAAATATTTTATTTAGACATTTTTTTCTAAGTGAAAGATGAGGTAAATAGGCCTTAACATATATTCAGTCCGCAACTTTCAAAATCTTGTTAATTAGATCGATTGATCTTATAATATGTGGTTCCCTTTACTTAATTGATGGCACGCGTATTAAATTGATTGATAGAGGAGCTAGGAAAATTATAGATTTAGTGTGATGGAAAAATAAAAATGTTTTGAACTTGGGCTAAGAAATGAAATTAAGTGTAGTTAGACTAGTTACTATTATTATTATTATTATTATACCAAAATGTAGGCTAATTGCATCTTGTCTGATTGGAATAAGTTCGATACTTATTGTTTTTTCAATTATCTTTCAGTTCATACTCTAAAAATGAGTTCTTTTAAGTATCATCAATAAGAATGACATGATCGATGATACGTGCAAAGTTTGTTGAGAAGGTATATGAAAACCGTGCCTTGCATGATCAATAAACAATATATCATCATATGTGATGTCTTCCGATTATATATAAATTTTCCAAAACTTTATAGTTTATGTGAATCTTTATAGGTATTTTTTTTATTATATGTGTTGATACCCGATTTCTCCCTTAGTATTTTCCTTTTATTATTCAAAATAATAACAATAATTGTCGCTACTCGATATTGTACGGGACTCCTGAAAAAATTAAAATTTTGTTATTTATAGAGTTATTTATTAGTTTGGAGTCGCCAGCTAGTATTGAAGGAACTACAAACCTTAAACGAGCACTCGGTTCATAGATTCTAAGACTAGAAGTTGGTCACGCTTTGAGAAGAAATTGAAAACCAAAAAATGCCCTTTCCTAAGAAAGGTATTATATCCGATTTAGTCCTAAATTCATCTCTAAAAACGTTTTATTTGTGTCAAATTATTTTCTATTTTTAAAAACATTCTAATTTTCCAAGTAAAAAAAAAATTATTTTTTATTTTTGGGTTTGACATCGTATTGAAACGATCATCGGATCCTTTATTCTAGAGACACGTCCGTTCAAACATCGGACTCATTTTAAGCCTCGACACAATCGGTGTTTCGGAGAACATCTTGATTATTAAAAATAATTTTTTTTGGCTAACAACAGTTCTTATCGGATAAGAGACTTTGTTAAAGGTTATATATATATATATATATATATATATTTTTAATTCTTTTGTTGGTGGAAAAATCATCATCGGTTCCTAAAAAAATAGGAGGCTCGACAATTATCCACTTATTGTTTGCTTAATCTAATTATTGACATTTTAGAGAAAAACTATCAGCGAGTCCCTAAAAATTTAGGAGACTTGACAATTCACTCACTTATTAATTATTAATCTAATTTTGAAATAAAATCCTAATAAAAAGAATTAGCTATTATTTTTTTTTTTTCGATAGAAAAATTATCATAGTCCCTAAAGATTAGAAGACTCGATAATTCGTCTTTCATTTAATTGTCTAAACTAGTTGTGAAAGTTAAAGTTCTAAAATAAAAATTTAATTAAAATTAACTAGGTAGCATTTTTTTTAAAAAAACTAGAATATATAAAAGAAAAAAAAATCTAAATTAAACTAGACCTAAACATACATAAATAAACATTCAATATAAATCATCTAAAGTAAAATAAAAATAAAAACATGAATAAATAAAATACAACAAACTAAATAACATTTTTTTTAAGACGGTGGGCTCGTTAAGCGTCAAGCCCAAAAGGGGTTTGGACGATCCAACCCTTATTATTTTCTCCTTTAGGTTGGGCTAAGCCTATAATTTCAGATTTATATTAGACCTAAACTAAACAGATCAATGTTTTTCTTTGGGTAAAAGAAAAAAAAAAAGCCCATAAATAGCCATCACTTCTTTTCTATTTCTTTTTTTTTTAATCAAACATGTTTATTGCTCCCATTTTCTTGCTATTGTTCACCGTACATTCTATTATTTTCTCTCTCTCCCCCTAAAATTGACTAGCTATAAATCATCCCCAAAATCCAAATAAATCTCAACATGTTTCCATTACTTCCCATGCTACCTATCATGCATTATTCTCAAAAAAAAAAAAAAAAAAAAAAAAAAAAGAAAAAAGAGAACCGTTTCTCATAGTCTTGGAGCGAGTATATTGTGATAGTGACAAAGTCATTATCACTTATTCAAGCATAGCTAGGATACACACACACACACGCACACATATGAAAGTAAAAAGCAAAAGGTTTAGAGAATTACTTACAAAATTTGAATGAAAATAAGGAACTAAAATGAAGTAGAAACTAGTGGAAGAGCTCGCTACTTGGTCGATATAGCTCCCCTATTTTAAGTTGTGATTGGCCGTCCTTTGTTTTAGATTTCTCCTCCTTCTTTTCCACTTCTTCTAGCTATTGTTTTTTATGCTTCTTTTGTTTTCTTGGTTTTCTCTCTCTCTTTTTTTATTTTTATTTTATTGCTACTTTGTTTCTCTTCCAATTTATGCTCTTTGCTTCTTTTTTTGTTTACTACTCTATCACTCTTTGTTGTTCTCTTCTCTCCCCTTTCTCTCACTCTCTATTATGTTCTTTTTTCTTTTTCATTTGTGCTATCTCGTTCTCCCTCTCTATTTTTTCTCGATCTTTTTTTTCTTTACTACTTTCTCCTCTCTATTCTTTCATCCCTTTTTCTTTTCTATTTTTTTTCCTTTTTGTTCCCCTCTTGCTATTATGTATATGCTTCGACTGGTCGTGGAGAGTGGGTAATTGGTAGTGGGTTACTTGCGGGAGTTGTGGGGAGTGGAGAGTGTGGTCGTGGGTTTGTTTTGTGGAGAGTGGAATGGTGGAAAAATGGAGCAAAAGTTGTAAGATTTTATGGAGAAGGTGGTGGAGAGTGGAGGTCGTAAGGAGTAGAAAAGAAAGATGACTAAGTCGGCCATCCAAAAAACGAACATGTCGAGAAACAAAATGAGGCGAGTTTGTTATAGTTTGTAACAAACTACTTCATGCCATTGTTCCTCTCCTACGTTAAAGAAGGAGAAGGAACAATGGAATGTATAAAAATTCCAACCTTGGACGACAGGTCGTTAGAGTGCGATTGCCAAGTTCGTCCTATCATTCGCTCCTTCTTTCCAATTAAGCTCTTTTTAATTTTGATTTTTTCGTGATTAAGCTCTTTTGATAATTATTTTAGTCCCTTTAGTTTCAATTGTTCCTAATCCCCTCTTAATGTTTTTCAATAGTTTCCTAACTTTTTTGGTATTTATAGATTAACCGATTATACTTTTAAAATAAATCACAATTATATCCTTAAAAATAAAATTGATCAATTTCTCTTTTTTATCATTTATCTTTTTTTTTTACTTTTTTTATTTTTTAGTAATAAATAAATAAATAAATTTGTAACCCAAATTTGAGTTATGACGAGTTGCCCCCTCTTTATAATAATTATAACATAAAGTCAAATAAAAAATAGGATTCTCAATGACTTTGTATAATAAGATTGTAAGGAATTATTATTATTATTTTTTGTTGTTCGGGAAACCTTCCTTAGAAAAATAAATATGCAATACATAAAAAATTTAAAGATACAATACATGGTCATGTTCATTAAATGTGGCCTATATTGGAAAAATAAATATGAAGCACATGAAAAATTTAAATATGCGAGTACATGGTCATATTTGTTAAAGACGGCCTATCTTGAAAAAGTAAATATGCATTATATAAAAATTAAATATGCAGTACATGGTCGTGTTCGTTAAAGGCGGCTTGTCTTAGAAAAATAAATATGTAGTACATGCAAAATTGAACATGCGGTACATGGTTGTGTTCATTAAAGGAGGCTTGCCTTGGAAAAATAAATATGCGAGTACATGCAAAATTGAACATGCAATACATGGTTGTGTTCGTTAAAGGAGGCTTGCCTTGGAAAAATAAATATGTAGTACATGCAAAATTGAACATGCGGTACATGGTTGTGTTCGTGAGAGGAGGCTTGTTTTGGAAAAATAAATATGGAGTACATGAAAAATTAAATATGCAATACATAGTTGTGTTCATTAAAGGCGACTTACCTTGGAAACTAAATATGCATTATAAGAAAAATTAAATATGCAATACATGACCATGTTCGTTAAAGGCGGCCTCGCCTTGGAAAAGTAAGTATACGATACATGAAAAATTAAATATGTAGTACATGGTCGTGTTCGTTAAAGGCAACTTATCTTGGAAAAATAAATATACGAGTCCATGAAAAATTAAATATGCAATATATGACCGTGTTCGTTAAAGGCGACCTACCTTGGAAAATAAATATGTAATACATGGACAATTGAATATGCGATACTCGAAAACTTAAATCGCAATACATGATCATGCTCATTAAAGGTGGCTCGCATTGAAAAAAAAATTCAGTTCATAAAAAATTAAGTATGTAGTACATGGCCATGTTCATTAAAGGCGATTTGCCTTGGAAAAATAAATATGTAGTGATTGTTAGGCAACCTTGATTAAAGCAATGAGTTGAATTTAGTGATCTTACTCGAAAGTGTGAATTGACCATTGACTTTTGGGTTTTGCATTTGGGCGGTAGGCTATTGTGAAGCGACCTTTCCTTAAAGAAAACTTGACATGATGGTTAGTTAAGATGCCTATAGGAAACATAGGCTATTCCACTTAACTTCCCATTGGGCTTTCTCTTTTAGTTATCAAAGTTTCGATGTTGGACTACTATCTATGATCCGAGCACTATGCCTTACCCCATGATGGGTTTTACCCTTTCGGTGAGATAAACTCGACCATTCTTTCCTATTCAAGGTCGTAATCGTTTCCTTTTATGATCAACTATTTAATTGTCTCGTTTGCATTTAATAATATTGTGTTCGATACGAGTTTTCTTTTGTCACTTTTTTTATGACTTGAGGTCTCATATGCATCTCAAAATGTTTGAGACCTTTGTATTTTATGAATCCTTCCTTTATAAGGAAAGCTAGCTAGATTTCAAATAGAGATCTTTGGTTCCGAGTTCAAACACATCCATGTGTATACTTCGGAGTCTTATCATGCAAACACTACGATATGATCAACTTTGTGATTTTTCTTATGTATTTGTGTTTATGTGAACAACTAGCTCATGAAAAGAGTTATGTAATTATGAGAAAAAAAGGATTGGCTTTGTCCTCGGGGATTATTACACTTTGGTACCTAATGTGATTTCATATGAAATGTGTCTTGAGTTTGACTATCTCGTTTTTCATAAAATTCTATCACAACTCGCTCATAGACTAAGACGCATCCGACTAAGAGGTTATCTTTAGTTAGAAAGTGCTTTCATTATCATGTAATGTAGGTTATGGCATTAATTTCTTAAAAAACGAGTAATCATGACTCAAATGGTGTTTCGGGGTTTTGTTGACATAGGATCACTTTGTAAAAAAATTTGTCCCCCCTTTTTTCTTAGACATGTCTAATGTTGATGTTTGGTTGACTTGACTTACCTTTTCTTGTCATGTTTCAAAATGGATCTTATGATGCAAGCCAAGACGTTTTTCCATGTGAGAGTTTTCTTTTTTTTTTTTTTAGAGAGAATTTGACTTGATCATAATCCTCTCTTTTGAATTTGAATTTTTGAGCTCTTTAAAAGAATGCTGGTTATTTAGTAATAGGTTTTTCGGATTAGTGTCCTCTAATGAAGATTTTTGTTTTTTTTGATAATTTCTAAAAATCTTTTTTTTTTTTAGCTTTTTGGCTTTTTTCCCTTAGTGTAGGGGTGATCCTAGTCCAGGATATTATGAAATAAACAAAAGGCTCAAAATTGAACTTCAAAGGATAGACTAGATTTTGAGTAAGATAAAATTTTCAAAGATGGTCTTTCCTCATTCTAATGGCAAACTACATAGTATGATGAGCCTTATTCTAATGAGCTTTACGATAAGATGATGCTTAGGTAGGACATTTGATTTGCACACATGTCATGTACCCATCACGAGAGGTTTCGATGACCTATTTCTCGTAGGTGAGAGTGACTATATCAACATTTTTTTTTATGACCAATCGTTAGGTTTGTATGATATTTCTCGATCATCAATTGGATATATCTCGTTCTCGTTTACCAAACTTATCATTTTGTCTATCTTTATTTTAGCCAAATAGAATATTGAGTGATTACCTCCTAACTAAAATCTTGATTGTATTGCTTAGTTAGAACTCGAATTCCTTTTATCAATTTGATTTGCAAAGGCATATGTGACCTTACTATCTTTTGAGTTCATTAGAGCTTGAAATTTTTGTTTAATCATTTTTAACTAAGATATTGCTATGACATCGTGATTATTTTATGTATCAACTTATAAATAATATTAATAGAGATCATGAGGGAAATGAGAGAAGTGATGCATATTTGAGATCGAAAAAATAAGGATGTAAAACAATGCAATGCACATTTTTTTGCTCGAATGTTGCCTTTTATTTCATAAAGAAAGTGACAATAACATTTCAAGCATAATACTTCTTCACTACATCTAAGTTTACAAGCTTAACTATGTTATCTCTATCCATAGTTGCTAATAGAAATACACCTTTTAAGAAAACTTTTCTAACTATATATGGACCTTCATAATTAGGTGACCACTTACTCTTATCTTCTATAGATTTGAAATTTTTTCTAAGAACCAAATCTCCTTCTCAAAATTCTTTTGGTTTGACCTTCTTATCATAAGCTTTAGCCATCTTCTTCGATACATCTATGCATGTCAAATGGCTACTAACCTTTTTCACCGATCGAGTTCCATTACTCATATCTAATTTTGGCCCACTCGATCTCTTCTAATTGTGTTTCTATAAGTATTCTAAGAGAAGGAATCTTTATTTCTAAAGGCATCACCACCTCCATGCCATAAACCAAAGAGTATGGGGTGGCATATGTTGATGATCCGACGGTTATTCAATAAGCATATAAGGCATATGTGAGCATTTCATGCTAGTCTTTATATGTGACTACACCATTCATCTTGGGTCCGTAGGGTGTTGAGTTCAAATGCTTAATCTTTCAATGTTTACATAGTTTTATGATCATTTTCCCATTGAAATTTAGAGCATTATCAAAGACCACTGTTTTTGGCAAACCATATCAACAAACCAAACTCTTCTCTCGTAAATCACTAGATAACGTTTTGGCTAACATAAGCATAAGAGGCGACTTTAACCCATTTGGTAGAGTAGCCAATCGCAACTCGGATGAATTGATGACCATTGCTTGCTTTTGGATTGATTGGCCTCATGATGTTTAAAACCCACATGGTGAATGAATAAGGAAATACCATGCTATATAGAGGTGCTTGGAGGAGCATTGATCTTATCCTTATAAACTTGGAATTTATTAACATACTCTATGTAGTATCTTTCTATGATCATCTAGAAATAACCACACCTAGTATTTGACGAGTTATAGTGTATCAATTTACATATGTTACATAGATTCCCTTATGGACTTCTTCAACTATTTTACGGGCCTCTTTCTCATTCAAGCATATGAGAAGTGTACCATTAATGCTTTATTTGCAAAAGACCTTGCCATCAAGATAAAAATCTATAGCCATCCATCTTAAGGTTTTCCGATCTATTTTGGAAGCTCCTAAAGGATGCTTTTGACTTTCAATGAAGGTTTTAATATCGTGATACCATGGCTTCTATCCACTTCCTCTTCTATAAGATAATAATATACGGGTGTGTTTCAAGCTTCAATAGAAATAGGTTGTATTCTAACCCCTTGATCAAATTTGGTCATCAAGGCTAAAGTTGTTAATGCATCCATAAATTGGTTTTTTATCCCGCCTTATATAAGCAAATTCAATTTCATCAAACTCTTCGACTAGCTTGATTAGATAAGTCTGATTGGGTTTTAATTTTTCATCGTTCGTCTACCATTCAACTTTGACTTGGTAAATTATCGGCATTGAATCCCCATGCACCTCGAGTTTTATGATTCCTTTTTCCGTAGTAGCCTTTAGACCATGTATACATGCCTCATATTCTTCGATATTATTGATATAGTCAAACTAGAGTTAAATGACTATGGGATATTATATTCCATCAAGAAAGATTAGCACTCGCCCCACACCACTACCATATATATTTATGACCCTATCAAAATACATGGTTTATTTTTCATCATCGGACTTAACTAACTCGATCTCGGTAATCATGATGTTTTCATCAAGAAGATCAAAATCTAAAGGCTCATAATCTTCGATTGCATTATCTATCAAATGGTCCGTAATTATACTACTTTGACTGATTTTCTTATCATGTAAATAATATCATATTCCGCCAACATCATTTACCACCTCGTAATTCTACTCGACAAATATGGTTTCTCAAAGATGTAATTGAGAGGGTCTCGTTTTTGTGATCAACTATGCTTGTATAGTATAGCATATACTTGTCTAAGCCTTCGAGCATTCCATACTAAACCGTAACATATTTTTTTAACTATACTCGTATCCGGATTCATAGTCCGTGAACTTCTTACTCAAATAGTAAATGACCTGTTCTTTTCTTCTAGTATCATCTTGCTGAACCAAAACATAACCTATTGTTGTCTTAGTGACCATCGGATATAAAATCAATGGTCGATAGGGAATAAGTGGAACTAACGGATGAGGGTTCTATAAATATTGTTTGATTTTATCAAAACTAGTTTGAAAAGCATCATCTCAAGTTTCTAGGTTTTTTTTTTCAATAATCAAAAGATGAGTTCATAAGTTACTATAAATTGGGAAATGAATCGAGCTATGTAGTTGAGTCGACCCAAAAATCCTTTGACTTTCTTTCACTTCTTGGTGATGGCATCATCTCGAATAGCTTTGACCTTATCGGGATCCACTTCTATTTCTCATTTACTCACAATAAAGCCTAATAGCTTTCTTAACTTAACCTCGAGAGGTTCATTTAGCAAGATTCAACTTTAGGTGATACTTTTGTAGTCACTCAAATAGCTTCCTTAAGGTTACAACATGATCATCCTTAAGTTTTGTTTTGGCAATCATATCATCCACATACACTTCAATCTCTTTGTTCATCATATCATGGAATAAAGTGATCATGGCTCTTTGATAAGTTACTCCAAGCATTTTTCAAACCGAAAGGCATGACTTTGTAGCAATAACTTTCCCATGGTGTGATGAATGTGGTTTTATTCATATCCTACTCCGTCATCTTGATCCGATTATACCTAGAGAATTCATCCATGAAAGAATAAGTTGAATTCTTTGTGGCATTGTCTATCGGCATATCGATGTGTGGTAATGGAAAGTCATTTTTATTACTATCTTTGTTCGATTTTGAAAATCGATACATATTCGAATCTTCTCATTCTTCTTTTCTACCCCCATAATGTTAGATACCCAAGTTAGATATTTGATCACTTTTAGAAATCTTGTCTCAAACGGCTTGATGACCTTTTCCTTAACTTTGACTAGCATATTTGGTCTTATACTCGGTTTCTATTTTACTAGCTTGTACCCAAGCAACATTGGGAGTTGTGCATCACTATGTCGGTATCTAGGCTAGGCATGTCTTCATATGACCATGTAAACACATCGACATACTCATGTAGCAAGGTAATCAATCTCTTTCTTTCTTCTTTTGATATCATGATCCTAATTTCCACCTCTTTTCTATCTTCCGTTGTGCCCAGTTGATAATTTCCAATTCCTCTTGATGAGGTTTTAGAGATCATTTAGACAATTACATCGATTTGGTAAATTCATTTACTTCCTCATCCTTGAGCTCATCTTCATCCATTGTAATTAGATTTTCATCATATTTAGACAAAACATGCTCAATGTAATTATTTTAAAAATTTAAAAAGTGTTCATTTTCTATATCCCTAAAAGTAAAAATGGGCGACTAAAAAGAATGGAGGAGAATGGACACAAATTTTTAAAGGAAATTCATAATCTTATATTAATATAAAATATAAAGGCTCAACACTATTTCTTTTCAATATCTTAAGCTAGATTACTAAAAGATAAAGATGAAAAAAGTAGTAAATTACTCAAGCTTATTGATTGGTTGAATCTCTTCTTTGCTTTAGTTACCAAGCTCCTCACCCGTGTGCTTTCCTTGATTAGGCGATCGGTTGGTGGCATCTCTCCTAACATGTTAACGATCAATTATGGAAGCATCATAGTTTAGGGAACAACCACTACCGACTTAGGACGGACGATCTTCTCAACTGTTGCTTCTTCCTTGGTCCCTAACTAGTTAATGGATAGACCAACCAACATTGCCTCCAAGTCTACTCGTTTCCTTATTGAAATTAATTATATAAGTCAAATATGAAAAATTTATCCGAATGTGAGGAATATAAATCTTCTCATCATTAGGTCAGTCGGCCCTCGATTCTAGCCAATCTCTTCTCTTTCTTCCGTTCACTTGGCTCTCAAGTAATCTTTTCTAATAGGCTTGAACCCTAGCCCAAAACGATAATCATAATTGGCTCCTTTTAAGGTATTCATCGCTCCTAACATTCCATTATTAAGCTCATATTGCAACGTAAATCCATATTTCATAAGATATTTTACTACTATCTTTGCAAAGCTAAACACTTTTAGTTTCCTCAAAAGGCATTTTTAGGCACTAATTTTGCATTCACAATCTCAAAAACATGTAGATTACCATCTTGACTTCGCTCGACCTTAATGTAGGGTATTGACACATTTTTGAATAATGGCAAAACCTTTTCTGCTATCACTATGACTAGCTTACCATTTGCCACATATTTCAACATTTGATGTAACGATGTTGCCACAACCCTAGTCGAATGCGGTGATGTTGCCACAACCCTAACTCGAATGGATCCATGGTCTTCTAAGAAGTATAATATAAGATGATTGGATATCAATTACTTATAGAATGACTTAAAATTAATTGGATCCAATATCTAAGTTGATGTCAATGTCTCCTATTACTTGCCCGGAGACTCGTCGTAAACTCTTATCTAATTGCTAGGACGTATATAGGAAGCATCCAATAGTAGTCGGTCTAGGATGATATTGGGTAAAATATTCAACATAGACCCATTATCAATCAGCACTTTTGCAATCACATGGTCCTTGTATTTAACCATGATATGTAATGGCTTATTGTGCCCAATGCTTTCAAGCCCCACTTCATCCTCGGTAAATGATAAATAATTGGTAGCCTAGATTCCTCCTAGCAAATACTCCATGGTATCCGAAGTGATATCGTGAGGGATATATGCCTCATTTGGCACCTTCCGCAATACTTTTGGGTATGGTTCGAGCTCATGATCAACGATAGTAGAGAGATCTTAGCAGATGCTTTCTTCGGTTGGTCTACCACGTTATAATCACTATTCTTTATTACTTTAAGTAACTTGATTGCCTCTTTATCTTCTACCGGCTTATTTACCTCTACCTGTCTTATCGAGATCTATTACTTTGTTGCCTTTTGCCTTTCTTAACTCTTCTAACTCTTCTAGTATATAACAATGTCCACTTTGAGTAAGGCTTGTAATATTATTACCGAGTAGACATGTTCATAACTCGGATAGTTATGATTGACTTTGTTACGAGGTGGAGCTAAGCGAATCTTTGGCACTCGTCGAATCATCCCCGAAGGCCCATTGTTTGTTGATTGGTACCGACTCAACTCATCATAATTTGTCTCCTAAGGCGAGACTATCCTTACAAACTACTCCTTTTGTATCTTCTCTACTTGTGGAGTTCCTAGAATTAACATAGTTTTCACCTCCTTCCGGAATTCCTCATATTTATCAATATCATGCATTTTCCTTTGATGATATCGACAATATTGGTTTTTGTCATCTCCAACTTGACAATCAATTGGTTTTCTAAGGTAATCAATTTGAGATATAATTGTATATAGCATGTTCATGGATACTTTCACCTTCCTCTCTCCTCAACTGAACTTCATCCTTTTAGATAATTATCATACTAACATTGCCAATTCTCGCATGATGACTTGGGAGTGGGTTAGTATTGACAATGGGTTTGTTCAAATCATCAAAGCTTATCCAGTTATGCTTAATGAGAAACCTCACTTTTCTCTTAAAAGCTAAGCGAGTCTTCAATGGAGTGTCTAGTGATACCACTATGGTATTCGCATTACTCATGGCCTTTATACCATAGTGGGAAAGGAGGTCACATAGGTTCTCCAGGAATAGGAACCACTTATCCTATATTGATTAAATGGTGAAACAACTATTTCAAAGAGAATAGAAGGGGTGGTAATAGTTTGTAGTCTTTTTTGTTATAGTTATTATTGTGGGTGAACTGGATGTGGTGTTTGGTTAAAATTCAAAAGATCGTAGGGTGGTCTAACTAAATATGGAGATTGGTTATTTTGGTAAATGGGTGTAATTGGATGATGTTGGGGTGATGGATTTGGTTGGTAGGATGAGTAGTTTTTTGTGTTTGTGGTCTTGTTTGAATGGTGGAAAAAGTGGCGGTAATGGAATGTGTTTGGTATGGGGGTTAAAGGTAAAGTTGTGGTCGTCTCGAGTTGTTCTAATGGCTTTGGGGTTTGTAAGTGGCCACTTGGTGGACTTCTCCTTCTCTTCTCTTAATTCCAATGTTTGTCTTGTTCTTTACTTCATTAGAGATCTTTTCTTCTTTGATTGCTAGTTTTACTCTTTCGACAATGACCATCATATCCATGAAGTTAGTTGAAGCATTGCCAATCAAATACTCAAAGTAAGGTGCTTTGAAAGTATTTGAAAGAATATAGACTAACTTCGACTCGACAATAGCGGATGGATCCGAGCGACTACCTCATACCCTCTTTATGCATACTCCTTAACAATCTTTTTAGCCTCTTTTTCTATTTCTTGGAGATTTGATCGATTCAAAGCCACCTCCATATTAAACTTGTATTTTTTGAGAAAGGCATCAACTAGATCTTTCCATATCCCGATCTTAGACCTTTCTAACCTCATATACCGGATCGACTCTAATCCACTTAGGCTCTCATGGAAGAAGCGTTTAAGTATTTTTTCATTATGTACTACTTCGTCATTTTACTATAG
Source organism: Dovyalis caffra (assembly GCA_963924115.1). Classification (NCBI taxonomy): domain Eukaryota; kingdom Viridiplantae; phylum Streptophyta; class Magnoliopsida; order Malpighiales; family Salicaceae; genus Dovyalis; species Dovyalis caffra. The sequence continues at coordinate 13,126,278 of CAWUPB010001108.1, forward strand.
TAGACCTTCAAATGGGTCATGGGACATAGGTTCCATTGTACTTAGTAAAATTTGACACCTTGAATTTCTTTGGAATTACCACATTCATAACGAAACACATTTTAATATCCACGATAGGATCGGAGAAATTTATCCTCTTTAGCCTTCAAGTGTTCCTTGATGGGAGAAAATTTATCTATACTCAATCTTTCTACTACCTTGTATTTGGTAGTTTCTTCGAGCAATGTGGTTTGTAGTTGGTATGTTAGGTATTTGTGGGACTCGAGGATCTATAGGATAAGCAAACTACTTGGTGAGGTAAGATGTCTCAGCATGGAATGTTGTTGGTCCCGAGTTGTTTAATGGAACATTAGATGACCTCGTCGGTAAGTTGAATGCTAGGAGAGCTTGTGGCATATCATTTTGGACTAGTCCTTGATTTAAATTGATTCCTTCATTCATGAACTTCTCCATTATAGTAGTTAAGTGAGCAATATTATTCTTGAGTGTCTCTATTTACTCGTTGGTTGGTCTATCTTGACTATGCTTCTTTTTCGTTCTTCATTTATCGATCTTATAGGAGTTTATAGGGAAGGTGGTAGAGAGTGGAGGTCGTGGGGAGTGGAGAAGAAAGATGGCCGAGTTAGCCATCCATAAAATGAACGTGTGGGGAAAGGAAATAATGTAGTTTGTTATAGTCTATAACAAACTACTTCATGCGACTATTCCTCTCTTGCATTAAACAAGGAGAAGGAATAGTGGAACGTATAAAAAATTCTAGCCTTGGACGATAGGTCGTTCGTGTAAGATTGCCAAGTTCATCCTATCATTCGCTCCTTCCTTCCATTAGGTCCTTTTTAATAATAATTTTAGTCCCTTTAGTTTCAATTGTTCCCAATCCTCTCTTAATTTCTTTCAATAGTTTTCTTACTTTTTCAGTATTTATAAATTGACCCATAATGCTTTTAAAATAAATCACAATTAAATCCTTAAAAGTAAAATTAATCAATTTCTCTTTTTTTTACTTTTTTTTATTTTTTTATAATAATAATAAATAAATCAATAAATCAATTTGTAACCCAATTTGATTTAGGACATTAATAATAATAAATACAAAAAAATAAAGAATATATATATATATATATATATATATATATATATATATATATATATATATATATATATATATATATAAAGAGATACGATTTAAGAAAAGACCTCGATTAGTTATAATTTGGAGTGCCATTGAAGTTCAAACAATCCAAATTATATTTAATTTGATAAATTGTGAGGAATGCGGGATCGAAATCGATTTTTACCCAAAAATTCTAATTTTCACCTATAAATGCCCATCTTTCTTTCCACACCCACTATCCGTCATCTCTTTTGAAAATTTCAGCCACCATTTCCTTCTCTAGTTGGATTTTTGAGTTCACTCCATCATCCAAAACCACTCACCACTACAATTCCTTCTCCATCAAGCTACCACCACCTATCAAAACAACCACTAGCCTTCCTTCTCAACTTTGCCAACCATTACGAGCACCTCCATACATCCAGCCATGCTCAATCACCTAAACACTCCCATAAAAACCTACAAAAAAACCTCTATAAAAAAAACCTAAAAAAAAAAAACCAAATAGCCCTTATAAAACCCAATAGAACCAAATAGCAAACTTGTCAAACCCATCGATTTTTTTCTCTCAAATCCACCACTTTTTGACTGATATTGCCTCTAATCATCACCACCCATAGATAGTCTAAGTCCGGATTGACCATCCCTATTGGTAAGAGGAGGAAGAAATTAGGGGTAACACCACGACGACCCAACCCGATTCCATACCCGATTGAATCTCCTATTTTTAGTCAAATCACCACCTATCATCGCTAAATAAATGTTCATCCTCCTCCTAAAAGTGGTTCCCTATTGAAGCCACGACTCAATGACATCAAAAAATGGCAACCGACACCAAACCCATTTCTCAATCTATTTGTGAAGACATTATCAAATTGGTCGATCAAGGCCAAATCAAACCTCTTAAACACAACAAAACACTCCTTATAACCTTATGAGGCAATTGGTGTTTTCAAAACTCCAATTGAGAAGAGAGAGAGAAACGACCAAAACTTCCGAGTAGTCGATCTCCCTCATTTGTCGATGGTGACGGCAACCACTACCATAGCCTAGTCGATGATAGCTTCCTTCACCATATAGGCTAGTTCATATGCCTAAAAGATCATCGGATGATGAACGAGTAGTTTGGTAATTTTGTAGTAGAGTGGTATTTTGGTAATTTTTACATACAAGGGCATTTATGTCATTTCATAATTAATCAGCGAGCATTTCAATAAACATACATTATTCTTTTTTACACTCATAAATAGTTACTTCCTCTTTCTTGGTTGACTAAAATAATCAATTTTCATCCGAATTGAAGGAAGTAAAACTAATATGAGAAATGGACTTATAATATTCTCATGACGTTTAGATAACTTTCAAACATATTTAGAATTTTTAAAATGATAAATGTAAATGATGAAAATATTATGTTGTGGATGAGTGAGCTGTCAAATGCTTTATTTGATTATGTTTGTGATTTTTACCTATTTTATGATTGTCCGAATTGAAGTTACGAGTGGCTTTCCACTTATACGGTCAAAGTCGTATGTAGCTTCTAAATCAACTTACAAGTTTTCCTATTTTTCTAAAATGTAGTCGTCGATGGCTTCTTACTTATATGATGAAACTACTAGTGCTTTTTAAATCATTTTACTTACTTTTTGTTTGCTCAAAATGTAATTACCGGTGGCTTTTCACTTATATGGATAAAGTCGCTAGTAACTCTTGAACAAGTAATGAAGCTGCTAGTAGCTCTTGAACAAGTTTTATTTATTTTTTATCACTAAAATGAAGTCGTTAGTGACTTCTCACTTATGTGATGAAGACGTTAGTGGTTTCAAAGTTATTTTACTTGCTTTTTACTTATCTAAAACGAAGTCATCAATGGCTCTCACTTATGTGATGAAGTCGCTAGTGGCATCTAAATCAGCTTTTTACTCTTTACTCAAGGGAAATGAACTTGTTGGTAACTTTTTATTGAAGGATCATGAATCCTATGGAGATGCAAAATAAACAAAAATTTTCCTTAATATAAAAGGCCCAAGATCATGTCATTAAATTAACTAACTAACTAACTAACTAACTAACTAACTAACTATATATATATATTAAAGAAATGAATAGAGAATTAGCTCTTTTAGCACGGATCTAAATTCTTTAGTAACAAAGTCGTCCAAGTGTCTAGCCTTTATTGATAATCCATGTAGTCTAAGCACTCACAAAGAAACATTTAAAATTAGTAGAGTGCTAGCTTCATCTTATATGATTTATGTATTGTTTCCTATAGAAATCTAATCTGGACAATTTTGTGACAATACAAAGAGATAAGAGAGGAGATGGCATGCTAGGGTTAGGGAGAAAACAATTTTCTTCAAGTTTTTTATTTTGAGCCATGTGTTCCTTTCATTTTTTTTTGGCTAAATTTTCTCTCCTAAAAATCTCTCTTTCTCTTGTGTGTGTTGGACCTCTCTCTATCATATATTTATTGGAGAGACTTCCTTGTCCTCCAAGGATATGGAGGGGTGACAATGAGTCCATTAAGGACTCTAGGTTGTTGCTTCCTAATCCTCTAAGGACTAGGAGTTATTTTACATGTGGGCTTTTGATCTTTTTCTTTAAAATATTCATCCTTATACAATAAGGTTCATGTTTATCCTTTCATCAAAATATCTTATGGCTTTTAATTAAACCTATTGGGTTAAAATCATTTTAGTCCAATTAATTTATTTAGACAATCCAAATAAATAATCTTAGATAATTTTAGGCGACCTACATTAGGAAGCAATTTTCCAAAATACTCTTTAACCTAAATTAGGAAACTCATTTCCATTTTAGGTTATTTACTTCTAAATTTTGAACCGAGCTTCCAAATTAGGAAACTGGTTCTAATATTGGAAACTTCCATTTTAAGGAAACTTTCCATTTCTAGAAACCTTTTCCAAAATAGGAAACTTTTTTCAATATCTTTGCTTCTCTTTAATCATGTGAATACTTAAACTTATACATGTGACTTAATAGGCTTCTAGATATTTTAGGAATGTATTAAGAACAAAAGACCCCTCTTTTATATCTCAATACATAAATCAATATTGGCCTCTAGCAAGACTTCATGACTACCCAATTCTCTAGAAATATTAATTAATCCATTATTACTTTTCATAAGTATGGTTATCATACAATTTAGTCCTTATGTCAACTTATCATAGTGTGATCTTAAACTTGGTTATAAGTCTTATTTGATTGTGATAACACAAGTTTTCTTTAATTTCTAAATGTCTTAGCTCTTGAAGTAAACCAACTATGCTTTATTGGTGTATCGCTATCGTGGCCATAGCTTTTTGGGCGGACATTCATCAAAGTGTAATATGATAAATCTTTTAGTATACAAGGAATGATATGTCCAATCTTAGTCGTACACCTACCTCCATTAGATTCCTAGTGCACCGAATAAATCGGTTAGGTGTAACCCTTTACTAGGTCCATCAAAATAAGTGTTAAAGTGCATAAATCCTCTAATGAGTAGCCATGATGACTTCAAGTCTATGGACCACTTGTACCCATCTCGTATGAAATTCCTATGGACTAAACCAAATGGGTTCTCATGGTGAATCATGTCTAGTGATATGTTCTCTAACATAAATCACCTAAGTGCTTGCCTTGACATCACAATGCCAATAGGTTTGAGATCTTCTACTGCTATTATATAGTATAAGCATAGTACTTACAAGTCTAACCGCATATAGTCAACGTCCATTATTGACAATACTATGACTTGAGAGATGTTTAATGATATCATTTATATGCATTAGTGTTTGTCTCACATCTTTTGATCAATCACTATTGTAAATGCATATTATAAGGACTTCTATCTAATTCTATTGAATTAATAAACATAAAAATATAATAATCAATAGAAAGAATTCTTCTATTATTATTATTAAAATAAATAATGCAATAATATAATAACTGAAGCCCATCTAAACTTGATTGGATCTTGGACACCTATATTATGTGACAAATTTTTGATGGCTATCTAAACTTATGATTTGAAGTCAAAGGTGGCTTCCCATTTGTATGAGTGAAGTTGTCAAAAACTTCTTGTTCATGTCAATAAAGGCTATCAATCTTTAGAAATCATCTACTTTTTGATATCGATTTGTATTTGCTAAAGATTATCTAAAATTTGAATCTCTCTCATGTTTCCTCAAGTATGGGTATTGGCTTCGGACGGTTCCGGACCCCAAATTACTCTACTATTTTATTCTAATAAGATAAATTCACTTAAATAGGTATGGAAATATAACATATTAAAACCAAATTTTTATTTTTATATGCATTCAATGTAGCCTAACTTAGGTAGGACGGGATGACAATAATGTTATGTTTTATTCATACGTAATTGACCCCATACTAATATATGTATACATATTAGTACGTTTAGGGTTTTTAAGTTTTTTCAGATTAGTTAGATGATGACTCAAGTCCGTAATTCCCTCATGGTCCCTCATCAATAGAATTGGTGACTTTGCTAAGGATTAAACCTAGAACCTCTGGTTGTCTTTTATGCTTCTATGCCTATGTGTTTGGAGTGAATAATTGACCTTTAATTATTTTCTTGTTTATGTTTAGTTGTGGATATATATAGTTTTTTGCTTTATAAATTTTATTCATTTAATTCTTGGTCCTTGGTTTAATTTCTTAGATTGAATATGAGGTCGGGCCCTCACACATAATACTACACATTATTTATTGCACATACTTATCTTTGGATTTGGGGAGAAATTACTAGGGCTCCGATGGGTTTTTCCCTAGCTAACACTCATAAAACCTTAATTCTTTTGAAAAGCTACCACTATCGTAATAGCTAATTGATGGTCTATATGGTTACCACCATTAGACTTGGTCAACCTCGGTTCTCTTGAGCTAAAATAGATTTGTTTGAGACTTAGATAGATCCTATCCATTCAAATAATGAATTGAATCCGACCTTAGGACCATCTTTCTTATGTAAATTCATTAGACAAGTTGGATGTATTGAAACATTAACCAAATAATTTGGTCATAAATTTTTCGGGATGTGTGACATGAGGACTTAATCCAAATCCACATGGTGTTTGAATTCAACAAATATTTGATGGCTTTATAATAAACCGAGGGGGATTACTTGGGACCATAATTTTAGAGTAACCATAAGGAGATTACATATTTCTAATCTATGATTAATGACACTCAAAAGCTACTTTACTATTGAAGGATGCTAATTCTCGAAGATTAGTAGTGATTCCGAATCAAGTATGAGATCTCACTATCTTACTATAAGTTCCTGTTTAAAAACATGCCCTCAAAGCTTTGGTCCTCTTATAGGACCTCTTATATAGATGTTTCACTTTTGGAGAACTAGATGTGGCACTTACCCCGGAGGAATATCATCAACTTTTTAACATGTCATGCACTCTATCTAGGGTTTATTTTTATTGAAGACCACCGGATGTCAAGAAGAGAGTGAAAAACTAGTTAGACATAAAGATGAGTCTTGGTAAGGCTAGGCGTAATATTAAGGGAAGGAATTATAAAAGTTAGTTGGATGTGTTGAAACAAAAAATTGAAAGATCTACTAGCTAGTTATAAGAGGATCAAAATTTTAGGATTAATGATCTTTAGGTTAGTGCTCTTCCCCTCATCACTTGGCATAATCAATCTAAATATGACTTACATGTTCATCAAGTAGAAAAGAATGCCATAAGCCCTACCGTTGTCATCCTAGCTAAAATCGTTTTCTTACCGAGTCACCGTAGAAGGCTTAGAAAAGGAAGTATGAGATATTGTGTTCAACTCGCTGTTTGTATGGATAATTAGTCATATTAAAGCCTATAAATTGATATTTAAGACATGCTTGGTGGATTGATCAAGAATCCTTAACGAATTCTTGGCTAACGAATGTAAAGGCTAGTCTATGCAAGAGTGGTTTTCATTATTTTTGAGTTTGTCAACCGAAGATTTTTTATAGAAGACATTCTGGATGAACTCGAAGACCATATCCGGCTTACCATGGAACATGACTACGAGTCCTTCGATAGAAGCAATTGAGTATACTTATTATCTTCTTCCATGGTATTATGGAAGTTTGGCTATAAGTAGGTTATCCTTAGAATTATGGGCTTAAATAGATTTGAAGGAAAACCGAAAGATAGTGCCACTCTTGAGTTTCTCAAGTAGGTTTTACATGGTTGATTAGTCCCTAGAATGGTGGATGAAGGAACAATTAATCATCGAGTTAGTAGTAATTGAGAGATATCCTTTATGGCAAGCAAATAAGGTAAAAGACTACAAGCATCTAACTAGTCTTGACCAAGTCGTAAGAAATGGATCTTCAAGCTAGCCCACCTAAGCAAGTAAGTCGATTCCTCCATAGGCTCCAAGTGTCTTGTCTATCTAGTATAAGGGAAAATGAAGGAAAATAGATGATCTCTTAAAATTCCTTTAGACCAACTTGATCTTATAAGAAAAATTAAACCGCCCAAGATTGAGAATTGGAACCTAACTAATGACATGGTCGAAGAGAAAAGAAAGAGGGAGAAAGATAAAGGAAATGAACTAGATTTAGAGTAAGACTTAGAAACTTGACAAGGCATAACTATTGACGATGAATATTGGAAGCCATTCTACTATTGAGGTCAAACAAAATAAGACTCAAAGTGCATTGATTTTTAAAACTTGTAATTGTGATATGGGTAAGTAGAGTTTCGGTTAAGGAGTCTAAGGTTAGAAGTAAAGAAGCTTAGAAAAGAATAATATCAAGTGGCAACTCGTCTTTAGATATTGAATGTAGCAACTACTGGGAATCAATATAAAAAATGATAGAGGCATAAGGTCAAATCATTGCATTAAAAAAGAAAACTAACATTTGAAAGAGGAGTTATTTAAGTTATCCTAATACTAGGCCACCCAAGTTAGTAAAAAGTGAGGCCAACACTTGACCGTATTAGATACCTCAGCAAAATAGGTCTTTACGAAAGCCATAGCTCTACGATAATTAAGCCTGGCTATCAATGAGGAGGATAGAGTGAAAGACAACCATGAATCCCTAAATAACTACCTAAAGAGATGTGACTACCTACTATTTGAAATGCTAAGTGAGGGAAGATTTTTAGAGCTCGATTGAGCTATTGGACATTTTACTTATTTTACTTATATCTTCCATTGTATAAACTTTTTCTTTTTTCATATTAAAAAAAGATATATCCCGAACTAATTTAAGCCTTCGTGCTCATCATTTTGAGTATTCGACTAATGAAAGCTTCAAACATCTTTCTTTAAATTATGTCCGATAACTTGTAATAAGGAATCTCATATTAATACACTAAGCAAATTTGAGTTAATTTGATGGTTATAAAATGAGAAAGAATTTTTTTTATTAGTCTTGTTGATACAAATGTCATTATAATTGCCCATTTTTGCTCTTCAAAACATAACAACTCGACCATCTAAAAATGAAAAAAAAAAGGCCCAAACATCACTATGACTCGGATCCGACTAATGAAATGCATCTCTATTTTAAATCCATCATCTATTAAGGCAATTCCTCCCGTTGGAGTCCTTAAAAGTTACCGATGAATTTGAATTCATCTTTAAACTTACAAGGATCAAAGAATCAACGATTGAATTCTCTTATCCCCCACGTGAAGGATACCCTATATCTAGTCTTAATAGTGGTCGCTTGTGTCAATATTTTATTTATATGCGTTTTTTTTTTTTTTTTGCATAGAAATATAGGTTTACTACTAAAAACCACACTTTCTTTAGAAATCTATAACATCGGACTACAAGTAAAAATAGAGAATAATGAACGAGCTCAACTATAGAAGGTTATTGACGGAAGATAGAAGCATTGAAAGAGAAAGTTGTAAGGCATTTTACTCTACTTAAGCAAAGCATGCAAGCATCAATCTATATGGTGTCTCCCCTAAATCTTGAAAGAGCTCAATCATCTACTACCCTTAAAGTGTCGTTCATCATGGCCCATTTCTCAACCCTCATCTTAAGTGCCTTAGTTCTTCATGCATCACTAAAAGAATGCTACCGCTACCAATCCGGCCAATACATCAATGTCTAGGGACATGATCGAGCTAGTTCCTTCAAAACCTCTTAATCTCACTTTGCTATAACCATATATGTTTCGAGCCAAACAACCACCACTATTGATTTGATTGCTCATGACATGGGAAAAGATTAGATGACTATAGAGATTGAAGTAATGAAGTTCATTGCTATTGAAAAACAACTCGTAGCTATTGAAAAGGTAGACATATATGATGCTCTTTTGGTAATAGAAAAGTGTTGAACATGGTGATCCCAAAGAAGTTCAAACTATTTGATTTTTCCAATTATACTAATAGTCAATGCCCGAGGACCCATCTTAGGGTGTATTTGAACAAAATAACTAAAGTAGCCGGTTATGAGTCATTACCGATTCATTTTTTCTTAAAAAGTCCGAAAGGACCCGTTCTCACTTGGTTCATTGATCTAGACCGGACCAAGATCAAAAAATAAATAGATTTAGTCAAAGCTTTTATGAGGTAGTATAAGTTAAACTTGAAAGTATCCTTAGATAGCTCTAATTTATAGTTAATTATAAAACATGCTAAAAAGTCTCGCTAGAGAGTATGCTTAGAGGTTGTAAGAAATTGCTTTGAAAATTTAGCCACCATTGCTATAGAAGGAGTTGGTTTCATTTTTCATAAACACCTTCGAGCCTCCTTATAATCACTATCTATTAAGCGATAGGTCTAACAATTTTGTTGAGATAGTATCTATGGTCAATCATATTGAGCAAGCCATTAGGGTAGAAAGATTGCTAATTCTATTAAATTAAGCTCTAAGAGGAACAATATTGAAAAAAAAGGATATAGATGTACACCAAGTTGAAGCATCAATCTCTCATCTAAGAGGTCATTGGGAGACTCCATGAAAGGTAAATAGTCAATTTATTCCATGAGATAACATGGCTAATCCTCGTTGCTTAATTCATAATGTCGAGAAGCATTATGCCTACCAATATTGTTAGTTTGACAACTCGGTCTCTAGCTTTCATGAAATCTTATATACAAACAATTTCTAAAACACTATGGTCATTCAAATAGTTTAACAAACCAACGAGCACCATTCAACTAGAATGATCGGAGGAATACTGGACAAGTAGAGTAAAGAAATATATTGCCACCTTTTCCTATCTCTTAGGAGGATCTTTTTAAGCAATTGGTAACCATTTGTCGGACAATCTAGTACACATACCTTTTCTACAACCCTCATATTCAAGATGGCATAGGTCGAATGAGACTTTTGAATAGCACAATGGTGTAACTAGATATAGTATAAAAAATTATGTTGGCTTCAAGAAAATGGTTAAATCATTGATCGAATAAAGAAGGATTACATTTGAAGATAAACCTAATTCTTTAAATATGAACTTAAATCCATTGCTAAACTATACTATCACCTGTTGGGATAAATATTATATCGATCGATGAAGTGGCATACGATAGAGAGAGCGAGTTTGAAAATTCCTTATCTAAATGAATGTTAGTGATTTTGATATGAGGCCTTCTAATTCATAAGCCTTTATTCATCCCGAATATTTCTATTCATTTCATAAGACAAGAAGACATGATATCAATGGGTGTGTCAAATTCCACCATTTGATTCAAACTATACTAGTATTGGGGACTTTAAGGGTGAAGAAGAAAGAAAAAATTATGAGGTTAATGTATTATCTTCGTAAAATGATGTTGACAGCTTTACATCCTTTAAATATGAGTTGATCAAACTAGGTCTTATAAATCTAGTTATGAAAACACCTATGCTTATAAAGGCTAAATACTCGGGCTATTTCTTACAAATATAGATCTTCTACTTACTCTAGTAAGTGACATGCTATCATAAAAATATTTTTTTGATAGAATAATAGATATTAGGGGAGTTACATGAACACCCTCGAGGAACTAAGAGTGGAGAAAGGGAAGGGCATTAAACTTATTCCTTTAAATATAGAAAGTTATGAAAGACAAAGAAGCCAAGCTATCTATTGTGAATTTTGAGATGAATAGGTCGATTGAGGATGAGAAGGATATGGAATTTTTAAAGCCGATAAATCACACTAAGTATGGTAGATCGGTTAAACAAAACTCGCATATGTATCTCTCTTTTATCATTAATTCTAAGTTCTAAGCCACATCAAAGAACATTTTTAAAAAGTCCTAAATAACACGTATGTCCCATAGAATATCACTTCGACTCAATAGAGCAATTAGTAAAGAGGTTATAAGCTACCAATTCTTGTACTTTATCGAAGATGAATTGGGACTTGAGGGAAACTATTATAATAAGGCCTTATATATCATCGTCAATTACATATATCATATGATTACAAAGATTGATAACGAATCTTATCTTAATGTGCTATCAAAGTATGTATTAGGTCTCTTACAAGTTGATTCTTCACATATTAGGCCAAACAAAATGAAAGCAATAGCTTTGATGGTGTCTCTCGTCAAGTTATCGAAGACATCAATATTGATCTAGGCATTAGGCCATACCAATTCCAAACTACTATATAAGTGATCAACATATGTTTTCTCCTATAGTATGTTGTTAAGAAGGCCATGGATTTATTCTACAGGAGATATCATATCCTCACTATATCGAAAATCGAAGTATATAGTTGATAAAAAGCTAATCACTATAAAGGCTAAAGAGGCTATGACAAGTGGATAAAAACATGTTAATTCTATACATTAATGTAAAAGAGTTAGTGATGGAAACATGTATTTTTTTGGAAGTAATTAATTCCAAATTGCTCCTTAAGAATTCTTGAGTGAGAAGTTTTAAGTTGTCTACTCGCTATAAAGATGGTAGCAAAGTGTATGGTAAAAGTTGGATTACCACTCGTTTTTCATGGATAATGGCTTGTCTAATAAGTCCAAACTTGTGAAGATGGGGATGACCAATCAACACTTTGGATTGGAAAACAAGCCGTTTAAGAAAGATTATTAGAGGATGGAAGAGCTAAAAAGGAAGAAGAGATTGGCTCATACTTATGGATGAATCTTGATTATGGAGAAATTGACACCCCAAATATCCATACCACATTCCTACGACCTTCATATATGACATTTATGGATGATGATGATTTGAACTTGGGCTACGTATATGATGACATGACGAGTCAATACCTTAGGGGCGATAGTGATCGATGACAATAATTAATGTGCACCGATGATATAATCATCAACAAGCTTTGATGTCGTGACTCTTCCACGACTTAAAATCAACATGATGAAGGAAAGCTTTTGAAATTGTTAAGGTTTTCTAGAAGTGTGATAAAGATCGGGAGTTAACCAATTGGTCCGAGGAGGAAGTGTCGATTATTTACTAGGTTGAGTAAATCTATTTTTATCATATTTTTCTTTAACCTTCAAGTTGAATTCGGCTTGAATCTTGAAAATGGACTTTTGATTTGGAGCCTTATTTTGTTCATATATAACACTAATATATCAAAATATGTGGAATTTATCTTTTAAAATTGTCTTATTTGTATTCCTTTTCTCCTTGCTTTATTTGCACTTTTATTTCATTTTAGGGACCTACATTTTAATCATCTCCTTAAAAATGAAAATGAATGCATTAAAAATGATTGGCCTAAATTTGATAAATGGATAAAATAGGGTAGAGGATGATATAAGAGAATTCATAAAGCTGGTAAAATTATCAAAATAGTCTATCAAAGTGCACAAAAAGAATTAGAAGTGATAAGTGTAGGGACTTATGAGAATAGACGAGAGCTAAAGGTTAGGACATTGGTAGAGGATGCTAAAAAATGTTTTTATTTTCCTCTTAAGAAAATACTCTAATGTATTTTCTTGGTCATATGCCGACATGCTAGAACTAGACATCGAGATAGTGGAGCATAGATTGCCTTTGAATTTGGGGTGTAAGCTAGTGAAATAAAAGTTGAGAAGGATAAGGTGGAATGTTTTTCTTAAGGTAAAATAAGAGATTAAGAAGCAATAGGATGCAAGATTCCTAGAAGTGGTCAAATACCTTTAGTAGGTGTCGAACATAGTAGTAGTAAGTAAGAAGGATGTTAAAATTTAAATGTGTTTGGATTATCGAGATCCGAATAGAGTCGATCTAAAAGATGACTTCCATTTATCATAAATCAACATCCTAGTAAATAATGTTGCAAAGAAGGCCACCTATTCATTTATGGATGGATTTTCTTGGTACTATAAGATCAAGATGGTTATAGACGATAAAAAAAAAAGATGACATTTACCATGCCTTTAGAAACTTTCTGCTATAAGGTAATGCCTTTCGGATTGAAAAGTACTAGGGTTACTTACTAAAGAGTCATGGTTACATTATTCCATGATATTAAGCATAAAGAAGATGAGGTGTGTATGGATGATATGATTGTAAAATCAAAGAAAAACAAGGATCATGCTTTGATTATGAGAAACTTGTTTGAGAGATTAAGGAAATACCCATTCAAATTGAATCCCGTGAAGTGCACTTCTAGTGTGAAATTTAGGAAATTGCTTAGGTTCATAGTAAGCAACGAGAGGAATCAAAGTTAATCTTAACAAAGCTAGATCCATTGAAAGTATTCCCTTGCTATCAACTAAGAAAAAAGTCAAGAGCTTTCTAGTTAGTTTAAATTATATTGCTTAATTCATTTTTCAATTAACTCACGAGTTGTGAGTTGATTTTTGACTCGTTATGAAAGAAAAATGCTAATGTATGGGATGAAGATTACTAGGAAGCCTTTGATTAGATCAAAGCATATTTGCAAAATCCATCATTATTGGTACCACTAGTACCAAGAAGACCTTTGATTCTATACTTGTTAGTGATAAAAATAGCGAGTCGGAAGTATCCTAGTCGGGATGATAAGTCGGGAAAGAAAGAATAAGCCAACTATTACTTGAGCAAGAAGTTCACAGATTATGATTTAAGATATAGTGCACTAGAGAAGATGTGTTATCATTTAGTATGATATGGACAATGGCTCAAACAATACATGCTCTACTACATTAGGCTAATTTCAAAAATGAATCTACTTAAATACATCTTTAAAAAGCCATACCTTCTAGTCAAATTGTAATATGGGAAGTCAATTTATTTGAAATGACATTATATATATAATGGCATGTCGTACCACCAACAAATTAGTTAATTTAAATTTTTTTTAGTCATTGATCATTGATTCAATTATTAACCTATCCTCAATATGAATATTCACCCTAGGATAACAACATGTATATTGGCCCTAATCTTTTCTTAGTGATTTGTTAACCAATATACAATATTTGATTAATTTTCTAACTATTAAACAACTTACTAGACGCTAGAAGGATTTAGTTTGATAGCAACATCAAAGGAGAAAAAGATAGGTGAGGCTAAACCTCACTTCGGATGCTAGAAAGATGCAATCTAGTTCTACATTTTCTAAGGGATGAAATGAAAATAGATTTATAGTCATTAACCCCTAGTTATTACCATAGGCAAGTTTAGACAAATAATTACATGGACTTTAATATTTAACTAATAATAGATTATGAAAATCAATTAATCACATAACCATAGCTACCTTATATATTAAAAAAAAACATAAAATACTTAAAAAATAATAAGTTTTAGATTTAAAACTCATTAATATCTCATAATGATTTAACTAAAAACTTCAACTTCTCTTCAATCAAGAAATGGTTTGTTTAGATTTTTAAGCTTTTTCTTACAAGAGTTGTGTGGCTACTAGAATTGAAAGATGAATCAAAATATAACCGTAAATTCTTTATTTATAGCAAAAAGTAGGGTAACAACACACATATGGTATCCCCACATAGCTTATTTGTTGTGACATGTAGATTTCTTGACTAAGCAACACGACCATGTGCCATTTACACTTTGTTTCATGCCTTTTATTACTATAACCCATGTGTCTAGCTACCGCCAATGTGATTTTTTTTTCCGTTCATCCTGTGTCCTTAGCTTTTATTTGTGTGTCTTTGTTGCTTTATCTCACATCTTTGCATAATTAGCTTGAATGAACTTGATAAAGGCTGAATTAATGTTTGTATTCTTCATGAAATTTTTTGTATGGCTTAAACAATTGGATATCTATAACTTCGGTTATGAGCTAAAAACCGATACTAACTCAATCGAACTACTTAACCTTAGGATTCCATTTTTTCAACTAAATTCCTCCCTAATAACGACCTACTTTTTACTCAAAACCTTCATAAGACTTATAGATATGCCTCCTAAGTATTCCATGGGCTTGGCCTTACATCAATTAGAGTTATGAAACTATAGATATAGATTAAACTCCATAACTAATCTAGAATCGATGAAGTGTTAGATTATGAGATACCCTAAAGTAAGATTAGGATATAAATATCTAACCACTAGAACAAAGTGTTATTCCCTACTAAGCACACTATGTTCCTTGGGAAGGAATTTATGGATGCTAGAAACAATGGAAGGAAATTTAAACTCAATAAGATTTGAGTAGACTTACAAATTAACACTTTAATAAAGCAATCCTAAAGTAGAATAATCATAAAGAGTTGTAACACTCTTACAAATAAAACATAAGAATTTCATGAATGTAAAAGAAATTCATCACAAGATAAAAATGGATATGATCTTCACGTCTTGACACAAGGTGATATGAGCCTTGAAAGGGATGATGAAGCTCATACTTGTGAAATGGCAGTGTAAGAGATTGATTCCTATAAAAGGAAAATAAAAAGGATGTGTAGTTGACACATCCTAATTGTTCCCAAGGACATGCAAATAAGATTTACAAAACGCTAAGGTCTATTAATAGACTTAAGCATGCCTCTAGAAATGTAAGTTAAAGTTTTATGAAATGATCAAAGAGTTTGATTGTTCATCAAAACAAAGACAAACCTTGTGTATATAAGAAGTTAGTGGGAGTCTACTAGTCATGATTATTCGATACAAAATCACACCTTAACCATAACATCATGTTACAAAATAGAGATTAGGGAATCTAGAAGAAATTTTCTTAGAATGACATGTAAAAGGAACCCACAATCTAAGAATATAGATCTTTAGAGATAGATCACTTAGAATGTGAGGAGTCCCTTAAGGTAGTTACAATGACATGATACTAAAATTTTTAGTTCAGAAAAATCAAAGAAGGTTTTGTTCTAATGTCATATAGCTTGATGACCAACAACAAAGGATCCATAGCATAAGCTAAGGAACTAAAGTCTCATCAATGGTCCAAGCAAGTACTATAATGTTATCACTTTTTTATAGAGATAAAAGAGTCATGGTACCAAAAGGATAGAAAAGAACCACACATATGATAACACTACTAACCCGGACTAAGCCTTATATCACAGCTTGAAACATTGATCCCTCGCTCGAACGTCGAGATTAAGGGATGTGATCTGGTTGGTTTTAGTGTAAGTAGGAGATTGTTAGTGTTGGTGCCCAAGATCCAACCATGTTTGGATGGGCTAATGTTAGTATGTTATTGCATCATTTATTTTAACAATAATAAAGAAGTCATTCTATTAATTCTTATGTTTACATGTTGATAAATTCAGTAAAACTAGATAGAAGTCCTTATGATATACATTTGTAATAGTGATTGATCGAAAGATGTGAAATAAATACTAATGCACATAAATGATATCATTAAATATCCCAAGTAATATCATCGTCAAGAATGGACATTGACAATATGCGGATAGAGTTATGAGTGCTAAACTCATGCTATATGATAGCAGTAGGAGATCTCACACCTATTGGCATGGTGATGCCAAAACAAGCACTTAGGTGAATTATGTTAGAGAACATATCACTAAACTTGACTCACCATGCGAACCCATTTGTTTTAGTCTATAGGAATCTCATACGAGATGGGTACAAATGGTCCTTAGACTTAAAGTCATCATGGTTATCTCATTAGAGGACTTCTACATCTTGACACTCATTTCGATGGACCTATTAATAGGTTGTACGTGGGTGATTCGTTGGGTGTACTAGGAATCCAATTGAGATAAGTGTATGGCTAAGATAGGATATGTCATTCCTTGTATGCTAAAGGAGTTATCACACCGCACTTCGATAAATGTCCGCTCAAGAAATCTATGGCCACGGTAGGAGTACACCAATAGAGTATAGTTGGTTTACTCTAAAAGCTAAGACATTTGGGAATTGAAGAAAACTTGTGTGATCATAATCAAACAAGGCTAATAACCAAGTTTGAGATCACATTATGATAAGTTGACATGAGGACTGAATTGTATAGTAACCATGCTCATGAAAGGTAATAATGGATTAACTAATCCTTCTAGAGAATTGGGTAGTTATGGTGCCTTGTTAGAGGCCAATCTTGATTTATGTATTAAGAGATGAAATAAGAGTCTTTTATTCTTGATACATTACCAATATATCTAGGAGCCTATTCAGATCACACACATAAGTTCAAGCATTCGCATTACAAATGAGAAGCAAAGATATTGGAAAAATTTTCCAAAATGGAAAGTTTCCTAAAATGGAAAATGGAAAGTTTCCTAAAATGAAAGTTTCCTATTTTAGAAATCAATTTCCTAATTTGGAAGTTAGTTTCAAATTTAGAAATAAAGAACCTAATAAGAAAAGAGGTTCTTAATTTAGGTTAAAAGGTATTTTAGGAAATTGTTTCCTAATGTGGACCTCACCAAAATAATCTAAGAATATTTATTTGGATATTCCAAATAAATTAATTGAGCTAAAATAGTTTTGGAACATTAGATTTAATTAAAAGCCTTAAGATAATTTTGATGGGAGGATAAACATCAACCTTATTGGATAAGGATGAATGTTTTAAAGATAAACATCAATTGTCCACATATAAAATAACTCCTTATCCTTGCGGGATGAGGAACTAACAACTTAGAGTCCTTTACGGACTCAAGGTCGCCACTTTCCTTGTCCTTGGAGGACAAGGAAACTTTCCCCCTATAAATAGGAGAAGAGGGATGGAAAAAAGAGAGTGAGAACCTAATAGAGAATTTTGACTAAAAAGGAAAAAAAGGTCGAGAAAAATTTGACTAGCCTCCAAACAAAAAAGCGCACATGGCCATGAGAGAAAAAGGGAAGAAAATAGCTTTCTCCTAAAACCATAGCAAGAAATTCTCATACCCTCTCCTTTAAAGTTATCGCAAAAGTTGCTTGGGATTGATTTCTAGGGGAAATACTTAATAAAAAAAGGTGGAGCTAGCACCCCATCAATTTTGAGTGCTTCTTTATGGATATTTGGGTGGTGTGGATCATTGATAAAGGTTGAACTCTTGGATAGCTAATCAATGAAAAAGAATTTAGATCTCGCGCTACAAGAGGTAATCCTTTACATTTATCTTCATGTCCGTATGATTAGTAGATTCAATGGCATGATCTTGGGGCCCTTAGATGGAGGAAAATTTTTATTTCTTCCACACCTCCATAGGATGTATAATCCTTCGGGTGTAATAGGTAAGGGTAAAGATACTTCGATCGAGGATGCTTGTCGGTTCTCACTAAAAAGGGGCTCATGTGTTACACGAAAATATAGGAATCTCTTTTTATTGTAGATAAAGGGTATAATGTCTATTTGTGGGTAAATAACATAGATATTTTGTAATTCCTGTAGCTGTATTTATTAATGTTATGTAAGTTTTATTATATGCACTTCATTACTTATTATTTTTATTTATTTATGAAAACGTACATATAGGGATAAGTCGGGATTTTAGTCATATCAGCATAACGAACCTAGTCTCTCCTATTTGGGTAATAGTAAGTGAGCTAGGGGCATTACATCGACTTTTTACACTAGAATATGAAATATCATTTGGAGGCCTGTACAAACTTAGATTTTTATCCACTACATCATTTTTGGAAAGATTACAATGTTCACTATAATGTCTTTGAAGACCACCTTTCCCAAATCCAACTCTAAGGTTTCAAAAAGCCAATAAGAAGTCCGAAAGGTGTTAGTTAATCATCATACTAGACATCCACATAGTTTTCTTCTTTATTTCACATGATTAGTAGCTTTTTCCTCTCATAGTTCATACGACCCTATGATTCCTAAACTTCCTTGGTGATTTCGTTTCATCTCACTTTTTTTTTTGGGTTTCTTTGCTCAAATTCATTATTTTTTTGGACAAAATCTAAAATTGTCATCTTGATCTTAATTTACTAAATATAATACAATAAACACTAGAAATTTTAATATAAAAACGCCTAAAAATATGCTAATTATACAATCATCAAATACCCCTACACTTAAACTTTGCTAATCCTCAAGAAAAGAAAAGAAAACAAAAACCTACCTCACTTTTTTTTAGAATCATGATAGCATTTAGCATATACAATAAGCCTTTAAAACCCTAAGTTACCCCTAGTAGACGATTTGTGTCTCATAAGGATTTTTAGATAATAAACTCACAAAATTGCACAAATGAATGTCATGCCACTATGTTTATCCTTCAAATATTGATGCTCAATTCAAAATTCAACAAATCAAACATTCAAATTGATCTTATTCAAGACATCATTCTTATATCCATACATGCCTTTAAATTGATTTATTTATCTTTATAACCAATCACAATTAGAGCATGTAACACCTATTAAGAGCAAAGTAATAAAGTGAGATTTCCTTCGATATTTTTTTTTCTTTTATCATCCTAATCTTTTTCAAGGCTTTTAATAGTTCCTTCTTAAGTGATCACTTGCCTTTTTACTTAACTACTAACATTTATGATGAAGGCAATCCATTACTTAGCAAGTCATCAACTTAAAGCACCTTGCATACTTATAATTCAAAATTACCATTTGATGTAAAAGTAAACATGTGTGATGAATACTCCTAGTTCCTAAATAATTCAAATCATTGAAGCGATTTTTACTCAATTAGGAGAAATTTATAATTGGAATGCTTTATTTTTCCATTTTTTTAAATTTTCATAATAGTTAGAAATCTAATTTATTTAAACCATATTTACTTTTAGTTTTAAAGGGTATTTGCAAAATTAGTGTTACTACCTAAATCATGTTCAATCAGAAAAACACATAAAGTTTTCTAGCATGCATGCACTTCTATAACTATAATATGCAAAAGAGTCTCAATTATCTGATCAAATTTTGTTAAAATTTTTCATCAATCATCAATCAAGAAGGATATCATACTAAACCATGGCATTCATTTTCCCTTTTTTTATATAGATAAATAGCCTAAATATAAAATACAAATATCAAACACAAACATACAAACATTCCTAAATCCCTGTCCCACACTTAAATGTAACATTATCCTCAATATGACACAAGTTGATCATAGGCGTGTAAAATTGAAAAAGAAAGGGTAAAAGATCAAATGCGGTATGGGGCGGCAAAAATAGAGTCGAAGGTGGAGGATGGAAGGCCAGCTAGAGACACACACCGATGCATCTTAGGTTGCACAACTTGTGTATATTGTTACTCCTCGTGCTTTCTTTCTTTCTTTCTCTTCATTGCAATGACTTATAATTTGCCCGGCCTTATGGATTTTCTCTTACAAACCGTGTGAATTCACACTTCCCGTGCCTTCTTTCTTTCTTCGAAGTTGAAGTGGTGGGAAAAAGATACATAAGCGTGCTTAAAATTGGTGCACAACCCATGCCATCTGCTATTGCCCATGCTTCATTTCTTCTATCTTGAAAGTGTAATGTTGCTTAGGGGCCATACATGTATGCTTTTTCGAAGTTCATCCACCCGTGTGGTTTCTCTTTTGCTTAAATTGTCAACCACTACTCATGCACACATGTATGCCTTTTTTCATGCATATGTCTTGTCCTTCTGCTACCACTTATGTGGATATTCTTTTCCTTATCTTTCTTTCAAAATCAAAGAACACCTATACTATAAGCTTCTTAAAATCAAGTTAAGCATAGAGAAAATTTGGAGAAAACTTAAAGGAAAACTTAAACAATAAAAAAAAAAATTCAAAATACATTCATTAGGTTACCTCTCAATAAGCACTTTTATTTGATGATGTTAGCTTGACATCAATTTTGAAACAGATCATAATGTCAAGAAGCCATCAAGATGAACATAATTCCCTTGTAACGGTGTCAAAATTTGATAGCATGTTGTACTAGTAATAAATTAGTTTATTTACATTTTCCTCATAAAACCCAACCACAAAGGTGTAGCTAAGGCAAGAAGCAATTGAACCCATAGGGAAATGGCCTAATTAATTATTTCTATTATCCGATTATTTTGTAGTGCAAAATAATTAAAGGGGATTTTATGTTTATGGTAATTTATAAGTAAGCAAAAGTAGATTTAAATAACAATATGAAGGGATCATGCATCCTATAAAAGTGTGGAATAAACAAAAAAAATTCTTCATCTAAGGTCCTAAGATCAAGCCATTGAATCAAGTAAGCATACATACATGAATAATAAGATATAAGTAAAGAATTACATCTTATAGCATAGATTTAAAGTCTTTTCCAAAAAAGCCATCCAAGTATCCAACCTCTATTGATGATCCACGTAGTCCAAGTATCCATAAAGAAGCACTCAAAATCGGTAGAGCTCCACCTTTTATGATTTAGTATTTCCTCCGTAAATCAATCTCGATTAATTTTTCAATAACCTTAAAGGAGAAGGAAAGAGTGTTTCTTGCTAGGATTTAAAAGAAAACTATTTTTCTCCTTATTTTTCACTCTTAGCCATATGCCCTATTTAATTTTAGAGGCTGGCCGAAACTTTGCTCCCTTTATTTTTTTTTCTTGGCCGAATGTTGCTATGTTGTTTTTAACTTAGCCGAATACTCTTTTCTTTTTTTCATTCATTAGTCTCTCATTTCGTACCTCTCCTCCTATATATAGGGGGAGGGTTTCCTTGTCCTCCAAGGATAAGGAGAAGGGCGACCACAAGTCCTTTTAGGACTCTAAGTTGTTCCTTCCTTGTCCTCCAAGGATGAGGTGTTATTTTATATGTGGAATATTTGATTATTATCTTTAAAACATTCAACCTTATCCAATAAAATTGATGTTTATCATTAAAACATTCAACCTTATCCAATACGGTTGATGTTTATCCTTCTACCAAAATATCTTAAGATTTTTAATTAAACTTAATGGGATAAAACTATTTTAGCCTAATTAATTTATTTGAACTATCCAAATAAATATTCTTCGATTATTTTGGTGGGATCTACATCAAGAATTTTTTTCCCAAAATACCCTTTAACCTAAATTAGGAAACGTCTTTCCTTTTAGGTTCTTTATTTTCAAATTTGAAACTAAATTTCAAATTAGGAAATTGATTTCTCAAATAGAAAACTTTTCATTTTAGAAAGCTTTCTATAATTGAAAACTATTTTCAATATCTTTGCTTCTCATTTATAATGTGAATATTTAAACTTATGTGTATAACTCAATAGGCTTCTAGATATGTTTGCAATGTATCAAGAATAAAAGACTCCTCTTTTATCTCTTGATACATTAATTAAGATTGCCTCTAGCAAGGCATCATGACTACCCAATTCTATAAGAGGATTAGTTAATCCATTATTACCTTTCATGATTATGGTTACCACACATTTCGGTCTTCATGTCGACTTATCACGAGTGTGATCTTGAACTTGGTTATTAGTCTTGTTTGATTATGATCATATAAGTTTTTTTTTATTATCAAATGTATTAGCTTATAGAGTAAACCAATTATGCTCTATTGGTGTACTCTTACCGTGGCCACAGATTTCTCAAGTAGAAATTTATCGAACTGCAATGTGATAACTCCTTTAGCATACAAGAAACAACATGTACTATCTTAGTCATACACTTACATCTATTGGATTCCTAGTGCACCAAATGAATTGTCCATGTGCAACCCATTAATGGGTCCATCAAAACGAGTTTCAAAGTGCATAAGTCTTCCAATTAGATAACCGTGATGACTTCAAGTCTAAAGACCATTTGTATCTATCTCTTATGAGATTCCCATAGACTAAAACAAATGGGTTCTCATGATGAGTCAAGTCCAATGATATTTTCTCTAACATAAATCACCTAAGTTCTTTCTTTGGCATCGCCATGCCAATAGGTGTGAGATCTTCTACTCGTTATCATATAGCATGGTCATAGCACTCACAAGTCTATCCGTATATTATCAATGCCCATTATTGACAATGCTACGACTTGGGATATTTAATGATATCATTCATTTGCATTAGTATTTGTCTCACATTTTTCAATCAATCACTATTACAAATGCATATCATAAGGACTTCTATCTAATTCTACTAAATTTATCAACATGTAAATATAAGAATTACTAAAATGAATTCTTTACTATTATTAAAATAAATGATGCAATAATACATTAACATGAGCCCATCCAAACATGGTTAGATCTTTGGCACCAATACTAACAATCTTCCATTTACACTAGAGCTAACCGGACATATCCCTTAATCTCGACAATCGAGTGAGGGTTAGATATTTTAGTTGTGATAAAGGCTTAGTCTAGGGTCAATTATGTTATCGTAGTTTGGTTCTTTTCTATCTTTATGTTACCACGACCCTTTTATCTCTATAATTAAGTGATAGCATTATAGTAAACACTTGGACCGTGGATGAGACCTTGGTTCCTTAGCTTGTGTTATGGATCCTTTGTTATCGGTCATTAACCTATATGATGTTAGAACAAAACTTCCTTGATTGCTCCATACTAATCCTTTTAGTATCATGTCATTGCACCTACCTTGGGAGACTCCTCACACTCCAAGTGATCTATCTCTATAGATCTATACTCTTACATAGTAGGTTTTTCTCCCTTGTCATCTTTGGGAAATTTCTTCTAAACTCCTTAATCTTTTGTTTGCAACATGATATTGTTATGGTCAAGGTGTAATTTTGTGTCATTAACCATGACTTAGTAAGCTCCCACCGGCTTCTTATATACACAAGGTTTGTCTTTGTTTTTAATTAATAATTAAACTCTTTGATCGTTTCATAAAATATGGATTTATATTCCTAGAGGCTTGCTTAAGTCTATTAATGGACTTAAGCATTTTGCAAATCTTATTTGCATGTTCTTGGGAACCATTAGGGTGTCAACTACACATCCCTTTTATTTGCTTTTTCTAGGAATTAATATCTAACATTGTCATTTTAAAAGCATTAGTTTCATCATCCTTTTTAAGGCTCACATCACCATGTGTTAAGACGAGAAGATCATGTCCCTTTTTGACTTTTTGACGAATTTATTTTGAAAATTTGAAATTCTTGTGTTTTTGTTTGTGAGAGAGCTATAACTCTTTGTAATCATTCTACTTTAGGATTCCTTTATTAAACTATCAATTTGTGACTCTACTAAAATCTTATTGAGTTTGAATTCTCTCTCACTCGTTTCTAGCATTCATAAATTACTTCCCAAGGAACATAGTATGCTTAGTAAGGAACAACACTTTGTTCTAGTGGTAAAATATTGAAATCCTAATCTTACTTTAGGATATCTCACAATCTAGCACTTTATTGATTTTAGGCTTTATTTTGTCCTTATCAAACCTTTTAACCTACGAGTTTACAGCCTTAAATCTTAAGGGAAGATTAATTCATTTTCTTTCCCTTTCCATATCTCATATGTGATCTATTTCAATAGATTAGAATCATATTTTTTTCAAATGTTATAGTAAAGAGTATTCATTTATAATTAGGGATATTAATTCGACTCATCACGGATTGATTATGTCTAACATACCATGTCCATAAAGAATCTCATTCTCTTTTAGGTTATCTAACATTTTAGCATTTAGGTATTTAGTTCCTTGATCTAATCAAGATGCTTTAAACCTCTAATAGGTGCATTTGAAGACTTTTTCTTGACCTTTACTATACCTTTTCCCTTATTAACTAGAAGTATAGAGCTTTTGTTCTTCTTGTTAATTTCAAGCTGAGCTTCCTTTGGCATCATAATGCCAATAGGTGTGAGATCTCCTACTACTATCATATATTATGAGCATAGCACTCACAAGTCTATCCGTATATTGTCAATGTCCATTCTTGATAATGCTACGACTTGGAACATTTAATGATATCATTTATGTGTATTAGTGCTTGTCTTACATCTTTCGATCAAACTATTGTGAATGCATATCATAAATAATTCTAGTAAATCAAAATAAAGTTGCATAAGCAACAAACTAAAAAAACAAAGATCAAAATCTAAAGTTTGAAAAATAGATGTCACCACATAAGCAAATACTAATCGGATGACATCGGTATGATCCGATGGCCTCGTAATAAATAAATATGACATAATGAGTGGATAGGCCAACTTAGGGGATAACGAGTAAGTCTTGCACTTTGATTTCGGACAAGAAAGATATCACTAGAGAAAAAGAGGAAGTGTGATTTGAACTATTAGGACTTATATTTCTAACAATGAAAAAGTACAACTTATAAGTCGGGAATGAATAATAATATCTTAATTCCACATAGCTATGTCACCCATAAAAGATAGGTCGTCCTAAATAATTGGCCTAAATAATGATGTATGTTTTTTAGTCTCGGGCCTTGTCTATTTTCTCGCTATTCTTGTGTTTTTCATAAAGCTTCTTATGCACGGTTAAAATCGAATAATCTGTCACATCTTATAGAAAACATAGTTTGTGACATTCTTCTAAACCAATATGGTATGTCATGTCTTTCTAAGTCGAGTAGTCTATAATATCTTATCAAATCAATATGGTCCGTATGTTCTTCTAAGTCATAGTGGTTCATCACATCATGTAAAGTCGAGTGGTCTATCATATCATGCAATGTCATAGTGGTTTGTCATATCTCATAAAATCAAAGTGGTCTATCATGTCTTCCAAAATTAAAATAGTCCATCACATCTTGCATAGTTAGAGTGGTTTGTCACGTTTTACAAAACTAAAGTGGTCTCGTCATATATTGTAAAGTTAGAATAGTCTATCATGTCTTGTAAAACTAAAATGGTTTACCACGTCTTGCAAAGTATATTAATGTTCAATCATATAGGCTAAAAATGTCACCTAGGTTATGTCTACCGAATTCAATTCACTACATTCTTAAATTGATCACTATATTAATCAACCTCAAATTGTAAGTCAATTTATTCAATCATATTATGTAACTTTAAAACTCAATTGACTTTTGCTCATTACTTACACAAATCTTGACATCACAAAAAAAGTACCTAACACATAATGACCTTTTTCTTTCTTTCTTTCTTTTTTTGCATACTTATAAAACAAATAATAAAAGAAAATTAACTAAAATTTTGAATAAAACTTAAAAATCTAAAACCCTCCCCCACACTTTTACTTTACATTGTCCCCAATGTAATGCATAAAATCAACAAATCATGAATTTACAAAATTAAAAGCAAAAAGGGTCGGAAAATAAATATGGTGATGGCCGAATAGCAATTCTTAGGTTACCTCTCAAGAAGCGCTATTGTTTAATGTTGTTCGCTCAACTTTTCCTTGTTTCCCTTATGAGCAAATTTTTTACCCTAATCAAGAAGTTGAAATTCTCTATATAAACTTTAAGTCTATGCCCATTGGCTTTGAAAGCTTCCTTCTTCCCTTGAGAAATCTCCACAACTCCATGAGGAAACACTTTCTTAATCATATAAGGACCACTCCACCTTGATTTTAACTTCCTAGGAAACATTCCCAATTGAGAATTAAAAAGCAGGACCTTATCACCTACTTTGAACTCCTTAGGGTTGATGTGACCATTATGCCATACTTTTTTTCTTTATATATCTTAGAGTTCTCATAAGCTTGATGTCGCCATTCCTCCAACTCATTCAACTAAAGAAGCTATTCCTTTCCCGTAGCTTATAAATCAAAGTTAACAATTTCACAACCCAATATACTTTGTGTTCAAGTTCCACAGCTTAAATGACAAGCCTTATAGAAAGCAAAGCGATATGGTGACATTCCAATAGGAGTCTTGAATGCTATCTTATAAGCCCAAAGTGCATCATCTAATTTAAGTGGCCAATCCTTTCTAAAATTCTCTTCAATTCGCTATTAGAGACCTCTACTTGTTCACTAGTTTATGGGTGATAAAGAGTAGCAATCTTGTGAGTGAAACCATACTTAAACAGCAATCCATCAAATTGTTTATTCTAAAAGTGTGTGGTTTCATCACTAATTATAGCCCTAGGTGTGGTAAATCTAGTGAAAAATTGTTTCATTAAGAATTTGACCGCAACTTTAGCATCATTAGTAGGACTAGCAATAGCTTCTACCCATTTACTCACATAATCCACAGTGACAATTATGTATAAATTATTGAAAGAACTTGGAAAAAGACCCACAAAATCAATGGTCCAAGCATAAAAGATATCATAAACTAGAATGTTATTTAGAGGCATTTCATTACATCATAAATATTATCTCATCACCGACATTTTTCACATGCACTTACATAACTATGGCAATCTTTGAACAAGTGTGGACTAATAAAATCCATATTAAAGCACCTTTTAAGCCTCCTTATTGTACCATGATCTCCATCTCGCTTTCTTATCATGGCAAAAACTAAGAATATTCATCATTTCTTCTCTTGGTACACATCGTCGAATCATACCATTATTGCATTCCTTGTAAAGATTAGGCTCATCTTATAAATAATGCCTAACATTAGACAAAAACTTCTTTTTCTAATGGGAAAAAAGATTAGAAAGAAAAATATCACATGCAAGATAGTTTACAAAATCAGCATACCTAGGCAAAGATGATGCCTTAATGAAACACAACCTTTCATCCAGGAATTCTTGATACAAAGGTTTAGCAATCATTGATTTCATATGTTCCCTATCTAATCTAGACAAATGATAAGCTTCTAAATTTTCCATGCCCTTTTTATCCCTAATATCTAGGTCAAAATCTTAAAGCAATAGAATCCATCTAAGGAACCTAGGTTTAGACTCTTTCTTAGCAAACAAGTATTTAAGTGATGAATGATTAGTGAATACAATAACCTTAGACAAAAGAAGATAAGATCTAAACTTTTTCAAACATAAATATAACAACAAGTAGCTCTTTTTCAGTTGTGGTATACCTTCTTTGTTCTTCATTCATTATCCTACTTACATAATAAATGGTGTGAAATTTTTTATCTTTTTTTATCCTAAAATAGCACCCAAAGTATCTTCACTCATATCACACATAATTTGAAAGGACAAATTCCAACTAGGAGCAACAATAATAAAAGATGAGTCAATTTGTCTTTCAAGCAATTAAAGGCATGCATGCAATCATAATCAATCACAAAAGGCACATATTTCTCTAACAAGTGTGTTAAAGGTTTGATAATTTTAGAAAAATCCTTAATGAATTGTTTGTAAAATCCAAGTATGTCCTAAAAATCCTCTAACATCTTTTAGAGACTTAGGAGGTGGAACTTTTTCAATTAATTCAACTTTTGGTCAATCTACTTCAATAACCTTAGAGGATAGATTTTAACCTAGCAGTATGCCTTCTCTAACCATGAAATGACACTTTTCCCAATTAAGCACAAGATTTATTTCCTCATATCTCATAAGCACCACAATTAAATTATGCAAGTATGCATCAAAGGAAACACCAAAAATAGAGAAATCATCCATAGAAACCTCCATAAAATTATCAAAAAAAACTAGTAAAAATAGACATCATACATCTTTAAAATGTGTTAGGAGCATTCATAGTCTAAACGACATTCTCCCAAAAGTAAACTTACAATAAGGGAAAGTGAAAGTTGTTTTATCTTGGTCCTCCGAGGCAACCGCATTTGATGTTATCCTCGAATAACCATCTAAAAAACAAGTAAAACTCTTGTCCTACTAGTTTTTCTATCATTTGACCAATGAAAGGTATAGGAAAATGATCTTTTCTATTAGCCTCATTTAGTCTCCTATAATCTATGCATACCCTCCAACCTATAACCGTCCCGATGGGGATTAGCTCACTATTCTCATTTCTCACAACCGTGGTCCCACCCTTTTTAGGTACCACATGAACTAGACCAACCCAGTTGACTATTAGGTATAGGAAAATTAATACTCGTATCAAGCCATTTTATGATTTCTTTCTTTACTACCTCTTTCATGTTTGGGTTAAGTCTTCTTTGAGCTTATACCATTGGGTTGGTGATTCTCCTCTATAAGGATCGTATGCATGCACATCGATAGGTTTATTCCTTGAATATCTTTAATGCTCCACCCAATGGCTTTCTTATACTCCCTAAGCACCTTTGTGAGTTTGTCTCTATCAAGTCCTCGTCAAAGAAGAAGACACTATAACATGTAAAGTATGTGACTTTCCCAAGTAAGTATACTTTGAATGATAAGGAAGTATTTTTAATTTTAAAGTAAAAGATTCATTTTTTGATGATTCAGCTTGCAAAGTGTTAATCACATCCAATGTCAAAGTTCTTTTTACTTTAGTATCGGCTTGCCTAGGTTTTTCTCCTAGAAAGTTTATGGCCTCCCTTACTTCTTTTTCAAGGATTTCATCCTTCATATCTACAAGCATGCACAACACAAAAAATTAGTAGCATTGTCAACTTTGTACAACCGCAAATCCTTATTGACTAACCGATCTACCACATTAATTCTAAAAGCTTCTTCATCCTTATTATAATTTTTTTTAGCCTTAAAAACATTAAAAATCACTTATTCATCATGAATCCTAAAGCTAATCGTCCCTTTTTTAACATCAATTAAAGCTCCCTTGGTTGATAAAAATGGCCTACCCAAAATTAGAGCCATATTAACATCCTCTTCCACATCAAGTATAATAAAATCAATTAGGAAAATAAACCTATCAACTTTAACCAAAACATTTTCCACTATTCCCTTAGAATAT
Source organism: Dovyalis caffra (assembly GCA_963924115.1). NCBI lineage: Eukaryota > Viridiplantae > Streptophyta > Magnoliopsida > Malpighiales > Salicaceae > Dovyalis > Dovyalis caffra. Next base: position 13,156,322 of record CAWUPB010001108.1, read on the forward strand.
TTGATACTTCATCGACCTAATTATAGAAAAATAATATTAGGCAACGGATCTTTCATTCTAAGCTTTCTAAAAATAGAGAAATGCATCAAATTAATGCTAGCTCCGAGATCATATACCTATTACCCTTTCAAAAGTAATACTACCAATAGTACAAGGTATGGAGAAATGCTTTAGATCTTTCATCATTGGTAGTAACTTGTTGAAAATAATTGAGGAAGATTCTTCATTCAGCTTCATAGTCTCAAATTATTTCAGCTTTTCTCATATTAGCAATCGGATCTTCAAAGACTTTAGCATAATCAGGCATCCGTAAAATAGCATCTAAAAAAGGTATGTTAATATGAATCTTTTTAAAAACCTCTAAAAATTTTAAAAATTTCTTATCAAGGTTAGCTTGTATAAGTCCCTCGGGAGAAGGAATAGGAGGTCTATATAGTCCGACATTCTAGTCTACGAAGAGTTTCCTTTTTAATTCTTTATCCTCCATAAGGTTCTTTTATCATTAAGATCATCACTAACGATTGTTCTTTTCTCTTCTTCACCTTTACCAAAATAGACTACTTGTTTTCCACCATTTAAGGTGATGTCCTTGACTTGCTCCCTTAGGTTTTTCTTAGTATTGCTTAACCGACCTCATTGTTGTCTTTCATCATGGTAGCTCGATTACCCAATCTATACTTCTAATTTTTTAATGGATGCCTCTTAGCTTTGAAACCTAGTATCAATATTCTGGATGAATTTGGACATTAAATCCTCCAAATTATAGTTTTTCTCTTGTTGAGGTGGTGGTGGTGCTCTAAAGTTAGGAGGCCTCCTTGAGTGATCATTACTCCATGAAATGTTCGGGTGGCTCCTCCATCCTAGGTTGTAAGAGTAAGAGTATGAGTTAAAACCTATTTTGTTAGCATTTGAAATAAAGTTAGCTTGTTTAGACACAAATGAATTACCCACTTGACAAGTTGCACTATCCTTACCTAATTATCCACATATATCATAAAGATTAGAAACCGCAATAACTCATTGAATCCATTCTCTTACTAAGAGCAACAATTTGGGCATTTAGAGAAGTTAGAGAATCTACCAAATAAATACCACTTTCTTTTTTTATATTTCTCTTATTATCCCATTGATAAATGTTAGAAGCCATCTCTTCTCATAAGTCATAAGCATCATCCGAGTCTTTCTCATAAGGGTACCACCTACATACTGCATCAATCATAAAATGATTAGAACATTTAATACCAATATAAAAAGCTTGCACTCGAAGCCATACAAGTAAGGCATGGTGAGGAAACTTCCTAAGAAGGTCTTTAAACCTCTCTTAAGCTTTATATAAAGACTCAACATCAAATTAAACAAAAGTGGTTATGTCATTCCTAAATTTAGTAGTTTTTAAGGGTGGAAAGAATTTAGATAAAAATTTTCGAGCCATATCATTTCATGTACCGATCGACTCCGTAGGAAGAGACAATAACCAAGTTTTTTCTTTATCTCTAAGAGAAAATGGAAATAATCTAAGTCCAATAGAATCAAGACTAACACCATTAAATCTAAAAGTATCATAAATCTCAATAAAATTAGGAATATGCAAATTAGGATCATCATTAGGTTATCCACCAAATTGCATATTAGTTTGGATCATCTTAATAATGGTTAGTTTTATCTCAAAATTATTGGCACCAACAGACTGGCCTTCTAATACTTGAGGCTATTCCCTCCAATGATGGTGCGGGATCCCAATCGAGTTTTCATGTCTACTTACCGAATGATCATACATCCTATAGAGGTGTGAAATGAATTAAAAATTTCCTCCATCTAAGGGCCCAAGATCATATCGTTGAATCAACTAATTATACATACATGAATAATAAGATAAAAGTAAAGCATTACCTCTTTTAGCACATATCTAAATTTCTTTTCTTTGATTAGTTATCCAACTATCCAGCCTCTATTGATGATCCACGTAGCCTAAATATCCACAAAGAAGCACTCAAAATTGATGGGGTGCTAGCTTCACCTTTTCTAATTAAGTTTTTCCACTAGAAATCAATCCCGAGCAACTTTGCGATAACCTTATTCAAGGAGGAAAAAGTATGGCTTGCTAGGGTTTAGGAGAATACTATTTTCTCTCTTTTGTCTCTTGGCCATGTGTCCTAGCTTGGTATTAGGGCTAGCCAAATTTTTCTATATATTTTTTCTAACTTGGTCAAATCTCAATGTATGCATTAACCCCCCTTTTGCTGCATCTCTCCTCTTATTTATAGGGGGAGAGTTTCCTTGTCCTCCAAAGACAATTAAAGGGGTGGCCTAAGTCCCTAATTAGGACTCCAGTGTTATTGTATCCTTATCCTTCAAGGTTAAGGAGTTATTTTACAAGTGGACTACTTAATGTTTATCTTTAAAAACATTCAACCTTATCCAATAAGGTTAATATTTATCCTTCCATCAAAATTATCTTAAGGCTTTTAATTAACCTAATGGGCCAAAACTATTTTAGCCTAATTACTTTATTTGGACTATCCAAATAAATATTCTTAGATTGTTTTGGCGGGGTCCACATTAGGGAATAATTTTTCAACATAGCTTTTAACCTAAATTAGGAAACTCCTTTCCTTTTTAGGTTCATTTTCAAATTTGAGACTAACTTCCAGATTAAGAAATCGATTTCTAAAATAGGAAACTTTCATTTTAGGAAAATTTTCATTTTGGAAACTTTATATTTTCCATTTTAGGAAACTTTTCATTTTGGAAACTCTTTCCAAAATAGGAAACTTTCATAATTTAAAATGTTTTTCAATATCTTTGCTTCTCATTTATAATGTCAATACTTGAACTTATACGTGTAACTCAATAGGCTCGTAGATATGTTGGCAATGTATCAAGAATAAAAGACTCCTCTTTTATCTCTTTCTACATAAATCAAGACTAGCCTCTAGAAAGGCATCATGACAACCTAATTCTTTATGAGGATTAGTTAATCCATTATTACCTTTCACGAGCATGGTTACCATACAATTCAGTCCTCATGTTAACTTATCACGAGTGTGATCCGAAACTTAGGTATTAGTTTTGTTTGATTATGATCACATAAGTTTTCTTCGATTTCTAAATGTCTTAGCTCTTAAAGTAAACAAACTATGCTCTATTGGTGTACTCCTACTTTGGTCATAGATTTCTTGAGCAAACATTTATCGAAGTGCAATGTGATAACTCCTTTAGTATATAAGGAATGACATGTCCTATCTTAGCCATACACCTATCTCCATTGGATTCCTAGTGCAACCAATAAATCGCCCATATGCAACCCATTAATAGGTCCATCGAAACGAGTGTCAAAGTGCCTAAGTCCTCTAATGAGATAACCATAATAACTTCAAGTCTAAAGATCATTTGTACCCATCTCATATGAGATTCCCATAGACTTAAACCAAATGGGTTCTCATGGTGAGTCAAATTCGGTGACATGTTCTCTAACATAAATCACCTAAGTGGTTGGTTTTGCATCACATGCCAATAGGTGTGAGATCTCCCACTCGCTATCATACATACGAGCATGAGCATAGCACTCACAAGTCAATCCGTATATTATCCGTATCCATTCTTGATGATGCTATAACTTGAGACATGTAATGATATCATTTATATGCATTAGTATTTGTCTCACATCTTTTGATCAATCACTATTGTAAATATATATCATAAGGACTTATATCTAATTCTACTGAATTTATCAACATGTAAACATAAGAATCAATAGAATGACTTCTTTATTATTATTAAAATAAATGATGTAATAACATATTAACATAAGTCCATCCAAACATGGTTGGATCTTGGGCACCAACACTAGCACTTACCCTCCTTATTTCAATCATCTACCGTAGTGCTCCTTGTTTCTCTCTCAAATGTTCTTTCAATCTCGGGATCAAAAGGTGCAAGTTTGCCATTGGTAGTGTAGGTCATGCACTAGCAAACCTATAACTCATAAAACTGAAAAATGTAAAAGAAAAGGATGAATAAAAATTACAAAAAAATAATAATAATCATAAATAAATATAAATATAAATATAAATAAATCTAAATTACTATTCAATCTTAATTCAGTTATAAATCTCAATATGCAATTATAATTCCCTAGTAACGATGCTAAAATTTGTTACTACTTTTTTAACACAATCGGATAAGTAATAAATCCAATTTAATTATACAATAAAGGGCAAGAAAGTATCGTTCCCATGAGAAATTAGATTGCATTACTAAAATTATCTAACTTAGAATAAGTTGAATTAATCAAAATAATTAAATTAATAAAAATTAATTTAAAACTCTATTCTAAATTTAATGAATTGAAAATTACTAATAAGATGATATGAAAGTAGTTAGGGAAAGATTCATTTAGTTATAACTTATGCAATTAACTATATTAACTCAACTCACAATCACCTTAAGGTCTATCTTAATATATGTGATGACTAAACTCCCTAAACAAGTTAATAAGCTATCTCTGGTCAAATTAACCCTATTCTTTGCCTAACAAATCATCTATATTTCTATGAAACTTAAATAAGATCTAAATGCATTAGAATCAATGGAATCCTCTAATGTCAAATAAGCATGCCATCACACACTTCTCTCTTTTATTATCGCACTAGAACTAGTTATCCTTCGATTAATAATAAACTTGTAATTTATATTGCTATGATCTAACACATATAATTCCTTCTCGGGTTTAAACACATGTCATTAAATCAATATGAGGTGATCCCTCTCATAAAGCACTAAATGCAATAATATAATAATCAAGTTATGAGTTGAGAAAAATAATTAATCACATAGAATAAGAATTAAATCATCCACCCCTAACTTAAGATTTTACCTCTACATAAAGGAATTTACTAAATTTAAAAATAAAATATTACATCAGCAATCCATTAGAGTAATAATTAAAAGAAACTTAATTACTTGTTTATGGAATCTGTCTACTTGTACTTATTTATTCTCCCTTTAATTTCTTGGTAACTATTCAAAGCTTGCTATTCTTTTTCTCCTCCGATGTAACAACCTCTCTCTATTTGTTTTCTTTGCTTTCTAGGTACAAACTTTTTTGTTTCTTTATTTTTCTCTCTTTCTACCATCTCCAAATTCTCCTTTCATTTTACCTTTAACTCTTCCCTTTTATAGCCCATAGGCTCCTTTACTAGCCACTCATGTAAGTTTCCTCTAGAATATGATGAATTTCTTTTTAAAGGGTCTAAGTCAAACACTTTTTCTCTTGTTCCTCTTTAATCCTTGCTTGTGATTTTTATTTTCATTCGATCCTTGTTTTGCCTTAATTCTTTAGTCGTCTCTTGATTCTTTGTACCTATAAATTCAAAGCATATGGGAATTAATTTATATTAAATGAAACATAAATTACATGAATAATTAACAAAGTTGAGCTCTAAGTTTACATAAAATATGCATATAAATTATACTTATCACCTATCGAAATAGGAAATATTCTATTTAGGATATTCTGGATATATTCTAAACTATAAATATAGGAATCTAAGGCTTTAATTAAGGAGTTTATGAAGATTTAGATATGTAATTTACTAGTTTATAATTTTCTAGTTTAGATGCTATATGTAGCTATATTTACATAGTCATATCATTTCACATGGTATCAAAGCGAGCATATTTTTTCTAAATAAGAAACCTTAATCGTTAAGCACATTAATTTTTTTTCCTTCCTCACCATCATGGTTGAAATCATATGAAATTCTACACCCACTCTCATTCATCCATCTACCTCTTCCAAAACTAAGTATTTCATCATTTAGTTTAGATTATCACTATCAAATTGAATGGAAGCAATTTCTTATTCTAGTCTCAATCCATGTGCATGTACATCCAAGGTCAAGAAAAGATTGGGTATTTAAGTGATGAGAAGAAGGAGCTAAACTTAGATGATCTAGCCTATCCGAGTTTGGGATGTAGAGAACTTCATGGTTATGACATGGTTAGTGAACTCTATTGAGGACGATATCGGTTCCAATTACATGTGTTATCACATATAAAGGAAATTTGGGATAATATTAATCTAATATATTCCGAATTGGGAAATCAGCCCTAAGTATATACTCGAAACTTAGAGAATTTGCTAAACCGAGGATATTGTTACAAATTATTTTAATTCTCTAAAATATTTATGGTAAGACTTGGACTTATTCAATTCCTATGAATGGAAATTATCTAAGGATTGTAATCATTATAAGAAGAGTGTAGAGGATGACCAAATTTTCAAATTCCTCATGGGACTCAATGTTGAGTTTGATAAGGTTAGGGGATGAATAATTAGGAGATAATAGTTTCATCTATTGGTGAAGTTTTTGTTGAGGCTTGATGAGAAAAAAGTCATCGACCGGTGATGACGGGAAAAAAACTTCGGGTAGCATAATAAAAAACTCTACATTGGTAGCCATTGACACCCATATGAGTAGAATGACAACAAAGAAGTCGAATGATAAAAACAATACTTAATGTGATTGTCTGTAACAAGCCAAGGCATACTAGGGATGTTAATGTAGGTGCCCAATATCCAACTATGTTTGGATGGACATGAGTTAATTTAATATTGTATAATTTATTTTAATATTGATAAAGAAGTTATTTTATTAATTCTTGTGTTTCATGTTGATAAAATTAGTAGAATTAGATAGAAGTCCTTATGATATGCATTTCCAATAGTGATTGATTAAAAGATGTGAGACAAACAATAATATATATAAATGATATCATTAAACATCCCAAGTTATAGGATTATTAATAATGGACATTAACTCTATGCGGATAGACTTTTGAGTGTTATGCTTATGCTATATGATAACAATAGGAGATCTCACATCTATTGGGATGATGATGCCAAAGCAAGCACTTAGGTGATTTATGTTAGAGAATATATCAATGGACTTGACTCACCATGAGAACCCATTTGGTTTTAGTCTCGTGGAAAGCTCATACGAGTTAGGTACAAGTGGCCCTTAGACTTAAAGCCATCACGATTGTCTTATTAGAATATTTAAGCACTTTGGCACTCATTTTGATAGACCCATTAAAGGGTTACGGATGAGCAATTTTTTGGGTGCATTCGGAATTTGATGGAGATGGGTGTATAACCAAGGTAGAATATGTCATTCCTTATATACTAAAGGAGTTATCACATTACACTTCAATAAATGCCCGCTCGAGAAATCTATAGCCACAGTAGGAGTACACCGATAAAGCATAGTTGGTTTACTCTAAGAGCTAAGACATTTGGAAATCAAAAAAACTTATGTGATCATAATCAAACAAGACTTATAACCAAGTTTGAGATCATACTATGATAAGTTGACATAAAGACTGAATTGTTTGGTAACCATTCTCATGAAAGGTAATAATGGATTAATTAATCCTCTTAGAGAATTGGGCAAGCATGATGTCTCGCTAGAGGTCAATTTTGATTTATATATCGAGAGATAAAAGAGCAATAAGAAGCATACCGACTCACATGCATAAGTTTAAGTATTCACATGATTACCAAATTCTTGATACTTTACCAATATATCTAAGAACTTATTGAGTCACATGTATAAGCTTAAGTACTTACATGATGAATAAGAAGCAAAGATCCAATTTTGAAATTTTCCTACTTTGGAAAGGGTTTCCAAAATAAAAAGTTTCCTTAAATGGGACGTTTCCTAGAATGGAAAATTTTTTTAATTAGGAAGTTTTCTAAAATGAAAAGTTTTTTATTTTAGAAAACGGTTTCCTAATTTGAAAGATAGTTCCAAATTTGAAAATAAATTACTTAAAATAGAAATGAGTTTCCTAATTTAGGTTAAAGGATATTTTGGAAAATTATTTCCTAATGTGGACCTATCTAAAATAATCTATGATTATTTATTTAGATAGTCTAAATAAATTAATTGGGCTAGAATGATTCGGCCTATTAGATTTAATTAAAAGCCTTAAGATATTCTGACGGGAGGGTAAACATCAACCTTATTGAATAAGGATGAATGTTTTAAAGATAATGATCAAAAGTCCATATGTAAAATAATTCCTCATCCTTGAAAGACAAGGAAGCAATGTACTAGAGTCCTTAAAGGGACTCAATTTTGTCCTTGAAGGACAAGGAAACTCTCCTATAAATATATAGGAGAGAGAGAGATGTGTGGTAATATAAGATAACATAAGGAAAAAAAAAGAGAAAGAGAAATTCAGCCAGACTCTAAAAAAACCACTAGGGCACACAACAAAGAGAGAAAAAAAGGAGAAAATAGTTTTCTCTAAAACCCTAGTATGTCATATGTTTTCCTTCTCTTTTAAGGTTGTCACAAAATTGTACAAAATATATTTGTATAGGAAACGTTACACAAATTAGAAAAGGTGGAGTTATTACCCTATAGATTTTGAGTGCTTCTTTATGAATACTTGGATTATGTGAATCAAGCAATAGAGGTCGAACACTTGAATGACGTTTTTGATAACTGAATTTAGATCTATCCTATAAGAGATAATTCTTTATTCATTAATTTAAATTCATGCCTGTATGGTTAATAGATTCAACGGCTTGATCTTGGGCCCTTAGATGAAGGAAACTTTTTGCTTTTTCCGCACCTCTAAAAAATGTATGATTTGTGAAGGGAAACTTACTAAAAGCTCAATGGGAAACCAAAAAATTGTAAGGGTAAACATAAAGGAAAATTCAAATGAAACCTTACTACAAATGAAGCCGAGGTTGTTCCTTTCGAGTCCACAATAGGTGGATCATATCCTAAAACTACTTAAATCTAATTCTAGAATATCTAGTACTCCTACTGCTTTTTTGGCATAAACGAATAGTGATTTAAATGCCTTATTGTGTTCCTTTTTATCATAATCCACTCTAAGGATAATTGATTTTGGATCATCAAACCATACGATAAGTTTTTCAAATTTAGTTCATATTATATTCCCTTTTTAGGTCATGAAAAAATTCATATAGCGAGATAGGTCTTACTCACATATTGCTAGCAAAGGTTTGATTATTTTGTCGGATACTTTATCCCTTAAATCTATTCTACATGTATCAAAACTTGTATGCAATCTTCTATCTCGTTAGTAATTTATCAAAAGATTTAAATTGTAGTTCCACTTTCTTTGATTCCTATTATGTGTTTTAGGATTGAAATTCGGAGTAGAAGGTTGTCTCAAAGGATAAAAAACCTCAACGAATAAGGAGTATCAGTTCTATCCTTATTAAAAATAAAATAATAATTTAGTACAATAAACCGAAGCATCCTAGTTTTCTCCAATTAAAAAAATTGTTTCTTACCTTTATTTAAAGGCTTGGATTGTTCTCTTTTTCGATGTGAACATTGCGGTTTGTCAAAAATTCATAAAAAAGTTTATCCTTCTAGACCTTATCAACCTTCATGACCATTTTATTTAATTCGTAGTGATTTTTGGTATCCTTGACGATTCCTACTTATTTAGGGAAAAAATAGTTTGTAACCTTCATTGATGATCATACTTGATTATGTTGGGTATATTTACTAACTAATTAATATGAAGTTAAGACAGTGTTCTAAAATTTTTATAATGTGATTGAAACTCAATTTCAAACTAAAATTGATATTTTTTTACGAATAATGGTACTGAATATTTTAATGAAATTCTTAAAAAAAAAATATTTAGATAACGACATTCATCATCAATCCACTTATGTTGATACATCTCAACAAAATGATATAGCCGAGTAAGAAATCAACACTTATTTGAAGTGGCTTAGTCTATTATGTTTTCTATATATGTCCTATGTCCCCGAGTATCTCTAAGGAAAAGTAGTTTTCACTACAACATATTTGATAAATAGAATGCCTACCCATGTACTTAAATTCATTGCTCGCTCTTGATGTTTTAAGAATTTCTTCCCTAAGAACCAAATTTCACTCAATTTACCCCTAAAAATATTTAGGTGCACAGATTATGTTCATTTTGAAGGATCATGTATCCTATGAGGTATGGAAGAAAATAAAAATTTCCCGCATCTAAAGCACCCAAGATCATGTCGTTGAATCAACTAGCCATATATTTATGAATTAAAGCTTTAAATAAGAATTACATGCTCGTAGTATAGATTTAAACCTTTTCGGAAAAGAGTAATCTATATGTTCGGCCTCTATCGATAATACAAGCAGTCTAAGCACCCATAAAAGAAGCACTCAAAATTGATAGAGTACTAGCTCCATATTTTCTAACTTGTTTAATGTTTCTTATAGAAATCTAATCGGGATAATTTCATGACAACCTATAGAGAGAGAGAGAGAGAGAGAGGAAGTGGCGCATGATAGGGTTTTTAGGAGAAAACTATTTTTTTTTACTTGATGCTATATGCCTTTTTTCTTTTTTTTTCTTTCTTTGTGTTGAATTTTCTCTCTCTTAAAATCTATTATTTCTCGCACCTCTCTCCCATATATATATAGGGTAGAGGCTTCTTTGTCCTTTAAGGATATGGAGGGGCCGCAATGAGTCCCTAAAGTACTTAAGCATGTTTCTTCCTAATCCTCTAATGATTAGGAGTTATTTTACATATGGGTTTTTGATCTTTATCTTTAAAACATTCATCCTTATCCAATAAGGTTTATATTTATCTTCTTACCAAAATATCTTTTAGGCTTTTAATCAAACCTATTGGCCTAAAACTATTTTAGCCTAATAAATTAATTTGGATTGTCAAAATAAATTAAGTTAGATAGTTTTAGGAGGCCCACATTAGAAAGTAATTTCCTAATTACCCTTAAACCTAACTTAGAAAACTAATTTTCATTTTACGTTATTTACATCCAAATTTGGAACTGATTTCCAACATATAAAATTGATCTCTAAAATAGAAAACTTTCCATTTTAGAAAACTTTTCGTTTTTGAAAACTTTCTAAATTGGAAACTTTTTCCAACATCTTTGCTTCTCTTTAATCATATGAATACTTAAACTTATGCGTGTTACTCAATAGGCTCTTAGATATATGGGCAATGTATCAAGAATAAAAGACACTCTTTTATCTCGTGATAAATAAATCAAGATTGGCCTTTAATAAGACATCATGATTACCTAATTCTCTAGGAGGATTAATTAATCCATAATTATATTTCACGAGCATGGTTACCATATAATTCAATCCTTATTTCAACTTATCATAAAATGATCTCAAACTTGGTTATTAGTCTTATTCAATCACGATGCATAAGTTTTCTTTGATTCTCAAATGTCTTAGCTCTTAAAGTAAACCAATTATACTCTATTGGTGTACTCCTACTATAGCCACAAATTTTTAGAGTAGACATTCATCGAAGTCCAATATTATAACTCCTTTAGCATACAAAGAATGACATGTCCTATCTTAGTCATTCACCTACCTCTCTTAGATTCCTAGTGTACCTAACAAATTGACCACATGTAAGCTTTTAGTAGATCCAACAGAATGAGTGTCAAAGTACATAAATCATCTAGTAAGATAGCCATGTCTAAGGGCCAGTTGGATCTTGGATGCCTACACTAACATATTTACCCAATAAGGATCGATCAAAGCTTGGTTCAAGGGTTGAAAATTTTGTTTTTATTAGTTACACATCAAATTAAAAAGGGTACAAGTGTTTTCATCCAAAGACCCAAAAATACCTAGTTGCTATCAATGTTTTATTTCTTGAAAATCAACCTTATTTTCAAAAGAATTTTTTTTGGAGGGAGAGTTTAGAGAAAGAAAGTAGCTAGGACAACATATCTATTTTTACTACTTTACCTTTAGTAGTGGCCTTTACACCTAGTGTTTCCAAAAATTACAAAGCAATTTCTATTAGTATGAATATTTTTGTCCCACAAATTACTAAATCTTTGACATAGAGAGAAATACTACAAAATAATCCTAGGAATGACTAATCCGAGGTCATTATTCATGCAAGGAGAAAGAATCATAAAAAAGGTAAAGAGCTTACTATTCCTTCAAGCACCTAGTCAGTCCATTACCTTAAATTTAGGTACTTAAGACATTTGTTAAAGTGCTAATCCTCTTGTTTCACATCCTCTTTTACCCAAAGTGGTTTCTCATGAATATTATCATCTTGAGGTTCCTATTGCACTTAGAAAGGGAACTTGTTCTTGCACTATTCGCCAATTACAAAATGTCTATCTTATGACCGTCTCTCTTAAAACCATAGCCCATTTACTTCAAAAATTTCTAACCTGTTTGTTCTAAGAAATATTTAGGAATCACTTGGTGATCCAAATTAGAGAATAATTATAATAGAGGAAATAAATACACTAAAGAAAAAAAGGGATATAGGAGATTTTAGAACCGCCTAGAGGTCGGAAAACAATCGAGTATAAATGGGTATTTATTATGAAATACAAGGCTACACTTGTGTTTAATGGGTTTACTCATACATACTATGTTGATTACCTAAAAACCTTTGCCTCAATACCAAAAATTAATTTTATACATGTTTTATTGTCTCTTGTAGTTATTTCAATTAGGTCTTATACCAACTAGATGTGAAAAATGCTTTTCCGAATGGTGATTTAGAAAAGGAAGTCTTTATCGATCTGCCTCTTAGTTTTGAAAAGTTTGTTATTCAAAAAAGGTTTGTAACTTAAAAGTCATTATATGGCCTCAAATAGTCTCCAAGGACATGGCTTGAACAGTTTAGGAAAACTTTAAATGGATATGAATATCATCAAAGTCGGGTAGATCATACTCTTTCTTATAAACATACCGATAAAGGGAAAATGGTAATCCTCATTGTATATGTTGATGACATGATACTAATAGGTGATAATCTTGATGAGTTAGCAAGATTGAAAAAGAGACTAGCTAAAGACTTTAAGCTTAAAAACATAGAAACATTGAAATATTTTCTTAGCTTGGAATTTACAAGATCATGTGAAGGAATTTTTGTAAATCAAAGGAAATATATCCTTGATTTACAAAATTAAACTAGTCTTCTTTGTTGTAAGGCTACTAAGACTCCAATTGAGGTAAGTCTTAAATTAAATCTTACTAAAATTGAGGATGTGATTGAAAAGGAAACATTTTAGTGCTTGGTAGGTAAACCGATATATCAGTCACACACTCGCCACGATATAGCATTTGCGATAAGCATGATAAGCTAGTTCATATATGTACCGGGTTATGAGCAATTTGAAGCTACCTATAGGATTATAAAGTATAAGGGACTCCTAGAAAGGGTTTGATGTTTTGAAAAAAAGTGATCACTTTTAGGTGGAATTCTATATTAATGTTGACTAGCTAGTAGTGTGATAAACGAGCATTAACATCCGGATGTTGTATTTTTGTTGAAGGAATTTAGATACTTCAAGAAGTGAGAAGCACGATGTTATGGCATAAAGTAGTGCTTTGACGGAATTTCGATCCCTTACACAAAGAATTTATGATGCTATATGGATTCATAAGTCTGTGAGAAGATTTGAAGCTTCTGTGTCACTTCCTATGAAAATTTATTATGATAACAAGCTCGCCATTTCAATTGCTCATAGTTTGATTCTTAATGATCGAACTAAAAATATTGAAGTTGATATGCACTTTAGCATGGAGAAACTTGAAAGTGGGTTAATTTGCATTCCTTATATTCCTAGTTCTTAATAAGTGGCTAATATACACCCAAAGGCCCATTCAAAAAGCAATTTGATTTTTTAGTAAGCAAGTTGGCAATGGAAGACATTTATAAGCCGACTTGATAGGGAGTGTCGGAATAGAAAATATTCTATTTAGAATATTCTAGATGTATTCTAGATTGTAAATATAAGAATCTAAGGTTCTAATCAAGGAGGTTAGGAAGAGTTATAGCTATAATTTCCTACTTTAAATGCTATATGTGGCTATATATATGTAAGCTTTCATACTCGTTGTAGTACAAAAATACAAGCAATATTTTCCGATTCATATCGATCTACAATACCCAATTTCTTCCTCATTATTTTCCTTTTATTGTTCTAAAAACAATAATAGTAAATATAAAAAAGTGAAAATAAATACCAAATATATAAAATTATTTTGTTAGGTTTAATTAAAAGAAATAGGAAGTTTGAAAATAAAAAAAACTAATTGATGATAAAATTTAAAAAAAAAAAAAAAACCAAAACCCCAAATCCTTTAACTAAAAAAAAAAAAAAAGGAATATGATTGGAAGAAATTTACGAAAAACCCTGGATTAATTGTAATTTGGGATGCTATTGAAGTTCAAACAACCCAATTTACTTTTAATATGATGAATTTGTAGGAATTGGAGACTAAAATTGATTTTTACCTAAAAACCTTAATTTCCATTTATAAATACCCATCTTTCTCTTCACACCCAGACATCCATAGTCTCCCTTAAAATTTTTCAACCATAATTTACCTCTCTAGCTAAATGTTTGAGCTCCCTTTTTATCCAAAACAACTCACCACTATTATTCCTCCATCATCCAAGTTATAACCACCCATTAAAACCACCATTAGCCTTCCCACTCAACTTTGCCAACCACCACAACACCTTCACACATCCAACCATCCCCTATCAGTTAAAAAACCTACACAAGAAACCTTCATACATAAAAAATCTGAAGAATGAAAAAACCAAGGCAAATAGCCCCAAAGAACCCAATGAACCCGAATAGTAAGCCTACTAGAATTGCCAAATTTCTTCTCTAAAATCCACCACCTTTTGGCCAATATTACATTCGACCACCACTTCACACTCAACATCCATAATCTCCCTTAAAATTTTCCAACTATAATTTCCCTCTTTAGCTAAATTTTTTAGCCCTCCATTCATCCAAATCACTCGCTGCTATTATTCCTCCATTAGCCAAGCTATAACCACCCATTAAAACCACCATTAGCCTTCCCACCTAGCTTTGCTAACCACCATAGCACCATCACACATACAACCATCCTCTATCATTTAAAAAAATTCCATAAGAAACCTTCATACAAAAATTTTGAAAAATGAAAAAAACCAAGGCAAACGACCCTAAAAGAACCTAATCGGCCCGAATAGTAAACCTACTAGAATTGCTAAATTTCTTCTCTAAAATCCACCACCTTTTGGCCAACATTACCTCTAACCACCACCTCCCATGGATAACCTACCTCTAGATCAACCCATCCCTACTGGTTAGAGGAGAAAAGGATGTTGGAGGAGGGAGAAATCAAGGTCAAATCATGATGGCCTCGACCGAATTCCATATCTAGTTAAATCTCCCATTTTTCATTAAATCACCACCTACCACTACCATAAATTTTTTTCCTCCTTTTAGAAGTGGTTCCCTTTATAAGCCATGACTCAACAACATCGAAAAATGGAAAATCAACACCAAACTCATTTACCAACCTATTTATGATGACCTATTTAAATCGGTTGATTAAGACTAAATTAGGCTCCTAATCACCATATATAGACTCCGCATAGCCTTTCAAGTCTATTGATGTTCTTAAAACACCTAATCTTGCTAAAATCTTCATTGGAAAGAAAGGGAAAAATGATAAAAACTTCTAAGATGTCGATCTCCTTCCTCTATTGCGATAGCTTCCTCTACCATATGGGCTAGTTCATATGCATGAAGGATTACCTGGATGGAGATCGGGTAATTGATAGTGAATGTTATTCTTTTGAGGCGAGTTTGGTAATTTTATAGTAAATGGGTATTTTGGTAATTTTTACATACAACAAGCATTTGTGTCATTTCATAAACAAATAAGTATATTTTAGATTCCATATAATTTTCTTTTTAATACTCATAAATAATTACTTTCTTCTTCTTAATTGAATGAAATAATTCATCTTCATCGAGATTGAAGGAAGTAAAATTGATCCGAGAGAGGGACTTGTAATATTCTCATGATGTTTAGGTAAACTTTAAATCTATTTAGATGGTTTAAAATGATAAATGAAAATCATAGAAATCTTTTGTTATGGATGATTGAGTTTTCAAATGCTTTGTTTGATTGTGTTTGGGACTTTGATCAATTTTATGATTGTCTAAATTAAAGATGTTGGTGGTTTCCTACATATATGGTCAAAGTCGCTCGTGACTTTTACATCAATTTACATGCTTTCCTATTTGGCTAAAATATAGTTATTAGTGACTTCTTATTTATGTGATGAAGTTATAAGTGGTTTTAACATCATTTTATCTATTTTCTCGTTTGCTCGAAATATAGCTACTAGTAGAACTTATATGAATGAAGTCGTTAATGGCTTCCACACTAGTTTTATTTAATTTTTTATCACTAAAGTGACGTGTTAGTGACTTTCCACTTATGTGACAAAGGTACTTATGGTTTTAAAGTTATTTTATTTATTTTCTACTTGTATAAAATAGAGTCATCGCTGACTTCTCACTTATTAGACAAAGTTGCTAATGGCTTCCGGACTGGTATTTGCTCCTTGCTTGAATGAAATGAAATTATTGATGACTTCCCTCTTTTATGGCAAAATTTTCAAAAGCTTTCTAATCTTATGATCTAAAGTTGATTAAAGCTTCTTACTTGTATGTTGTTAGAAACATCCTATTCATGTCAATAAAGGCTATCAATCTTTAAAAACTCACCTACTTACTAGTATAAGTTTGTGTTTGCTAAAAATTAGTCGAAATTCTAATTTACCCAACATTTTCTCTAAGTATGGGTATTGGCCTTAGACCAGCCTAGACTTCGAATTACTCTAGTATTCCATCTTGATAAAATAAATTTACTTAAATAAGCAAAGAAACATAACATAGCAAAACCATATTTTTTATTTTCATATGCATTCAATGTAGCCTACCTTAGGTTGGATAAGATGGCGATGATGTTATATTTTCTCTTTACATAACCAACCCCTTACCTAGATAGTTATGTAGACTAGTACATTTAGGATTTCCTAGTTTTTTCTAATTAGATAGGTGGCAACTCTTATTCCTATGCCTTTTTTAAAAGCCCTTATTGACAATATGATCACGATATATGAAATGTTAAAGAAAGTATACTATTAAAAGTCAATGAGATATTACTCGTTAATGTATCATAATGCACCATTTAACATATCAAAATCTATGTTATCCTTGATGGATTTTGATATCAATTCACCATTACCCTAGGCACTATTCTTAGCGATTGATTGAAGGATTCTTAGTGATTAATTGATTGAAGGATCTTTGATGGTTAATCATAAATAATTTCGGAGAATTATGGAATCAATTAGTTTTAATTTATGAAATATATTCTTTATATGTATTGATGATAATGTGTATAAATTAACTCATGAGATGTATTTTTACAAAAAAAAAAAAAACAGAATAAAATAAATTCAATTTCCTTGTATTTCAAGTGGTAGCGATGCATTACATGCTTGGACTATTGATGAGACTTTGGTTCCTTAGCTTGCACCATGGATCCTTTCTAATTGGCCATCAAGCTTTACGAAATTAGAAGAAATCTTTCTTTGATTTTTTTCAGTTTTAACCTTGTAGTATCATGTCAATGTATCTCGGGTTAGGAGACCCCTAACATTTTAAGTGATCTATCTCTATAGATCTTAACTCTTAGAACGTAGATTGCATTCCATGTCATACTTAGGAAATTCCTTTTAGAGATGATTATGTTCAAAAGCCAAGAAGCGATTTATTTAATTTTTTCTTTGTAGAATAACCATGATTTATAGGCTTCCACTAACCTTTTGTAAACACAAGTTTTATCTTTGTTTTTATGAAAATATCAAACTCCAAGATTATTTTACCAAAACATTGATTCTCATTCCTAGAGGCATGCTTAAGTTCGTAAATGAACTTTTGCATTTTGTAAATCTTATTTACACATTCTTTAGAATAATTAGGGTGTGTCACTTACACATCCTTTTTGTTTTCCATTTCTAGGAGTTAATGTCTAACATTGCCTTCATAAATTCCTAAATTCCATATAAATAGCCATCTTTCTCTCCACACCCACAATCCATAATCTCCCTTACAATTTTTCAACTATAATTTCCCTCTTTAGCTAAATTTTTGAGCTCCCCCTTTATCTAAACCCACTCACCGCTATTATTCCTCCATCATCCAAGCTATAACCACCCATTAAAACCATTATTAGTCTTCCCACTCAACTTTGCCAACCACCACAAGACATCCACACATCCACCCATCCTCTATCACTCAAAAATCCTCCACGAAAAATCTCCATAGAAAAAGAAATTGAAGAATTAAAAACCAAGGCAAATAGCCCCAAAAGAATCAAATAGACCCAAATAGTAAGCCTACTAGAATAGCCAAATTTATTCTCCAAAATCCATCACCTTTTGTCGATATTACCTTCAACCACCACCTATCATGGATAGCCCACCTCTAGATTGACCCATCCATGCTAGTTAGAGTAGAAAGGACGTTAGAGGAGGGAGAAATAAAGGGTAGAACCATGACGACCTAATCCAATTCCATACCTGGTTGAGTCTCCTATTTTTCATTGAATCACCACTTACCACTACCACAAAAATTTATTTTCGTCCTTCTAAATGTGGTTCCCTCTAGAAGCCATGACTCAACAACATTGAAAAATGGCAAAAAAACATCAAACTAATATCCCAACCTATTTATGAAGACCTAGTCAAATCGATTGATCAAGACTAAATTAGACTTCCTAACCACCACATAAACACTCCTTATAGCCTTTCAAGTCTATTGGTGTTTCTCAAAACTTCCTAATCTTGCTGAAATTTTTACTAAAGAGAGGCAAAAACAACCAAAATTTATTGGATGTCAATCGACTTCCTCTATTGACGATAGCTTCCTCCACTATGTAGGCTAGTTTATATGCTTGGAAGACTACTAGATGGCAATCGAGTAATTGATAGTGAATGTTGGTCTTTTGAGGTAGTTTGGTAATTTTATAGTATAGGGGTATTTTGGGAACTCCTAGTTCCAATCTAGTTAGTTCAAGCAATTAAAATAAAATATGAAAATACAAAAAATTTATAGTGCATTTTGGGTTGATATTCGGGACCTCCCTATCATAGTTTGGCTTCCATAGGTAAAGCCATACCTAGTAATGACATAGGAAAGACATACTCGCCTTTTTGGCTTGCTTTCATTATGCTTCAAATGTAAGTCAACGGTGAAGGATCATACATTCTATGGAGGTAAAAAATAAATAAAAAATCTTCCTCCATCTAAGGGCCTAAGATCAAGCCATTGAATCTACTAACCATACATACATGAATTTAAAGTAATCAATAAATAATTAGCTCTTGTAGCATAGATCTAAATTCTTTTAGCGAGAAAAACCATCCAAGTGTCTAACCTCTATTGATGATCCACGCAGTCCAAGTATCCATAAAAAAGCACTCAAAATTAGTAGGGTGCTAGCTCTACCTTTTCTAATTTATGTAGTGTTTCCTATAGAAATCTATTTTACGAAATTTTGCGACAACCTTAAAAGAGAAAGAAAGAGTATGGCTTGTTAGGGTTTTTTTGGAGACTATTTTCTCCCTTTTTTTCTTTCTTTGCCTTGTACCCAAGTAATTTTTAGTGCTAGCCAAATTTTTCCTTTTATTTTTCCTTGTGTTGGCCGAATTTTTCTCCCAAAAAAAATACTTTATGTCACACTTCTCCTCCTATTTATAAAGGGAGAGTTTCCTTGTCCTCTAAAGACAAAGAGAGGGGCAAAAAATAGGTCCTAATTGGACATATAACTATTGCTTCCTTATTCTCCAAGGATTAGAAGTTTATTTTACATATGGACTTTTGATCATTATCTTTAAAATCTTCGTCATTATCCAATAAGGTTAATGTTTATCCACCCACCAAAATATCTTAAAGCTTTTAATTTAACCAAATGGGTCAAAACCATTATAACCCAATTAATTTATTTGGACAATCCAAACAAATAATCTTAGATTATTTTATGTGAGTCCATATTGGGAAATAATTTCTCAAAATATCCTTTAACCCAAATTAAGAAACTCATTTTCATTTTAGATTATTTATTTTCAAATTTGAAACTAAGTTCTAAATTAGGAAATTGATTTGTAAAATAGCAAACTTCTCATTTTAGGAAACTTTCCATTTAAGGAAACTTTTCATTTTGGAAACCCTTTCCAAAATAGGAAACTTGAAAACTTGAAAACTTTTTTCTTAAATCTTTGCTTCTTATTCATCATGTGAATACCTAAACTTATGTGTGTGACTCAAGAGCCTCCAAGATATGTTAGCAATGTATCAAGAACAAAAGATCCTCTTTTATCTATTGATATATAAATCAAGATTGACCTCTAGTAAGGCATCATGATTACCTAATTCTCTAGGAGGATTAATTAATCCATTATTACCTTCCATGAGCATTGTTACCATACAATTTAGTCCTCGAGTCAACTTATCATAGTGTGGTCTCGAACTTGGTTATAAGTCTGGTTCGATTATGATTACATAAGTTTTCTTCGATTTTCAAATATCTTAGCTCATAGAGTAGACCAACTATGCTCCATTGGTGTACTTCTACTATGACCATAGATTTCTCAAGTAGATATTTATCAAAGTGCAATGTGATAAATCCTTTAGCATAAAAGGAATGACATGTCCGATCTTAGTCATACACCTATCTCCATTAGATTCCTAGTGCATCCAACGAATCACCCACGTGCAACCCTTTAATGGGTCCATCAAAATATGTGCCAAAGTGTATAAGTCCTCCAATGAGACAACTATGATGACTTCAAGTATAAGAACCATTTGTACTCATCTCATATGAGATTCCCACAAACCGAAACCAAATGGTTTCTCATGACAAGTCAAGTCTAGTGATATGTTCTCTAACATAAATCACCTAAGTGCTTGCTTTGGCATCACCATGCTAGCAGGTGTGAGATCTCTTACTCGCTATCATATAACATAAGTATAGCACTCACAAGTCTATTCGTATATAGTTAATGTCTATTCTTAATAATGCTATGACTTGAGATGTTTAATGATATCATTTATATGAATTAATGTTTGTTCATATCTTTCAATCAATCACTATTGCAAATGCATATCATAAGGACTTCTATCTAATTCTACTTAATTTACAAACATAAAACATCATAATTAATAGAATTACTTCTTTATTATTATTAAAATAAATAATACAATGATACATTAACTCATGTCCATCCAAACATGGTTGGATCTTGGGCACCTAAACTAATAATCTCTCACTTACATTAGAGCCAACTAGCCATGTCCTTTAATCTTAACAATCAAGTAAAGGTCTCATATTTTAGATGTGATAAGGGCTTAGTCAAGGGGTCGACTATGTTATCGTCAATATGGATCTTTTGTATCCTTATGTTACCACGACTTGTTTATCTCTATAATTAAGTGATGGCAATGCGAGTACTTGCATGGACCTTAGTTCCTTAGCTTATGCTATGGATCCTTTATTATCGACCATCAAGTTATATGACACTAGTGCAAATCTTTCATTGATTTTTTAATACTAAACCTTTTAATATCATGTCATTGTAACTACCTTAGGAGACTCTTCACATTCCAAGTGATCTATCTTTATAGATATATACTCTTAAACCGTAGGTTACTCTCCTATACCATTCTCGGGAAATTTCATCTAGATTCTTTAATCTTTTATAGTTTGCAATATGATAATATTATAGTCAAGGTGTAATTTTATGTTGAATAACCACGACTAGTAGGCTCTCACGAACTTCTTATATACATAAGGTTCATCTTTGTTTTTTATAAATAATCAAACTCTTTGATTGTTTCATAAAAATGTCAACTTTTATTTCTAGAGGCATGCTTAAGTCTATTAATGGACCTTAGCGCTTTGCAAATCTTATTTGCATGTTCTTAAGAAACATCAAGGTGTGTCACCTACTCATCCTTTTCATTTTTCGTTTTCTAAAAATCAATATCTAACACTTTCATTTCAAAAGTATTAGCTTTGTTATCCCTTTTAGGGTTCACATCACCATGTGTTAGGAAGAGAAGATCATATCCTTTTTTCTTTTGAATTTTTTTTTAAAAAACTTATAAAGTTCTTGTATTTTTGTTTGTGAGAGAGCTATAATACTTTGTAATCATTCTACATTAGGATTCCTTTATTAAATTTTCAATTTATTAGTCTACTCAAATCTTATTGAGTTGAAATTTCCTCCCATCTGTTTCTAGCATCCATAAATTCCTTCTCAAGGAATGTAGTATGCCTAGTAATGAATAACACTTTGTTCTAGTAGTAAGTTATTGACATCCTTGTCTTACTTTGGATATATCATAATTTAGCACTTTGTTGATTTTAGGTTTTAGTTTGTCTTTGTCAAACCTTTTGATATACACTTTATAACCTCAAATTTTAAGGAAAGATTAATTGATTTTCTTTCTTTTCCAATATCTCATATGTGATCCATTTAAATAGATTTAATTGGAATCTTATTTATTATAAAGGTTATAGTAAGGAGTATTTATCCATAAATAGGGATATTAATTTGACTCATTGTGGATTGATCATGTCTAACATGTGATGTCCATAGAGAATCTCATTCTCTTTTAGGTGATATAAAATTTTAGTATTCAAGTATTCATTTCTTCGATCTGATCGAGATGTCTTAATACTTTTACTAGTTTGTCACACGACTTTTCAAGTCTAAACTTTTAAACATTTCAAATACTTTGGACTTATGTCGTATAACTAAAATATGATCCACTATCATTAAAAGTTATGTGACAAGCATATTCTCTTATTGCTTGGGTAAACATAGGCCCGTATACATCTCTATATATAAGGTCTATATTAATTAGTAACTCTTTCTCCTTTTCAACTAAAAAGGGATCCATATCTCTTTGTAAAGTAAACAAGATTCCTTAGATATCATCAAATGATTCTAAATATCCTTTATATAGGTAGGTTAGATATAGGGTTCTTTCTTATATGACTAAGTTTGACGTTGCTTACTAATTAATATTTATTTACATTATTTTAGTCTTTAAGTATTTATGTCATACACTTGGGAGTTATGTTCAAAACATATAATCATTATCAAGATAATTCTATAAAAACTCATCTTTAAAAATAACCATTATTCTTAAAAATGAAATACTTATTCATGACAAGAAATAGAAATAAGATCTTGAGTCTCTACTAAAATAATAATGATTGAGTCTTTGCACATTCTAACATGATACTACTAGCTCATAAATACCTACATCTAATAGCTTAACTCTTGATCCATTGTAGTCGTGTAGATATTTTTCCTTAAAGCTATCTTTCTTCCTTTTCTAAGCTACTATACATTTCAAAAAATATAAGCACCACATTTAGTATCATATACTCATGAGATGAAATTTAGAAGTAAAAGGATTAGCATTAATAACATAAATACCTAAGGTGGTGGTAGAACTCTTCTTTTGCATCCCTTTGAATTACTCCTTGTAGTTGCGCTTCCACTACCCTTTCTTATTGCAATGAAAGCAAACTCGCTTCCTTTTGGTTATTCCGAGCCTCAATCTTCTTCACTCCTCTAGTAGGCATAGTTGAAGACTTATTTTTCTTCTTGATCTTTTTATTTCCATAAACTACACCCTTTCTTTTATTAACTATAAGTATAGAACTTTTATTCTTCTTAATAATTTTGAGCTGAGCTTATCTTATCATGAACAACAACTCTCTAAGACTCTTTTGCTTGTGCATCATGTTAAAGTTCATGATGAACTATCCAATACTATTGGATAACAATTACAATACTAGGTCAATGGATAATTCAGCATCCATTTCAACTTCAAGCTTGGCTAGTCTATCAATATAGCCTATCATTTAACTAATATGCTTTTTAACAAGTGAACCCTCATCCATTCCGGTATCAAGGAGTTTCCTCACTATCTTATAGTGCTCATATCTAGTATTTCCCTCAAATAAGCTTTTAAGCTTTGGTATGATATTAAAAGCTTGTGAGATTTGATGCTAGTGCCTATGCTCTAATGTGAAGGATCATGCATCCTATGGAGGTATAGAATAAATAAAAAAATTTCCTACATCTAAAGGCCCAAGATCATGCTCGTTGAATCTACTAATCATGAATAATAAGCTAAAAGTACAGGATTATTTCTTGTAGTGCAGATCTAAATTCCTTTTCTTTGATTAGTCATCTAAGTGTCTAGCCTCTAGTGATGACCCACATAGCCCAAATATCCACTAAAAAGCACTCAAAATTAATGGGGTGCTAGCTCCACCTTTTTTGATTAAGTATTTTCTCTAGAAATCAATCCTAGACAACTTTACGACAACCTTAAAGGAGAAGAAAAGAGTATTTTTTTGCTAAGATTTAGGAGAAAACTATTTTCTTCTTTATTTTCTCTCTTGACCGTGTGCCCTAGATGATTTTAGGGTTGGCCAAAATTTTCCACCCTATTTTTTTTTTTATCGAATTTCTCTCGTTTTTTAACATGGCCAAAATACTCTATGGTTGATTATTACCCTTCCATGCCATACCTATCCTCCTATTTATAGGGGAAGAGTCTCATTGTCCTCCAAAGACAAGGAGACAGGTGGCTTTGAGTCCATAAAGGACTCTAAGTTGTTGCTTCCTTATCCTCTAAGAATGAGGAGTTATTTTATATGTGGTCTACTTGATTATTATCTTTTAAAACATTCAACCTTATCCAATAAGCTTAATGTTTATCTATAAAACATTCACTCTTATCCAATACGGTTGATGTTTATCCTCCCACCAAAATTATCTTTAAGCTTTTTAATTAAATCTAATGGGCCAAAACTATTTTAGCCTAATTTATTTATTTGAACAATCCAAATAAATATTCTTAGATTATTTTGGCAAGATCCACATTAGGAAACAATTTTCCAAAATACCATTTAACCTTAGCGTTTGCTTTGGCATCACCACGCCAATAGGTGTGAGATCTCCTACTACTATCATATAGCATGAGCATAACACTCACAAGTCTATCTATATTTGTCAATGTCCATTCTTGATAATCCTATGACTTGAGACATTTAATGATATCATTTATATGCATTAGTGTTTATCTCACATCTTTCGATCAATCACTATTACAAGTGCCTATCATAAGGACTTCTATCTAACTCTAATAAATTTATCAACATGTAAATATAAGATTTAATAAAATGACTTCTTTATTAAATGATTAATAATACATTAACTTGGGTCCATCCAAACATGATTGGATCTTATGCACCAACACTAACAATCTCCCACTTGCACTAAAGCCAACCAGTCATATCCCTTAGTCTCGACAACCGAGTGAGGATCAAATGCTTTAGCTATGATGAAGGCTTAGTGTGGGGTCAACTATGTTATTGTAGTGTGGTACTTTTCTATCCTTATAATACCATGACACTTTTATCTCTCGTAATCAAGTGATAGCATTATAGTTCTTGCTTGGATCGCTCATGAGACCTTGGTTTCTTAGCTTGTGCTATGAATTCTTTATTATTCTTCATTAAGCTATATAACATTCAAACAAAACCTTCTTTGATTTTTTTATAGTAAAACTTCTAGTATCATGTTATTGCAACTACCTTAGAGACTTCTTACATTCCAAGTGATCTATCTCTATAGATCTATACTCTTAGATTGTAGGTTTCTCTCACATGTTATCTTTGAAAATTTTTTACTAGATTTCTTAATCTTCTATTTGTAACATAATAATATTATATTCAAGGTGTGATTTTGCGTCAAATAACCATGGCTTAGTAGGCTCCCACTAGTTTCGTATATATACAAGGTTCATCTTTGTTTTGATGAATCAAACTCTTTGATCATTCTATAAAAAGTGGATTTATATTCCTAGAGGCTTGCATAATTTTATTAATGGACCTTAGCCTTTTGCAAATCTTATTTACATGTTCTTGGGAACTTTTAGGTCGTGTCCACTACACATCCCTTTTATTTGCCTTTTATAGGAATCAATGTCTAACATTGTCATTTCTAAAGTATTAGCTTTTTTAGCCCTTTTAGGGCTCACATCACAATATGTTAAGATGAAAAGATCATATCTCTTTTTTCTTTTTGATGAATTTGCTTTCAACTTTTGAAATTCTTATGTTTTTATTTGTGAAAGAGTTACAATTCTTTGCAATCATCCTACTTTAGGATTCCTTTATTAAAGTGCTAATTTGTGAGTCTACTCAAACCTTACCGAGTTTTAATTTCCTCTCACTTGTTTCTAGCATCCATAAATTCCTTCCCAAGGAACATAGTGCGCTTAGTAAGGAACAACACTTTTCTCTAGTGGTAAGATATTTCCATCCTAATCTTACTTTAGGGTATCTCACAATCTAACACTCTATTGATTTTAGGCTTCATTTTGTCTTTGTCAAACCCTTTGACGTACATTTTATAGCCTTAAATATTAAAAGGAAGATTAATTCATTTTTTTCCCTTCCCATATCTCATATATGATCTATCTTCAATAGATTATAATCTATTCATTTCAAACGTTGTAGTAATGAGTATTCATTCATAATTAGGGATATTAATTTGACTCATCATAGACTAATCATGTCTAACATTTGATGTCCATAGAGAATCTCATTCTCTTTTAAGTGATCTAACATTTTAGCATTTAAGTATTCAGCTCGTTAATCTAATCGAGATGCTTTAAAACTTTTGCCAATTCATCTCATGACTTTTCAAGTCTAAACTTTTAAAGATTTTAAATGTTTTAGACTTGTGTCTTATAATCATAACATGATCCACTATCATTAATGGTTATGTGACAAACATGTTCTCCTCTTGCTTGGGTGAACATAGGCCTATATACATCTCTATGTATAAGGACTATTTTGATTAGTAACATTTTTTCCTTTTTAACTAAAAGGGGATACATGTCCTTTTGTTGAGTAAACAAGATTCCTTAGAAGTTATCTAATGATTCTAAATATCCTTTTGTATAAGTAGGTTGGATATGGGATTCTTGCTTATATGACTAAGTTTGATGTTGCTTACTAATTAATGTTTATTTAGATCATTTGAGTCTTCTAGTATTTATGTTATACATTTGGGAGTTATGTTTAACACATATAATCATTATAAAAATATTGCCATAAAAATTCATTCTTAAAAATAACTATTATTCTTAAAAAGAAACACTTATTCAAAATAAGAAATGGAAATAACATTTTTAGTCTCTACTAAAATAATAATGATTGAGTTGTAGCACATCCTAACATGGTAGTGCTAGCTCATAAATACCTACATCTAATGGCCCAACTCTTTGATCCATTGTGGTTATGTAGATATTCTCCCTTGAAGCTATCTTTCTTCCTTTTCTAAGCTCATGTACATTTCAAAAATATAAGCACCACATTTAATATCATATACTCATGAGTTGAAATTTAGAAATACAAGGATTAGTATTAATAACATAAATACCTAAGATAATGGTAGAACTCTTCTTTTGCACCCTTTCTAGGTACTCCTTGTAGTTGTGCTTCATGCCCTTTCTTGTTGCAATAAAAGCCAACTCGCATCCTTTGGGCTATTCTAAGCCTCGGCTTTTTTCACTCCTCAAATACGTGCAATTGAAGACTTCTTCTTCTTTTGGGGATTTTTCTTGCCTTTTATTGTGCCTTTTCCCTTATTAACCGAAGTATAGAGTTTTTTTTTTCTTATTAATTTTAGGCTAAGCTTCCTCGAGCATGGACAATCACTCTCGAAGAGTTTTTTACATGTGTATCATGTTGAAGTTCATGATGAACTATCCAAAGCTATTGAGCAATAATTGTAATACTAGGTCAATGGATAATTCAACATCCATTCCAACTTCAAGTTTAGCTAGTCGATCGATATAGCCTATCATTTCGTGACATGCTTTTCGATATTGGATACCTCATCCATTCTGGCCCTAAAGAGCATTCTTGCTATCCCATAGCACTCATGCCTAATATTTTCCTCAAATAAGCTCTTGAGCTTTGCTATGATATAAAAAGCTTGTGAGCTTTAGTGTTGGCACCTATGCTCCAACGTCATAGAAACAAGCATGATGTTCGAGTAATGATCGCATCATCTCCATGTTTGATTCATGCTTCATGAGCTTCAACTTAAACCGGAGGAGGCTCATCTAGAAGAGTTTTCTCTATCGTATTGAGAACTTTCTTATGTTAGAGGATTATCCTCAAATTCATTTCCTAGTCGAGGAAGTTTGCACCATTAAAGGCATTGCTTCTATCAATGATTGATTGTATCGATGTGTTGCGAATCATTATGTGTTATCTAATAGGATAGAAAAGCATATAGTTTGGTTAATTAAATTGCATAAAACAAAGCATAAATTAAAAAAGTAAAATCTATATTCGCCTCACTATTTTCTTCAAGTTCTATAACCTTCAATATTATACTCGAGAAAACTTTTCGATTCGTTTTTCTAGTGTGTTAGGATCCCATCCTCTAATATGTATTAGCTCGGAGTTATCTCAATAATTCATATATGAAGGATTAGATAGGTAACTCCTTATCAATTACGAGCTAATGTAATTCTTAATTCCATTGGTATGATAACTCCTTGTCTTTATCACATCTTTTGTGAATATCAATCCTTGCTTACAAGTTTATTGGACCTTGAGTTGTCTCAACAAACCCAACAACTTATTTAAGTTAGATGCAACGTTCGGGGTCATTGCAAGGCCTATGATTTTTTTCCCTCGAGGAAGAAGTAACCTTGAGTTATCTCAACAAGCGAACAACAACCGAAAGAGTTCCCACCTCATAAAGTTAAAAAGCTTTTGACTTAATATTTTATTTGAAGGATTTAATAAGGTTGGTCTCATCCTAGTATGCATACTAAACAATAATCACATTATTCCTAATCTGCATACTAACATTGATCTCATCACATTCAAACATCTCATGCATGACTCATGGATGGTGAATAGTAATGGATTTCTAGTACTAGTTCCCTCGAGCCACAAGAAGACCGAGTGGGTCAATTCCTAGGTGAAATATTATTACAAATTCTTCATGAATGTCTTTATTCCTTGACGTCTTCTCCTTCTATCTATTCTATTTCCTATCAACTACTTTTATATTTATTCAAAATAAAATATTGGGTTACACTCGAGGAGAGTAAGATGAGAAGAGAAATACAATAGAGTAATAGATAAGGCGGGACACGAAGGTCCTATTTATCCAAAAAATACCAAGCATTCATAAAGCTAGGTCAACTCCTCCCTACCATTCACCCATGCTTCAATCACATTGATACATGGCATACTCATGAAACAATTTCATTCATAAAATAATTATAAATCTATAAGTTTGGTCATTTTATAAATTTATCAAAATTTCTCTAAATTTTGATTTTAAAACCTTTTTGGGCCTTAGACCCATAGGCCTTTGGGCTACGAAGGTTCACGAGTTTTGAAGCCCAAACCCTTAGATTTACGTACGTCC
Source organism: Dovyalis caffra (assembly GCA_963924115.1). NCBI lineage: Eukaryota > Viridiplantae > Streptophyta > Magnoliopsida > Malpighiales > Salicaceae > Dovyalis > Dovyalis caffra. The sequence continues at coordinate 13,185,771 of CAWUPB010001108.1, forward strand.
GCTTGTGGCCATCGACCTAGTGCGAAAGCGCCTAACCGATGGCTCCGTTGCGTTGCCCATGCGCCTAACGTTAGAAAGCAATTAACTTAATATTTTATTTGAAGGATTTAATATAGTTGGTCTCATCCTAGCATGCATACTAAAAAATAATCATATTATTGATCTCATAATATACATACATCTCATGCATGACTCAAAATTGATGAATGGCAATGGATTTCAAGCACTAGCCCCCTAAAGCCACAACAAGGCTAGTAGGTCAATTCCTAGGTGAAAAATTATTACAAATTCTTCATGAATGTCTTCATCCCTTGGTACCTTCTTCTTGTATCTATACTAATTCCTATCTTCTACTTTTACATTTATTTGAAATAAGAAACCTCGAGTTACATTCGAGACAAGTAAGATGGGAAGAGATATAGAATAGAATAATAGAGAAGGTAAGACACACAAGTCCTATTTATCCAAAAAATTACAAACATTCACTCATAAAACTAGGTTGACTTATCCATACCATTCACCCATTCTTCAATCACATTGATACATGGCATACCAACGAAACACATTTCATTCATAAAATAATTATAAATCTATGCTTTTTGTCATTTTATAAATTTATCAAAATTTCTATAAATTTCAATTTAAAAACCTTTTTGGGCCTTAGCGTTCCTTGGCTCATGGGCTTTTGTGCCTCGAGGGCCCACAAATTGGCTTGTAAGTGCATACTTATCCCCGGCTAGTAACTTGGCCTCGCACACCTAACAGGTATCCTAGCTTACTACTTGGTGCATGTGCCCAACGCGAGGCCTAGCCTCGCAATGCCTAGCGTTCATGCCCAACATGCTAATAGGCTAGCGAGGCTTGCTTACCGCACACCTAACGTGTAGCCAATCAATGGGGCTATTGTGCGTATGAGCATCGATGTCCAATATCGACTCGTGCGCCCCCATTAATTTTGACCCAAAATTCAGTTTTATGAAACACTAAAAACATAAGATATATAATCATACATAGTTAATTCATATAGTTAATCATAATTAACAAATATACAATCAAAGATTCAATAGAGGCTCGATACTAATTGAAGGATCATGCATCCTATTAGGGTGTAAAATAAATAAAAAAATTTCCTCCATCTAAGGGTCGAAGATCCAACTTGTTGAATCTAGTAACTATACTTGCATGAATTTAAAGAAATGAACAAAGAATTACCTCGTGTAATGCGGATCTAAATTCTTCTAGCAAAAAAATCGTTCAAGTATCCGACTTCTATTGATGATCCACACGAGTCTAAGTACCCATAAAGAAGTACTCAAAATTAAAAGGGTGCTAGTTCTATCTTTTTTTATTTGTATAGTGTTTCCTATAGAAATCTATTTTAGGCAATTTTGTGACAACCTTAAAAGAGAAGGAAAGAGTATGGCTTGCTAGTGTTTTTTTTTAGAAAACTATTTTCTCCCTTTTTCTTTCTTTTTCATGTACCCTAGTAATTTTTAAGGTCGGCTGAATTTCCCCTTTTATTTTTTCTTGTATTGGCCGAATTTTTCTCACCAAACAAAAATACTTCATGCCGCACTTCTCCTCCTATTTATAAGAGACGAGTTTCATTGTCCTCCAAGGATAAGGAGAGGGGGAGAAATAAGTCCTAATTGGACTTATGGTTATTGCTTCCTTATCCTTCAACGATTAGGAGTTTATTTTACATGTGGACTTTTGATCATTATCTTTAAAACCTCCATCATTATCCAATAAGGTTGATCTTTATCCTCCCACCAAAATATTTTAAGGCTTTTAATTAAACCTAAAGGGTCAAAACCATTCTAACCCAATTAATTTATTTGGACTATCTAAATAAATAATCTTAGATTATTTTAGATGGATCCATATTAGGAAATAATTTTTCAAAATACCCTTTTAACCCAAATTAGGAAACTCGTTTTCATTTTAGGTTATTTATTTCCACATTTGGAACTAGCTTCCAAATTAGGAAAATGATTTATAAAATAGAAAACTTTCCACCGTAGGAAACTTCTCATTTAAGGAAACTTTCTATTTTGGAAACCCTTTCCAAATAAGAAACTTTCAAACTTAGAAACTTTTTTTCAATATCTTTACTTCTTATTCATTATATGAATACTTCAACTTATCTCGTGTGGCTCAATAGGCTCCTAGATATGTTGGTAATGTATCAAGAACAAAAGACTCCTTTTTTATCTCTTGATACATAAATCAAGATTGGTCTATAACAAGGCATCATGATTATCTAATTGTCTAGGAAGATTAATTAATCTATTATTACCTTTCACAAGCATGGTTACCACATAATTCATTCCTCATGTTAACTTATCACAATGTGATCTCAAACTTAGTTATAAGTCTTGTTTGATTATGATCACATAAGTTTCTTTTGATTCTCAAATGTCTTATCTCATAGAGGAGACCAACTATGCTCTATTGGTGTACTCCTACCGTGGCCATAGATTTCTCGATCAGATATTTATCAAAGTGTAATGTGATAAATCCTTTAGCATATAAGAAATGACATGTCCTATCTTAATCATACACTACCTCCACTACATTCCTAGTACACCTAATGAATCACCCATGTGCAACCCATTAATAGGTTCATCGAAACAAGTGTCAAAGTGCGTAAGTCCTCTAATGAGATAACCATGATGACTTCAAGTCTAAAGACCATTTATACCCATCTTTTATGAGATTCCCATGGACTAAAACTAAATGGGTTCTTATGGAGAGTCAAGTCTAGTGATATGTTCTCTAACATAAATCACCTAAGTGCTTGCTTTGGCATCATCATGCCAATATGTGTGAGATCTCTTATCGCTTATCATATACCATGAGTATAGCACTAACAAGTCTATCCTCATAAAGTCAATGTCCACTCTTGATAATAAACAACTTGGGACATTTAATGATATCATTTATATTTATTAGCATTTATCTCACATCTTTTAATCAATCACTATTACGAATGCATATCATAAGGATTTTTTTTCTAATTTTACTGAATTTACAAACATAAAACACAAGAATTAATAGAATCACTTCTTTATTATTATTAAAATAAATAATGCAATGATACATTGACTCAAGCCTATCCAAATATAATTGGATCTCGGGCACCTACACTAACAAACAAGCGGTAATATTCTTTACCTATTTGGTTCTAGGTTGGGGGTGTTACACATGGTTTTAAGAAAAGAATTTTATGGTTTTCCATGAATTTTATGGTTCATGGTTTTCATAGGTCAAGTGGGTGCGGACGTGCACTCTCGGACACTCGATAGGATGCATCTACGTACTAGTTCGATTTATTAGATGGATCATGAAAACCTTGAACTCTAAATGCAAGACATTGAAGCATAAAATATTTTTCAAAATATTCATGGAAAGGATTTCATGACATGGAAAATGACTTTTCAAAGAACATACACATAATTTCTCATGTGCATTTCACTTACTTGCACGTCATGCATGGCTAACTTACTAGGCGAGTAGCTCATCAAATTCTTATAATATAGGGATAAAAGGTATAACATAATGGTGATATTTATGTTTGATCCGACTACCAAGGGATCCACTCACCACGTGTATCTTGTTTATGGCTAGAAAAAGGACTCGGTTCACACTATCTTGTTATTGGTATTGGAGATTTTTATCTATGTACTAGGTATAGGATCGTTATGTTAAATGATAGTTAAAGCCATGAATAAGTAGATGAAAGACCGATAATGGATGATGGTTGTAAATACGTAAGCCATTTTTGTAGTATGATGGCAATGAATTGGTTAATATAAATTAAGGATAAAAAGTATATTAATTAGAAATGTCAATTGTAATGTATTAGCATATCGTTAAGTAGTGTAGTTTTATTTTAATTATTTACTTCCATGTCATCATTAATAATAAAATCTAACCATTAAATTAATAAGAAAATAACTATAATAAATAGAAATTAATAGAAGTAAAAGAATTAATTGTCGAGTAATCGACAATAACTAAATAATTCCTCATAGACTTATAGAAAAATAATCTCATAAAATCGAATATCATATATCCAATTAATTCAATCTAAAATAATAAAATAAAATAGAAAAATAGAAAAAATTAATAGTACATTTTAGGCTGAACTTAGGACCTACCGCCCATTTAATAGGCTTCTATAGAATAATCCATACCTAGTATGCCTTAAGTAAGACATAGTACATTGTTGGCTTGCATTCATTGTACTTTGAATGTAAATCAACAATCTGTAATATTCTTAACCTAATAGGTTAGAGGTCGGGGGTGTTACGATCTATGTATAGAAGATAAAAACGAGCTATATGAAATCTCGGCTAGCACTCGTACCAATATGAAATCACTCTCGATTCTCTACACCAAACTATCTTTCATGGCATGCACACACACACACACACACACACACACACACACACACACACACACACACACACACACACACACACAAACCGTAATAACTAGTACATGCAAAAACTAAAGTTTAAAAAAAAAATTAAATGCTAAAAATAAGTGAAAAATATTTTGAAGGTATAAAATAATCCTTAAAGGCTTGAAAGAATGTTTATAATAGTTGAAATAGTTCTTTTAAGCTTAATGAATATTTTATTGATTTCATAGTGCATGAATAGTAATTTTTACTTAAAATAATCATTTTGAGCATATTGCATGTGTATAAAAAAATTTCTCGAATATTCTTTAAAGGAGTGTTAAATTATTTTATGTGATTGTATGAATTTTCTAGTATGTTGTGAATATTTTATTTAAATTTTAATATGTAAGAAAAGAGTTTAAAAGGTAGAATAATCAAATTAGACACTTAAAATGTATGTGGAAATTTTTCAAAGGATATAGAAAAATCATATAGGATATGTAGGAGTATCTAATAAATTTTAATTAACTTTTTCATATATAAGGAAAATTTCTTATTGGAAATAATGTAATTTCTACACTAAATAATTAACTTGGAGGCCTAAATGAAAGTATAAAAATTATGTAGATCATGATTAAGTTCTTTTAATAAATGTTTGAATTTATTCTAAAGAGAAATTAAGTTTTAAAAAAAAACATAAAATAAAATTTTAGAACTAAGGACCTAATTATATAGAAATTAGGGACCTAATTGCATAAAATTAAGAGTTTAAACTTCTAAATTAAATTATCTATGAACCTAAGGATTTTAAAAGTTACTTAGATACCTTTAGGAGAATGACCTAAAGTGGTCAATTGAAAAATTAAAGGATGATTAAAAGAGTAATGAGAGAAAAGATTAGTAAAAGGAAGAACTAAAATTAAGCAAACATTTTGGACACTTCTTCAACTTTCTAGCCAAAATTTGGCTGCATGGTTAGGGTTTAATTAATGAGTTTTGACTTACTTGAAAAGAAAAAGGTTAAAATGATGCAAGATGGAAGGCTAAAAAATAAAGAAAGGTTAAAGGCTAAACACATATCCATTTGAAGGGCTAGGATTAAAAGTTAATTTAAGGGCTAGGATCACTACAAATCACACCAATTCATGGGTGGACATGAGGTCAAAATTCCACAAACATTTAGCTATAAATATGGGTGCAAGAAATTAGAGAAAATGCATGAAAATTTGCTAAAGCCAAAGAAAGCTTTTGCAAAATTTCCTTAGCAATTTCAACAAAAAAAATCCACCTAAATCACCTCTAAACAACTTATATCAACTAACTAAGCAAGTAAATCAAGCGACGAATTCAAGAATCATCAAGAATAAATTTGGGAATTTAGGTCGAAATTGGTAAAGGAAGGAGGGATGAAGAAATTTCTCAATCATCCAAATGTTAAGGGTTAATTAGAGCTTAATTAGGTAAGTTAACTTCATTTACATCACAAGGAACTTTTAATTGATGTCAATTTGTGATCTCGTATGCTTTGATTTGTGAATTTTAGCTTTAATTTTGAAAAATAAGGTTAGGGTTCTTGGTGAGATAAAATTAGGGAAAATGAAATTAAGCTTGTAATTTATGTAATTAAGGTTTAAATGTGCTAATTGCACTTATATTTAAGGGTTAAAACTCAAAATTTCTAGGGTTAAGAAGTGAGGAAGATTTGGCCCAAAAGGTAGAATTAGGGCTTTTTGGTCCTTACATGCAATTGATGTTTTAGAGATTGATTATGACTTAATTAGGTGTGAATTAGTGTTTGGGAATGAAAATTTTCATTTCAATCGAAGAAAATTTCATGAAATTCTTAAGGTTATATTCAGCCCAAACTTAGGGCTTTAGGGTTTTGATTTCCTTCATCTAATTTATGATTTGTAGTAAATTATTAGTTGAATGAGTATGAATAGATGAATAGAAAATAAAATTTTCAAAAAAATTGAAGAAATTTGCTTAAATTAGTCGAGGCTCAATTTCGATCCATTAAAGTCCAATTAGGGGTTATGCGTGAAATTGTCCCATAAATGCTAATTAAATTGGTTCCTATTGTTAATGCATAACTAATCTACTTGATATTAGAAATTAATGATAAAATGAGTAGAAAATAATTAGGTTATGGTTAAGGGCACATTCGGCCTAAAATGGCTAACATAGGATTTAAGTTTCCAAAAGGTCTTTAGTACTTAAATTAATTAATTCAATCTTAGAAAAATGTAATTAGGTGAATTATAATGAAAAACTTCATTAAGATCTAGTGTTAGTAAACTTAAAATTTAGGCCCAATAAGGCCCAAAGTGGGGATTGTACATATAATTAGTTGGTAACACCTAATTAAGTTATTTCTTAAAGTTGGGATTTAATCGAAGGGAATAATGTGTTAAATGGATAATAAAATTGAAAGAAAATAGTTAAGTTAGGATATGGCATAATTAGGCCTCGGTAGGAACAATATAAGGTTTAAGGTTTATTTTGTGTAGTTTAATGTGTGATTGTATTTCTAAATGTCATTTAATGTATTTGAAATATGTCTATTGCTTGTATTTGTAATGTTGATAAATGTAAAATTATGTTATGTGTATGGTGTATCGGTGTTAGTATTAGTCATGGTGGTTTAAAAGCATATATTCAAGGTAATGTCGATAATGCATTTATATTATTGAACTATGCATTATTATGGAACATTGGCATATTAGTCATGGCATGCATTTCATGAATCAACCTTGTTATGCATTGTGAGGATTTTTGTGAGGAAGAACTTCATGGGTTTTTCATACGATGATGGTAATAGTTCGGGAGCGTGCAAGTGCGGACGTGCCCTTTTAAAGGCTTAGCAAGGTATGTTTATAGATCGATCCGATTCACTAGACACATTATGAAAACCCAAGAGTACCTATAGTGGGACATATCCATGGACGGAAAAGAATTTTATGAAAAGCATTCATGTTACAATAAGAATGCCTTAATGTATGCGTACTAATGTTTTCACTCATACACATTCATCTAAATGCATGACATGAATAAGTTAACTTACCGAGTTGTCGCTCACTTAGTTTCTTGTGATATAGATAATTAAGGTACTATGTCTTATTTTTCCCCCGAGCTGATTTTCGAGGAATGCATAAGACATATATACCTTGGTCAAGGTTTTGGCTTTTGGGTTGACCTTCTACTTGCTATTCTAATTATGGTACCGGCTATTGTTATATATATACTAGGGTTAGCTGGACTATTTTATGCTATATTAAAAGCAATGAACAAGTAGATAGAGTACTTCTAAAATAATGTAAAGAGTCAATAAGCCAATTTTGTAGTAGTTGCCATTAAATTGAGTTTATATGTAAATAGTAGTTTGTACGTAACCAAAATACCAAGTAATAAAGTGATTGCATACTTATAGTTAATGTAGTTACTTTAAATTGTTTATTGCATGTTAGTAACCTCAAGACATTAAAGTAATATAATTAAATACACGTCAAATAAAGTAAATCGTAATTAAGAAAAAGAATAAGTAATTAAATAATAACAATGAGTTATAAATAAATAAATTTACATAAATTAATAAAAAAATTCGTGACAATCGATTGTCACGAATCCAGATTATTTCAATCCAAAGAATGTAATTAAAATTCTAAGACCCAAAAAATTTATAACGCTTTTTCGTTAAAGTGTATGACCTACTTTGTCAATATTAGATTTCTATAGCGTAAGTTACACTTTAAAACATTAACATTAAGCCACAATACCTTGTTAGCTTCCATTCATTACACCTCGAATGCAGGTTAACGACGATAATATTCTCAACCTTTTAAGCCCTAGGTTGGGGATGTTATACAAATTATGGTCATTGCTCATTTCTAGCTACCCAAAGTGATGAGAGAGGAGGTAAGACCTCTATTGGATAAAAATAAAGGAGGAGTGTCTCTTGTGTTTATAAGAAAAAAGAGTCAAGATGAAGTTAGAATGATCTAAGAGATAAGAAAGAAGGGAAAGTAATATAAATATAAAGGTTTGGCGGCACTTCAAAGGTAGGGAAAAGAAAAGAGGTCTATGGTTTTAGAAATCTTGGAGCTTTAGGAGTTTTTAGGAACTAATATTTTATTTTGATAAATAGAAAAACACATAAGAAAATGACAAAAAATGGGAGGGGAAAACTAGAACTTGAAGAATAATACAAAGAGTTCTTTGTTTTTAAACACTAAAAAGGAGGTCGAGAGGAGAAGATTCACACCCTTAGCATCCTTGCCATCGGGCCTATCTCCTACAATCACCAAGCTTCAAATAGGTATCACTCTTGCTTTTTTTATTTTTCTTCATTTTTAGTTCAGACCAATTTCTCATTGTTATCTATGTATCATCCCAAACTCTCTAAAAGCTTAAACATTTTCAAATATAGAGACTAAAGTTAGTGACTTTGCCACTATCACCATGCAAAAGCATAAAATTTTGAACGACGAGTGGCCACTTTGTTTCAACTTGATGATTCTTGCTTCCATTAACTAATTTTGACGATTGAGAGGATGTATAAAAACTTACCTTTTATGATTATTTAGTTTGTCATTTTGGCAATCTAGCCATAAGTGATCCTTTTTTGTTCTATTCTTATTTTTTCTTACGTATTATATCATCCATTATCAAATACGGAGCTTATATCATTGTTTGAGAATGAAAAGAGAAAAGAAACCTATCCGGGTTGCAATTAAAATAATAGCGAGTAGAGAAGGAAGGATAGGGGAAGAACAAGAAGGAATATGGGCTAGGAAAAAAGGAGAAAAAGAAAAAGGGCTTGGGCTAGGCTTTAATGTTTTTATTTAGGCTAGGCCGTATGACCAAGTGAAATAGAACAAAGGCCGAAGGCCTAAAGCCCAAAGCCTTGGTCGGCTAGGGATGCAAGTTTAGGTTAGGGAAAAAAAGGGCCTAAAAGATGGGTATGCCTATTTTATGTGATAATAGGACTATGCTTGTGGGCCTGTTCAAGTGGATAGCAGGCATGTCTTTTGTTTTAGAGTTATAGGATAGTGGACTTGAGTTAGGCCAAGTGTTGGACCAATGGGCCTTTAAACAATTAGGTTTTTATCTTAGGATTTATCTTTAGATTTTAATTATTTTGACAAGGTTGCCTTAATCATTTTTACCTAAATTTTTTATGTGTGTTACATATAGCTATCCTTAGGTTGTATTAAGTTTCATAATTTTATGAGTTAATCTTCTATTTATTTGATATTTATCATTATTTCTACCATTCATTTTAATTATTGATATGTTTGATTTTAGGAGTTGATTTTATTTTTTATTCTAGTGCTTTTATTATTTGGATCCGAAATTCCTAAGGTTTGTACATATATTTTATCCATGTCTTGTGTTTCAACTTTTTTCTAATTTTTTGAATTTATTTAATATTTACTTGTAATTTATTTCAATGTAATATATTTATTATTTAATTAATACGATGATGGATCTTCAAAGCTCTTATATGCTAGGGATCAATGATGATCCTTCATAAAACTCATAATGCTAAACAAAATTTTCATCTTAGGATAATTAAGAAATTTAAATCAATTTAACTAGTCTTCTATTTAATAGAGATAAAAACAAAAAAGCTAAGTAAAAAAAAAAAGTCATACATCATTAGTAATTAGGTTATTTCTTGACATGTTGTTCATGTTAGGACTTAATTGAATTCGATATTCAATTGACAAGACTCTTGATTTGGAAGCCCAATGCCAATTCAATATGATGCTATAATAAAAAATAAAAAAAATAATTTGACTTAGACAATTAACAAACTTGGAAATAAATTTAGAAAATAATTTTGCAAAATAAATTATAAGGAGATACATTTTAGGACTAAACTAGACATGATACTTTTTCCCATAAATCATGCCTTTGAGTGGTCATTATCTTTCCAAATGGATAACCAACTCCTTACTCGTAATCTTTGAATCCAATACCCTTTTTTTAGGTTTTCTAATTTTTTTTAATACTAGGTGGTGGCTCCAAAATATTTATTCAATGAAGTCCCTAAGAATAAAGTATAAATCAAAACTATTTTTATTCTTTTAAAAGTTTTTTAAACGTTGGATAGTAACACCCATCTTCTCCTAATTGACCCTACATGTTATTGGTCACTCCCAACGATCTAATAGTTATTCATAGAATACTTTGTATATCTTTACCGTTTATATTTCTTATGTATCTATTGCCGTTGTTGTTTGCCAATAATTACAATGTAAATTCTAAGTTTGAGGGTGTTGATTTAATTTATGTCATTTGTTTTCTATACTTAGGATAATTTTTCTTTTATTTCCTTAATGTTATAGTGTTTAGTTGCACGATTATGGTTAGCTTGGTTATATTCTTACATTTTAATCTTGATAAAGTAATTTAGACTAAAAGATTATGTATGTGATGTGTTTAAACTAGTTGAGTATGACAAATGCTTGTGTGGAGTAGTTGAAATAACTTGATACATGAACTTGAATTTATATTAATGGTTAAATTTGGAAGGAAAGCATATGAGTTCAAATTATAAAAGTAACCAAGTGATTTTTGAATCCGATGAGATTGAGACATCTATATCCGTGTGTCTTGCTTATGGAGTGATGTTATTCTATGTCTATGTAGCTCTAGAACTTGCTTCAAATCGATTGAGACTTTATTGATATACATATGTATGAAAATGATAAAGGCACTAAGGTTAAACCACCTTACTTTAAAAGACCTACCCAATATTAATAACCCTCGGTAAACCCCTTTGAGGCTTGTTAACGGTATTTTAAACTACCTATTTTATGAATCTTATACTTCAAAAAATAAATGTCTTTTACCTAACTCGTTCGATTAGTAAAGCATTATGATAAGATATAGATGGGTAAGATTGTAAGTTTGATGGTACTTTATTATTTAATTATGAAGGTGTCAAATAAAGATAGGTGTAGTGGAAAGAGAATTAACACTTATGTTCTTTTGTTACAATTATCGCTTACCATTATATATATATGTGTGTGTATGTGTGTGTGTGTGTGTGTGTGTGACGCCCCAACCTCATTCCACTATCTATTACCCAAATAGAAGTTACTAGGTAAGGCGAATCATGCCGACACTACCTAGACCCTAATCATGTCTCATACGTTGTACTTAAGAAATTAATAGCACATTACAAAACAAAACTACATATAGTAAAATTTTACATGACATAACTAATTACAGTAACAAAATATTACAAATAGCGATTGATTCCGTACGCATTCCATACCCCTAAATTACGGATAAAACTTGTTTCAACTTCTTGTATTACACATGAGCCTCTTAGAAGGAACTGGCCACATCCTTACTATTTTATCCTCTTCCCGTTACATCAAAGAAATAATGACAAGGTGAGCCGAAGCTCGGCAAGTGGGGTGATGCACATGATATGCAATGCTTTTCCGACTTCCTACCATACTAATTAATTTTAATTTCGAGTACCCCGGGTATTAGTAAGTCTACTCTATTTTAATCCAAGTGATCCTCGGATCACCTTCTACTACAACGAATTATCCCTCGTTATAGCCACTTTTAACGGGAATCATCGTCTAATAGTGCGAGCACATAGCTTATTTTTAATCCAGATGATCCTTAGATCACCTTCTGCTACAAAAAAATTATCCCTCGTTGTAACCAATGTTAACGAGAATCATTGTCTAACAAGTGCAAGCACACAACTTAAAGTACGTACACGAACTAGACTACTAATACCCTTTTATTTCTATTAGGTTACCAAACCCAATCATGTAAACCAATTCTCAATCAATTGTCTTTTCTCCATTTTCCCCATAATGCACATGATGCATGTGATGTGATGCATACCATATTAAATATAGGCAACCCATGTAGGGTTCAATTTCACATGCTCTTATAGATCCAACTCACATTGGGTTTCGGGCATACTCATACCCCTTATCATCATGTTCTTCTCGTTAGAACGAAATACCAACATATGGTATTGGTTGAGTGATGGGTCTAATTATGTGTGTAAATACTTCTCTTTTCTTTCCTTTAGTAATTTTAGTTGTTAAATCGTTGTACACTTGAATTGCATAATTCGTAGTATTTACATCAAATTTCAATTATATTAAGGTATACTTTTTTACCTTCATGTTCTATATATTTAAGTCTAATTAATCATTTATTACGTTATCTTGGTGAAAGGAATGGAAGCCGAACAAGTATTGAACAAAAAGGGTGACTTTTAAGTGACCGAGTGACTTGCACGGGCGAGACACCCCGTGTGAGAGGCCGTGTAACTCTCCGACTTGAAAAAAATACATTTCTTCATTACACAAGAAAGGACACACCAATGTGGGAGGCCGTGTAACTCTCCGACTTCAAGAAAAATGAATTTCTTAATTACACGGGCAAAGACACGTCCATGTGGGAGGTCGTGTAACTCTCCGACTTCAAACAAAATGCATTTCTTAATTACATGGGAAAATACATGCCCTTATGGGAGGCCGTATAACACTCGACTTCACCTTTGCTCAAGAAAACCCTAAAATTTCATTTTTCTTTCCTTCCTACTCCATTTTATTCATGCCTAGATAAGTTCCAAGTTCGTCCATCATATTTTGATCAACCATACAACCTAACCAACACAACTAAGCTAACAAACACCTCACCACCTATTCACAACTTAATCAATTACAATAACATCCATTAAATGACATGACGCATTAAATAAACTTACTTACATAGATATTCCATAATAAGAAACAATCCTATACCAAAAAAGCATAACAAGGCCAACACATCAATACCACAATATAATTAGAAGCTTAAGCAAGTACATCAATCTTCATGGAAGGATAAAATAAATGACATAAACAAAAGCCCCTTACCTATTTTAGATGAGGTTAGGTTCCTTTAGCTTTTCTTCCTTTTTCCTTTCTTTTCCCTTCTCTCTTTCTTTCCTCTCTTTTCTCTCTTTCTTTTCTATTTTTCTCTTCCTCACACATGGTTTTTCTTCTATCCTTTGGCAGCTACTAGTTATTCCAAAATGTTTTCCATTCCCTCTCTTTCTCAATATATATGTGTCTTCCATTTTCTTGCATTAAATAGGTCTATATGTGTCTTGAATTAATTAGGCAAAGTGTAAAGTAATTTTATAAGTCATGGTGAAGGTGGTGGGTTTATGTGCAAGTTGGGTGAGTCGGCTCTCTTGCATTTAATGAAATGGATTATATGTCTTAACTAAGGGATTAGACTAATTAAATACCCTTATTAACTTAGCTTCCAAGTAATCAACATATTTCCTTCATAGATTTTCATAAATTCCCCCTCTAAACTCAAAAATTCCCTTCCCTTCCATTCGATGTTTTCTAAGAAAATATTCCTATATTCCTAAAATTTTATACACACCCCTATTTTCTCGTATACTATGTCCCAAGTACTTAATATATAATGAGTGGTAATTAATTAATTTTTTTGAAACTTCATCCTAAAATTCTCACATAAATACTAATTAACCATCATCACCAAATAGTTAAAATGGCACTTACAATTGCACTCGTACTTAATGTATATTTACATGAATATATATATATATATATATATATATATATAAGATTCACTACAAAAAAAAATTGATTTTAGCGATGGAAAATTTCGTCGCTAAACATAATAATTCCATCATTAATTACAAATAGCAATGGAATAGCGACGGATAAAATTCCATCGCTAATTTGTTGGTCGCTAAGTTTTAGCGATGGAATATTAAGTCCTTCGCTATATTTAGTAACAAAAAATCCATCGCTAAATCCAAAAATTCGTAGTTAAACTTGACTTGGGATGGCTCTCCTTTTTTGTACCTAATCCATCGCTAATCCATCGCTAATTTTGAAAATAAATCTATCTCAAATCCATCACTAAATTTGAAAATAAATCCATCACTAATCCGTCGCTAATTTTCATCGCCGATTTTGATAATAAATCCATCGCTAAACCATCACTAATTTTCATTACTAATCTGTCTCTAATTTTCGTTGCTAATCCATCACTAATTTCGATAATAAATTCGTCGCTATTCCGTCGCTAATTTCAAAAATGAATTTTTTCGCAATTGCTTCGCTTTTATTAACATTTTTGAAAATTATATTATATTATTAATATAACATTTAATAATAAAAATTAATAATAAAAAATCATAAGTAATTATGTATATATGAAAAATAAAATAACATTAACAAAATTATTCTAGAATACGTTTCATAAAAAAAAAAACAACAAAACAAACAAAGTGATTGAATATTACATCACTCATCCTACTCATCTAATCCCATATCCTCATCCTCATGCCGTGTTAAGTACTCATTTAGAGGATCAACTGGAGGCCGAACTCGGAGGCCGAATGGAAGGATCGGCAGATTGCCGAATGATCGACGGATCTATAAACAACCCGGATGTCTATGCTAGCTGCATTAGTAAGGATGCCATGGAATCGTATTGAGACTTTATGTTACAAATAGTCTCCTTAAGCTCGATCGCCTCTTCCTTAGTGGCCTCGTAGTCCATCCGAAGTCGTTCGCTAGTCGGATCGATCATGTATTGCGACATGATCGAGACACATGATCCTAATTGAAATGTTATGAAATAAGTAAACAATAATAGAGTGTCATTTACCAAGCGACGTCCATGCTCTCACGAAGATATTAAGCTCCCCATATGTTTGGAGAGACCCAAACCAGGACCACTAGTCTCCGACAATCGGTTACGTGATGCTTTTTCCGAACAAGCCATATGATCAGCTTTCTTGAAATCAACTTGCCACGCATCCCATGCCCCTTACCGATAAATTATGGTCGCTTAGGCATCAAACTAATCTTGTATACGAAGTTAGCATAGCATTTCCTAGCGAGACACTCCCATGCCCCTCTAACAAATGGATCGATGTCAACATCCCATTCAAAGTGTTTCTACACAAGCAAAAAAATTTATATAACATATTTGATGAGATAATTTTTGTGTAATTATAAAGAAAATTATAAATACATTACCTTAAATTCACTAAAGTAAAAGTCTTTAGTGACGTTGGGGACATCCTTCCATGATGATCCTTTCTTGTCCATATGTTCCTTAAAAATATCAAAGATCTTCATAGAATAATCTCTACTCTCCGGAGTCAATCTATCAAGCAAATAACAAAATGATGAAACAAATATTTTAAACGTAATTATTAATGAAATTACATATTAAAAAATAAATACATACAATCCGTAATTGATAGAAATAATACGTTATCGACATGATGAGTCGTGAGAAGTCTCTAGAGTGTCGGACACATGTGTGGAGGGGCTACTCGTCGGAGGTCAACGATGGAACCTCCGATGTAGAAAGAGGAACACATGTCGATGCGAGTTATGCTATCTCCATGATCACGGGAGTTGTGGGATCCATGAAAAAATCTTATCGTTAGAGACCCACGATCGATACCGGTAGGGGATCCTAATGGACTACTATTTGACAATGATGCTCATCTACGATTATCGAAACATGATTCGATAACGCCTCCTAGGGGACGATGCAAACCATGATTACCACGAATCATTGCTGATTGATCTACCATGAAACAAAAAAACAAAATACAACAAATATATTGTTAGAGTCCATTCATGGGTAAATAAATTAAAATACATCATTTGTAATGGATATAAAACAATTAAAATATATATAAAAAAATTTATCGAAGGTAGAAAAACCAAAATTAATAAATTAATAAAGAGAAAAAATTACATAACTTCTTATTAATACAACAAATGAAATATAAATTTAATTGAACTATCATAATAATTGTTTAAGTTATCCTCTTCATCATCTCAAACATTGTGACATTCATTTTCTTCATCAACCACACCTATTTCTATTTCTATAAACGATCCATTTGGATCATTCAACAAAGTGATGTCCTCGACTTTGTCTATTAATTCATGTCGAATTTTGGATCGTCCTGCTAAAATGGTTCAACATTTTGTTCTATGGTAGCCGACGATTCAGGAAAGTCAAGCTACGTACCTAGCTTTGATCTTACACACAATCCACTAATCTCAATTTTCATATCTTAAGCTAGAGTACTCCATATAATACACTCGGGGCGACCGTGATGCTAGGACAAATGGTTCGTAATTGTTCAAAGTTCTTTTATATTTAACATCCACAAGTTTATAGTGTAGATGAACCTTTGTTCCTTGTGGTGTGGGATCGAACCAATCACATTTTAACAATATTGTTCTCTTGATTGGTAATGCAAGATACTCTACTTCAATAATTTATGTCAACATCCCATGATAGTCACTCTCGGTTGAGCTACAATTGTTTCCTTTAATGCGTACACCACTATTGAAAGACTCAATTTTCAAAGATCCCTCAAATGTACCGAACCCGTAACCATTAACAAAATAATCGTTGTACGATTTGACAATTATCAATGGGCCTTATGCGAGATCTTTCAAGAACCGATCTTTCATGTCAATTGCTTGTGTATTTTGTATCCGTAAGTTAAGCATAAAATCACCTCTAAATTTAGTTATCTTTCTATTAATGCTATCAACAAACTAAACACATAAATTAATCATACTTACATATTGATTAAACTAAGAGTCAAACTCATTTTCAATTAGAGCATCGACTTCATTCTCGGACAAGAACGGATTGTTCGTTGCATTTCAGACAAGAAATCCACTAAAGATAAGAGAATTATTAAAAAATGTAAGTTAGTCTCTACTATCTTCCTAATATGAACTATTAAATATAATAAATAGGCTAAAGTCACTCAATGTAAGGTTTGACTTCTTCATAATTCAGCATTATATATTAGTGTGCTCGCTTTGTGTTCTTGTTGTGTCAATTTTCTTATTTTGTATCGACCAATTGATCTACCTGGTTGCTTGAATATGGATAACATCCCTTCAATATGGTTTTCTTCTTCGTTGTTTAATTCAAAATTATGAGGCATTTTTTGATGCCTTGTATCCATATGAGGCTCAAAATAATGCGAGCAAAATATAGAGGCTTCTTCGACTAAATATGCATTGCATATTGATCCTTCCACTTTGGCTTTATTCTTAACATTATTTTTTAGTTTCCATAGATACCTAAAATATGAATAATTTTAACGTTCGAAAGTAAGAAATTTATTTAATTTTACTTTTAAATTGAATGTCAATACCTTTCAAATGGATACATCCATCGATATTGCACAAGTCTAGCAATAAATGCCTCATATGGAAGATGAATTGGAAGATGTTCCATGGAGTCAAAAAAGCTAGGCAAAAATATATGTTCTAGTTTGCTCAAATGATGGATATCTCATCATTAAGTCACAACATATCCTCTTGCTTTATAACTCGTAGAAGTCAATTGCTTGAAAAATAAACTCAACTCCGTAAGTGATTGCCAAACTCCCAAAATGTAATTGGACGTAAACGCTACATGAAGACGTGACATTCATGACTTTTCATCCCATAAAGTTTGTCATCAAAACATCTAGCTAGATTGGACATATATCCATCGGGGAATCCGAGTTGTTTTACCCATTCAAGCAATCTTCATTTTTGTTGTTTCGATAGAGTATATGCAGCTTTAGGATGCTTTCCGAAGCATCATCTTTTGCTAATTCGGCCTCTTACGGAAGAGTTTTAAGTCTTCCCTAGAGTTGGCATTATCTTTACTTTTTCTCGGCACATTCATGATTGTATTAAAAACACTATCAAAAATATTTTTCTTAATAGGCATGGCATCTAAATTATATCGGATGATATTTATACTCCAAGTAAGGAAAATCCCAAAAAATACTCGCTTCCTCCATCCACACATCCGAGAGATTCAACTATTATGATCATCGGTGCCATCTTTTGTCACCTTCAACAACCCCTACTCGCTCGACTAGATATAACTTCTCTTTTCCAAATCGGATTGGAGAAGGACCAAATTTAACAAATTTATTAGTGATGAATGCTTTCTTGTTTCTTCTATATAGATGATTATGAGGAAGAAACTTTCGATGGTTGTCAAACCAAGAGGTCTTCCTTCCATTTGGAAGGGAGAAAGCGTCCGAATTTTCCATACGAGTAAGGAAAGCTTGTTCTAACCATATAGCATTGAATATGCGGGAAAGTCATTAATAGTCCACATAACTATAACTCTCAATAAAAAAATTCTACTTATGGTATACATCATAGGTCATTACACCCACCTCCCATAACTCGGATAAGCTCGAATATGAAAGGTCGCAAGTAAACGTCCAACTTATGTTTTGGATTTGTTGGACACGGAACAATCACTCGTTAGGAACAGATATTCCTCCTTCATATACATCCATGGTGGCAAATTATATGGAGTCAAAATGATTGACCACGAGAAATATTGTGCATCGGATTAATGAAATGATTGAAATCCATCGATACACACTCCTAAGCGAACGTTCCTTCTTTCAGTTGCAAAAGAAAGATTAATCTACTTGAAACTTTGCCATATAATTGAATCAGAATGATCATGCATTAGTCCTACATCATCTACCCCATGTTCAGCATGCCATGTCATGTACTCGACCGTTGCATTCGTTGCATACAATCATTGCGAGATGCGGAGTTAGAGAAAAGTAGTACATTTTCTTATTTATAACAAGTTTTCCTCTTCCCGATCCTCGATGAGAACTTTGAAATCGAGGATGTTGACAAAATTTACTTTTATCTAATTCATTATCTTCCTTTTAATAAATCATGCATCCGTTATGACAATAATGAATTTTTTCCATCGGTAAACCCATCCCTTTCACTAGCTTCTTTGTTTCATAAAAGTTTTGTGTCATACGAGTTATCAACCAGCTTCAACTCCTTCATCGACTCATATCACTAATCGAAACACTTTTTAAGAAAATGATATTCAGCTTTTAGGTTAAGCATTCGAGCAATCGCTCATAATTACGAATGTTTATCACAACTAGGCCAAATCTCTCTACGTGATGCATTCAACATATCATAAAAGTGTTGAGCGCTAGGATTAGGAACCTCCTCCGTGTTGGACGGTTCAAAGGATGGATAGATCGTATCCATTACCATTCTTTGATATGGGTTTTGGGGCTCACTAGAACTACCTTTACCGATATAATAATTTTCTCGAAACATACTAACTCTTAGAATTTTCGGATGTCATATAGGCTTCAAATTCACCATGAAGCACCCAATCATAATATTCCAACACAAATGATATTTGATCGTGTCAATCTCTTCATAATTTTGGCTTCGACACTTACCGAAATTATAAGGACACCCAATTTTGTTTCCGTCCATACATTCAAGATGCTCAACAAGTAAAAGCTAAAAATTGCTCTACACCTCGGACAAATTCTTCATTTAACAACCCATTTACTAATCTAAAATTCATCCATTGTCAATCAACTCTCATTTTTTAAATTACTACAAAAATAACATAACCATTGCAAACAATTACTCGTTATCATTCCGAATTATTTTAAACAATTATATTAGTTATATAATTATCTCGTCATTAGTTATTAATTATTTTTTTCGAATTTTACTTCCCATTTAAATAATTATATAAAGAATGATTACATTTTTGTAATAAACATTGAATTTCTTAATATTCAATAATTTTTTGTGTAATTTTTTAACCTTTTCAACCTTAAGTGCAATATATAATAAAGTTAACCTAACCTAAACAAAACAAACCTAATTTAAACTACTTTAGGTAATTTAAGGCAATTACATTATCATTTTCATATAAAATACATGAAATTTTATATTTTTTTTAACCAAAATACGTTAAATTACATATGAACTAAATAATTTATGAAAACATTCAACTAAAATATTTATTTAGTTCTATTAATTAACTAAATATTTCTATAATTTTAACATTTTTAAAGTTATTTAAGTAATTAAATTACCATTTTCACTTAAAATACAATAAAATTTTAGACTTTGTGAACAAAAAAAACGTTAATTTACATTATCACCTAAAATAATTTTTAAAAATATTCAACTAAAATATTTATTTAATTCTATTAATTAATAAAATATTTATAAAAATTTTAATGTTTATTTTAATTTTTTAATTATATTTTTTTTAATTGTTTTTTCATCCGGTCAAATCATTATACATGTTATATTATTTTAATTTTAATAATTAAACTCATAAAATTACTTATAAAATTTACATTCGAATTTACTAAACTACATCAAAAATAATATAATTTCAAAATTAAATTTAAACACAAACAACTAAGCAAATTAACCTATAACACTAAAAACAAATAAATGTATAATTAATTCAATTAATCATACTAACAATTTAAGATTAAAAAATTAAATTTTAATCTAACCACTGAAAATTAACAAAATTTATATTTTTAAGCTTTACGTTAACATAAAAATTAACCTAACAACTAAAATAACAACAAACTAAAACTTAGAAAAATAAATCTAACAGATTATAAAAATAAAATAACAACTAACAAATTCAAACTACTACATACCAATTAACATAACAAGGTAATTAACAACATTCAAACAATTAATAAACTAATAAATAACAAAATTTAACTAAAAATATATAACATTTATCTAACTAAAAAAAAGTTAGAGAGAGAAAGTTTTACCCGATATATCAAGTATATAGAGCATAGATCTAATTTGATTTTAAGGAAGAAAGATATCCCTTACCTTGTTGAATGCTTTGGAAAAAAATTTAGTGGTGTGGGTGGCCGTTTTCTTGGTCGACGCAGAAATGGAGGTGTAGTGGAGGTGAGGGAAACAAATGAAGAAGTAGGAGGGAGGGAGACCGGTATATATAAGCAAAATAGCGACGATCTCAATTCCATCGCTATTTGGGGGTCCGTCGCTATTTTGGGTGGAAATTCCCCCCATCAATGATAGATCAAGTCCGTCACTCGATTAGCGACGGACTAGCCATCCATCATGGATTAGCAACGAAATGACTTTTCGTCGCTAATTTTTGAGGGGAAATTCCCCCCTCCCCGATAGCTAGCGATGGACTAAATTCGATCGTTAATTTTATATTTAGCAATCGAATTTTTGTCGTTAATCCATCATTGATTTTGGCACTTTTTTCCCCGCCTTATTTAGCGATAGATTCTTTTTCATTGCTAAAGATCCCTCTTTAATCCGTCACTAAACCATCGTTAAAAATATTATTTCATAATTCATTGCTAATTCATTTTTTTCTGGTAATGATTGTAAGTATGTTACGTTGTTGTATTGTTAGCAAATGGGATTGAATAAAGAAAATGATAGATTTTGGTCTTAATGCTATATGAGAAGATACTCAAGTTGGAGTTGAATAAATTTTCTCTACTATTTTTCAGCTTCAAAACTTTTATATTTCTTTTGTTGTCTACCTCTAATCTAAGCCCCGTTACATCCTATGGTAAAGACCTTTTGATTCATGTATTCATGTACTCTTAGTAGTGAAGATTCGATGAACAAGCAAGCATATGATAGTGCATTTACATTAAATGAACTTGAGTGAAACATTTCTCCCTTCAACACTTATGCAAATTGAGAATCTCATGAAGAAATTTACTAAACTTTAGCATGTTTACATTTAAATGAGACTATTGTGTTTAGTTTCTGGATATATGTTCCTAATGACTCTTTACTAATGATATATATTTTCTTCTAGAGTTCTTGACTTAGTGTTGAATCCATGTTGTACATATTCTTTGAAATTCTTTGAATGAAAGTGAGGGAAATTAGAGATTTAGTATTAGTTTTGCTTGAGGACAAGCAAACTCTTAAATTTAAGGGTATTTGGTATGAGTGGATATTACCTATAATTTAAGATTAAGAACTTTCAATTCTATCCTTAATTGTGTAAGAATTAAGATTGATTTTTATACTTTTTGGTTTATCTTATATATCTTAGCTTGCTAAGTTGTTTTCATGATTTTAAAGGAGAAAGTGCATTCTGGATGCAAATATTCCAAGTTGTTGAAGGCAATATATGTTAATGTAGGTGCCCAAGATCCAACCATATTTAGATGGGCTTAAGTTATTATATTACGAGCATCATTTATTTTAGTGATAATAAAAGAATTTTTTCTATTAATTTTTATGTTTTTATATTTATTAATTCAGTAGACTTAGATAGAAGTCCTTACAATATGCATTTGCAATAGTGATTGATTAAAAGATGTGAGACAAGCATTAATGCCTATAAATGATATCATTAAACTTCTCAAGTCGTAAAATTATCAATAATGGATGTTGATTATATACGGTTAGACTTGTGAGTGTTATGCTTATGCTATATGATAGTGGTAGGAGATCTCATACCTATTGGCATGGTGATGCCAAAGCCAGCACTTAGGTGATTTATGTTGGACAATATATCAATAGACATGACTCGTCATGAGAACCTATTTGGTTTAGTCTATGAGAATCTCATACGAGATAGGTACAAGTGGTTTATAGACTTGAAGTCATCATGGTTATCTCATTAGAAGACTTATTCACTTTGATACTCATTTCAATGGACCTAGTAAAAGATTACATGTGGATGATTTGTTGGGTCTCCTAGGAATCTAATGGAGGTAGGTGTATGACTAAGATAGGATAAGTCATTTCTTATATACTAAAGGACTTATCACACTATACTTTGATGAATGTCTACTCAAAAAATCTATGGCCATAGTAGGAGTGCATCAATAAAGCATAGTTGGTTTACTCTAATAGTTAAGATATTTGATAATCGAAGAAAACTTATGTGATCACAATCAAACAAGACTTATAACCAAGCTCGAGATCACACTATAATAAGTTAACATGAGGGCTGAATTATATGGTAAACATGCTCGTGAAAGGTAATAATGGATTAATTAATCCTCTTAGAGAATTAGGTAGTTATGATGCCTTGCTAAAGGTCAATCTTGATTTATCTATCAAGAGATAAAAAGGAGTCTTTTATTCTTGATACATTATCAAAATATCTAGAAGCCTATTGAGTCATACACATAAGTTTAAATATTCACATGATTAAAGAGAAACAAAGACATTAGAAAAAGTTTTCAATTTTGAAAGTTTCCTATCTTCGAAAAGGTTTCCAAAAATGAAAAGTTTCATAAATGGAAAGCTTCCTAAAATGGAAATTTCCTTAATCAAAAGTTTTCTATTTTAGAAATCAATTTCCTAATTTAGTAGTTGGTTCCAAATTTGGAAGTAAATAACCTAAAATCAAAATGAGTTTTCTAATTTAGATTAAAGGGTATTTTGGAAAAAATTTTCCTAATGTGGGCAATCTAAAATTATCTAACATTATTTATTTAGATAGTCTAAATAAATTAATTGGGCCAAAATCATTTTGGGCCAGTGGGTTTGATTAAAAACCTTAAGATATTTTGGTGAGAGGATAAACATCAACCTTATTAGATAAGGTTGAAAATTTTAAGGATAAAGATCTACCTTATTGGATAAGGATGAATGTTTTAGAGATAAAGATCAAAAGCCCACATGTAAAATAACTCCTAATAATAACTCTTCATCCTTTAAAGATTAGAAAGCAACAACCATAAGTCCAATTAGAACTTATTTGTTGCTCATCTCCTTACCCTTGGAGGACAAGGAAACTCTCCCCTATAAATAGGAGGAGAGGAGCGGGATAAATGAGGAGATTTTGGGAGAGAAAATTCGACCAACAAAGAAAAATAAAAGGGACACACGACTCAAATAAAAAGCTAAGAGAAAATTATTTTCTCCCTAACCATAGCATGCCATTTCCTCTCTCATCTCTTTGGGTTGTCACAAAATTACCCAGAATAGATTTCTATATGAAACACTATATAAGTCGGAAAAGGTGGAGCTAGCATGCTATCAATTTTGAGTGCTTCTTTGTGGGTGCTTGGACTACATGGATCATCAATAGAGGTAGGACACTTGGACAGACTTTTCCGCTAAAGAATTTAGATCTCGTACTATAAGAGATAGTTTTTATTCATTTTTTTAATTCATGTATACATGAAGTTAGGTGATTCAACGACATGATCTTGGGCCCTTTACATGGAGAAAAATTTTTGTTTGTTTCGCACCTCCATAGGATGTATGATCCTTCAATATAGACTTAGAAGAATGGTGAAAGTAGACTTGGGGAATGTCATTTCAACACACACCCATCTAATGGCTATGGAAGTAGGATTACAAACACCCTTCGGATTCAACATCCATTTGAGGTGATACAAACATATCTTTAAATTAACCAACACGAGTCGTGTGAGACTAAAGTGAGAATAACCAATTCGGATGTGAAAGATAAAAAGCCGTATCTCTTAACTAACACATCACATGTCCGGTCAAATGGAACAGCTCTGTTTTGATATGTAAGTGACTTAGCTCATGTTACACATAATGTGGGTCATCTCGTATTTCTATTTATACGACTTATAAGTTTTCCTTGAGTATCTATAAAATAAAAGAGATGATAGAAAGATTCTTTTGATAAATGATAAAAAAAAAAAATCACACATGAAATAGAAGATAGAGTTTGAGACCAACTTTGGAAAAAACCTTTTGGTTGAATTTTGTGGATTGTCTTAGGTGAGTGAAAGCAATGACTCTTGAAGGAAGAAGGCTTCAACTTTCAAATCTCATTGAAAGTGAGGAATCCATATTTTGTTCTTCCGTAATTGACTTTTGGATCATGTTTAGATTGAGATTTAAAGCTTTTTTCCAATTAATTATGAGCTAAACTTTATTGACTATAGCTATGTAAGGCCAAAAATATGTTAATGTTGATTTAATAATTTAATGCTAAATTGGACAACCTTGGTTTATGTTAGTTGATTAATGTTAGTCGTAATGCATGTGAATGCCTCATCAACATATACTTGATTTATTGTTTAATCTTAAGCCGAGAGGAGATATGTTAAGAATGCTAGAATACCATTCACCATAAGGTTAAACTGACTAAAGATAGTATTTGGCTTCATTGTGCAACTTTTAGTGATAAAATGGTTGAAAATTCATTGTAAGCTAGGAATTTCATAAATTGGTAATGCTTTTTTTTTAACTAAATTCTCATAAAGATATAGAGGATTGTTAATTTAAAAAATTATTATGCCTAGAGATAGGATAATAAGTATTTGAGAATTTTGCTATGACATAACCAATTTGATCTGTTCTAAATGCATTAAATTTGAAAATTGCACAATATAGTTACGTTAAAACATGTGCCTTAGTTATCCAATTTCATCAATTTCTTTTATTTTTATTATATTTTCAATTATTATTTTGTTTAATTAGTCGATTGTTTAGATTGAAAATTCATTATATGATAATTTGTTTAACTTAAGATAAGTAGTTATATAATTATGCTATTTAGATAGTTAGTCCTTGGGGATTCGATATTTGGACTCACGTTCACTTTAGTACTTGATATGATCTAGTCCACTTGCTAGGATTTTTGTGATCAATTTTCAATCATTTTCTTGTATCTATATATGATTAAGTAATTTTTTAAAAAATATAAATTTTTTTTTATGTAAAGGTTGAGAATATCTTATTGTTATTATATAAATTATTTATCTTTATTGTTGCTATCCGAGAATGAGAATGGATTTGCTATCTCGACCATGATTTTCGTACCTCTAGAGGCAAAGGTCATTCCCTTCAAATAGTTATTTTTTTCTTCATTCCATGTGTCTTGACAATAGGTTTATATGACGATTTCATGTGTGCGGTTAACAAACATGCTAACTTAAAATTAACAAAACCATTCAAATAGGAAAAAAAATTGTAAGTTAGTACACTCAAATAGTAAATATCAAAATTTATCCACTCAAATAGAAAAAAATTGATAAGTTTGTACTAACCAAAAAAGAAGGATAGTGGGATCCACGAATCGGTTTCATGTGTGTAGTTAACATCCACGCTAGTATAAATTTAATGAAAACACTTAATTAGAAAAAATTATAACTTTATCTACTCAAATAATAAAGATTAAAAAGCACATAATTGATTAGAAACAATTAAAAATTTGGTAAACCAAAAATGTAATTAACTCTTTTTACGATTATAGACCGAATATGATTCAAATCCATTAATCTATATATTAAATCGATCAATATAGATCTACCTCGATCCAGTTCGATAATAATTCGATCCGAGGTTAAAATTAATACTATTTCTAATAAATATAATATTTTAAAATATAAAAAATAAGGAAAAAAAATATGTAAAATTTTTAGATTTAAGGATTATTTCCACTAAATACTAAAAAAGGTCTATAATTCTTTCCCTTTTTTCTCTATATTGACGACTAAGGGTGATCATTTGATTAAACGGTTTGGTTTTGTACGATTTAATTTGGTTTTTGCTTTATCGAATTAAGGGAAAAAAATCCAAAATTGAACCAAAATAAATTCAGTAAATTTGATTTGTAATCGAATTATTTTGGTTCGATTTTAAAATATTTTAGTTTTAACCAAAATATATTGCTTGCAAAAAAATTATTTTTTTAATTTCTTTTTGTGTTTACTAGAAGTGCTACTATAGCCTACTCGCTACTCATGTTTTCGATTTTAACCAAAACACCACATTATCTTATCATCATGATCCTTATTGTAATATCATTTTGGATTTACATGCTTCCTTGCCTAACCACACTCCACACGAAACAAAATATTAAACAGGACAAGTTTTTTTTTTTATATAGGACCTTGACATCTTTCACTCCAACACACCAACAAAGACAAAAAGATGCATAAGAAAAAATAAAATAGAACATGCACCACATATTTAGTCAACAATTATTTATTACCATTAGTCTAATCAAAGGTTAGCTAGCTAGCAAATGTCCTTTAAAATTAACCATATGTATAAGATGATAGAGACATGTAACTAACATGACGTCCTTCCATTTTAATTTGAAAAAAAACAAAAAATCAAAATGCTTTGATAATGTCTATAGCTCAACCAGTGATTTGGCGTTATACAAGCAAAGGATTCACTATATATATATTTCTTGAAATTTTTCGAGTTTGACCTCAACATGATTTAAGAAGCAGAGCATGCCATAAATCCTACATATAGTTTTTTTATGATTTAAAGTATAGACAAACACATAGCATATACCCATATGAAGTATCAACTAATGCATGCATTTTCAACCATTACTTTCTAGCTAGTGATTATACTTCATGGAGTGTACTCATAAAATCGATCGAAAGCTTACCCAACCAAAATAATTTTTACATCATGGAGTACACTCGCAAAATTATGATGTTCTTATATGCATGCATATGCATGTTCTTTTGGAAACTATCTCTTGTTTGATGCCAAAGCCTAGAGCCCCGAGGCCTCGCTCTCCTAAGATCACTCTCTAAACAACACCCTTATTTTGCCGGAGCTAGCCTTTCTCATTATCCCTAGTATCTTTCTTTGCATTCAGCCCTATCCCTAACAATTCATATATAATCCATTGATGGATGGTTGATGCATGGAGGATGATGGTTATAGTTTAAAAATAAGTAGGATATTTAATTTATTTATGGACAAAAAATGACTATTTAAGTATTGAAAATATATAACCGGTTTATGTATAGGAACAAAAAATACGGACAACCGTCAATTCCAACTTAATTTCAAGCTACAAAACGAGTGTAACAATAAGAAAGGAAAGAATACAAAGCCAATAAATTATAAGCAAGAGGCAAGAAGAACCATTGGATAATGTAGTGTAACCAATTATAATGGGTCTCTTACTCTTTATTGAATTCGGAAGTCGCTCAATGCCTAATGGGCAATACCCATTGCCTAACTACTAACTACTCTTACTTAATTTTTTTTTCATTTTTTAAAATCCATTGTTGATTATAGCATTTAAAAAAAGGCAACCACCATAGTACATAATTTTGGTTGGGTAAGGTAACCTCTCCTCTATCACGATTCACGAGCTAAAGTAGTTCTTGGCTATAGGAATCATTATAAATTAATTAATACTCCATAGAAATTCTTCAAATTTAATAGCTTGATATGATGTGATCCCTCCGAAGGATCATACATCCTATGGATTTATGAAATAAATGAAAAAGAAATTTCTCCATCTAAGGGCCCAAGATCATGCCTTAAATCTACTAATCATACATACATGAATGATAAGCTAGAAGTAAAGGATTATCTCTTGTAGTGTAAATATAAATTTCTTTTATTTGATTAGCCATCTAAATATCCGACCTCGATTGATTATCCATGCAACCCTAGTATCAACAAAGAAGCACTCAAAATTAATGGTGTGCTAGCTCTACCTTTTCCGATTAAGTATTTTCTCTAGAAATCAATCCTAAACAACTTTGCAATAGCCTTAAAAGAGAAGGAAAGAGTATTTCTTGCTAGGGTTTAGGAGAAAACTATTTTCTCTTTTATTTTTCCTTTTGGCCATGTGCCCTGGATAATTTAAGGGCTGGCCAAAATCTCCCTTTTTCTTTTTTTCTTTATGTTGCCCGAATATTGCTCTCACAATTTTGCTTGGCCAAAATACTCCTTTAAGTCATCATCCTTTTCCATGCCGCACCTCTCCTCCTATATATAGGAGGAGAGTTTCCTCATCCTCCAAGGATAAGGAGAGGGACGACTATGAGTCCATCAAGGACTCTAGGTTATTGCTTCCTTATCCTTTAAGGATGAGAAGTTATTTTATATGTGGACTCGCTTGATTATTATCTTTTAAAATATTCAACCTTATCCAATAAGGTTAATGTTTATCTTTAAAATATTCATCATTATCCAATAAGGTTCATGTTTATCATCACATCAAAATTATCTTAAGGCTTTTAATTAAACTTAATGGGTCCAAATTATTTTAGACCAATTAATTTATTTAGACTATCCAAATAAATATTCTTAGATTATTTTAGTGGGGTCCACATTAGGAAATAATTTTTTAAAATACCCTTTAACCTAAATTAGGAAACTCCCTTCCTTTTAGGTTCTCTATTTCTAAATTTGAAACTAACTTCCAAATTAGGAAACCGATTTCCGAAATAAAAACCTTTTCATTTTAGGAAACTTCTCTATTTCTAAATTTGAAACTAACTTCCAAATTAGGAAATCGATTTCCGAAATAAAAACCTTTTCATTTTAAGAAACTTTCCATTTTGAAAACTTTTTTCAAAATAGGAAACTTTTATAATTGAAAACTTTTTCCAACGTCTTTGATTCTCATTTATAATGTGAATACTTAAACTTATGAGTGTGACTCAATAGGCTCCTAGATATGTTGGCAATGTATCAAGAATAAAATACTTCTCTTTTATCTTTTGATACATAAATCGAGATTGGCCTCTAACAAGGCATCATGACTACCCAATTCTCTAGGAGGATTAGTTAATCTATTATTACCTTTCATGAGCATGGTTACCATACAATTCAGTCCTCATGTCAACTTATCACAATATGATCCCGAACTTGGTTATTAGTCTTATTCGATTATGATCACACAAGTTTTCTTTGATTCCCAAATATCATATCTCTTAGAGTAGACCAACTATGCTCTATTGGTGTATTCCTACTATGGTCTTAGATTTCTTAAGTAGATATTTATCGAAATACAATGTGATAACTCTTTTAGCATACAATGAATGACATATCATATCTTAGTCATACACCTACCTCCATTAGATTTCTAGTGCACCCAATGAATCACCCATGTGTAACCCATTAATGGGTCCATCGAAACGAGTGTCAAAGTGCATAAGTCCTTCGATGAGATAACCATGATGACTTCAAGTCTAAGGACTATTTGTACCTATCTTGTATAAGATTCCCATAGACTAAAACCAAATGGGTTCTCATGGCGTGTCAAATCCGAGTGACATGTTCTCTAACATAAATCACCTAAGCACTTACTTTGGCATCACCATGTCAATAGGTGTGAGATCTCCTACTACTATCATATAGCATGAGCATAGCACTCATAAGTCTATCCACATTTATCAATGTCCATTCTTAACAATGCTACAACTTGGGACATTTAATAATGTCATTTATGTGCATTAGTGTTTGTCTCACATCTTTCGATCAATCACTATTGCAAATACATATCATAAAAACTTCTATCTAATTCTATTGAACATGTAAACAAAAGAATTAACGGAATGAATTCTTTATTATTATCAAAATAAATAATGCAATGATACATTAACTCAAGTCTATCCATATATGTTGGATCCGAGGCACCTACACTAACAATTTCTCACTTGCACTATAGCTCAACCAACCACGTCCCTTAATCCAAACTATCGAGTAAGAGACTCATGTTTTTGCCGTGACGAAGGCTTAGTTAAGGGGTCTGCTATGTTATCATCGGTATGAACCTTTTCTATCCTTATATCGCTACGATCGATAATCTCTTTAATTAGATGGTAGCATCGCAACACATATTTAGACCTTTAATGAGACCTTGGTTCTTTGGCTTGTGTTATAGCTCGTTGCTTGTCATAACACAATACTATTGGATCAACAATGCTAGGAACCACTTGTAGTCAAAAAAAAAATTATGAATCCAAACAGACCTCCTTAACTACTTCTATGATCGTAATATATTTAGCCTTGCTTGTTGATTCAACCACTCGCTTCTTGTTTGAAAGTCTTTCAACTAACGAGCGTCACCATTCAATTGAAAAATAAATCCCGACTATGATTTAAAGTCATCATAGTCGATTGAAAACTAGCATCTCGTGAACCTTTTTATGACTAATTCATCTCCTCCATAGTCTAGGAAGGCATCCTTAGTTCTTCGTAAGTACTTTAGAATGCTCTTCACGATAATCCAAGTGTTTTTCATCCAAATCAACTTGATATCTATGGCATATGTACATATACTCAAGGCATATAAGACATCAAACTGCATATGTAACATGGCATACATGATGGATCCTATGGCGGATGCGTAAGGAATGCAAATCATTCTTTTCCTTTTATTTTGTGTGTTGGGACACTCGACCTTGGAAAGTTTTATGCCATATGACATTGGAATAAGTCCTCTTTTGGATTCTTCCATACTAAATCTTTTTAGTATTTTATCAATGTACGTGCTTTGGAAGAGACCTAACATTCTTCATGATCTATCTCTATAGATCTTGATTCCTATAATGTATGTTGCCTCTCCCATGTCTTTCATGGAGAAATTCTTAGATAACCAATCTTGTACAGATTGCAACATGGTGGTATTGTTGCCTATAAGTAGAATGTCATCTACATATAGTACAACAAATATAATTGAGCTCCCACTAACCTTTTTGTATACATAAGGTTCATCTTCATTTTATGAAAAATCAAACTCTTTGATCGTTTCATCAAAACATTGATTCCAACTCCTAGATGCTTGCTTAAGTCCATAAATGGACTTTTGTAATTTACAAATCTTATTTGTATATCCTTTGGTGACAAAACTATTAGATTGTGTCATTTACACATCCTTATTTAATTTTCTATTAAGGAAAGCAATTTTGACATCCATCCGTCATATCTCATAATCGTGATATGCGATAATTGCAAGCATAATTCGAATAGATTTAACCATTGCGATCGGTGAGAAAGTTTCATCATAATCAACACCTTGCTTTTGATGATATCCTTTAGCCACCAATCTAGCCTTGAATATATGTACATATCCATCCATATCGATCTTTCTTTTAAAGACCCACTTACACCTCAATAGGTTTAACACCTTCGGGGGATCAACCAAAGTCCATACTTGGTTAGTGTACATGGATTCCATTTTGGATTTCATAGCCTCATGTTATTTTTCGATGTCAATGTCTAACATTGCCTCTTCATAGGTATTAGGTTCATCATCTCGTATGATAGACACATCTCCATGTGTTGAGACTAAAAGGCTATAACTTTTTGGCTCTCGATGAATCCTCTTAGACCTACGAAGTTCTTGTGTATTGGTTTGTGGAGTAGTTACAACGCTTTGTAACTTTTGTAACTTTTCTACTTAGGCCTCCTCAAATGTAATATCAATTTATGAGTCTTCTCGAATCTCATCAAGTTTAACTTTTCTCCTACTCGGTCTTAGCATCTATAAATTCCTTCTCAAGGAATACGACATGTCAAGCAATAAACACTTTTTGTTCTTATGGTTGGTAAAAGTAATATCCATTTATTTTTTTATTTTTGAATATCCCACAAATTTACACTTTATTGATTTAGGCTCGAGCTTGTCTCCGTCTAAACATTTGACATATGCTTTACGGTCTCAAATCTTAAGGAAAGATAAATTTGCTTTTTTTCTTTCCATACTCATATGGAGTCTTATCAATAGACTTTGTTGGAACTCGGTTCAAAATAAATATCGCAGATAAAGAGCACATATCCCCAAAATGATATTAGGATATTAGTTTGACTCATCATGGACTCGGACCATGTCAAACAATATCCTATTTTTCCTTTCGAACACACCATTCATTTATGGTGTTTTAGGTAGGGTCTATTGTGAGAGAATTTCATTCTCCTTTAAATGATCTAAAAATTCAATGCTTAAGTGCTCTCTATCTCGATCCGATTAAAGTGCCTTAATACTTTTGCTAGTTTGTTTCTCGACTTCAAACCTAAATTCCTTGAACTTTTCAAAAGCTTTGGAATTGTGTCGCATGAGATACACATAACCAAAATGCAATCTATCATCGGTAAACGTTATGAACTAATCATATCCTTCTCTGGCTTGGGTGGAAATAGGCCCACATACATCACTATGTATAAGGCCTAACAAATCAACAACTTTTTCCCCTTTTCCACTCGAAAACAAATTTTGTCATATTTCCAAGCAAACAAGATTTGCAAACATTATAAGATTCATAATCAAATGATTCTAAATATCTATTCTTATGTAGCTTGGATATGCAATTTTTGTTTATATGGCCAAGCCGACAATGCCACAAACATGTTTTATTTAGAACATTAGTTTTGAGTCTTTTCACATTTATGTTATAAACTAGTGTGTCTATGTTTAAAACATATAAATTGTTATTCACATCAGCACTTCCATATAAAACATCATCTTTATAAAAGGAACAACTTTTTTTCTTAAATAAAAATGAAAAACCATCTTGGTCTAAACAACAAATGGAAATGATATTCCTAGTTATACTAGGAATATAATAATATTTTTTAGTATAAGCACAAGTCTAGATAGTAGTGCTAACTCATAGGTACCTACCGCTAATGATACAACTCTTGAACCATTACCCATGCGTAAGTCAACCTCACTAGAAGCAATCTTTCTAGCCTCTTTTGGTCCTCTTAATTTTATACAAATATCTACACCACATCCAATATCAAATCCCCAAGATGTTGGATTAGAAGTAAGAAAAATTACTTTAATGACATGAATGCTTAAGGTGCATCGAGAACTCTTCTCTTGTACCCCCTCATGGTGCTCCTTATCGTCTATCGCATAAAGCATTTTTTCATGTTGGAGGACATTCTTCTCTTTCATTTTTAAGTCAAGGAAGTTTATGTCATTTAAGGAATTCCTTCCATTGGTCATCGATCTCATCGATGTATTGCTAGTTACACCGTGCAACAACCTTGATAGGATGGAAAAGTTTATGTCATTTGGTTAATTAAATTGCATAAAATAAAACATAAATTAAAGAAGTAAAATCTATGTTCTCTCTCACTATTTTCTTTAAATTCTATAACCTTCAATATAGTACTTGAGAAAACGTTTTCATTTGTTTTCTTAGTGGATTAGGATCCCATCCTCTAACATGCATTAGCCTTGGGTTATCTCAACAAGTCATATATGAAGGATTAGGTAGGTAACTCCTTACTAATTACATCTAATGTAATTTCTAATTCCATTGGTATGACAACTCCTTGTCCTTGTCACATCTTATGTGAATACCAATACTTGCTTACAAGCTTATTGGACCTTGAGCTATCTCAACAAACCCAACGACTCATTTAAGTTAGACCCAACGTTCGAGGTCATCGCATGGCCATAATTTTTTTCCTCGAGGAAGAAGTGGCCTTGAGTTACTCAACAAGCCAACAAC
Organism: Dovyalis caffra; assembly: GCA_963924115.1. NCBI lineage: Eukaryota > Viridiplantae > Streptophyta > Magnoliopsida > Malpighiales > Salicaceae > Dovyalis > Dovyalis caffra. The sequence continues at coordinate 13,220,273 of CAWUPB010001108.1, forward strand.
GACCAAGAGAGCTCTCGCCTCATTACATTGGAAAGCATTTAACTTAATATTTTATTTGAATGATTTAATAAGTTTGGTCTCATCTTATCATGCATACTAAACAATAATCACATTATTTCTAATCATGTATACTAATATTTATCTCATCATACTCATACATCTCATGCATGACTTAAGGATTGGTGAATGGTAATGGATGTCTAGTACTATCCCCTTTGAGCCATAAGGAGACTAGTGGGTCAATTTCGAGGTAAAAAATTATTATAAATTCTTCATGAATGTCTTCATTTCTTGGCGTCTCCTCCTTGTATCTATTTTAATTCCTATCTACTACTTTTACATTTATTTGAAATAAGAAATCTCGAGCTACATTCAAGGGGAGTAAGATAAGAAAAGAAATATAATAGAGTAATAGAGAAGGCGGGACACGCGAGTCCTATTTATCCAAAAAATACCAAACATTCATAAAATTAGGTCAACTCATCCATATCATTCACCTATACTTCAATCACATTGATACATGATATACTAATGAAATAATTTCATTCATAAGACGATTATAAATATATAGTTTTCATCATTTTATAAATTTATCAAATTTCTCTAAATTTTAATTTTAAAAATTTTTAGGCCGAAGGCCCATATAAGCTTTTGGGCTCAGAGGGTTCACGAATTTCGAAGCTCAAACCCTCGGGTTTGGATGTGTCTACCTACGGCCATCGATCTAGCATGAAAGCTGCGGCTAGTGGCTCGCTATGTTGCCCGCAAGCCTAGCGCGCGAGTTAGTAGGCCACCGTAGCACACGGATCGGCGAGCCTCCCGACACTCGCATAGCGCGCCGCTTGGTAGGCCAACGGCCTACATAATGCGCGCCTAGCGCACTGCTGGTAGTAGGCTACCATGAGTACAAGCGTTGACATTCAACGTCGATCTCACGTGCTTCTATCGATTTTAACTTAAATTTTCAGTTTCATATTTATATAAAACACCAAAAATATAAGATTTATAATCGGACATAGCTAATTCATATAGTTAATCATAATTAGCCAAACATATAATTAAAGATTCAACAAAAGCTCTAATACCAATTGAAGGATCATGCATCCTATAGAGATGCGAAATAAAAAAAAATTCTCCATCTAAGGGCCCAATATTATGTCATTGAATCTATTAATCATACATACATGAATGATAAGCTAAAAATAAATAATTACCTCTTGCAGGTGCGGATCTAAATTCCTTTTCTTTGATTAGTTGTCCAAGTTTTTGACCTCTATTAATGATTCACGTAACCCAAGTATCCATAAAGTATTTAAAATTAATGGGGTGCTAACTCCACCTTTTCCGATTAAGTATTTTCTCTAGAAATCAATCTCGGACAACTTTACGAAGACATTAAAAGAGAAGAAAAGAGTATTTCTTGCTAGGGTTTAGGAGAAAACCATTTTCTTTTTTATTTTCTCTCTTGACCGTGTGCCACTAAATAATTTAAGGGTCGGCTAAAATCTCTTTTTTTCTTTTTTTTTCCTTTATGTTGGCTGAATATTGCTCTCACTATTTTGCTTGGCCAAAATACTCTTTTAGGTCATCATCCTTTTTCATGCCATCCCTCTCCTCCTATATATAAGGGGAGAGTTTCCTTGTCCTCCAAAGACAAGGAGAAGGGCGGCTATGAGTCTATAAAGGACTCTAGGTTATTGTTTCGTTATCTACCAAGGATAAGGAGTTATTTTATATATGGATTACTTGATTATTATCTTTTAAAACATTCGACTTTATCCAATAAGGTTAATTTTTATCTTTAAAATATTCATCTTTATCCAATAAGGTTGATGTTAATCCTCCCATCAATATTATCTTCAAGTTTTTAATTAAACTTAATGGGCCAAAACCATTTTAGCTCAATTAATTTATTTAGACTATCCAAATAAATATTCTTAGATTATTTTAATGGGTTCTATATTAGAAAATAATTTTTTAAAATACCATTTAACCTAAATTAGGAAACTCATTGCCTTTTAGGTTCTTTATTTCAAAATTTGAAACTAACTTTCAAATTAGGAAATTGATTTCTTAAATAGAAAACTTTCCATTTTAGAAAACCTTTTATTTTGGAAACTCTTTCCAAAGTAGAAAACTTTTATAATTGGAAAAATTTTCCAATGTCTTTGCTTCTCATTTATAATGTGAATACTTCAACTTATACATGTGACTCAATAGGCTCATAGATGTATTGGCAATGCATTAAGAATAAAAGACTCCTCTTTTATCTCTTGATACATAAATCAAGATTGGCCTCAGCAAGGCATCATGACTACCCAATTCTCTAGAAGGATTAGTTAATCCATTATTACCTTTACCATATAATTCATTCCTTATGTAAACTTATCATAGTGTGATCTCAAACTTGGTTATTAGTCTTATTCGATTATGATCACATAAGTTTTCTTTGATTCTCAAATATCTTAGCTCTTAGAGTAGACCAACTATGCTATATTGGTGTACTCCTACTATGCTTATAGATTTTTTGAACGGACATTTATCGAAGTGCAATGTGATAACTCCTTTAGCATAAAAAGAGTGACATGCCTTATCTTAGTCATATACTTACCTCCATTAGATTTATAGTGCACCATACGAATTGCCCATATGCACACCATATGAATTGCCCACATGCAACCATTGATGGGTCCATCGAAACGAGTGTCTAAGTGCATAAGTCCTCCGATGAGATAACCGCGATGACTTCGAGTCTAAGAACCATTTGTACCCATCTCGTATAAGATTCTCATAAAATCAAATCAAATGGGTTCTCATGGCGAGTCAAGTCAAGTGACATGTTCTCTAACATAAATCACCTACGCGCTTACGTTAGCATCACCATGCCAATAGGTGTGAGATCTCCTATTACTATCATATAGCATGAGCATATCACTCATAAGTCTACTCGCATTTGTCAATGTCCATTCTTGATAATGCTACGACTTGGGACATTTAATGATATCATTTATGTGCATTAGTGTTTGTCTCATATATTTCGATCAATCACTATTACAAATGCATATCATAAGGATTTCTATCTAATTGTACTTGAACATGTAACCAAAAGAATTAACATAATGACTTCTTTATTATTATTAAAATAAATAATGCAATGATACATTAACTCAAGCTCATCCATACATGGTTGGATCTTGGACACCTACACTAATACCCTCTAAGTTCATTTCTGTTTGTATGTGGCAAAAAAAAAAAAAAAAAACTACGACTAAAAATAGAGGTGTATGAGCAAAATTAAAGGGGAGGGAGAAGAAAAAGAACTAATCGAGATAATAGAACACTAGGGGAACTAGATCAATCAATATGGGGCTACTGTTTTGGAAGTTTCTATTAACAATATAGTGGTGTGTTTATCAACAAAATCCCGAACATAGCACAAACTTACTTCGAGCGATATCTATGTTTTCAAGCTATCATGAGAAATATGTAACAACAAGAACAAAAAAATGTGATGAGTTCTATTATGGAATGAAAACCATCACATTCTCTAATGGTTAGGAATGTCAATTTGGAAATGATGTCGGGTCTTAATTGTCAAAGAATAGAACAAAAAAATGTGACTAATTCGAAGCTAAAAGTATTATTTTTGAACATACAAGATAGCTCATCCATGACAACTATAGTGAACAAGAAAAGCAAAACAATACTTATTCTTTCATGACTATGAGTGCCCAATTACAATTTAAATGCTTTTCCTATTCAAGTGCTCTAGATTCAAGAATTTAAGTCGACTTTAGTTGCAACAAAACAAGCCCCACTAACTTGACAACTTTCTCACACCGATGCTAACTAATCTTTCTCAAGTACGTAACCAATATGCATTAATGCTAAACCCGACCTAGACCAATCACAACAAATGAGAAAATCATGTATTGCTCTTAAATTAACAACATTGCGTTCAAAAGCACGATGAACATTGCATGTTATTCTAAAATAATCCACAAAGGAAATCTTTGATCCGATATAAATTTTATCAATCAACCATCCACAAGACATACTAGAGGTGAACCAAAAAAAAAAGTTAAAAGAGATTGACCTTGGGAGAGATCGCGAGTCGAGGAAAAGATAAAGAGTAGGCCGAGTGCTCGACTACCTAAGTAAGAGGAGCCAAGGAGGAGGGTCTTGGGTGGTGACTATCTTAATGATGACTGATGATCGATAAGGTGATGATCGTGAGATGAAGGAGGACAATTGAAAGACGAAGGAGAAGTGAAGAATTGATAAAGAAAGGAATGAAGGACAAAAGGATCGAAGGAGAGCTAGAGAGTGGTGACCGAAGAAGAAAGGAATGAAATCGAATGAGGTTAGGGAAGGTGGAAGACGGAAGGAGAACTAGAGAGACTTATGTCTACGTGTTTCGATTTCGGCGAGAATGATTGAATGAAGATTGAAGAAGTTAGGGATTTAGAAATTAGGATTTTTTTAACGTTTATTCGATTTTTGATCAAAATTGAAAATTTTTTTTTCAAAAACCGAACCAAACCGAAATAATTTTGGTTTTTCGATTCGATTTTAAATTGTATAATTTTACATTTAGAATCAAAATAAATTTCATAATTCGATTCGATTCTATTCGTTTTTTGATTAATCGAACAATTTGCATACCCCTATAATGATGACTATTCTTTCAAAATCGCTTGATAAGTTTTTTTCATCCTTTTTCCAATCTTAATTTAATTTTGTGAAAATCCTATAAATATATGAAAAATAATAATTAATGAGTTGTTTGGCTTTGAAATTAGGGTTTTAAATACATTTTGAATTTGATTTTTGTTGCTAGATAATGGTGTTTTTTAGTTTGTCAATGATTTCACCATTATGTGTCTATCACTTGTTCTTGGATGTTGGTCAATAAGAAAACTAGACTTGATTGTTGAAAAAAAAATGTTACTCAAATAAAAAAAATTAATGATTGGATATCAGCTTTTGTTTGACCAAAAGTTTATGATACTATAAAACCAATAAACCATACTTTATATATGAATCCAATATCTCATGAATATTTCATTAATAATTTAATTCAAACATCCTTACCATTGAAGAAAAACATAATGTTTTCAATTTTTTTTTTTTTTTTTTTTGTATTTTAATTTTAGATCATAAAACCAAAATTATATATAAAAAAGATAAGTATTATCAAAGAAAAATGTAATATTATGGATATTATTCAAATTAGTTTGCAATTTTCAGATATTTCAACTAATTTTATCTACTTTTAATAATGAGAATAAGTATTTTATATTTTAATTAATAATTAAATACAGATTAAGAATTAATTTTGAAGAAAAAATACATGCATTTAATGAACCATAGCTTAAATTTTCAGCAATAATAGATCCACAACATTTGTATTATATGCTATCCGTATCTCAAAGCAAATCATAAATTATTTTCTTTAATTTTGAATTTAATTAGTTTTAAGAGATAAAACAAAAAAAATAAAAGACAAATAAATAAATATTATGAAAAGACTGATGAGGGAGAAAAAAGACTTTTTCAAATTAAAATAATATTAAATTAAACATGATTTAACACTGATTAAAAAAATTAAATAATTAGCTTTTTCAAGAGAAACTAATTAATTCGTTAATCAAAACTGGAAGGACTAATTTATAATTTACTCCTGTATCTCGTGTCCAGATCTGTGCTTCTTGGATCGAAACCCAATTTGGCACCATTTATTGTAAAATTCTCTCTAAGCCTACAGCATTCATTGTTTTGACGTTTGTCTGCCCTAAATAAGTGGTGCTATGCCGTTGGAAAGATGATGGTATTTATAGTAAATTTGCATTGGCATGGTATCATGTTTGTTGGGTAAAGGAAAGATGAGGAAAGGCTTTCAACTAATTAAATACAAATATCAATTTGACGTGCTCTCGTCCTTCATATGCCACAAGACTCTAGAGATGAGCTACTGAAATGCCAACACAGAACAATTGGGGCGGACAAGGTTTTACTGCCAATTCCTTAACTAAAACAATTTTAAGTCCAAGCCCAACACATATCTGGCCTTTCTTGTTACTGCTACAGTTGACATATATGACAATAACCGATTCTACAACAGAAGCTGTTGCATTTGACAAAAATAAACAAATTTGAGCTTAGGATAGTTGCTTCAAGTGAAGAAGAACAAGAGAAACTTTTTAACAAAGAATGTTCCGTATAATGATGCAACCTACATTAATTTCATCATCTGCCAGCAAATTCTACCTGATACATCAGCATCAATTGGTTCTCAATTTCAATGAAACTTACCAGTGCAGCCTTTCACTTCTAGTTCTTTAAACTTTATCCTCTGAGGAAGCCTAACCAACAACAAAAGCTGATTATTATAAGGCGTTGGAATCTAATAGGATGTTGTTCCAAAATGAAAAATCAAGCGATGCATCCACAAAACTGAAATAGTAACAGCAATCAACGAAACAACAATTTATTGCAATAGTAACAGCAAATAATTGACCCAGTGGAACTAACTCTAGCATTAAGCTGTCCTCCCTTATCCCTGCTAATGCAAAAACCACATGCAAGCAACATATGATATTTGGAAAATAGAGAATCTATGGTGAGAATGCTAGCTATAAATGCAGACATTACATGTTTTTGGTCCTCTGCCCTTTCATTAAGGTCTTGCTGAACAAAAGATGTCTATGTGAGAGGTAATTGTAACTGAAAGTTGTATAGCTCACATTTTCATGACTAGATTCAACATATCAGTATAAACAAAGTTAAAGATTAGCGATTATATTGTGATATGTGCCTCACGAGGTTTGCTAAAGGAAATTATACTTGATCTGTGCAAACATTCTCATCAACTACAGAAAATGGCCTATTTTTGCAATCAGAACTAGTTGAAATCAACAAATGAAATGTCTTCCCCAGCTCTCTTCTCCAAACTGCCTCTGTTTCTGGATAAAAGATCTCAGTATCTAACCAATCAATTGTGTGGGATCCAAGAAAGTTTCTAGATCCCCTCGTCAAACAAATTACTCCTAAGACAACTGCATAGTTGACGAATTCCAAAGAATTATCATCATACCAGAGCTTGAAACAGTCTCATATGAGTCAACGCTAAATAAGAATTTAATCTCTCTCCGTAATTTTCCTGTTCGAACAAAAAAACTACATCTCCAGCTCTCCACAAACCAAACAAAACAACTCATATGCTACCCAGCAAACAACCATATGGTTGGGAACAGCAGAATAAAAAATAAAACCCTGCACCATCATCTTGCATTCAATATCTAATCTTATAAATTACACAAAGCAAGGTTCATCAATAAAACCCAACAATCAAAAGCAATGCAGCTACACACTCCTGCATGCCTAGCCTAAACAAAAAAGTACACAATTTGCATACAACTTCATTAACCTAACATTTCTTGTCCAAAAGCTAAATCTTTCAAAAACTAATAATGCTAAAAAACCAACCAAATCCACAAAGAAAAGAAATATAACAAACTGACTCATCTTTCCATTACAACTTTCGAGCCTGCTTTCACTGTTTACTCAATAACCATAGTGGACATGAACACATTTTGATTTGTACCATTTGCATTATATGTACAAACACTATGCATGCACCCAAGTGACACAACATTCAGAAATAGGAAAACAGAGAGTTTAAGGCGTGCTGGCCAACCATTATCATGTTGCATTGCATATCTAATCTTATAAATTACACAAAGCAAGGTTCATCAATAAAACCCAACAATCAAAAGCAATGCAGCTACACACTCCTGCATGCCTAGCCTAAACAAAAAAGTACACAATTTGCATACAACTTCATTAACCTAACATTTCTTGTCCAAAAGCTAAATCTTTCAAAAACTAATAATGCTAAAAAACCAACCAAATCCACAAAGAAAAGAAATATAACAAACTGACTCATCATTCCATTACAACTTTTGAGCCTGCTTTCACTGTTTACTCAATAACCATAGTGGACATGAACACATTTTGATTTGTACCATTTGCATTATAAGTACAAACACTATGCATGCACCCAAGTGACACAACATTCAGAAATAGGAAAACAGAGAGTTTAAGGCGTGCTGGCCAACCATTATCATGTTGCATTGCATATCTAATCTTATAAATTACACAAAGCAAGGTTCATCAATAAAACCCAACAATCAAAAGCAATGCAGCTACACACTCCTACATGCCTAGCCTAAAAAAAAAGTACACGATTTGTATACAACTTCCTTAACCTAACCTTTCTTGTCCAAAAGCTTAATCTTTCAAAAACTAATAATGCTAAAAAACCAACCAAATCCACAAAGAAAAGAAATATGACAAACTGACTCATCATTCCATTATAACTTTCGAGCCTGCTTTCTCTGTTTTCTCAATAACCATAATGGACATGAACGTATTTTGATTTGTACCATTTGCATTATACGTACAAACACTATGCATGCACCCAAGTGACACAACATTCAGAAATAGGAAAACAGAGAGTTTAAGGCGTGCTGGCCAACCATTACCATGTTGCATTTATGTTGCAGACATTCTGTCCATTTTAGTCTTAACTGATACTTCACTAAAACACTTACAATTTTGTTATTAGATTCAATATTTGGATATGCTCATCATTATTGACTTGTGGTTATTAACTATCAAGATACATATATCCCCAAAAATTTCTAGTTGTGGTGGCACCGATTTTGCTCCACTTGAACAATGGTACCGTTCTCACTTGAAATCTTCCCGCCTTATCTTCCCAAAGTCTTCCGCAGTTTCCAAATAAAAGGTCTTAATCTACTTGATATCAATCATTTTCAAAGAAGTCGAGTAACAGGCTGCACTAAAAACTACTTTGCATAACTTAATCTTTCTCCACACACACACACACAAAAAGAAAAGAAAAAAAAAAGGAAGTTCATGCTTCCATAGAACAAGTAGAACAAACAAATCTATGCAAGATAAGCTTAAATCCAAATTAACCCAAAAGAAAAATAAATTTAACGGAATTTCACATTCAACTTTACTCACATTCAACTTTACTAACAAAACCCTTTCCCCAAACTCTATGTTACTGAAAAAAAAAAAAAAAAAAAACTCACATTCTTTATTCCATTGCAACTTTAGCCCCAACCGCCTTCATTTTCTCAATAATCTTATCAGCTTCATCCTTAGTAACTCCTTTTTTCAATAAAGTTGGTGCCTTTTCCACTAAATCTTTAGCTTCCTTCAAACCCAAATCAGTAAAACCTCTAACTTCCTTAATAACTTTAATCTTCATGGCCGCATCAAACCCTTCTAATTTCACATCAAACACTGTCTTCTCCACCTTCTCCTCCGCCTTCGCTGCTGCTGCCCCACCACCAGCACCCTTCATCCCCGCTCCCATGCTAAACCCCATGCCTGGCATCATCACTGCCATCACTGGCATCTCTTTAACATCCAATTTAGTACGCAAAACCTCAGTTAAATCTGATACCTCTAGAAGGGTTAATTTTGAGAGTTCATCAGCAATTGAAGAGACTCTATCAGATGATGGTGGAGGTGATGATGGCGGTGGTGGTTGCGGAGGTGGAGTTGATTCTTGAGAGAGAGATGTGAAACGGCGAGTGAAATTAGAGGATTCGAGAGTGAAAATAGGGTTTCTTTTAGGGTTGAAGGTTTTGTGGATTTGAGAAATGAAGTGTAAAGATCTCATCTTTAGGGTTTATGGGTTATGGGTTTCGTGTGTTTTTTGAAATTATGGAGTATTATAGGAGCATTTTTTGAGAAACTAAGGAGGTGAGTTTTGCTTTTCTGTTAATGATTTCTTTGAAGCCGAGAAAGAGAAGTTTTAGCGACTAAAATCCAGGCATAAACCCTACTACTGCTATGCAACAGGCTTTGCTGGTCTGTGCACTAATGGGCTGAACCAGGCCTACACTTTAGTGTTGTTAAAACATTGATTTCTTCTTGATTTGAGGAGCTATAGGCCATTTTAGCATAATTATTTTATTTGGAGCCCATAATAATGCTGTCAGACAAACCTACTTAAAAAATACAAATTATTCTATTTGAAGCCCGTAATAATGTTGTCAGATAAACCTTCTTGAAGAATACAAATTATTATAATAATGGCCTGGACAAGGTGTCAAAGCAAAGGTGAGTACAACATGTGATTCAATGCTCAATCAATCTGAGCTTTAGTTGTCCCGCATAAAGTTACTATAACTTACCAACCAAACTTACACAAACACGCACAATATATATATATATATATATACACTATACAGAGAGAGAGAGAGAGAGAGAGAGAGAGCAAAGTTCATTCCTTTGCTAAAAAAAGCACCTATTTAGTTCATGGCCGGCTTCATACAAAATTAGTATCCTCCTACGATCTTAATCTAAACTAAACTAAACTAAGTAAAACGTTGGGTCACTGTAGATTTATTATTTGAAACATTATGCACATATTCACGTTTTATTTTTCATCTTCTCATATTTCACTATATGTTTTACTATTTATGGGTTTTTTTATGTTTTGATCCACGAAATTTTCAAATAAATTTTTCAATCCACATGTTCATTTGCTCATCCATTTTGGTCCCTAAATAGAGAGAGAAGGCTGAGAAGAAGAAAGAGACGGGAGGAGAGAGAGGTCGTCGGCCAACCATATTTAGTTCACTCCGGTCGACGAAAATCCACTAGATTTTTTTATTTTTGAGAGATGAGTTTGCTCATGGTAATTTCAAGCTATTAAACAATTAGATGAGGTAGATCAAAGCCAATAAAGAAAAAAAATCCGATTTGATTTTATATTTTTCTTTATTTTTGTATGTATTCAAATGATTTTTAAAGCTTTAGATGTATTTATTGGCTTTATTTCGGTTACTTAGAGGTGTTTGAAAAAAAAATGATCTCAAAATTCAATTTCTAAGGATGCGAAATTAACTCTCGATTTTCCAACGAATCTTCCGACGACTTCAAGTTCGTCGAAAGTTGCAAGGTTTTCTTTTTTTTTTTTTTTGGTTGAGCGACGAGGCCGGGCCTAGCGCGTGGACTCGTAATGGCAAGCCCGAGGGCACCGGCCTACCGCCAACAACGTCCGCCTCCCTCTTTTTTTTAATATTATTATCTTTTTTTTTTTTTTGTGCATATGTGCAACCTGGTTACGCAAGCCAACCGGGCGTCCGTCCTAATTGGCTTGCAACTACGTGCCTTTTTGTTCTCTCTCTCTCTTTATATATATATTAAATTTATTGTTTAAATTTATTTTTTCAATTATTTATTTCTTATTGAAATCCAAATCAAATTAATTTTTTTATATGATTTTATTTGTTAATAAATTTGGTTTTTTATTTTGAATTAAAATTTTAGGATATCGGTTTTTTAAAAAAAAACATATGATTATAATTTCTACAATAAATTATATGTGTGTGTCTTTTTTTCTTTATATATATGGAATTAGGTGCGAAAAAACATAAAAAAATAAATTGTTATAATTTTTAGATGATAGAATATATATGATATTTTTTTAGATTTTAGTTTGAACATATAGATCCGATTATATTACTTTTATTGTTTAAAAATTATTTTTTTAATTATTTATTTCTTATTAAATTCTCCTCATGTTTATTTTTGATATGATTTTATTTGTTAATAAATTTATTTTTTTAATATATGAATTTTGGAATACAAATTTAAAACATCAATCTTCTATTTTAAAAAAATATATATTTTTTATAATTTATATAATAAATTCTTCTTTTGCTTTTTAAATGAGTTTTTTATTTTTTAAAAAATATATTGTTATAAATTATAAATTCGAGAGAGAGCGAGAGAGAGCGAGAGAGAAACATAAAGAGAGAAAGCTAAAAGTATGTTTTAGTTAGTGTGACTCATTTTTTTTCTAAAAAAAAATTAATAATCAATTAAAAGAATTCACAATTTTTATTTTTTTATATTTATATATTTATTAAGAATTTATTGAAACCAATTTTATTATAGTTTTTATTTTGATCTGTTAACTTCAATATTTTTCATACAATTTAGGTCTTACATATGTGTGTGTGTGTGTGTGTGTGTCATTAATTTTGTTAGAAATTAACTATGTATCTACACATATAATACCGATTATGTTTTTATTTATTTTTTTAATATTTTAATATTAATTTTTTAATAAAATAAGTTAGATAATGTTTTGAAAGAGTCTGCTTAATTATTTAAATACAAATTTTCATGTTAATATTATTAAATATTCTGTTAATAAATATATATAAATCAAACGATTTCGCTTAATATATAGATTCCATTTCCATCAATCATCATAAATAAAACTTTTACTCACACTACATCATACGTATAGTTAATTTTACATATGCAATGATTGTTTTATCGCACCGTAGAGCAAGTATCTTATACTTTTTTACAAAAATTTTAAACTTTAATTATATTGTAATTTAGTTGTATTTTATTTTAGTGTTTTTTCAAAATTATTTTTATTATTTCAAATTTGCTACTTTAATTTTTCATTTAAAAAAAAAAATCTCATCCAATTACTTTAAAATTATAAGGTCCTCAAATTTTCTATACAATTTTTCTTTTAATTTTAAGCTTTAATTGTATTATGATTTAGCCCATTTGTTTTAATATTTTTTATTATTTTTATTATTTAAAATCTATAACTTTAATTTGTCATTTCTTTTAAATTCTCATCCAATTAATTTAAAATTACATTTGATAACGAGTTTTTGTTTATTTTAATATTATTCATTCTTTTCTCATCCAATTAATTTAAAATTATATGATTCTCAAATTTTTTATGCAATATTTTTTTTTAATTTCAAATTTTAATTGTATTGTAATTTGATCCCATTTTGTTTAAGTGCTTTTTTGTTGATTATTTTTATTATTTAAAATTTACTACTTTAATTTTTCATTTTTTAAAATTCTCATCTATTTAATTTCAAATTACATTAAAAAATTTGCTTTATTTTTTCACCTTTAATATCATATATTTTTATACATTCACACCATAAAATAGATTATCAAATTAAAATGATTGTTCTAAATGATTTTATATATTTTATCCAATTCGTAGCATAGCCCGAAAAAAAAATCTAGTATTAATCTAAACTACATCACAACAATTGGCAAGTTCATGGAGGTCACACTTTAACCTACCAATCCAACGAATTTTTGTAAACAAAGGTGTTTGCCGACTTGTTAATAGTGGACATAACTTTCCATCTTTGGTTGTTTGCTTTTCCATCTTTGGTTTTTCGCTTGGAAATGCAAAAAAAGAAGTTAATATTGAAATCATTACAACTTTGACAACCTCATCCTCCGATTTCTAGCAACTTTTGAAACCGAACAAGTACCAATTTTGAAGGCCAATTAGGCATTAAATGATCTTGGGGAAAGGGTGAAAGAGATGCTTGCAATCTTAACCCCGACATTGAACATCCAAGTTGAACTTTTAAGTATTAGCTCGACGGAGATAGGGCATATGTGGGCCGGTGAGGATTCCGGTCGTGAGGAAGAGTTTCCTAACTTGTCCAAGGATTTATCATGACAAAGAATTGGCATATAATCTTCACTATCGAAATTCGTTAAATAACAACGAAATCTAATAATGAACATTAGTTAGTCACTAAATATAAAGCAAATAGCGACTCGTACAATTTAACAATGGAGTAGCGATAAAATAGCTATTATCTTTTAGCGACGGACTCGTTGCTAAATTTGACATTAAAATCTTTCCGACGAGTTTTGGAGATGGTTTAACGACGTATTTGTTAAGAAAAATAGGATCGAACTTCATATCCCATCATTATTTTCATTTGTTAACGATATAATGACGAATATTAGTCGCTACATGACGGATCTTTCGTATTTTAGCAACAAAAAAATCCATCGTTAAGGTGCAGATTTTGGACAAAATGGGGTGACCTTTTTGAAAAACAAAATTCGACCAATTTGCTACGAATTAGTGATAGGCATCGACAAATTGCAATGGATTAGCAACGAGTACTTACTTTCGTCGCTAAATATGGAAAATGGGAGGCCAATTATGCAAAATTGGGCATCTATTTTGACATGGATTAGGAATGGAAATAAGATAAGTGTCCATTGCTAAATAGAGATGAAATAGCGATAGGATCATGTCCATCACTATTTTTCAACCCTAATTTAACCCTCTTCTTCTTCCTCCTACCTTATTTTCTTCTCCCTCTCAAAATCTAGCTATTGTCACCATTCTCCCACATCCTCTAAACCAACACCAAACTCCATTCTTACACTCTCAATCGATCCGGACCCACTCTAAGGTATTTTCTTTCAAAAAACTCTTGTTCTTTTCCTCCTCTTGGTGTAATTCCCCACTTGAATTAGGTACGTTTTTTCTCTTTTATTTTCTAAATGGGTTTTATGTATATCAAGACCCCGTACAATTTGAATTTTTTAATTGATATCCTCAATTTTTTTATCTAATTTACGAGTTATACTCTTAATTTTTTTATTGTTTTAGACCCCAATCCGCCACGTAAGCACACGTGATAAGGTCTACTTAATGATAGATTGACATATAACAAAGTGGCCCTAAATTGATTTTTAACAAAAATTAAAAAAATTCGATGGATTTTTAATTACTTAACTAATAATAAACCTAAAAATAATTTATGAAAATACCAATCTACCTTTATCCACTAAACCTAAAAATTCCCTAAATTCCTCCATCTCTCCCCATTCATTTTAGTTTTTTCTACTCGTTGCTTCTCACTTTCCTTTACCTCCTATTGCAATCAACCCTAATTTCTCCCTCTTATTTCTCAATTCTACAAAACCAAAACCCTAATTCTCATTCCCTTAATTTTTTAATACCCTCATACTGAATCCCCAATTTTCCAATTATAAATCCTAATTCTCATTCCTCTTTAACCTTTTCATTCTCTTTCTCGTTCGTTGTGTTTTCTAATTTATAATTCCTAAATCACGATTCTAGAAAAGAATGATTGTCATCGACATCCTATGCCTTTTCCAAGCGTTCATCGATTTGTGTTCTCGGTGATGAAGAATAACATCAAAATGAGAAAAAACCTACAATTTTATGTTATTGTGGCATGAAAACAAGTATGGTAGTATCTTGGAGTGATGGTCACCTAAGAGTAAAGTATTATGTTTGTGTACTTCGACTCAAAGCTAAAGGCAAAAAAGATATTGAGTGCAATTTTAAAATATGGTTCCAAGATGAGTTAGATGGTAGAGTTAAAGATATTATTTTGGATTTATGAAACTACCAACAAGAAATATATGCTGAGAACTCAAGATTAATTTTAGAGAATGTTAGATTGAATGAAGAAATTACTATGTTAAGAAGTGAGGATGAAGAATTATTGAGTGAACTGGAGATTGTGAGAATTGAGAACAATGCTTATAATGAGCAAAAACAAAAAGAGAAAGATGTTCTACTACTAGAGATTGAAGATTTGATGTTGAGTTATCGTTGATTTAATGTTGTTTAAATCAATAATTAGTAGATTTCTCAAGCTATTTTATACAATGATTTCATTGTGATTGTAAAATTCTAGGTTTGATTATATGAAATTGACAACAATTCCTTACCTTATAAATGTATTTTGAAAAGTAATACCGTAGATTTTAGATAGAGGCAAAGCTGAAACTCTCTCTATATTTTAAGGGTGTTTGACTAATGATGGTGTTATTAATACTGAAGCTCTTTCTTATCACTACCTTTTGCCTTTATGCATCTAAACTATCATGACGATCAGATGCAAGTAATCCATTGTATGAAACAAGACCTCAAACAGGTTTTCCAACAACTATTAAAAGTCTAAATTAGATTTTAAAGTCCATATATATTCCATAAAACCATTATTGGTCTCCTCTTTTCTTGTTTTTTCATGGGCAAGGGCAATAACATATAATTTCTTATTTTCTCTAGTACTGTTTTTGAGTCATTGTATGATCATATACAAGTTTGTAGTTTCACATTCCCTTTATGTATAACATTTCCTCATTTTTTACTATCCATAAATGACCATGAAACTCTTGACGATAATTTATAATTATGAACCTCATCGTTTTTTTTTTTTTTTTTGAGATAATGGGATGTTATGTTGGTTTTAAATAATCTACAATTATGTAGCCTATATGAAGATTGAGATAGAAACTCTTGACGATAATACTTGAAAGAACTCTAACTTAGAGCATTATTTAGAATTTCATCTCATTTGAATAATTTTGGATCTTATATATGTATTCTAGAACATCATAAGCTGAAAAATTACATGTTTTTAACTATCAAGCATTCATTAGTAACTCATGACATATTACATCTTCTTTACCAACATTCAAAAAGTTAATAACAATAGGCTAATATTAGATGCTCTTTTGCCTAATACTTGCTCTTATGACCCTCCTGTCTTGAGAGTTTGATCTAGTTACCAACTTTCTTTTTCAAAACTTCTAGCAACCTTCTCCTTGGTATTCTACCTTGTTCCATCAACATCATCCTTTTTGTCTTCTCTTTTAACTTTTTATATCCTCCTCTTCCTCCTTCTATTTGCCTTGTTATTCATAAGTCTATCATCATTTTTTTTCATATTCGAAAATGCAACTCCAATCTTTTTCTTTCCCTTCCTATAAAACTAAACAACTAATTCCATCATAACGAGAACCAATTCGATTTCTAATTAAAAAAATTGTTATTTATACCTAATTAATGGTGATAGGTTTCACCATAACGAAGTAATTCCGAAACAAGTCCACTAACCTTCTCCTTTTCTTTGCCCTTGTTACTCACAAACATATCCTCATTTATTTTTCTCTTATCGGATGACGCAGCTCCAACCTTCTACTTTCCTATCCTTTAATACTAGACAAACAAAAAAATATAAACAATGCATCACAATTAAATTGAAGTAAAAAGATAGTAAAAATAATTATTTTTACTTAACTACTTGTGATAGGTTCTACTATAACAAAACCAAAGTCCGAAACGAGGTTGAATTGGACCTTATTCAACTCAACATTAGTTGGTCTAGTAGATGCAATACCACCATCATCAACCTTCACACAAAAGTGATAAACGTAAACTATAAAACATAAACACAAATACATAAACACGCAAACTAAAATAGGTTCTACAACTAAAAATACTAACTATCTTATTCTTGAGATTCTCAAGACATGTAAACCTATTGTGTCCTTTCTTGACATAGATTTTATAAGTCATCCTCCTTCATTTTCTTGATATTTTAGTTCCACTAGATGATTTTCAAGATTCTACATGTCTCTTCTTCTTTTTCCTTACGGTTTGTTTCATTATCTTTGTAGGCGGGACCTCTGCTTTTGATATCTTATGCCAATATT
This sequence comes from Dovyalis caffra, assembly GCA_963924115.1. Lineage (NCBI taxonomy): Eukaryota > Viridiplantae > Streptophyta > Magnoliopsida > Malpighiales > Salicaceae > Dovyalis > Dovyalis caffra. The sequence goes on from CAWUPB010001108.1 coordinate 13,237,667, forward strand.
TTTCACCGATTGATAGCTCAATTGACTTTTGGTATACAAATAAGAACATATTCTTAGAATACTAATGGATAAAATAATTATCAAAATTTCATTTTTTGGCTACACAAACAGTACTGCAACATGTGGACATGGAATCCCATTCATCTCAAACAACCTACAAGTGCATGTTTTCCTCTCTATATGCATTATATATTTATTATTGAAATTGTATATGTTTATGGCCTCATACTCATTATCATCATTATGTAATACTCTAAAATTTGAACATAGATCTCTAAATTCTTCTATCTCTTCCCAAATCTTAGGCATAAAATTCCTCTTAGACCTAAATACAAACAATCTCCTAGTAATAATTCTTTTCACAATAAGAATCCTAATCTCCTCCAACAAAGACACAATACTTTTGTGTCTTGTTTGTAAAATAAATCCATTATATGTTTCACATAGGTTATTTTTAACTATATCAAATTTAACATGTGTTTGAAAGTAAGTCTTACACCATTTTTGTGGACACTCTTTCATAAAATCTTCAAGTGCTATCTTGCTATACTTCTTCAACTACTTAAGATTTGCTTCTAAATCTAGTATGGTACTTGATTTGGCATAAATCTAAAACTCGTTTCTCAACATCTTTACCATTATATGTCTTCCTCCATTTAGCAAAAATATATCTAACACACCATATATGTTTTACTCTAGGTATTAATTCCTCTAGAAGCGAGTACATAATTTTTATACACACAAATAATTAAATAGATTAAGAAGACTAATTAAGATTAAAGAAACACCAATAAATAATGCATATTTACTAACTTTTTACCTATCTGTTGTGAAAATCCATCCATATCCATTTTCATATGGAATCTTAACATCTTCCATCAAAAGTTAGATAAACCAGATCTAGTTATCTTTTTTTCTCACTTTACAATAGCCAAACACAAAGGATACATTTGATTGTTTGCATCCCTATCAACAGTGACAACACTTCCCCTTTCAATTAACTCTTCAAGAATGCATCATCTAACCCTATAATTGGCTCTGGACCTTACCTCAAAGCCTTCTTTCATAGCATGAAAATACATATATTCTTTTAAATCTGTTTAAACTTTTTTCATCCTCTTCGTTTCAACAATAATAGTATTATTGTCATTACATCTTCTCAACTCAACTGCATAATCTTCAAGCCTCCTAAACTCATCCTTTATATCTCTAAAATAAATCAATCGTATCAAATCCTTTGCATGTTTAGCTTGTGATAGTGTAATCTGCACTTTCATATCTAACATATTATCTTCTATAATCTTATGTAACTTCTTAGTCAATGCAACTCTTTCAAGCTTCTTCATAAAATACTCGGTAGTATATCTATATGTAACCTTAGAATTTGTGAATGACCAATTACATGTGTGTTGTGCATCATATGTCTTCACCATCCATTTTTTAGTTCTCCCATCAATAAAAACTAACGACTTCCAAAGACAAAGGTCATTTTTGTAAACAACTCTATAGCTATATTAGTCATTCCTAATCAACCTTAAAACTCTCATATTAATGGCACACTTAATCATAGCAACTCTAACTTCTTTCTTGTTTTTAAAAATCATACAAAGCTAGAAATGAGAAAGATTTAAAAGCTGGGTCAAACTTGGCAACTTGTTTCCCTTTCTTATGCCTAACTTTCATCATTACTACTATAGTAGCTATCCTTCTCTTCATCCAAATTACAATACTCATCATTCAATTCTTTTTCTAGGTGTTTCAACTCTTCTATTAATTTTCTTCTTTTAACAATCTCCTTCACATTTCCCTCTAAATATTCTTCCATATTTTCCTTTAAGTTTCCCTCCACATTTCTCCCTAAGTTTCCCTCCGCATTTCTCCCTAATTTTTTCCCCACATTTCCATCTAAGTTTCCCTCTAAATTTCCAAGTTATCCTTCAAATTTTCATCTAAGTTTCCCTCCAAATTTTTCACTAAATTTCCCTCCAAAATGACCTTACTTTTATTAGCTAACAACTTTATCTTTTTCAAACCTTCTCTAATTTCTCTAGCTTCCTCATTATCTAACACTCATTGTACCTTAACCTAATATTCGTATCTTTCACATTATCATATAGATCTTCATCAACCTCTAAACCATGGACCACCCCACTCTCTTTATTAACATTCCCATTGCCCACCATACTCTCTTTATTTAAAGTCCTACCGCCCACCACACACTCTTTATTTAAAGTCCCATTGCCCTCTATAAACACTTTATTTAAAATCCCACTACCCTCACATATTCTTACGGACTTAACCTACCCAAATTGACGTATATTGCTACTACTACCCTCATTAATATTAGTAGCACCATGGTCACCTATATGAATAGTACTACCCACAACGTTATCCATATTGTTTTCGTTTACTTCTCGTTCTAAACTACCCTTACCAACCCATTGCCTATGTTCATTTAGTCCTAACCTTTTACATACAGCTTTTAGATTATAATAACTAAGAAATGGGTGGATTGAATCACTTTTCTCATAATATATGTCAACCACCAATCCTTTACATAACACATTACATATATGTAAACAACTTTTATCATCATTAACTTTTACAAGACTTTGTTCCAAATTCAATTAAGGGTTTAACTTCCAATAACAAATAGCCTTCTATTTTTCATTTCCATAATCCTCGGCATATTCTAAAAGCCCTCTAAATTGTATTAAATCGGGATCTACATTACTTTTCTCAATAATCATAACTTCACTAAGAAACAAACTTTCCCTTTTCCACTTCTATAATTTAACCCCAAATTCAAGCCTTAATGTTGACATTACAAGTCCTACGATCTTTGAGGACACATAAAGGCAAAAGACAAAAAACACACTTTCAAAGACAAAGACAAATGCAAATATAAAATTTCAAATAATAAACAACACAAAACAAAACTCATAAAAACACAAATGATAACTACTAAAAAAATCCATATAATTTATTCAAAAATTAAAATTATTTCCTAAACTATAGACAAAAACTTCAAAGATCGCAAATACATATTTAAATAATAAATAAAAATTAAAAAAATTAAACTCATACAATAACAATCTATTTTGATAAAACCTATAATAAAATTCCACCCAATATATAGAAGTTAAAAAAAAAAAAAACATATCACTTACCATGTTTCGGAATTATGATTTGTTTTAATCAAAGAAGAAAGCTAAATAAAACGAAAAGCTAAAAGAGAAAGACAGAGGAAAGGTTAAGGGGGAATGATGATTAGCATTTGGGTTTTGCAAAATTAAGGGAATAAGGGTCATGGTTTGGGTTTTGCGAAATTGGGAAAAGAGAAGGAGAAATTGGGGTTGATTACAATCGAAGATAGAGAAAAGAGAGAAGAAAAGAGTAGAAGAAACTAAACGAATGGGGAGACAAGGGGGAATTTGGGAAAGTTTTGGGTTTAGTTGATAAGGGTAAATTGGTAATTTCATAACCTATTTTTAGGTTTTTTATTACTTAAATAGTTAAAAATCCATCATTTTTTTTTAAATTTTCATTAAAAATCAATTTGTGACCACTTTGCCACATGTCAATCTGTCATTGGATAGCACACTTACATGGCATATTAAGGTCCGAAATAATAAAAAATTAAAAATATAACTCTTAAATTGTATAATTTTTTTTAGCATCTCAATAAAAAATTTTTTTGAATTATACAGGGTCTCGATATGCATAAAATCTTTTCCTTAATTCAAGTTAATAACTTATTGTAATTGTTAGGTCAATTTAAGTTTGATTACTTGATTTATAATAATGTATGTATTAAAATGTTGTTTTGTTCCTTTATTTATTAAATTGTTAATTTTTGTTAATTGTTAGGTTAATTGGCTGATTAATTTGCTAATTTGTTAAATTTGGTTAATTAGTTAGTTAATTATAATTATAATTTAATCAAAATTATTTTTTAATTAATTAATTTAATTTAATTTTAATTTAGTTAATTAATTAGGTTAATTATATGGTTATTTGGTTGAATTGGACTAAATCTATTAATTAATTATAATGTTTTTAATTAATTATTTATTTTTTCTTAGTTAAATTAATTTAATTGTTAATTTAAATTTAATTTGATTAGAATTAGAATTAATTAAGTTAATTCAAGTTATATTAAATTAATTATTTAGTTTAAATATCTTTATTAGTTGAATTATAAGTTCATTTATATTATAAAAATTTAATTAATTTTTAATTTAAATTTAATTTGATTAGAATTAAAATTAATTAAGTTAATTATATTTATATTTACTTAATTAATTAGGCGAATTTTGTTTAATTTGTTGAATAAAAACTTTATTTATATTAAAAATTATGAATTAATTGTTATAATAAATTTAATTTGGTTCGAATTAGAATTAATTAAGTTAATTTTAATTTTAATTAATTAATTAATTAATTTGGTTAATAGTTTAATAGGTTGAATTAAAAATTTATTTATATTAAAAATTATTAATTAACCATTATATAAAATTTAATTTGATTAGAATTAGAATCAATTAAGTTAATTAAATTTATGTTTAATTAATTAGACTAGATTAATTATGTTTGACTAGTTGAATTATAAGTTTATTTATATTAGAAATTGTTAATATAAATTTAATTTTGCTAGAATTAGAATTAATTAATTTAGTTAGATTTATAATTAATTAGTTAGGTTAATTATGCTTAATTAATTATGTTTAACTAGTTGAATTATAAGTTTATTTATATTATAAATTTTTAATTAATTGTTAATTTAAATTTAATTTTGTTAGAATTAAAATTAATTAAGTTAATTAGATGTATAATTAATTAATTAATTAGGTTAATTTTGTATAATCACTTGAATTAAAACTTTATTTATATTAGAAATTGTTAAATTAGATTAGATTTAGAATTAATTAGTTTAATTATTTCTTATATAATTATTAAAATGTGTTGAAATACGCCATAGTATATCGAACTCGACTAGTTGGAGACCTCGGGAAATGAGAAGAAATAATGTAGGTTGAATGCTCTACGATGAAGCTTGAAGAATGAGTTTGGGATTTAATTTTGATTGAGTATCCAAGACAACTCGTTGGTCTCAAGGTGTATAAATAGATTGTTGGTTGATTTAATTTGTTATTTGTGCGATCATATATAGTATTTATTAATTGAAAAAGGTGAAATTTATCGGGAATATTTTATTATAATTTTATTAGATGTTTTAAAAAATCATTAATTAAATAATTTTATGTTGCTTTGAAAATGTTGAAACAAAATAATGAGATCCAATCATAAAATGATGTATGTTAGGTGTATAGATAAGTATTTAAATGATGATTTCATGAATGAGGTTGAAGAATTTGCTATATTTGTCGTTACTCATTCCGAATGCATGGACGGAAGAAAGTTAATGTAATAACCGATACCCACTAAAACTAGAAGCTAATCAAAATTAAATATTAAAAAAATGTGAAAAATATTTTGAATGTATAAAATAATCTTTAAGGGCTTAAAATAATATTTAGAGTAGTTAAAATAGCCTTTTTATGCTTAAGGAATATTTTATTGATTTTACAATTGATGAATAGTAATTTCTACATGAAATAATTATTTTGAGCATGTTGCATATGTATGGAAAATGTTTCGTTTGCTTAGAATATTTTTTAGAGGGGTGTTGAATTATTTTATGTGATTGTATGAATTTTCTTGTATGTTGTGAATATTTTATTTTAATTTTTTTATGTAGGAATAGTGTTTCAAAGGTAGAATAATTAAATTAGGTACTTACGAAGTATGAGGAATTTTTTAAGGGCATAGAAAAATCATATAGTATGTGTAGGAGTACCTAATAAATTTAAATTAATTTTTCAACATATAAGGAATATTTTTCATAGGAAATGGTGCAATTTTTATACTAAATAATTAATTTGGAGGCCTAAATGAGCTATAAAAATTATGAAAATTATTATTAAATTCTATTAATAGGTTTTTGAATTTATTATGGAAATAAATTGAAATTTTGAAAATTATAGAATAAAATTTTAGAATTAAGGACTTAATTGCATAGAAATTAGGAACTTAATCGCATAAAATTAAAAGTTTAAACTTCTAAATTAAATTAGCTATGAACCTAAGGAGTTTAAAAGTTTTTAAGATGTCTTTAATGGAAGGACCTAAAGTGATCAATTAAAAAAATTAAGGATGATGAAAGGAGTAATTAGAGAAAAGATTAGTAATGAACTTTGACTTGCTTAAAAAGGAGAGGTTAAAAGGCATGCAAAATGGAAGGTTAAGAATTAAAGAAATATTAAAGGCTAAAATTTTATCCATTTGAAAGGCTTGGACTAAAAATTAATTTAAGGGCCAAGATCACTCTAAAACACCATAATTAAATGATGGAGATAAGGTCAAAAGTCCACCAAAAATTTACCTATAAATAGGGTTGCAAGAATTAGAAAAAAAACATGAAAAAGAGAAAAATTCAAGAAAAAATCTTGCAAAAATTCCCTAGGAAATTCCAACCAAAACCACCCAAAATCACCTCCAAACATCTTAAATCAACTAACCAAGCAAGGAAATCAAGTTAGGAGATCAAGGATTATCAAGAGGAAAAACTTCAAGTTAGGCCAAATTTGGGGGAAAGAAGAGGAAGAATTTTGCAATTTTCTCACTTTTTGAAGTTTAATCGGAGCTTATTTAGGTAAGTTAACTCCACCTACATCATAAGGATGATTCAATTGATGTTAATTTATGATTTATGTGCTTTACTTTGTGAAATTTAGGCTTAATTTTAAAAATTAGGGTTAGGGTTCTTGATCAACTAAAATTGGAAGAAATGAAATTAAGCTTGTAATTCATACAATTAATGTTGAATTATGTTAATTGGGCTTGAATTTGAGGGTTAAAAATAAAAAATTTCTAAGGTTATTCAAAGGGAAACATTCGGCCTAAAGGTGGAATTTAGGGCTTTTTGATGCTTGCATGAAATTGATGTTTTGATGCTTGAATATCACATAATTAGGTAAGAATTAGTATTTAGGAATGAAAGTCTCATTTTAATTGAAGAAAAATTCATGAAATTCCTAGGGTTACATTCTACCTAAACTTGGATTTTTAGGGTTTGAGTTTCATTTGGTCAATTCATGGTTTGTTGGTTAATTTATACTTAAATGAGTATAATTTGATGTTTAGGAAGGAAAGAATTGAAGAAAATTGATCACTTTGGCTTAGGCTCAATTTTGGCCCATTAAGGCCAATTCGGGTTTAAGCAAGAAATGTAATATAAATGTTAATTAAATTAATTCTTATTGATAATGTGTACATAAAATACTTAAGGTTAAAATTTTGAGATGAAATGAGAAAAAAAAAATAGGATTAAGGTTAAGGCAAGTTTCTACCAAAATGGGGAAAGTTTAGGGTTTTGTTTCAATTTGTTTTCAAACCCTAAATTGACTAATTTGATCTTAGAATAACATAATAAATCAATAAGAACAAAAAAATATGAGTGGAAACTAGAAATTTACCTATAATGGTGAATTTAGGATTTGGGCCCATTAAGGCCCAAATTAGAATTAATGCTTGAAAATAACTAAGTAATGCTTAGTTAAGTTAGTGCATGAAATTAGAATTAATTTAAGAAGAATTAGGTGTGAAATAGGTGTTAAAGAAAGAGGAAAAAGATTAGGTTAAGTTGGTACATAAATTGGCCTAACTTAGGAAAATGTGGAAATATAGGCTATTTTGTGGGATTTTATGTATAATTGTGTTTTTGGAATAATGTTTAATGTGCTTGAGTTATGAATGCTGTATATGATTGAAATTTTATGTGGTTTGAACGGTATGTGAATATTGGTATGGATTGAAATAGTTGGAATTTATTATGCAAAGTAATGTTAATAATGCAATTATGTTATTAATTTTATATCTTATTATTGTCCAAGGCATGCACCTCATGAATTAACATTGTTTATGCATGTCCGATTTCATGGAAAATGTTTTAAAGTCATGAAAACATATTTTTACGTCATGATTTTTTAATAGCAATTGAAAGTATTTTAAGAATGTGGTTTTCATGATTTGAGAATTTTTATAAGGAAATGAGATATATTATGGAAACCCTAGAGTACCTAAACGGGATATGTCTAAAGATGAAAAAAGATTTTTATACTAATCATGAAATGTATTATGACACAAAAAAAGGATTTAATGTGCATATTCCAGAGTTTTACATATTCATATACATGCACATACACTACGTGCATAAGTTAACTTATTAGGTTATAGCTCAATTAGTTCCTTATGATGTAGATACTTAAGATACAATGGCTTACTTCTCTACGGAGCTGATTTCGAGGGATGCATTAAATGTTTATACCCTGGATGGGGCTACGGGTTCCATGTGGACTTGCTGCATGCTATTTTGTTTATGGTACCGGCTATCGTCTTGTTTGTTCTAAGATTAGCTTGTTCGTTTTATGTTATACTAAAAACAATGAACCAATAAATGTAGTACTTTTAAAATGATATAGTTAGTCAATACGCCAATTTTGTAGTAGTTGGCATAAACTAGTTTTTTATGTAAATAGTAATGATATGTAATCGAAGTACTAATAGTAAAAAGATAGTGTACTCATAGCGAGTGTAGTTATTCTAAATTATCTATTGCATGTTAATAGACTTAGGATATTAAGAAATGTAACGAAAAGCACACCACATAAAATAAACGATAGATAATACCGAAGAATAAATAATTAAATAATAATAATAATAATAGGTAATAATTAATTAGATTCACGTAGGTTAATAAAAAAAGAGATTAGGACATTTGATTGTCGCGAATCCAATCATTCTAGTCCAAAGAATGTAAATGAAATAATTAAACGTGAAAAATTTACAATGCCTTTTTATTTAAAATATAGTACCTACCTTGCCAATATTAGATTTACTTAGCATAGATTATACTTTAAATATTAAGATTAAGTCACGGTGTCTTATTATATTGCATTTATTGCACTTCGAATGTAGGTTAATAAAAGTAATCTTCTCCATCTTTTAGATCCTAGTTTGGGGGTATTACGGTTAAGGTGTCCTTATAATTAGCATAAGTGTCGAAACTATATTTTTGAAGAAGTTCTCATGGTCAAATACCATTTAGTGAGATACGATTTTGTACATGGATATTATGACTGGATATGATACGAAAAAGTTGACTAGAAGAGTTATATTGTGTCGAAAAATTTTCATAAAGGCGAAGGGAGTTGTAATCAACCCTTCAATCCATATGAAACAATGATGATAGATGCGAGCGAGTCCATCATTTAATCATTCTAGGCGAGATAAGGTATCAAATCTCAACGCTCGAATTTTTTATGACATGTTGAATGCGAGTGAATAAGAAGATTTGGCCCGGATGTGACAATCACTTCTAGTTGTATGTAGTTGCCCGATTGCTAAACCTCAAGTTGAAACACCATTTTTCCGAAAAGACGACGAGATATGTGGGCAATGAAAAGTTGGCGAAAAGGATGGGTTTACCGAGTAGAAAAAATTCATTATTGTAATAAAGACTACATGATTTATTAGGATGAAGACAAGTGAATTAACCCTTTACATGTACTATGAACATCCTCGATATCAAAGTCCGAGATAATGATCCGTAACACCCCCAACCTTGGACCTAAAAGGTTGAGAATATTACCATCATTAACTCATATTCGAAGTGCAATGAATATAAGTTAACAATGTACTATGACTTAATCTTAGTATCTAGTGTGAAGTTTACGCCTTAACAACCTAATGTTTGTCAAGTAAGTCCTATATTTAAATTACAAAGGCTTTACAAATTTTTTACGTTTAACCATTTGTTAATATCCATTGAACTCGTACTTATGGCTATTTATTATTTTAAATTCTTTTCTCATTAATTATTGCAACTTTGTTTAGGTATAATTCATTATTAATATTATTATATCGCCAATTATTTTTCTTATTTATTATTCTTTTTACTTGGTGAGCGTTTGATCAATTTACTTAAATGTCCTAAGGATAATAGCATGTAGTGAACAATTTAAAGTAACTACGCTATTACCGAGTGCACTACCATTTTACTATTAGTAGTTTGATTACATACATCAACCGTTTACATACAAAATCAGTTTTATGCTAACTATTACAAAATTAGCTTATTTACTACTACACCGATTTTAAAGTCACATCATCTTCCGTTTCATAGCCTTTATTATAGCATAGAACAAACCAACTAAACCTAGCATATATAAAACTATAACCAATACCATGATCAAAATAGCATGTAGTAGGTCTACCAGGAAGCCAAATCCCTATCCAAGATATAAGCATCCGGTGCATCTCTTGGTAGCCAACTCCCTGAAAAGTAAACCATGGTACCTTATTTATCTACACCACAAGGAACTATGTGAGCTACAGACCAGTAAGTTAACGTATATATATAGTATACGTGTATGTATAAAATACCGATATATGCATAATAAATTCTTATTCTCATGTCATAAAACATTTCACAAACAGATCCGAAAATCCATTTGTCTTTGGACATGTTCTATTTAAGTACTTCAAGGTTTCTATAACATATGTCCGGCAAATTAGACCCATCCACGTATAAGCTCTACCGAGCCTCTAAAAGTGCACGTCTACACTTGCCCGACCTTGAACCATTACCATAACCATATGAAAAACACATGAAGCTCATTCTCATAAAAATCCTCAAGTCATGAAAACCACATCATTTAAAACAGTTTTTATTGTTATTGAAAAATCATGACATAAAACACGTTTCATGACTTAAAACATTATTCGTGAGCATTGGTGTATATATGCATTCTAAATGAAGTTGCATGCTGAATTGGTTCATGAATGCTTTGGTTAAATGGTCATGTAACCAAGTCATAAGAATATGTACAAAATCGAACGAGCATAACGGCATAATAACATTATCTCCCATAAACATTCCAATCAACACATACCATATCATCACCATAGCAAGAACACATCTTCTCAAATACTCACATTTCAACCATAAATAACACTTATCATTCAAATATACTAAATACCAATTCAAAGTATAAACAAGCATAATATCACACAAAATGACAAAGTTTAAACTTTTCTTCACATTAGGCTAACTTTTATTCTATTATTATTTAGTCATTTTCATTTATTTATTAATACCCATTTTACATCCATTATGTCCTAACTTAATTAAAATGTCCTAATTGTATAATGTTTGACTAATTGTGGGTATTATTTTCTTATTGGGCCAAACTTTTAACTTTTTCATTTTAGACCCATTCTTGGTACCCACTAAATTTTTATATTCTCTTCAACCTTATTACATAATTATAACCTCAAATTGACCATTTGAAGGATTAAGGGTTATTTAAACTTTATATCTAAATTTCTCTCCTTTAGGCCAAATTTTCCTCATTTTCAGATCCTAATAATTTATTCTCCTTTGATCCTAAACTTTTAACACTATATAGACTAAATAAAAAGAAACTATATGGATCAATTAAATTCACATTTAGGGTGCAAATTTATGTCCAAACCCATATTGGGCCTAAGCCCATATAACAAAATTTCTTCCATTTTCATCAATTTTTCCATTCCTACATATCAAAACATACTTATTCAAGTGTGAATCAACTATCAAATCATAAACTAAGTTCTTGGAATTCAAATTCTAAAATTTTCAAATTAGGCCGAATATAATCTCCCTAAATTAGTGATTTTTTCTTCAATTAATGTGAAATATTTCATTCTAAATCACTAATTCAGATCGAAATAAGTCAGAATCAATTCCTAAAATGCCAATTGCATGGAAGAATTAAAAACCCCTAATTTAAGCATTTGGGCCGAATGGCAACAAGGAAAGAACCCTAAGAATTTTTTAGTTTTAATCCTCAATTTCAAGCCTAATCAACCTATTTCAATCCCAATTTCATGATTTTCAAGTCAAAATTTATATCCCCCAAATTAGGTCAACAAGAAACCTAACCCTATTTTTTTTTCCAATTTATGGAATTAATCAAATCAAAGCAATTAAACACAAATTTGGCATGAAATCAAGCTTGTTTTTAGTGTAGATAAAGTTAACTTGTTTGAGCTTCAATTAGACTCTAAAAAGGAAACTTGTTGAAGGATTTCTCTTTCTCCTTTTTTCCTCTAAATTTCAAATTTGATCTTCTAATTTTTTCCTTTAGAATTTTCGGCTTCCCACTTGAAATTTAAGCTCCTTCCATTGATTAAAGGTGCTTAAAAATTATTCAAATGTTCTGGGTGATTTTTAAGTGGAAATTTTGCAAGAATTTTGTTTGAGTTTTTCTATTTTCTTATCATTTTTATCTTTTCCAGTCACAAATATTTATAGCAGGAGTTTTTGGAAATTTTTACTTGATCTATATCCTTAATTTGAGTGAATGTTAACCCTTAATTCATTTTTTAATTATTTATTTGCATTTGTCCCAATTTTGGCCATTTATTCACCTTTTTATTTAACCCTTCCACCTTGCTTATTTTTTTCCATAATTTTTACCGCAAGTCGACCTCATTAATTTCCTTTAGCTAGCCAAATTTGGGAGAAAAGTAACAAGTTTTGATCCTCCAAGTTTCTAGACTTTTTCATAAACCATTCTTTTCTAAATCCCTCTTTTATGCAAAAAAATCATTTCTAATCCTCCCTTTTTATTTTTTACGACCAATTTTGACCGTTAACATTTATACATAATTTAATTTGGATTATTAGACTTTTAATTTTATGCAATTGAGTCTCTAATTTTATACAATTTAGTCCCTATTTTTAAAATTTCATCCTATACTCTTCAAAAATCCAATATCTTTCAGAATAAATTCAAAACTTTATTAAGGGAGTTTATTTTAAATGTTCATAATTTTTTAGCCTCATTTGAGCCTCTAAGTTAATTATTTATTGTGAAAATTACACTATTTCTTATTAAAAATATTCCCCATACTTAATAAAGTTAATTTAAATTTTCTAGGCACTCTCACACGTCCTATATGATTATTCTATGTTTTTTTTTAAAAAAAATTCTCATGCTCTTAAGGTGCCTAATTAAATTCTTTAGCTCTAAAAATATTATTCGACACATCAAAATTCAAATAAAATATTCATAGCACATAATAAAATTCAAAAAATTACATAAAATAATTCAACACCCCTCTAAAACATATTCTAAACAAAGAAAATATTTTTCTTGCACACACAAGATGCGCAAAATAATTATTTCACCCAAAAATCACTATTCATGCACCGTAAAATCGATAAAATATTCATTTAGCATAAAAAGACTATTTTACCTACTCCGAATATTCTTTCAAGTCTTTGTGAACTATTTTATGTCTTCAAAATATCTCACATATATTTTTAAATATTTAATAATTTTGTTTTTATTTAATTAGTTTAAGTGGGTATCGATTATTACACGATCGGTAAGAGCAAAACATATTCCATTCAAAAAAACGTATTTCTTTCCGCTTACAATGCATTTACAACGATTGTATACATTAAATGTCAAAGCCGAGTACATGACATGGCACGTTAAACATGAGATTAGGGATGAAAGAATCATGCGTCCATACTCTAAATCTATTGTATGGTGGTGTTTTGATTAAACACATCCTTCTTTTATATTAGAAAGAAGAAATATCAAATTGAGAGTTTGCATTGATAGGTTTTAGCCTTTCTATCAATCTGGTACTCAATATTTTTCTTGGTTGGTAACTCGTGATGCCTTACAATTTACTATCGTTGATGTGCATAAAAAAATATATGTTCTTAATAGTTATTGTTCCTAGACCATCAAACCCAAAGCATAATTTGGATGTGTTCTTACGACCTTTGAATGTGTAGTTGCTTCATTTGTGAGAAGTGAGTATGGTGACCTACGATGTTTATCAAATGCGGAATTTTCTATTGTGTGCTATTATGATGTGGACAATCAATGACTTATCTACATATTTGATATTGTCCGATTAGAGTACTCGTAGAGATATTTGTATGTCCGTTTTATATAGAGAATTTTGATGTTTTCACCCTTTTCAATAGAAAAAAGTTCTCATGGTTTGACAATCACCAAAAGTTCCTCTATGAAAATCATACATTTAAGAGGAACTAGAAGTCATTTATCAAAAGTAAAGTTGTGAGGGACAACCCTTCTTCAATCCGATCTAGAGAGGATATTTTTCAATAAATAACTTATTGGGGGTTGATAAAGATGATAAAAAATGGTGCAAATCCATGTAACAATAGAATATTTCAAATGTCTAGTTGGAAGAAACGAGTATATTCCGAGATTTGTCATATTGAAGTACTAATCTCATTCGGGACAATTTCGATGTTATGCATATTGAAAAAAAATATATTCGATAATGTGTTTAACACAATAATGAATGTGTTTGACAAAACCAAAGACAATATAAATTTCAGAAAAAAAAACTTAAATTTTTTTTATCCAAGGCCAAAATTAGTAAAGATGAAGCTTTAAAAAAATATCTTAAAGCAATTTTTATGCCTGACAAAGACCAGGGCTAGTCGTTTAGATTCTGCATTTTTGTTTTTTAAGCTACATAATTAATCTATCGGCCAAAAATAAAATTGATCTAAACATCATCTTTTTATCCTACTAACAATGCTTATAAAGTTTCGAACGCATCAATAGATAGCCATTCTCTTTTTGAGTTTTTTTTTCTATAATAAGGTACTTTTTTATCTTATTTTTTATAATATTGTAGTTTTAAACTTATTTCTCTTAGTAAGATACTATATGCCATATAAGAGTAATTTTAATTAAATACAATGACATGTTAGTTTTGTTTTTTTTTTTTAATGACATGCCAGTTTTAGTTTTTTTCCCTATAATTCTGTCCCTAATAAAAAATAAGAAAACAAAACTATAACCCTATCTAAAATCGATCGCACATCATTAGTTCAAATTTGGCTTTGGCCCTCTTTTTCAAAATCTGCTGATGAAAATTTGAATGCCTTTTCTAATCAAAACTAGGGCTGGCTAGCTGACCGATACTCCGACAACATTCTTCCAGCCTTGTACCTTACACCACAAGCGTTACACAGCGTCTTCGGACCCAACGGACCCATCCTCCATTGTGGAGTGCCCCACAATTAGTACATCCCCTTTTTGAAAAATGTGCCAAACTCATCTCAGAATGATTTTCTATTGCCGAAAACATAAAATCCTTCATTGACCATGCACACAGCGTCGAAGTTCGTTTACTTCACGGCTTCTTTTTAGTGATGCCAAGTTTGCAATCTTTTAATGGAGTAGTTTGCAGAACTCTCCTTTATTGACATCTCAGCATTCAAATTTATGATATTACAGACCTCTCCTCTGTAGAAAAGGTCCCAAGTTCAAATATTCCATTCCAAGAAAATATCAAAATATGTCATCAGTGATGCTGAAACTGTTTGACCCTAAACCTAATTTGCCCAATAGCTTGTGGATTGGAAAAAAGAAAATTTTATCAAAATTAAATAAATAAAAACAAGATAATTTATTTATTTAGGGACAAAACTCTTCTCTTTTCCTTCGTTGGCTTTGAGAACTCAATTTTGTTACAGTCGCCGATATCAGTTTTGATTTGAGAGAGAGAGAGAGAGAGAGAGAGAGGCTGTGAGGGCTTCTTTAGAGAAACCCAGAAAGGATGCCAAAGCGGAAAAGCTACGGTGAAACAGGAGAGAAGAGAGTAAGCAGGAGCCAATTCAAGCTCGCAGACCCTTCTCAAGAGTCCTCCTCTGCCACTGCTAAACCGAAACAAGAGGTAGACTCTCTCTCTATAGAATGATTGCTTATCAGTAAAAAATTGTGTTTCGTTTGTGGGGTTTTAGCTAAAAGATTGATGATTGCTACAAAATGGAAAAATTTGTGTTTCTGTTTGTGGGATTTGGAAAGAAACGATGAATTGGTCACAATGGAAACCTTTTTTTGGTTTTTGGTGTTGATAAGCAAAATGGTGAGCCAATTGTGAATAAAAGTCCCTACTTTTTGTCATTCTAGCAATCAATACGTTTTCTTATTTGGCTATAGCTGGGCTTTTAAATAATGTTTGGTATACCCGAATTTACAGTATTTTTTGCTTAATTTGTATTGTTTCTGTTTGGTTGCCTAGAAAATCTGGTAGGAAGAGGAGAAACGGGTTGTCGGTTCTTACTTTTGGTTTATGGCTGGTTATGGTGGGATCACTGATACATGTTTGAGTATAACTTGATCATAGACCTTAATGTTTTGAGATAATTTTGGCTATTGAGAATCTGTTTCCATGGTTTTCTGCGTGTGATAAAACCTTTGCAATTAGTATTGGTTTTACAGGTGGTTTCTGGGACAACAGCTGCTTATCCAGCTTCCTCCTTCAAGAATCTGAGCGAAGCTGAAAAAACACCCAACCATTATTCTTCCTTGAGATTGACAGAGACATTTCAAGAAGCAAAGAGTATTAGTATCCCGAAGCCATGCAAAGCAGTTAAATGAAGCTGATTTAGAAGATAATTTATGCGCTGATTCCTCTTCAAAACTTCAGGCTGTAATTAACAAAAATCTTGGATCAGTCAAGATACCTCTTTGTCCAGCTTTTTCCTTAAAGAATATGAGTCAAACTGAATATAAGGTGAAGGAAAACTTGATGCCTCTTCTTAGAAACATTCTTGGGAAATATGGAGACATAGCTGCAAATTACATTATGAAAACACCTGAGGGCAGGTCTTCAGTCTTGGAAGATGTTTGTGGACTTATCTACACATTTCAAGAAAAGAAATTTGGTGAGCTTACACTTTTTCAAATTGAAAATGCAGTAGCCATTGTCACTGATTTTGAAAGAGCAGGTCTGAAAGTTGATTGGCTCAAGCAAACATTGGAAGATATTTTGGAGACAAGGAAAGTGATTAAACAACCTACTTCCTTGAAGGAGGCTAGGTATAAAACTAATCAAGTTATCAATGAGAAGAAGAGAAAGCTGGAAGAATATGAAGCTCTTATGGGGTGGTACTTCAATCAAGGATGGTGGTGTTTCAAGAAAAAACGGCAATGCTTCAACAAAACGTGAGCTTAACAAAGAAGGAACTGCATGCAGCCAAAACTAAGGCTGAAAGGATAAACGAAACTATCTCAAATGCGAAGGCTAAAGTGATTTACCACACAGAACATTCACCGTTGAATGAGCTCCTCTGATTTGTCTTATTGTCTTCTCTAATTTGAACTATAGTATACCTAACGAAGTCATTCGGTTCGAATCATCTTGTGCAAATTTGAAGTCCTGCTATTTTGGTTTTGTTCATTTTTTGCAGGCAAACAAACTCTGTTGCGCTGTTCTTTTGGTAACTATATCATTTGGTCTTGTACATTGCCTCATTGCTGAAAAGTTTAACTGCTCTTTACTTGTAATGACAATATGTATTTTTTTTCCTTTTCTACTATTGTTTTTGCCTCTGTATTTCTATTTCTTGAAATTGCGTAATGCAGGGACGCAGCATTGCAGAACCCCTTTAGATATCAACAGCCAAAACTAAAAGTAAGCAGATGGGCTTTAAATGATTATGATTTATGAAAGTATTGGAGGGAGCCAAAACAAAGTGGAAACATAAAATTTATATTTGAAAGAACTAAAGAAAGACGAGACCATAAAACAGGAAACAGACACTACGCATTTTAACACACAAGTTATTTAAAGCATGGATCTAATTAGGTACTGCAATTCAATCATTAATCTTCCTGCAACTCTTTCTAATATCGCCCCTGGAACCTGTCAACGGAGAGATATTTCCCATCTTAACCATGGACTTGGCAAATTGCTCAAAGAAAATCTCACAGTTCTCAGCATATTTATTGACCAATTCCATTGATGCTTCATTCTTTGTCAGGAGAACTTGGTCAGAGCTCAACAGTCCCTTTGAAGCCACTATGTTCTTGAAGTAGTTGTTATCAAACTTTGTTGGACTTACAAAGTCCAAGAAAAACAGGTTCTGGTCACCTCCTGATCTGGGGCACCGGGTGCGCAATTGGGCAGCAAAAGATTGCTGAAGAGTGTAGTCAGGCTGCCCATTTCCTGACTGGTTGTACAGCCTCTGCCTGAAGCTGGTGCACCGAGCATTTCCAATTGTGTGGCTCCCTGAACAAAATTTTTCGAAACTTAAGGACCATATTCGTAGTTTGCGGAAACTCAAACAAGGGCATTAGTTGAGTTAATTTACCAGATAGTGCTACAAGATCAACAACATTAAGACCTTGTAACTTGAACTTGGTAAGTATTGTTTGGAATGTATTGTTAGGAGCAGGAATATTGCCGTTAGAACCACTCAAACTTGCTCCTCTAGAGTCCCTTCTTCCCAATGGAACTTCCCAGCTAGGACCGCCAGTCTGTGTAGATAAACAATATTTGGTCAGCTCTGGAATTTTCCCCAGATAAGGTCGGTTAAATTTGATGACTAGCCTAATTAACACGTAACACATACAAGAACAGTAGAATCTCTTGCAGCCAAAGCCATGACATCAGCACAGGAAACTGTTTGAGGACACTCCTTCTCTAGTGCAGCTTTAATCTCGTCGATTACTTCAAATCCTCGAGCTGAGTTTCTGTTCGGATTTGAACTCTTCTCGCTTATTATGCTTCCACTGCTGTCTAGCAATACGGATGCATCACACCCCTGCGATGTTAAAAACATAGTGTAAATTGTTTTAGACATGATAGTGGAAGAGATAGTGATGATCAGAGTTATACATAGTAATCAGTTATAGACCTTGACAAAACAGTCATGAAAATGGAGCCTGAGTAATGAGGCTGCCATACGAGCTTCTTTAGCAACTGCCTTGGCTACAATGGAGTTGACTATTTCTTGAGCTTTTGGGCATGACCTGTCGTAAAATTGTGGGTAGAGGTAGCCACCATTGGTCTTGCCACAAAAGCAAAGGGGAGCAAAGGAAAGGAGAGAAAGACCAAGAACTAAGACAGTGCTAACAGACTGAGTGATCATTACTGCTTGAATTTATTTTTTAGACTATTAATTTCAAGACCAAGACTTCTTCTTCGCAGGAATGGTAAGAACTATGAAGAGGATTTAAGTTTCAAAAGTTGCTATGATGAGAGAAGTACGGATGGTCTTAGGGTATTTATAGAAGGAATTACCTTATGAATAGCCTTGAGAAATAGTGGGAAAGGAGGGGAGGGAACAAAAAGTTGGAGTTGGTAACTAACTAGCTTTTCGACAATGGAAAGGGAGAAAAGAAACGATAAGAGTGGTTAGCAATTTATTCTTATTTAGGCTAATTAGTCACATTATGCAAACTTATAAAGAAAGCAACTAAGCAGTTCCTAAACTGATTTGAAGTTAAGTAATTAAGCTCTTAGGTCACTTAACTAAATGTTTTTAACATGATTGATATCATTATTTAAAATGTGTCATGGGTTTTCTGTATAACTTGTTACGACCATGACAGTACTACATTGTTTGCTGGTTTAGACATCCTATCTAAATCTGTGCTTGATATATAACTTGAACTCCAGTCGTTGTTGTGGGAAAAACCAGGGTGACCATGTAATTGAACCTCATTTTTTCTAAAATGACGGAATGTACGAAAGGCAGATTTTAAAGGATGTTTTCATTTGCACAAGCGATAGATCATTTAAGACCCGAAATATTTCTATACCTTATATTTGTGTTATTTATTAAGTATATATGTTCATGTCATGTCATGTCATGTTTGTATTATTATTGATAAGTGTTTTGTTTGCAAAATTAGTGTTGCTAAGTGTTATGAGTGAATAATGAACTAATTGACAACACTACACTAAAAAATGATTATAAGGGTGGAATGCTTAGGGTGATCAACAAAACCTCCTCAAACTTTAATAACTTCTATTTTACACGGTTTACGGACAAAAATATATGAGGCGGTTGATAAAACCGCCCCCACCTCTTTATATCCAATAGCTAACCTACTTTTTCTTTCCCTTTTTTCCTATTTTGAGTTCTTTTAGAAAGAGCCCCTTCACTCGTCCCACCATTCTCCTCAACTTCTAAGCTTTTTCTTCAAGATCCGGACCCATGTCTCGACAAGTAGCAGATCCCTCTCATCCACCCTCTCCAAAATCCAAATCCTTGCCTTAACAAGCGGGAGATCTCTCCTTTTCAACTATCGCTCCCTTATTCCAAGCGGAAAGTCGTCCTTATTTTTCTAATTCTCTCGAAAAAGAAGAAAATGGTAGTAGCGAGCAAAAGCCGGGTTTAGAGGAAACTTAGTAGCGAGATAACCTTAAGAAAGTTTGCATTAACTTGGTTCGTGGTGCTAGGGATAAGAGAGATTGAGGGTTAAGGGACCTATGAGAATCACTAACAAGGTTCTTAACATCACCCTTTTCTCTTTCTCTAACAAATATATCTCAATGTAATTATTATTTTTTATTTTTGGTGTTTTGGAGCGAGAAAATAAATCAAAAGAACACATGGGAGTTGAATTTGATGGACCATCTCGACTAAGATTATCGGATCAAAAAAGAAAACGATGTTGCGACCAATTTTCAAAAGGTAAAACATCATTTTTATTTTTTAAATTTATTTATCTTTAAGCGGAATGGAGTAGAAGTATACATATGGCTTGGGTGTTCACGTTCTTGTATCCATTTATTTTCTTCGCAAAATATGAAAAAAATATTAATAGTATTCTTTCGAGCTACACTCGATTTATTTGTTTTTCTTCATGCCACACTAACCGGACTCATTTGATGGTGCTAGAGTAATGATTCTAACTAGTATTAGTTGATGCGGCGATGGTACAATGATGGTTGATTGAGATGTTGTGTGGATTAAGTCATGGCACTTATCTCGCCATTTGTTCCGTCAAAAACTCTCTTTTGTTCTATGCATCTTGTGCTTGGCAACTTATACATCTTAAAGTTGTTTTATAATCTTTCATGCTCGTTAGACGTTGCCAAGTGATGTGTTGGAATTTTGTAGATTGACCTTGGGATTAAGCTATTTTCTTGTATTTCATATCTCTTGGGCAACATTTGTACGTAGAATGATCCTAATCCATTCAACTCCTATCGGTTGAGCCATGGCCCCGGGACAAGTATAAGATTTTTATATGAGAAGTTATTTGTTCCCATATTTTTGGCACTCGGGTAATATAGATATTTTCCTTTCTATTTGGTATGGTAGCCTTGATTTTATTGTCAATATTCTAAACTTACTTTCATTTTCTCATGATTTTGTTTCACTATCATTCCACCTAATGCCCCAGGACATGCATTTCGTATCTATTGCTAAAGTAATCTTTGTTTTCTCTAATTTTCTTTCCTTTGTACCATGATTCTCTATGGTTGACAAATTATGATACCTCAAAGTTGTTTTCACTTTGCCTATCATTCGAAATCATCAATTCTCTTCTTATCCTGCATACTTTAGTTGTTAAGTTCATTGGCCATTAATTTCTATCTACATAGCTTCGTTCGTACTCGATCATCGAAGGTTGAAATGATTGCAAATCTATTCAAGCATGTTTCGATACCACTAAGGATTAAGGCATTATCGAGTGAGAGAAAAACCTTACGGTTAATGTTAATTGTTTTTAACAAAGCTGGTTTGGCGACACTTAGAATTTATTTACATTCGAGTGTTAACCAAATTTTAGCCTAGGCTTTGCATTGGTGGACAAAACCAAGTTCATATGTTGATGGTGCGGACCCATTTCGTTTTGTATGTGATAGACAAGATTGAAACATAAATATGAGTTATGATCCTTTTTAGGTATGCTTGAAAATGGTGGCGACTTGTGTGGTTCTCTTTTATAATTTTAGAGAAATGGGAAAATTTATTAGAGTTGTTGGGCTATCCTAGCTAGTTTCTCACTTTATATTCGAAAACATAAGTGGGGAAAATTAATATATGCTATGAGCTATGGTACGTCCCTACCGAGTTAGATATTCAAATGGTAGAGTATATGTCAACTATATAGGTACATTTTCTTCTTCTTTTTCCTATCCTCTAAGATTCAGTTTGGTAAAATGTTGTGTAATTAAAAAATAAATAAAAATAGAGGAAAGTGGTAAAAATTCTGAGTTTAAGCTTTCCTAATTTTATATCAACAACGAGCATAAGAATTAGGCTTGAAAAACATTCCTCCGCCCTACTTGGCTCGACCACTATTGGAGATGTTCTTCGAAAGGTGTTAGCTATGCTTCTTCCTTAGCTAGAATTTTGAATGCCACTTGGATCAAAAGTAGTAAGCTCTCTATTAGATTAAAAGTAGTAAATTTTGGTTATAGAAAATTTGAACTTGAAGGAGGTTAGTTTTTTCAAAATTTGAACAAAAGAAGTCCATTTAAACTCGAAAAAGACATTTCTTGCCTTCTACGATGCCTTGGTTGTAAATATAATCATATCTATTAAAGGATTAGTACGTGGTTTATTCATGCCAAGCTAGAATACTACTCGCTTTATCACTTTCATCTTATATACATCCATAAAAAGCCTACCGCTAAAGCCTATCGCCACCATTGATCTTTCCTATAGACACCGCCAAGCCTATCGCCACCATTGATCTAGCCTACCGCCACCATAAAAAGACATTAACACTCAAAATCTCTTCTTAAGACCCATTTGGAGTTTGGTTAGTTTTGTCGAAAGATAGTGAGAGATTTAGAACAAGGTAGGCGGTAGTGATATCCACGACAAATTAGCAAAGTGTTTTGACGAGGCAAACGAGAGGTTGACACGGACGAGAGAATTAACTTATTTTCTTTGGGAGTTGACCTTCTATTTGATAGCTATTTTAGAGATAATATTTTATTTTTCTATTAAGTAATAGAACGAAGGTTCAACATAGCTTTTCTTAGTTCCCTTGATCTTCTTTGTCGGTTATACAACCAAGGAATCAAATATAATAGTTACAAGAACTAAGCAAAACTCATCTAAGGGCTAAAGCAATGTAAAGCCTACTGCCACCATAAAAAGACAATTAACACTCAAAATCTCTTCTTTTGTTATTAGCATGATCTACAATAAAAGCTTTAATTGTGTATGTCAAGTTTGCATTATATATATATATATATATATATATATATATATATATATATATATATATATATATGTTTAATAGGAGAAATTTGACTTTTCGATATTGTAATGAAATGGATCTTGGCATCTTTAAATACGAAGTAGAGGGATTGCAAAGACTTTGATGCCTACTTTGTTGAATCCTACTCGGGTATCATACACTCGTTAATTAAATATTTAACATATTTTCCGATTTTAAAATATTTTATGAGTTTTTATATGTATTTATATTATTATTTCTTTTTTCACTTTGAAATTGTGCTTTTGATAGATTCACAATGATGGTAATGGTCAAAATGCTCCTTCTCCTAATCGTTCATCACAATCGGGTCATTTATCGAAATGAAGCATTTTATATAAAAACATGATGTAATTTGAGGAGTTTTTATCAAGTGTTTGATCCTTTAGTTTTTTTTTCTTCTTGTGGATTTTTTTAAGATTCTTATGTATTTAGAAATTGATAATTACAAATTTAAGACTATTGTGTAAGCTACATAATTTTTCTTTTATTTGCATTCAATATGATGTAATTTTTTTAATTTACTTTTTTTTTACCAACAAATGAAGTAATTAATTGAATTTGAAGGCCAAATAAAACTAAAATATTAAAGGTAGTCAAACAAACTGAAATTTGATGCTCGTTAAAACTCGCCTCTATAAATTCTAAATTTGGTATAATTTTAAACTTTGAGACGGTTTCAACCGCCTCAACAATTTAATGCAAAATTTTAAAAAAGGCGGGATTGTAGAAGTGGTTGCCAACCACCCCAAATTACACGTCAATCAATATTGAAAGATGTACAACCGCCTCAAATAAACTTTTTGAGGCGATTGTAACCGCCTAAAAAAACCACCTCATAATTCCTCGACGGTTGGCAAAACCGCCTCACACTCTAGAGACGGTAGCAATGTAGGTGGTTTTAAGGCGGCCTTAAAAACCGTGTCTACAATCTGTAGAGGCGGTTATACCGAACAAAAAAACCATCCGCATTACCTTTTTGGTGTACTCGCATGTGAAACACTTAGAAAATATGATTTAATTAAATAATTCACATACATGCATAACTTAAGATTTAAAATTTAATTAGTATTCTAAAGATGAATTAATCTAAAAAATAATATTCTAATTAGGTGTTCCACCTAAATTAAAATGTTTAAGTATAAAATAACTACGTTAGGACATGTATCTTATTAAGGGTATTTAGTCCATATAAATTGGTCAAGAGAGGGAAATAAAAGGAAGAAATTTTTTTTTTTTTTTTTAAGTTCTCATTTTGCCTCCATCTTTTTTTAAAGAGAACTTAAACACTTAAGGGAGAAAGAAAGCTAGAAGCAAGAGAGGAAACAAGAGGGAACCTAAAATCTCGTAAGAGAGAAGAAGATTTTTTGAGAGAAAGGAGTTTAGCCAAAAGGGATATTTGGTCGAATGCGGACGGAATTGCCAAGAGAAAGAGATTCGACCAAGAGAGAAATAGAAAAGGAGAGAGAGCAAAATTTTCAATTATTGTTTCGCCATCAATTTGAGAGCTTAAACACTTGAAGGAGAGCTAGGAATAACAAGAGAGGAGTCAAATTTCTCAAGGGAAGGAAGATTGGCCGAGAGGAAGAGATAATTGCCAAGAGGAAGGAGTTTGGTCGAGAGATGAAGATTGGGACTGTTTTGGTCGAAACTTTAAGCAAGGAAGAGAGAGTGGATTTCAAGGGTTTTCAAGATGGTTTTCAATTCAATCATATTTAAAGTAAATGTAACTTCAACTTACTACAAGACTTAGTTAATTATATGTTGATTTGGTGAGTGGTGCTCTTATCAAACCTATGGTTTCTAATTGTCCATTTGATTGAATGTATGCAATTGATGCTTGGATTGTGAATTGATGAAAGATTATTTATTATGATGTTATGATATGTATTTAATTGATGATTGAATATATTAAATAAGGTGTACATGTAAACCTAGAAATTCTAGGGTTTGGTTAGTTATTAAATGGAGGCTTTACATTAAGATGTGATTGGGTAAGCAATTAATTAGTGATTGATCATTTTATTAATGATGGATATAAGTTTAATTATGGATTTAGCATGGGTAATGTGGTGTTCATGTAAGACTTGAAAATTCTCAATTTTGGGCTAAGTGACTAATTATTGGAATAAATTTATTTGATCAATTATTCATGGCTATTGTGATTGGTATGGATTAATTGAGATTTGTTTAATAGTGTTAGATGACTTTGAATGGATTTGGCTTTGGCTTGTTGATTTGGTGATGGTATTATTGCTTGTAATTCGGCCTTAACTTGTGGAATGAATGGTTGTGGTTTACTTCCGAATATGTGAATTGGTTTAGATAATTGAATGATGATGGTGATGATGGATAAATTCGGTTAGGTGGTATTTTGCTTTAAGTCACTTGAATTGGGATGATTTGAGTTGTTAAATGAATTTAGCTATGCTTAATGATTTAGTATTTGTGTATTGGTTGATGAGTATTGTTTTTACTTGGTTTTGATGATTGAATTACTTGGGGGAAAGCATGGGGGATTTGACTATGCTTGATTAATGGAATGATTTTATGTCTTGAGTAAATTGAATACTTGAGAAATGTTATTGTGGTTTGGTTTGGACTTGTTAAATTGAATGATGTGAGAAAACTTGATAGTTTTAGCTTTGGCTTATGCTTATTGGATTTGTTATTGAGAGTATGGATTGTATTGATGATAATTGATTGTGTTGTAGTTTGGTGTATGGACTTGGTTTGTTTATAGTTGCTTGACTTGGTTGGTTGAATAATTAAAGGGTCGTGTTGATGAGAGATGATTCGACCTAGGTAGGTTTAATGGAAGATTATATATTTGTGTCTTTTGATGGATTCGACCTATAGCCGTTAAAATGTTTAATGTTGTTATGGCTTGATAAAATTCAGATTTGGTGATTAATTAATGTTTAATGGATTGTTTTCAATGTTGGATTAGGCATGATGCTATTTGGCCATGTGATGTCTTTGGACTATGTTTATGGATGGTTTGATGTTGTTTAGGATGTGTTCATGTTGTTTTAAGGCTTGATGTTTTCGACTTTGACATGTCATGTGGAACATGTTCATGAATGGCTTAATACCATATAGTTCATGTTCATCTTTATGCTTGATATTGCATTCTAATTGCATTCCTTTATGAAATATTTTATGCTATGATTTCAAGGATTCGAAAAAGGATATGTACATGGTTTTATGAGGATATAGTTCATGACTAGACATGTTCAAGAAGGACAAGAATGAATGATCAACCCTTTGTGAGGTTTATTAAATCAAACATGTCTATAGCCTTTATGAATTTTATGATGATGATTTTAAAAGAGGGCTGAATTTATATATATTCGACAAGATATGCTTGAAAGAAATAAAAGAATTTCATGAATGGTTATATTTTTTGAGGTTTAGCTTATTGTTTTGTCTTGTGTTGTAGGTGAGCAAAGCAATACTTGAGGATTGGTTAGAAGCGTTGAGGATGCTGGCCGTGAGCTATAGAGACAGTGTCTAGGTTTAAAGTTTAAAAACTAAATCAATGCGAGGTTTTAGCCATTTTTGGAAATTGCCTAGTTCGACCATTTTGAGTTGGATAGGTTGATCTTTTGATCAATTTGGATACATACATACATACATATATATATATATATATGAGATTAAAGAATAATGAAATATTTATGTCAATTTTAGGTATGTTGCTAACTCAATTTAATTTGGATGCATTAAGGTTTATCGAATGGATTTAGGTTTGATTTATGCATATGTTGGTTTTAATCCAAGAATGGAGATGAAATGGTATAGGATGTTTATAAATAATTTAAGTTATGCAATAGGTTGTAAATTTTTTTAGCTATAAATGTTAAAATTTATTTAGTGACGGTTTAAACCATCGTTAAATGAAAAAAAAAAACATTGCTAATGAAACTTAGCAAAGGTTTAGAGATGGTCCAAAACCATCAATTAAAAGTTTCTCACTAATTTATTAGCAACGAGTTCAAGGATTCCATTACTAATTTAGAGACGAGTTTATCCATCACTAAAAAATTAAAAATCCATTGCTAAAAAAGTAAAAAAGCTCATCAAAATAGTCAAATTTAGCAAATATTTTTAAAAATTATTGATAAATTGTTGCTAAATTTTGCTTATATTTAGCAAGATTTATATAAGTTGTCACTAATTTGGTCAAATTTAGTTTGGATTTAGCTAAGGTTTTAAAACTATTGCTAATAATTTTTTTTGCAAGATATTATCGATCAATTATTTCGTTGTTCATATATCCCTACTAAGTGATATATCTTACTTTCATTTTCACATATCCAATCCTATCTAACAACTGTAGTAATAATATGAAATAAAATTATAGAAAATATGAATCATTTATAATATATCAAATCCAATCCAATCCAATATATATTCAAACATCAAATTATATTGAAGTGTATTACTATTTTAGCAAATAAAAACATATTATGGATAAAAAAAAATTAGTGTGATGAGGTAGGTATTGTCATATATTAGCATTTTCATCCGACGGCTAATGGTTAGTTGAAGGATTGAAGAAGGAATTATCTTTTTGTATATTTAGTAACATCTATTGCATTTGTCTGCATCATCACATACTACTCCCGAATATGCTACTTTAACCGATTTGTAGTAGCTAGGAACGATGTAACAGTACCCTCCGGTTTTGTTATATTTTCTTCTTGTCTAGCATTGTTGGCCTTCATTTCCTTTCAATGCTCCTCAATATTGATATGGAATCTTGATGTGGTCGAATTAAAGGATGAACCGATATTAGAGTAATAATAAGAGGTCCGTGAACCGAGTCCGTACATTCTCTTCCTCTTACTATCTCCTCCTCTAACAATCCTTTTAAATATCTCGTTCATGTCGATGTTTGGCATTAAAGTACCCTCCATCCTCCGACTAGCAATCTACTCATATATTTTATTGATGGTATCCTACATAATTGCATAAATTTTAATATTAAATAGTAATCTTAATATGTTATATCAAAATGACATACATATGAAATAAGCTTATAAATTACTTACCTTGATATTTTTTTCACCGATTGATGAATACTTATTTATCATCAACCTTTTTATCCGAGTCTTTAAGAACACCTCGTGAGCATCGGGTTTACAATCCAACTTCTTAGGTTGAAATAAATATACTTAAATGTATATTGATGTTGCAATAATTGCAAATAAATTATACATACATATATATATATATATATACACACACACACACACACACATATAATATACATACATACATACATATACATAGACATACATACACATATACATACATACATACATACTTATGTATATATGTATATATGTACGTATGTATATATATATATATATATATATATACTGGATCTATCATGCGTATTGTGTATTCTCTATGTGTGATCAAACCTTTCATAGCTTTAGATGGGCCGGCCCAGAGGTCACTCGTCTTGCTCAAACAATTTTGGGCACGCTTGCTCGAGTCGGATTCAAGACTCGGGTTTTGACTATTCCTACTACTATGCATTTCATATCTTCTATGAGATGTATGTTGGTTTGGGGTGCATCTTCATATGATAAAGAAAATTAAAATATCGCTTTCATACCGGACTCGTCATTCTTTTCTAAAGTTTTGATCAAACTTTTGGTCCGACATAAACAATTTCTACAAGAACATTAAAGATATTTATTAGTACATTTAAATGAACATTAAGCAACTTAAATGAAATGGACTATCACATAATTAATTAAGTTACATTTTACCTTAAACTCCTTCTAATAGAAGTCTTTAGTTTGCTTGGTAATTAGCTTCCACTCGTTCGGGATAAGTCGACATGCTCATAGAATATCTTATAGATCCAATGAGAGCATACATTAGATGGATACAATCCATCAAAAAAAAAAACAATTAACGATCAAATATGTTGTGGGGCAACATCGAGATTAGGGTGATGATTTTTTAGAGAATAGGGAAATGGGAAAAAATAAATGAAGTCATCACCTAGTATTATAGTTACTAAGAAACCATGTGAGTGGTCCGTTTAGAGTTTTAATCAAGGAGTTTATTACATGTAGAGAAGATTAAGATCATTAGACCTAGTCCTACCTAAGGTAAGTTGCATTGCATACAAAGCTGATTTGATTTTTAATTTTTAATGATGAAAGTCTATACCTATTTTCTAAACATTTTCCTATCGATCGAGTGATTTGAGACTTGGTCGGTCGAAACCTTATCCTCACTATGTAGTGAACAATTAAGAAAGTGAAACGACTTGATGAATATAAAGATATGTGGCTAATGTGACCTAAATGATGTACGTGAAAACAAGATTATAAATAAGCAAATAAGTAGAATAGGAAAGATAGGCATAATAGGCAAAATAGGCAAAAATTGTTAAATTTGCCAAATAAGCAAATAGGTAAAATTAATAAATAGATAAACGAGAAAAAATAAGCAAAAATAAATTAACAAATAAGCAACATAGGAAAAATAGGCAAAATTAAGTAAATAGGAAAAAATCAATAAATAGATAAAAATTGACAAATAGATAAAAATAGACGAATAGGTAAAAATTGACAAATATGCAAATAGCTAACATAGGCAAAATATGCGGAATAGGTGATCGAGCAAATTGGCAACATACGTAAAATAGGCGGAATAGGCGATCAAGCAAATAGGCGATTAGGAAAAAATAGCAAAAGTGGCAAAAATGATAAAAATAACAAAAAGAGCAAAACTAGCAAAATTGCCAAAAATCATTAAAGTTGGCAAAAAATGATTTGCAAACAAGATTTAGAGCGATATGACTCCAAATGTTGTGATTTTCAAGCAAAATCAACAAAAATCATTGAAATTGGAAAAATCGATCCAAAATAGGGTTCAAATTGATACAATTTCGAGTGTCATGATTTTTCAAACGCATGGTGGATAAATTTAACAAGTAAAACTAGCATGAAAAACAATGTTAGCGTGAATGGTTCGAACCAAAATGTGACCTAAAAGTTGATTTTTTGAAATGTCATTTTACACGAAATCAATAAAATGGTCCAAAAGAGGTTCGAACTAGCACAACTAAAACATCACTTTTTTTAGGACGAGAATTAACACAATATTGATTTATCGTCGTAATTGGCAAAAATGATTCAAAGATGAGGTCCGGACCAATGCGATTCCAAAATCAAAATTTTTAGGTGATTTGACAATAATATCAAAATTAATCATTATTTAACAACAATGGTCCAAATAATGGAGTTTTAGACTAGCATGACTCAAAATTACATTTTTCAAATAAGATTAACGTATGAGTGATTTAATATTACCATTAGCAAAAATGGTCCAAAAACAAGATTCGAACAAATGCAATTTGATTATAGGTAATAACAAAAAAAAATAATAATAATCACGGGATATTAGTTCGTCATTCCGCTTCGATATTTCCAAGGGTCTCAATGTTAGTATTGGTGCTTAAGATCCAACTTTGTTTAGATGGTTTTGACTTATTCTATTATTGCATTATCTATATTGTTTATAATAAATGAAGTCTTTCTATTAATTTTTGTCATTTATATTTATTCATTGTATAGAATTAGATAGAAGTCCATATGATATGCATTTGCTTTAGTGATTGATCGAAAGATGTGAGATAAACACTCGATTCACATAAATGATATCGTTAAATATCTCAAATCATAATATGGTCAAGAATGGACATTGACTACATGTGGTTAGACTTGTGAGTGTTATGCTCATGCTTGTATGATAGTAGTAGAAGATTTCACACCTATTGGTATGATAATGCCAAAGCAAGAACTTAGGTGATTTATGTTAGAAAACATATCATTGGACTTGACTCACCATGAGAACTCATTTGGTTTAATTTATGGAAATCTCATACGAGATGGGTACAAATGATCTTTAGATATGAAGTCATCACAATTAACCGTTAGAGAATTTATGTACTTTGACGCTCATTTCAATGGACTTAGTGAAAGGTTACAAGTGGATGATTTGTTAAGTATACTAAGAATCTAATGGAGGAAGGTAAATGACTAAGATAGGACATATCATTCCTTTTATGCTAAAGGATTTATCATATTGCACTTTGATGAATGTCTACTCAAAAAATCTATAGCCATAGTTGGAGTATACCAATAGAGCGTAGTTGGTTTACTCTAAGAGATAAGACATTTAGAAATAAAAAAAATCTTATATGATCGTGATTGAACAAGACTAATAATCAAGTTCGAGATCACATGTGATAAGTTGATATGATAACTGAATTGTATAGTAACCATGCTCGTGAAAGGTAATTATGAATTAATTAATCCTCATAGAGAATTCGGTAGTCATGATGCTTTGCTAGAGGTCAATCTAGACTTATGTATCAAGAAATGAAAGAGATGTCTTTTATTCTTAGTACATTGTCAACATATCTAGGAGTCTATTGAGTCATAAGTATAAGTTTAAGCATTCACATAATTACGGAGAAGCAAAGATGTTGGAAAAAGTATCAAATTATGAAAGTTTCCTATTTTTGAAATAGTTTTCGAAAATGAAAAGTTTCCTAAAATGAAAGTTTCCTAAAATAAAAAATTTTCTATTTTAGTAATCGGTTTCCTAATTTGAAAGTTAGTTCCAAATTTGAAAGTAAACAATCTAAAATAAAAATGAGTTTCCTGATTTAGGTTTAAAGGTAATTTGAAAAATTGTTTCCATATGTAGGCCTCTTAAAATTATCAAACTTAATTTATTTGGATAGTCTAAATTAATTAATTAGGGAAAAATGGTTTTGGATCAATAGGTTTAATTAAAATCTTGAAAGATATGTTGGTGAGAAGATAAACATGAACCATGTTGGATAAAGATGAATGTTTTATAGATAAAGATCAAAATCCCACACGTTAAATAACTTATAATCCTTGAAGGATTAGAGAGCAACAACCAAAAGTCTAATAAGGACTAGTTGCCGCCCCCTTCCTTGTCCTTGGAGGACAAAGAAACTTTTTCCTTATTAATAGAGGAGAGGTTGTTAGTATTGGTGCCCAAGATCTAACCATGTTTGGATGGGCCTAAGTTAATGTATTATTGCATCATTTAATAAAAAAGTCATTCTATTAACTCTTATATTTACATATTGATAAATTCATTAAAGTTAGATAGAAGTCCTTATGATTTACATTTGCAATAGTGATTGATTAAAAGATGTGAGACAAATACTAATGCACATAAATGATATCATTGATGTCCTAAGTCGTAGCATTATCGAGAATGGACATTGACAATATGCGGATAAACTTGTGAGTGCTATGCCCATGTTATATGATAGTAGTATGAGATCTCACACCTATTGGCACGGTGATGCCAAAACAAGCACTTAGGTGATTTATGTTAGAGAATATATTATTGGACTTTACTCGCCATGAGAACCCATCTGGTTTTAGTCTATAGGAATCTCATACGATATGGGTATAAATGATCCTTAGACTTAAAGTCGTCATGGTTATTTTATTGGAGGACTTATGTATTTTGACACTCGTTTTGATGGACCCATTAATGGGTTGCACGTGGACGATTCGCTAGGTGCACTAGGAATCCAATGGAGATAGGTGTATAAATAAGATAGGACATGTCATTCCTTGTATGCTAAAGGAGTTATCATATTGCACTTCAATAAATGTTTGCTCAAGAAATGCGTGATCACAATAGGAGTACACTAATAGAGCATAGTTGGTTTACTCTAAGAGTTCGGACATTTGGGAATCGAAGAAAACTTATGTGATCATAATCAAACAAGACTACTAATTAAGTTTGAGATCACACTATGATAAGTTGATATGAGGAATGAATTGTATGGTAACCATGCTCGTGAAAGGTAATAATGGATTGACTAATCCTCCTAGAGAATTGGGTAGTCATGATGCCTTGCTAGAGGCCAATCTTGATTTATGTATCAACGGATAAAAGATGAGTCTTTTATTCTTGATACATTGCCAAAATATCTAGGAGCCTATTGAGTCACACGCATAAGTTTTAGTATTCACATTACAAATGAGAAGCAAAGATATTGAAAAAAGTTTTCTACTATAAAAGTTTCCTATTTTAGAAATCGTTTTCCTTATTTGGAAGTTAGTTTCAAATTTAGAAATAAAGAACCTAAAAGGAAAGAAGTTTTTTAATTTAGGTTAAAGGGTATTTTAGAAAATTATTTCGACTATGGACCCCACTAAAATAATCTAAGAATATTTATTTAGATAGTTCAAATAAATTAATTGGGCTAAAATAGTTTTGGCTTATTAGATTTAATTAAAAAGCTTAAAGATAATTTTGGTAGGAGGATAGATATCAACCTTATTGGATAACGATGAATATTTTAAAGATAAATATTAACCTTATTAGATAAGGTTGAATGCTTTAAAAGATAATAATCAAGTAGTCCACATATAAAATAACTCATCATCCTTGGAGGATAAGAAAGCAACAACCTAGAGTCCTTTATGGACTCAAAGCCGCCACTCTCCTTGTTCTTAGAGGACAAGAAAACTCTCCCCTGTATATAGGAAGAGAGGTGCGACAAGGAAAGAGTTAATGACTTAATAGAGTAGTTCGGCCAACAAAAAGAAAAGAGGAGAATTTCGACCAAAAGAAAAAGAAGGAGAAATTTTGGCTAGCCTCCAAAAATAAGTTAAGGCACACGACCAAGAGAGAAAATAAAAGAGAAAATAGTTTTCTCCTAAACCCTAGCAAGAAATACTCTTTCCTCCTTGTTTAATGTTATCGTAAAGTTGCTCGGGATTGAATTCTAGAGGAAATACTTAATAAAAAAAAGTGGAGCTAGTACCTCATTAATTTTGAGTACTTCTTAGTGGATACTTAGGCTGCGTGGATCATCAATAGAAGTTGGACACTTGGACGGCTAATCAAAGAAAAGGAATTTAGATCTACGTTATAAGAGGTAATCCTTGACTTTAGCTTATTATTTATGTACGTATGATTAGTAGATGCAACGGCATAATCTTGGAGCCTTAAATGGAGGAGAATTTTATTTATTTCGCACCTCCATAGGATGTTTGATCCTTCGAGGTATGACAAAAAGGAAGAAATTTTTAAGAAAGAGTGAAAATTCAACACATCAAGAAAAACAAAAGGACACACGACTCAAATAAAAGTTAGGAGAAAATTATTTTCTCCCTAACCACGATTAGATTTCTATAAGAAATACTAAACAAGTTAGAAAAGGTGGAGCTAGTACTCTACCGATTTTGAGTGCTTATTTTATGCGTACTTAGACTATATGGATTATTGATGGAGGTTAGACACTTGGACGACTCTTTTCTACAAACGTTTAGATCCGCACTACAAGAAGTAATTCTCTATTCATCACTTTAATTCATGAATATATGATTAGTTAATTTAGTGATAGGATCTTAAGTCCTTTAGGTAGAGGAAATTTTTGTTTTAACTCTGCACCTTTATAGGATACATGATCCTTCGATTGGTAGCGGAACCTCCATTGAATCTTTGATTGTATTTTTTATTAATTATGATTAACTACATGAATAAACTATGCTTGATTATAAATTTTATGTTTTTCATATTTTATATGAATTTAAAATTAAAAATTAGGTTAAAAATTAGTAGGGGCGAGCAAGGTCGACTTTAGATATTGACACTCATAAGCACAAAGATTCGTGGCTAGTCACCCATTGGATGTATGACGAGGCCAAACATGTTGGCCGGGCATTCACATGCCTAGGAATGTGATAAAGTAGGCTAATATGCTAGGTTCACGTATAAGGTGCAAGCCGAGTGCTCGCATGCTAGGCGTTGCGAGCTAAGCTCGCGTGTGAGGCACACGGGCTAGGCACTCATGCGCCGGGTGTGTAAGCCAAACATGTTTGCTAGGCCACAAGCTAGGTGTGTACACGAGGCCACGAGCCAAGCACTCGCTAGGCCGGGCTATTGGCCATGGGCAAGCGTGCACGAGCACACCAAGCCAAAAGCTTAGGCATCAAAGCTCTAGGCCCTCGAGGCCCAAAAATCCCATGGGCCCGAGGCTCGAAAAGTTTTAAAATTAAAATTTAAAGAAATTTGGATAAATTTATGAAATGATTAAAACATAAATTTATAATTATGATTTGAATGAAATGTGTTTCATTATCATGTCATGTATCAATGTAATTGAAGTATGAGTGAATGATATGAATGAGTCAACCTAGTCTATGAAAATAAATATTTATAATTTTTTGTATAAATAGGATTTGTGTGTCTTGCCTTCTCTACTACGTTATTGTATTTTTTCTTCTCATCTTATTCTCCTCGAATATAACTTTAGTTTTCTTATTCAAATAAATGTAAAAGTAGAAGATAGGAATTAGAATAGATGCAAGGAGAAGAAGCCAAGAAGTGAAGATAAATCTTAAAGAATTTATAATAATTTTTCACTTAGGTATTTGACCCACTAGTCTCCTTATGGCTTAAGGGAGCTAGTATTAGAGATCCATCACCATTCATCAATCATTGTGTCATGCATGAGATGCATGAATTTTATTTTATGTGATTAATGTTAATATGCATGTTAGGTTTAATGTGATTGAATACTATGCATACTAGGATGAGACCTACCAAATTAAAAAGCTTCAAAATTAAATATTAAGTTAAATGTCTTCTTACGTTATGAGGATGGAACTCTCTTGGTCATTATTGACTTGTTAAGATAACTCAAGGTCACTTCTTCTTCGAGAAAAACAAATTATAAGTCATATGATATCCTCGAACATTAGGTATAACTTAAAATGAGTTATTGAATTTGTTAAGATAACTCAAGGTCTAATAAACTTATAGGCAAAGATTAGTATTCATAAAAGATGTGATATGACAAGGAGTTATTATGCCAATGAGATTAGGAATTGCATTAGATATAATTCGTAAGGAGTTACCTACCTAATCCTTCATATATGACTTGTTGAGATAACTCAAGGTTAATGCATGTTAGAGGATGAGATCCTAACCAAGCGAGGAAGATGAATCAAAAATTTTTCTCGACTCCTATATTAAAAGCTCATAGAACTTGAAGAAAATAGTGAGAGTGAACATAGATTTTACTTCTTTAATTTTTGCTTTATTTTACATTCTATAATTTAATTAACCAAATCGTATACTTTTCTATCTTGTCGGATTGCACAATATAACTGGTAACACATTAATACGATCGATCATTGATGAAAGTAATAGCTTCAATGGTTGAACTTCCTTAATTGGAAAATTAATCCGAGGACGAGTCCCCTAACATAAGAAAATTCTTTATACAATAGAGAAACCTCTCCAAGTTGAGCCTCATTAGGATCAAGTCGAAGCTCATATAGCATGGATCAAATATAGAGATGATGCGATCACTACTTAGAGCATCATACTTGCTACTATGATGTTAAAGCATAGGCACTAACATGAAGGCACATAAGCCTTTGATATCATAGCAAAGCTCAAAAGCTTATTTGAGGAGAATAATAGGCATGGGTGCTATGAGATAATGAGAAAGCTCTTTAAAGCCGGAATGGATGAGAGATCTAACGTAAAAAAGCACATCATTAAAATGATAAGCTATATTGATATGCTTGGTCGAGCTTGAAGTTGGAATGGATGTTGAATTATCCATTAACCTAGTATTGTAATCGTTGTCGAATAACTTTGAATAGTTTATCATGAACTTTAACATGATACACATGTAAAAAAACTCTTGGAGAGTTGTTATCCATGCTCGGAGAAGCTTAGCTTAAAATTAACAAGAAGAATAAGAGTTTTTTACATCTTGATAATAAGGGAAAAGGCATGGTAAAGGGCAAGAAAAGGCCCAAGAAGAAGAAGTCTTCAATTGCACCTATCGAAGAGGTGAAAAAGGTTAAGGCTTAGAATAACTCAAAGGTTGCGGTTTGCTTTCATTACAATAAGAAAGAGCATTGAAAGCGCAACTATAAGGAGTACCTCGAAGAAGTAAAAAGAAGAGTTATATAACCACCTCAAGTCTTTATGATATTAAAACCGATATTTTAATTTCTAATTCCACTTGTATATGATACTAGATATGATATTCACATTTTTGAAATGTGGAGAAGCTTAGAAAAGGAAGGAGGATAGCTTAAAAGGAGATGACCTACAAGACAATAATGGATCAAGAGTTGAACCATTAATTGTAGGCATTTATGAGATAGGATTACCATGTGGGTATGTGCTAAGACTCAATTATTATTATTTAGTATATACTAATGATATTATTTTCATTTCTTATTATGAGCAAGTTTTTCATTTTAAGAATAATGATTATTTTTAAAAATGAGCTTTTATATGAAAATATCTTGATAATAATTATATATTTTGAACATAACTCCTATGTATATAACATAGATGCTAAAAGACTCCAATAATCTAAACAACATACACTTGTAGAATTGTCAACTTAACTGTATAAACAAGAATCTAACATCCAATTTACTTATAAATGGATATCTAAAATCATTCGATGATGCCTAAAGAATCTTGTTCACATGAATCCCCTTTTAGTGGAAAAGGAAGAAAATGCTATTAGTTAGTTTGACCTTACACATAGAGATGTATTAAGGCCCATGTTAATCCATGTAAGAGGAGAACATGATTATTTCATAATCTGTAGTGGTAATATGTCATGTTTTGAATATGTAAATAAGACATACATTTGAAACATTTGAAAGGTTCAAAGAATTTAGATTTAAAGTCAAGAAATAAACTAGCAAAAGTATTAAGACATATCGATGAGATTGAGGTGATGAATACTTAAGCAATGAATTTTAGATCATCTAAAAGAGAATAAGATTTTTTATCTATGGAAATTACATGTTAGGCATGATCTGGTCCATGATGAGTTAAATTAATATCCTCACATTATTTTAGGATAGTTATTCCTCACTATAACCTTTATTATGAATAGGATTCTAATTAAGTCTATTTGATTAGACTACATATGAGATATGAAACGAAAAAAAATAAATTTATCTTTCCTTAATGATTTGAGGCTATAAAACATGTGTCAAATGGTTTAACAAAGAAAATTAAAAGCCTAAAATCAACGAAGTGTAAATATATGAGATTTCTAAAAGAAACAAATGGATATTATTTTCCTAACACAAGAACAAAGTGTTGTTCGTGACTAGGCAAGCTATTTTCCTTGTAAAGGAATATATGGATGCTAGAAATAGTGGAAGAAAATTAAAACTCAATGAGATTAGAGTAGACTCATAAATTAATACTCCATTAATTGAACTCTAAATAGATAGGTTACAAGATGTTGTAACTATCCACAATAAAAATATAAGAACTTCATAAGTCTAAAAGGAATTCTTCAAAGGACAAAATGATATGATCTTCTTATCTTAACAAATGGCTATATGTGCCCTAAAAAGGATGATGAAGTTAATGATTATAAAAAGACAATGTTAGACATTGACTCCTAGAAATGACAAACAAAAAGAAGGTGTAGATGACACACCCTAATTGTTCTAAAGAACTTGTAAATAAGATTTACAAAATGCAAAAATTCATTTATGGACTTAAACATGCCGCTAGGAATTAGAGTCAATTTTTTAATGAAATAATCAAAAATTTTGATTTTTCATGAAAAACAAAGATGAACCATGTGTTTATAAAAGGTTAGTGGAAGCATACTAATCATGGCTATTCTATATAAAAATTAAACAAACCACTTCTTGTCTTTAAACATTATCATGTTTCAATCCATAATAGATTGAAATATCTAAAAATAATTTTCCCAAGTATGACATAGAGGGCAACTTACATTCTAAGAGTCGAGATTTATATAGATAGATCACTTAGAATGTGAGGAGTCTCTTAAGGCGAATACATTAACATGATGCTAAAAGGTTTAGTATGAAAAAAATTAAAGAAAGATTTCTTCCAATGTCACAAAGCTTGATGGTCAATCATACGGGATCCATAGCCCAAGCTAATAAACCAAGGTCTTATCAATGATCCAAGCTCGTACTCCGTCGCTACCACTTGATTATAGAAATAAATAGTCATGACAACATAAGTATAGAAGAGGTCCTTACTAACGATAACATAGCTGACCCCTTGACTAAACCTTTTGCATAAGCTGCAATATGAGACCTTTATTCAAACGTCGGGTTTAAGAGACATGGCTGGTTGGCTTTGATGTAAATGTGAGATTGTTAGTATAGGTGCTCAAGATCTAACCTTGTTTGGATGAGTTTGAATTATTATATTATTGAATTATTTATATTATTTATCATAAAAGAAGTCTTTATATTAATTCTTATTATTTTCATTTATTCATTGTATAGAACTAGATAGAAGTCCATATGATATACATTTCTTTAGTAATTGGTCAAAAGATGTGAGCCAAACGCTAATGCATATAAATGATATCGAGTAAATGTCTTAAGTCGTAGCATAGTTAAGAATGGGATATTGATTGCATACGATTAGACTTATGAGTATTATGCTCATACTATATGATATATGATAGCATTAGAAGATCTCAAACCTATTGACATGATAATGTTAAAGCAAGTACTTAGGTAATTTATGTTAGAGAACATATCACTAGACTTTACTCACCACGAGAACTCATTTGGTTTAGTTTATGGGAATCTCATACGAGATGAGTACAATTAGTCCTTAGATTTGAAGTCATTATGATTATCTCAATGGAGGATTTATATACTTTGATACTTGTTTTAATGGACCTAGTAAAGAGTTACACATGGACGATTTATTGGGTACACTAGGAATCTAATGAAGGTAGCTAAATGACTAAGATAGGATAATGTCATTCCTTTTATGCTAAAGAAGCTATCATATTACTCGATGAATGTCTACTCAAGAAATCTGTGGTCACGATAGGAGTACACTAATAGAGCGTAGTTGTTTTACTCTAAGAGATATGACATTTGAAAATCGAAGAAAACTTATGTGATCGTGATTAAACAAGGCTAATAATCAAGTTTGAGATCATACTCGTGATAAGTTGACATGAGGAATAAATTATATAGTAACTATGCTTGTGAAAGATAATTATGGATTAATTAATCCTACTAAAGAATTGGGTAATCATAAGGCCTTGTTAGAAGCCAATATTGACTTATGTATCAAGAGATTTCTTAATACATTATTAGCATATCTAGGAGTCTATTGAGTCACACGCATAAGTTTAAGCATTCACATGATTAAAAAATAGCAAAGATGTTGAAAAAAATTTCAATTATGAAAGTTTTCTATTTTGGAAAAGGTTTTCGAAAATATAAAGTTTCCTAAAATGGAAGTTTCCTAAATGGAAAGTTTTCTATTT
Organism: Dovyalis caffra; assembly: GCA_963924115.1. Lineage (NCBI taxonomy): Eukaryota > Viridiplantae > Streptophyta > Magnoliopsida > Malpighiales > Salicaceae > Dovyalis > Dovyalis caffra. The sequence continues at coordinate 13,278,188 of CAWUPB010001108.1, forward strand.
TAGAAATTAGTTTTCTAATTTAAAAGTTAGTTCCAAGTCCGAAAGTAAGTAATCTAAAATGAAAATGAGTTTTCTAATTTAGGTTTAAGGGTAATTTGAAAAAATATTTCCTAATGTGGCCTTCCTAAAATTATCGACTTGATTTACTTAGATAGTCCAAATTAATTAATTGGATCAAAATAGTTTTTGACCAATAGGTTTAATTAAAAGCACTGAAAGATATTTTGATAGAAGGATAAACATGAACCTTATTGGATAAGGATGAATGTTTTACGAGATAAAGATAAAAAGTCTACATGTTAAATAACTCCTAATCTTTGGAGGATTACAAAGCAACAACCAAGAGTCCAATAAGGACTAGTTACTCGCCCTCCTTTCTTGTCCTTGGAGAATAAAGAAACTCTCTCCTTATAAATAGAAAGAGAGGTGTGGCAAAAAGGAAGAAGTTTTTAAGGAAGAGAGAAAATTTAGTACAACAAGAAAAAAGAGACACATGGCTCAAATAAGAGCTAATAGAAAATTGGTTTCTCCCTAACCATTACATTCCATTTTTTCCCCTCTCACTCTTTGGGTTATCACAAATATTACTCTAATTAGATTTACGTAGGAAACATTAAACAAGTTAGAAAGATGGAGCTAGCACTATATCAATTTTGAGTGCTTCTTTTATAGATGCTTGAACTGTGTGGATTATCAATAAAGGTCGGACACTTGATGACTCTTCTCTATAAAGATTTAGATCTATGCTACAAGATGTAATCCTTTATTCATTGCTTTAATTCATAAATATATAATTAGTTGATTCAACAACATGATCTTGAGTCTGTTTAGATGGAGAAAAATTATGTTTTATTTTGCATCGCTATAGGATGCATGATCCTTCACTTAACCTTTTTCACGGACGTGATACACTATGGTGTGTCTTAAACATTTCAACCAAATCATTCAACCACGAAGCAAAAATCACATAAGTATAACAACAATTTAAAGTTACATAACCATATTAGTAATTTAATTAATTTACGAAATATGATACAAATTAAATTTAATACAAACTAAATTAAAAGCGTTAGAAAAAATAAATTACTGTGAAAAGGCTAAATAAATTTGATTATTGAATTAGGGTTAGTTCTAGCCTTTTTAACCACGATGGAGACTGATTATTCAATCAATTTGGAAAAAGAGATGACTACCCATTGTCGATTTGGATTAGACGACTACTAGATCGAGGTCTGTAGGATCGAGGCTACTAGATGGAGTTGTAGGTTGAGTGCATGTGACTTAGGTGCTTGGAGCATACACGGGTTACGCTAAAGTCGAAGCCATAAAGAATTAAGGTCGGTGCGATTAGTGAAGTGTGTATGATCGAAGGCTACAGTTGAAGGCATGAAGGAGCTAATAGATCGGATAACAACTTTAATGTAGAGCTAGAGGTATGGCATCAAGTGGCGCCGAAGTTAGAGGCATGGAAGACTATCAAATAATGAAGATTGGTCGCTAGTTCGGGGAGGAGGAAGTTTCCATGATCTGGAGGAGGAGGAGCTAAAGGCTAAAGGAAACCAAAGGGTGACCTAAATGGTGGATGGCGGTAGCTTCGGATGGCTAGGAAGATAGTGGGAGAAGCTAGATTGATTATTAATAATGGCTAGCATGATTAACGAGTTGGAACGACGACATAAGGCTATTGACCGGTCGGCGTGATCGGTGGTCGAAATAGTTACATGAGGTCGTTGCATTGAAGTGACTATCGATCAAAATTTTTGGAGAGATAAAGAAAGTCAATTTAATTTTTAGAGAGAAAAAAAGTGGTTGGAGGGGGAAGAAAATATGAGTATTTATACTAAGCTTTTAAGGTTTTTTAGGACAAAGTTAGTTTGGTCCCTTATCTTGTAGGCTTGATTGATTTTGGTCTTTTTCTCTTTCTCTTTTCGGTTGCATCCCTCGATAGTATTTTTTAATTCCTTTTCTTTTTTCCTTTTTTTATTTTTTATTTTTATATTTTTTTGGAAAAAAATTTTGGTGCTCGTAAAATGAATACATTAATATAATAATACATCATAAAAAAATATAATAAAAATATGCATAATAAGTATTCTTTTCCATCAATGAGAGTAATCAAAATGTGATGATTATAGATAGAACTAGTAAGTGTAAAAGACATGTTGGAAGGGATATATAGCAACGAGCTCTATGTAGGTACCTAATGATCATCTTATTGGGGCATGGGCCCTCATAATGAAAAAGGTTCAAAAGTACCGCCATATGGTCCAAACTCATTGGAGACGGGCTGAGACATGTTAAACAATGATGGGTATGACATGGGATTTGTAGGAGAGAATGCATAAATATTGAGAAGACATGCGATCCGGAACCAAAGCGAAGTCTAAACCTATGTCCACGACCATTGCCACCATTAGTATAGATACCACGACCCTCACCATCCGATATGGACAATCGTATGCAAGAACGTCCCTACCACAAGGTATAACCTACACATTATCACATCATATAGTTAATCAAACACAACGATTATAAAATATCTCTATCATAATAAATAATTTAAAATATATTTAATATTAGATCAACAAATATTTTCATAATTAAATTGAAACATGCACACAATATGTTACCTTAACAATTTAATTTAAGCTAGAGAGGGGACAATCTAACCTTACTCGCTAATCACTATCCCGGTCATCATTATCACAATTTTCATCTAAGTCTTGCTTTACCTTTGTTTCAAATTCAACATCATCCTCTTCATCCATTTCTAAATCTAGTAACGATCTAGTTGGATCAATCAATGATTGAACCTCATCATCATCAACTTGGAAGACATTATATTAGGCTTTCATATCATTCACTTGAAATGGTTTTGTATTTTTTTAGATTATATTAGACGATTATGACATATACACCACCGTCCCGGATTTTACCTTATATATAGCCGACCAATCGAGCTTGATGCAATTTAAGGTAGGATATATGCCATAATATACTTAATATGCTTGTGTTGCTAGGATAAAGAGATCGAATCTGCTCGACTTCCTACGACTATGTACCTTTACTAGTCTTACTAATCATGAACCCTTTTATCAATGCCAAGTGAAGTATCACACAATATTATTTGAATAATATGGTTTTTTTTATCCGTAATGCATGATACTTAAGTTTCAACATATCGATCAACTTACCGTAGTAGTCATTTTCTTCAATACTATAATTAACTCTTTTTACATACACTCCACTACACATTGTTGCTTTGTCTAAACCATGGCCTTCGGTGTAAACTTGTATCTATTCACAATATATTACGGATACGACTTTGCTATTCGTAAAGGCCCTTTTGTGAGATATTTAATATAATGGTTGGTGGTCGAGTTAGGTTATGCATTACTTGCCTATAAAGTTAAAGTATATTCCTTATTATTAGTATAACATTTCATCATTACATCTTACTAGTAAAACGAATTCAAAATTGATAATACTCACATATCGAGGAAACCATGATGCAAAATTATTTTTAATCCAAGCATCAACCTCAAGCCTCAATATGTGAGGATTACTTTAATGAAGTTGGCTAACAAAATACCTATCAAAAGAACAACAATTTTTATATTTTTAATGTCTTTATTATATATCATTGATCATTAATGAAGTTGAGTATTGAAAATGTTATTAATTTTAATACTTACTTAGTGTGAGATGCCATCTCATCGTAGTTTAATAAAATATAGGTATGGAATGTAAGCTTTTTTTCATCTATCAACATATGTGATTTTCTTTGACCAAGAGATCGACCTTTCGATTTGAATATAACAAGCATCTTGTCACCGTCACTTGATTCTCAAGCACACTTAAAGTTATGTAGTACTTTTTGATACCTTTTATGCACATGAGGCTCGAAGTAGTATGAACATAATGTTGACTCTTCTTCCATTAAATATGCATTGCATATTGACCTTTCAAGTCTAGTTTTTTTCTTTACATTATTTTTTAGTTTTTGAAGATAATTACATTATGTACTTAAGTTTGTTAAGAAATATTTCAAAAAATAATTTAATCAAGGTTTCAAAATCAATATCTTTATCTTTTAAATAGATACATCCATAGATATTGTACTAGTCTTGTTAATTTTACTTCATATGCCAATTAGACTAGAAGATGTTTCGTTGAATTAAAGAAACTTGATGAAAATATGTGCTCAAGTTTGCATAAAATTAAAAGTATCTCTATCTTGAGATGCCTCATATCCTCAACCCTAATGGCGGTAGAAGTCAATTTCTTGAAAAATAAGTTCAACTTAGTAAGTGCTTGCCAAATATTTTTTGTTAATAAGTCACAATATGCGATATGTATTAATCTTTATATAAATACATGACAATAATGTCTCTTCATGCCATACAATTTGAGGTTGTTCATATCGGCATACCATCCCAAGTTTGACACATATTTGTTGAGAAACCCGAGTTGTTTAAGCCATTCAAGCATTTGTATTTTTTGTTGCTTATCTAGGTTGTAATTTTAAGGTAGTTTTTAGATTCTTCATCTCTTTCTAATTCTAGCCACCAAAAATAAAGTCTCAAGTTTTTTCTAGAGTTGATATTATCTTTGATTTTTTCGACACACTCATATTATATCAAACACATTATCAAAGATATTTTTTTCAATGTGCATCACACCTAAATTGTACCAAATTAAATTGGAAATCTAATATGGAATATCTCAAAATATATTTCGTTTCTTCCGATCACAAACACTAGATGTACTTGCTATTACAATCTTCGAAATTGTCTTTCGTGACTTTCATCAACCTCTAATTTTTTATTTTATGTAAAATATCGGTCCTAGATCGGATCGGAGGAGCAATGTCTATGATACTATATTTCTTTTGAAAGAGTTCTTGTTCATCCTAAATGGATGACTTTCTAACGAAACGTACGATGATTGTCAAACAACAAGGTCTTTTTGCCATTATGGAGATTGAAAGTATCATAATTTTTCATGTAATAATGGAATGTTATTTTCCTCGTAACACTACAAGCAAACAACATTGAATATATAGGAAAGTCATCGATTGTCTAAATGATCGCAGCTCATATTTGAAAATTCCGCATACAAGACACATCATTGGTAAGCACACCAACTTCCCACAAATCAATCAACTATTTAATCAAGGGATGTAAGTACATGTCTAGGTTGATCTTTAAATTTTTTTGTTACGGGATAATTACGATTAAGAACATATATTATTTTTTTATACACTTTCATAGTGGTAAATTATAAGGTGTTACAATTACAAGCAACAAAGAATATTGTTCTCCAAATGGACTAAAAAGCTAAAACCCATCGGTGTAGACTCTCGATCTAACATTCCTAATTTTTGAAGGAAAAAAAAGATGAGTTTGATCAAAATGCCACCATGCAAAAGAGTCAAAGTAATGACACATGACATCTACTTTAGCTTCATGTTCAACATGTCATGTCATGTCACTAGGCTGTAGCATGCGATGGATACATCCTCTATAGCAAGAGGGTTAGGGGAAATAGTATATTTTTCTATATAGGACATAAGTTTCTCTAACTAATCCTTGCTTACGACTTTGATATCGAGGATGGTCACAGATTTTGTAATCAATTCTCTCATTATCTTCATCCTTATAAATCATACATCCATTTATACGAGTTGCGGATTCATTCAATCGGTAAACCTATTAGTTCCACTAATTTTTTTGTATTGTAAAAGTCTTCGACATACGGTTATGAACAAACATTAACTCTTTCATAAGTTGACTTAAGTCTTCGTAAAACCTCTTTAAAAATGATATTCGGACTTAAGGTGTAACCAATGAGCTAATGCGAGATAACTATGAGTGCTTTTCTAAATATGGCTAGATCTCTCTATTCGATACATTCAATAAATCATAAAATGCATGGGCAACAAGATTTGAGACTTCTTCTATGTTAAACGAAACAAATGATGGATCGGCTACATCCATCGTCATTAAGTGATATGGATTGCTTAGAGGTTCATCAAATATTTGTTCGACTTTAAAAAAAATTTCTCAAATTATTATCATAAACCACCAACTCACTTTCTCCATGACGTCTCTATACATAATATATGAACAGAAAACCATATTTCATCAAATGGTACTTAACTATATTAGGATCTTCATAACTATAATTCGACACATTTTGAGCTTACACGGATATCTTATCTTATTTTCGTCCATACACTCGGGATGACTAACAACAAAATCAACAAATTCATTTATCCTATCAACGAAACACTATTTTAAAAGACCATTGGAATATCTATGGTCAATCAATGAATGATTCAAATTCATAATTAGTTTTGTCTGCATATTTGAGCAAAAAATAAAACAACTAGTTATTATCATTTAAAAATTATGTATTAGACATCATACAAATGTTTGTTATAATTAATTAAAATTCTAACAAAATTTTGGTAGAGTTTTTTCTATAAACTTGGACATTCCCCAATTAACAAATAACATAATTAACACCAAATTAATTATTCTCGTCTTCCCATCTCCATCTCGGAGCATTAACACCGACCTTATACCTTCTTAATTATTTCTCTAACGATGTCATATCCTTAAAGTGTCACCACAATATCGGTGACCAAGCACTTCTTTTTTTTTTTTTTTTTTTACATTTAAATTATAACTAGATAAATAATTCAATAAGAAACTCGATGGAAAATAATATACCAAATGATTTCATACAAGCATGAACTATAAAATTATACCAAAATAAATAAATTTAATACCTAATTAATTTTTTTTTAACAATTCATAAATTTAATTAATGCCAAATTAACTTATTTTAACACATAATAAAATTATTTTACTCCTAAATCAATAAACTAACACCTAATCAATTTTTTTAACAATTAATAAATTTAATTCACACCTAATTAAATTACCTTAACACCTAATAAAATTATTATACACCAAAATAGATAAACTTAACACCAAATTAATTTTTTTAACAATAAATAAATTTAACTAACACCTAATTAGCTTATTTTAACACCTAATAAAATTATTTTACACCTAAATAAATAAACTTAACACCTAATTAAATTTTATTAACAGTTCATAAATTTAATTAACACCTAATTAAATTACCTTAACACTTAATAGAATTATTTTCCACCTAAATAAATAAACTTAACACCTAATTAAATTTTTTAAACAATTAATTTAATTAACACATAATTACCTTATTTTAACACTTAAATAAAATAATTAACACCAAATTAACATAATTAACTCCTAATTAATTATTTTAACAACCAATTAAAATTTTTTAAAAATTAATTAACTTGATTTACACCAAATTAAGTTATTTTAACACCTAAAAAAGATAATTAACACCAAAATAACATAGTTAACACCTCTTTAATTATTTTAACACAAAATTATTTTTCTAATAACTAATTAATTTAATTAACACCCAATTAATTTATTTTAAGACCCAAATAAAATAATTAACACCATATGAGTTAAACTAACACCTAATTAAATATGTTAATGCCGAATTAACTTATTTAACACCTAATAAATTTTTTTTACACATAAATAATTAAACTTAACACCTAATTAAAATTTTTAAACAATTTAACTAAATTTTTTAAACCATTAATTAGTTTAATTAACATCTAAATAACTTATTTTAATACATAAATAACATAATTAACACCAAATTAATGTAATTAACACCTAATTAAATATTTTAACACCTTATTAAATTTTTTAAACAATTAATTAATTTAATTAACACCTAATTCACCTATTTTACCAACTAAATAACATAATGAACACCAAATTAACATAACTAACACCTAATTATTTTTTTAAAAAAATTATTTAATTTAATTAGCACCTAATTAACTTATTTTTAACACCTAAATAACATAACTAACACCAAATTAACATAATTAATACTTAATTAATTTTTTAAATAATTTAATTAACACCTAAATAGCATAATTAACACCAAATTAATTAAACTAGCACCTAATTAATTATTTTAACACCTAAATAACTTATTTAATACTTAATAAAATATTTTTTTACACTAATTAAATAAAATTAACACCTAAATAAAATTTTTAAGCAATTAGTTTAATTAACACTTAATTAACTTATTTGAGCACCTAAATAACATAATTAACACCTAATTAATTAGTTTAACACCTAATTGAATTTTTTAAAAATTAATTAATTTAATTAACATCTAGTTAACTTATTTTAACACCAAAATAATATAATTAACACCTAATAGAATTATTTAGCAACTAACAAATTAATCCTAAAAAGAACTAACTAACAATTAACGAAAAAATAATTAAACAATATATATATATATATATAAGTATTGAAATCAAAGGAAAAAATCAACTTACACATTGAAATCAAAGGCAAAAACCAAGAACTCACAATGATTGTGTTGGGAAGCCATCACAAATTATGAAAGAGAGAAGGGAGGAGGCTGCTGCTAACACTAATGGATCCACGAGAGAAAAGGAGGGAAGGGAGGAGGAGAAGAAAAGGGGAAAAAGAAAAAGAAAATGAAAGAGGAAAAGGGAATGGATGGAGGGGAAGGAAAAAGAAAAGAACAAAGAAAGGAGTTTGGATAGTTTCATGGCATCAATGGAGGATTTTTAGGGGATGGTGGTGATGGCGAAGAAGATGAAAAAAGAAGAGACATTATCAAAAAAAATAGCAATTAGAGACAGTATAAATCCTTACTAAAAATAGAAAAAACATCGCTAATAATAATTAGTGATGATTTAAAACCCTCTAGAAAAGCCTTCTCGTTAAATATTTTGCTTTGTTTTATTAAAAACCTCATTGAAAAGCTAAAAAATCGTCGCTTAAAAGCATTTAAAAGTCATGGATTTAGCAACGGTTTTACATAACCATTACTATTTTGTTGTTATTTAATAACATATTAGAGACAATTTTCAAAAATCATTACTAAATATGACCAAATTTGGCATGGTATTTAGTACGATTTTAAAACCAGTCACTAATTTTTTTAATCTTTTAATTTCATATATTTTTAGTTAGTTAATTATTTCATCGTGTACATGTCACTAATAAGAAATATAAAATCCAATCCAATTTAACAACTATAAGAATGATATGAAATAGATTTATAAATATTACAAAACCTTTATAATATATAAAATTCAATCAAATTAAATATATATATTCAAACACAAAATTATATTAAAGTTTATTAATATTTTGGTAAAAAATAAAAAATAAAAGTGATAAAAATATATATTATGATGAAGGGGATACTTGTCATGACATATCATCTTTTTCATCGGATGTATAATGGTTAGTCGGAGAATTGATGGATGAACTACCTCTTTGCATATTTAGCAATATCTATTACATCTCGTTGCATCATCACATGTTACTCTTGAGTATACTTGCTCTAATCACCTTTCACTTTTTAGGAGCAATGTAAAAGTACCATTTAGTTTCTAGATCTTTTCTTCTTGTTTAGAAGTATTGGCCTCCATTTCCTTTCGATGCACCTCAATATCGACATGAAACTATGATGTGGCTAAACTAGAGGATATACTAATGTTAGAGTAATAGTGAGAGGGTTATGACTCGAGTCCATACATCATCTTTCTCTTACTTGTCTCCTCCTCTAATAGCTCTCTTAAAAATCTCGTTTATGTCGATACCGGGCAATGAAGTACCCTCCGTTTCTCGACTAGCAATCTCCTACTCAAATTGTTTCTCGATGGTCTCCTACATAATTATACAAATTTTATATATTAAATAGTTATCTCAATAAGTTATATAAAAATGACATACATGTTTAATGAGCATATAAATTACTTATCTCGATATTTCTTGCCTATTGATCAATGAATACGTACTTATTATCAATCTACTTCCTATGAGTCTTCAAGAAAATCTCATGAGCATTGAGTTCATGATCCAACTCCTTATGCTAAGACAAATATACTTAAATATTTATTAATATTGCAATACTTACAAATAACAAAGAATATATATATATATATATATATAATTTACCATGTGTATTGCATGCTCCTTATAGATAATCGAACCTCTTGTATGTCTAGATGGACCAGCTTTAATGCCACCCATCTCACTTTTGTGGTTTTGGGCCACGAACTTAGATCGAGCACAAGACTCGGGTTTTACCCATTCTTTATGCCATGCATCCCATATCTCAAGTGAGATATATGTTGGTTTGAGGTTTTTCTTTACCTAATAAAGAAAGTTGGAACTTTGCTTTCTTGTTAGACTCTACCAAGCTTTCTTTATGCCTAGCTCGATCTTTCAATCCCATAAAAAGGACTTCTACAATAACGTTAAAAATTTTCATTAGTACATTTAAATGAACATTAATATTTCTTAATTAAAATAATTGTCACATAATAAATTAAGCTAAAAACTACTTTAAACTCTCCTCATTAGAACTTTTTAATTTGCTCATTAATTGATTTTCACGTCGATTTGGATAGGTAAATATGCTTATGGAATGTCTTATAGATCCGATGAACATAAATATTGAAAGGATACAAGTCGTCGAACGAGACATGAATTAATGATAAATGAATGATAGATGTAATAATATATACATCAAAAAAATATTTAAAAAATATGCATAATATGCACTCTTTGTCATCAATGATAGTTATCATAATTCGAGGATCGTATATAGATTCGATAGGTGTAGAAGGCAAACTAGAAGGGATGTTTGCCAATGAGTCGTGTGCAAGAGCACATTGGTCATTCCGTTAGGGTGAAGGCCCTAACGACAATGAAGGTTTAGATGGGTAGGAATGTGGAGGTCCATAATAATGGGGCTCAAGCTAAGTCATGTCAAATGTGATGGTCGCCTATGGTTTGACCTTACATATAACCAACCAATTATGCTTGATGTGCTTTGATGTAGGATATATTGCATATTACATTTGGTGCACTTGTGTTATTAAGATAAAGGTATTAAACATGTTCGATGTTCTATGACTATTTACTTTTACTAGTCCATACCGATCATGAACCCTTGTATTAATGTCGAGTGTATTATCATAGCAATCACAATTGAATAATACAATTCTCTTAATTGGTAATGTAAGATACTTAATTTTCGGTATATCAGTCAACCTATCGTAATAGTCTTTTTCTCAACACCGTAATTAATTCTTTTTACGTACACTCCACTACATATTGTTACTCTATCCAAACCATGATCTTTGATGTGAAACTTGTACCCATTCATATTGTATCTTAGATGCAATTTAACTATTCATAATGGCCTTTTTATAAGATTTTTAATGTAATGGTCGGTTATCATGTTAGGTTATGTATTTCTTATCTATAAAGTCTAAATTCATTCATTACCGTTAGTATAAAATTTCATCATTGAATCTTAACAACAAAATGAATTCAAAATTTATGATACTCACAGATTGACTAAACCATGAGGCAAAATCATTTTCAAGCCGAGCATCAACCTTGTGTTTTAATATGTCGGGATTACTTTGATGAAGTTGGCTCACGAAATAGCTATCCAAAGAAAAAAAATTATAAAATTTTTAATTTCTTTATTATATATAATTGATAATTAATGAAGTTTAGTATTGGAAATTTTGCTAATTTTAGCACTTACTTAGTGTAAAGTGTTACCTCATCACAATTCAATAAAATGTAGGCATTAGATGCAATCTTTTCTTCGTCTATCAACATATGTGATTTTACTCGACCAAGAGATCAACCTTTCGATTTGAATATAGTAAGCATCCCTTCAATGTCATCACTTGATTCTCGAGCACACTTAAAGTTACGTGACACTTTTCAATGTTTGGTATGCACATGAGACTCAAAGTAATATGAACGGAATATTGACGCTTCTTTGACTAAAAATGGTATATTAGACTTCAACTCTCATTTTGTTCTTTACATTGTTTTTTAGCTTTCGAAGATACCTGCATTATATATGTATGTTAGTTAAAAAATATTTTTAAAAAATGAATCAAGGTTCACAATCAATATATTTACCTTTTAAATGGATAAATCCATCAATATTATACTAGTCTCGCTATTTTTGCTTCATATGCCAAGTGGATCGAAAGATGTTCAATTGAGTAAAAAAAACTCGGTGGAAATATATTCTCAAGTTTGCATAAAATTAAAGGTATCTTTATCTTCAAACGGCTCATATCTTTAACCTTAATGATAATAAAAGTCAATTTCTTAAAGACTAAGCTTAACTCAATTAGTACTTGCTAAACATTTTTCGGTAATAGGTCACGAAATGCGACAAGTATTAACATCCGTATAAAAACATGATAGTCATGACTTTTCATGCCATGCAATCTAAGGTTTTTCCTATTGACACATGTAGCCAAGTTCAATACATATCCGTTGAGAAAGCTGAGTTGTTTAATCCATTCAAGCAATTGTAGCTTTTGTTGTTTGTCTAAGGTGTAACACGCTTTAGGGTATTTTTCAAAGTTTTATCTCTTTCTAATTTTATCCACCGACAATAAAGTTTCTAATCTTTTCTAGAGTTAGCATTGTCTTTGGTTTTTTCTAACACGCTTATAACTATATTAAACACATTATCGAAGACATTTTTTTCCATGTACATCACATCTAAATTATATTGAATTAAATTGGAACTCCAATAAGGAAGATCCTAGAATATGCTTTATTTCTTCCAACCATAAACGCTAGATGTACTATTGTTACACTCTTTAAAACCCTCTTCCATAACTTTCAACAATCTCTAATTTTCTATTTCATTCAAAATATCTAATCTAGACATGATCGAAGGAGCAATGTTTCGATAACGATATTTCTTTTAAAAGTGTTCATGTTCCTCTTAAGAGGATGAATTTTTTATAGAAACTTACGATAACTATCAAACCAAGAAGTCTTTTTGCTATTACAAAGACCGAAAGTATCGAATTTTCCATGCAATAAGGGCATGTTGTTTTACCCACAATACTCCAACCCGACAATATTGAATATGCAGGAAAGTCATTGATTATCCACATGAATATGGCTTGCATCCGGAAATTTTGCTTATAAAACACATTATAAGTAAGCACACTAACTTCCCATAAATCAACCAACTCTTTAATAAAAGGGTCTAAGTACACATCTACATTGATTTTGGGATTTTTTTTTCTTATTTTAGGACAATTATAGTTAAGAAAATATATTCTTCCTTCATACACTTCCACGGTGGAAAATTGTAAAGTATTACAATTACGAGTCATGAAGAATATTATTGTTCGGATTGACCAAAATGTTAAAATCCATCGGTGCAAACTCCCAATCCGACATTTCTAATTTCGGATGCAAAAGAAAGATGTGTTTGATTATATGCCATCATGCAAAGGAGTCGGAGAAATGATTCATGACGAGCTGCCTTAACTTCATGTTTGGCATGTCACGTCATGTCACTAGTTATGACACGCATACATCCTCTCGTAATCATAAGGTTAAAGGAAAATAATATTTTTGTATATAAGACATATGTTTTTATAATCGATTGCATCTTAGGAATTTAATATCAAGGATTGATATAGATTTTACAAGTAATTCTATTACTATCTTCATTCCAATAATTATACAACTATTTATATAGCTGTGTATACGTTGAACTCATAAACCCATCGGTTTCACCAACTTGTTTAGACTTCAAGTGTAATAAACATGTCATTGTGGATAACCGAGTGATTTTCTAGATCGGACTAGATCTCTCATTTGATGTATTCAACATATCATAAAATACCAAGGCATTAGGGTTTGGGACTTTGTCTATGTTAGATGGATTAATTGATGGACCTAGTTACGTCCATCATCATTTTATGCTAAGGATTGGCTAAAGGTTTATCAAATATTTGTTCGGGATGAACAAAATTTACTAAGTTATCACCATAAATGATTGGCTTACTTTCTCCATGACGTCTTCACACATAATATCCAACACACAAAATCATATCTCATCAAATGATGCTTAACTATATCATGATCTTCATAACTTTGATCCGACACTTTTTCAATTTACAAGGACATCTTATCTTATTTCTATCCTACACTTTGTATAACTAATGGCAAAATCAATAAATTTATTTACCCTTCTATGAAACCCTAATTTAAAATACCATCGGTATATCCATAGTCGATCCATAAACGATCCGAATTCATAATTATTTTAGCACGAAATAACTTAATTAACACGTATTTAATTAAAGTAACACCTAAATAATTTTGATAAACAATTTTTATTATTTTAATTAAAACTAATTGACTTAAATTAACAACAACAAAACTTAATTAACTACCAAATTGATTAACTAACATGTAATTTTATAGTTTAAATAGAATTAAAATAATTTAATTGTAAACTAATTTACTTAGTTAACTACCTAATTAATTCTTTTAAACAATATTTTAATATTTTAATTACTAATTAGTTGAGTCAATTTAACAATTAAAAAACCAAATTAACTACCAAATTAATCAAACTAACACAAAATTATATGTTTTAAATAAAATTTAAATAATTTAACTATAAACTAATTTACTTAATTAACTACTTAATTAATTCTTTTAAACAATATTTTAATATTTTAATTACCAACTAATTAACTTTATTTAACAATTAAAAAACTAAATTAACTACCAAATTAATTAAACTAACACATAATTATATATTTTAAACAAAATTTAAATAATTTAATTATAAACTAATTGACATAATTTAATGAATACAAAAATTAATTAACACCTATATAATTAAACTAACAAATAATTAATTTTGTAAAATAATTAAATAATTTAATTAACCACAAACTAAATTAATGTAATTAACACGTAAATCACTTAATTAACACATAATTAATTGAACTAACACCTATTAATTTTTTTAAAAAAAATTAAGTATTTAAATACCAATAAATAAACTTAATTTAATTAACAAATGAATCAATACTATTTAACACGTAATTAAAGAAACTAACACTTAAATAATTTTTTAACGGATAATTAAATTAATTAAAAAATAACAAATTAACTATAATAACAAAATAAATTAAACTAACTAACAATTAATAAATAAATTATTAAACAATAAAAATAAAAAATATAAATTATTAAACAAAAAATATAAAATTATTGAAATATATGGAAAAATAAAACTTAATGAGTTACCAATTACACAAATGGAGGAGTAAAGAAGGAAGAGTTGCTTCCAAGAAGGAGGAGGAGTTGTTGTCATTGTACTGCTTCACGAAGAAGAGGAGGGAAGGAAGGAGGAGAAGGAAAAGAGAGAAAGAAGATGAAAATGGAGAAGAACAAAAGAGAGAAAGGGAGCTTGGATGGAGTTGTTGTTGTGGATGAAGGGGAAATATGGAGCTTAGATCTACCGAAAGAAGAAGCGAAGAAGAGAAAAGATGCGAGAAAATGGGGAAAAAAATTCGAGGAATAGGTATTTAGGAATATTAATTTTTAGTGACAATTTATAATCATTGCTAATATTATTATTTTTTAAATTCATTTCCCTCCAATGGTAGTTAGCGACAATTTATGAAAACCGCATTAATTTTGGTGTTTAGCAATGGCTTTAAGCCAAAAAAAACGATCAATATACCCAATATTTTCATGGATTTTAGCTTAAGAGTTTTAGTAATGGTTTTTTAAAAATCGTCACTAAAATCATCTGAAAAAAGAGGGTTTGTTAGTGATGGTTTCGTGAAAACCATCGCTAAAAACCCTAAAAATGAGTGGAATATGTGACGGTCTAAGAAGGCCGTTGCTAAAATCTCCAAATGTATATGTTAGAATTTTTGAAAAAATTAACAATAGTTTATTTAAGCCGTCGTTAATTTCGTCGAAAATGATCTTTTAGCGACAGTTTTCTTAAAACTATCGTTAAAAACTCATTTGGAATTTACAACGATCTTCTCGGACCATCGTTGATTCCCCCAAAAAGGATTTTTAGTGAGGATTTTTCAAAAATCGTCGTTAACAATCCCAAAATTTGGATGAATTTACGATAGTCTTCTTAAACCATTGCTAAAAACCCCATAAATGGTTTTTTGGCAAGGGTTCAACAAAAACCATCGTTAAAAGCTTCTAACTTGGGTCCGTTTTGGAGTTTTTTTCCCCAAATTGTGGCTTATTAGCGATAGTTTAGAAAACAATCGTTAAAAACCAACACCTTTAACAAAATTAGTTACAATTTATTCAAACCATCGCTAATTCTTGATATTTATCAACGAGTTTTCTCTGCCGCTACTAATAAACGGTCGCTATTCCTTTGTTTTTTTATAGTGGGAAGTCTTAAACTTCAAACCGAATAAGAAAATTTTGATGTGCATTGTCATATAGATTAAGGTAGAAGACAAATTACATTATTTTATTTTTCAAGTGTGAGACAATGTAATTGTACTCTTGACTTTCTGTTGGGCCTTGGCATCATAGATCATCCACCTTGTTCGTAATGATTATTATTATTATCAAGTTGGGAGACTTGGTTGTGGTCAAATGATATAATAATTGTTTGGTTATAATTTGAGTCCCAATGTGAAGACAAGCATCGATGAGAAATGCCGCGGAAAGAGAAGAAGATTCACCTGCTATGTTGACAAAATGGATGATATTCTCAGACATCGTTTATGTACAATTCCTAATAAGATAGTACCAATAATGTGGGACCACTAGAAAGCAATACGACATTATATTGCATTGCATGAGGTTGAAGGATTCATATTGTTTCTATCAAACCTGGCTCTGTCTGTATCCGTAACAAGCATACTCAATTCAATTGTTAATCATGGCCCATTAATTTATTCTCTCTTATTCTCACTTTTCTATTAAATACAAAGTAATTACATACCTAAAGTTCTCTCTTATTCTTACTTTTCATTTAAATAGAACGCTAGCTACCGTAAGAATAGATGGAATAAATCAAAGCCTATTGAAGGTATTATATGTTCTTATTGGTTGATATCATCTTTTTGACTTGTAAAATCTATATTAGCATAGTACTTTTGTCTCTTTTCTCTGGTGTTTTATATATATATATTGTATGGTAATATTCTAAAATTGAGTATGAGAATCATTAGACCGACCCAGAACTGCTAGGGTTGGACAACTACTCCAAAATGATTTTAATTCTTGGAAAGTAAGCAACCTTTTGGCCCTTTTCAAAGGAAGAGAATATTATGCTTTACCCTTTCGAGTTTTGACTATTCCTAATCCTAACAACTTTTAAGGAAAATTGGGCCAATAGTTAACATCTCCCCGGCTTCTTGTTGAATCAATAATGCCTTCTTAGGAAGTCTGAGTTGACCGTACACGCGGCAATTTGAAAAATGGGGACCATATAATGTAAGTAGAAAACGAAATACTAATAAATTTATGATTTGACAGACCATGCTTAAAACCACCAATCAATTTTTCTTTCTGTGCTTTGAAGGTTTCGCGAATCCCTCCCTGGTGAACACGCTTTTCCTGATTCTGGAAAGATACAAAACATCCTTGGGTTTTGAACAATTCCTAATTAAGGATTTTCAAACTAATTCTTTTATTTACTCTCTAACGTAACACCATTCTTTGACGCAAGCGCGAGCATATATATATATATATACATACTGGCACATCATCCACCATCCAAGCAGTTGGTGGTAAGAGTGAACATTATTGGGTTAAAATCAAATTAGTAATTTCGATTTAGTTTTGTATAATGAAATTGAAAAAATAAAAATAAAATTGAAAAGGTGAAATTATTTTGGTTTGATTTGATTTTTTTTTTAAAAAAAAAACAATTTGGTTTCTACAGAAAATTAAATATGCCAAACAGCCCCTTCATCCCTTGCCAATTACCCCTTTCTTAATTTCGGCACGTTGGCTGCAACAAGTCAACAACGCTTCGTGGGGTATATAGCTGCTGCACTTGCAATGAATAAGCACGCCCTTTAGTCCTTTACATGTATTTGTGAGACATGAGAACTGGGAAGGAGAGGATGTGTCTTGTGGGGTTCATAGCTGCTGCACGTGCATTGAATAAACACGCCAGGAATGGAATTCAATTGTTAACTTTCTGATGAATGTGCCAAAATGAAGAAGAAACGATGGATGGTAAAGTATATTTTTTAAAATGACACAAGGAATGTTTTTAAAATTGTTTGCTTCAATTAATTATTATATTATTTAATTTTGTATTTTTAGTAAAATAATTAGTTTTGTTTTAATGTAAAATAATTAGTTATTCATTTATTATTTTAAAAAATATTAATATTGAGTTTAATTGTAAAAGAATAATTAGTTAAATCTTTATTTTAAGAAAATCAATATCGAGTCTCCATATTATATTGAGTTTAATTATTATATTTGTTTATAATTTAGTCTTTATGTTGGATTTTTGTGATAATTACTTTTGTTTTTATTTTCATACAATAACTTTCATTTTTAATTAAATTTTCCAATTTAAAATTTTAAAAATGAATGCAATCAATTTTGGCCAATAAATTAATTTATGAATTGTGGCTTATACTTGATGTATTGATGGCAGTAAGCTGTGAAGGGGTAGGAGTCTGGGTTGGATTGGGGAGATCGTCAACTGGGAGCTTTTTTGGTATTGAAGTCGTTGTTATAGGGTTGAGATTCAAAGGGAAAAAAAAATCAATTTTTAACTGAAAACTAAAATACTGAATCGAAAATTTTAGTTTTTTATCCGAAAAACTGAACCTTAATTCAGTTCGATTTTGGTTTTTGTTTTAATCAATTTGGTCAATCGAAAAAAAAAAAAAAAAAAAAAAAAAAACCGAACCGAAAAACTGAATAATCATCCCTAGTTAGTGGCTTCATATCCATTTATTCAAACCATGATGGATCTTTTTTTCAGAACTGAATTTCCACATGAATTAGTAATATGTTTCATTTCATATCAGTAATATATATGAACTATAGGAGAAAATTTTAAGAGCATGATAGAGTTATTTATGATCCAAAGAACCACATAAAACAAACTTTTTTTTTATATAATATAATTTATTTATTTATTTACCTCACATAAGGCTCCTAACAAAATTAATCTATTAAAATTTGAATCACTATTACTAAACTACAAGCTCTTTAGTATAAAAACAAACTTTAAGTCGTCGTTTGGTTATATAAGGAATGAAAAGTCCGGAATGGAAATACATGAATCACAATAAAAATTAAAGAATCGAAATGACACTTGTATTACCATATTGTGTTTGGAATACTAATGAGGAATTGAAATGCAATTTAAATTTTTTAATATCTATTTTTTTATACAAATAAAAATAATGATTAAAAAAATAATTTTATCAAACTATAATAATTATAAAAATAATAAAAGTGATAGTAGTGGTAGTGATGGTGGTAATGATTACAACGATGATGATGATGGTAGTGATGGTTACGATGGTGGTGCTAGTGCTGATTGTGGTAGTGGTGGTTATTATTGTGATGGTGGTTCGATGATGATAGTGTTGATTATGATGGTAGTGGTTGCGATGGTGATTATGATAATGTTAATGATAAAAATAGTTAATAGACAAAAAATAAATAAAATATATTATTATTTTGAAAAAAAATTTCATTCTCATTCCTTATTTTTATTCTCACATCTTATGTAAGAATAAAATTATATGTAAATTTTCATTTTTATTCTCACTCATCATTCCCATTCTCACTTCATTCTTTTTAACCAAACAGCTACAACATAAGAATAAAATTTTCATTTCTATTCTCATTACTCTATTCCCGATTACCAAATAGCACCTAAAAGTTGACTTCAAACTCCTGCCAAATTATTATTATTGTTAATTGCAACCCTCGACAAGTAACGCTTGTGATACAGAGTATAAAAATCTGAATTATCTTCGGCTGATGCACAAAATAAAATAAAAATAAAATTCAGATAATTGCTTAAACCTAATGTTTGAGGAAAAAAAAAAAAAGATAAAATTTCCTAATAACTCAAAAATATTTTCTATTGCTTGGTCTCCATATTCCCCGACTGAAGCTGAGTCATACAAGCCTTAAATTGAACCATATTTTCGTTCAGTTTGCTTCCATGTTCCCTGCGCTGAAGCTGTTGGCCGTTCCCACGAAGCTTCGCTAGCATAGCCACTGCTATTGTCTTCTGGTCGTGAATAGCCATAACTTCCTCCACTTGCCTATTTTCAGAAACGCAAATTAGCTGTTAGGAAGTCTACACACATGCAAAAACACAATTGTTTTTTCACAACCCACAATGCAATCCTCTTGGGCCAGGTTGCCTCAATTTGTAAGGTTACCGCCCTGTTGAAACTCAATACGTATATATATATATATATATTTGGAGGGAACCTAACTAGAACACCAAATTTGGACCAAACAATGCATGCCCCAACTGGCAGACAAAAGCACTGCTATCTAGAAACTATGAATATCTATTAACAAGTCTTAAGAAAACCTGCAAAAGAATGATGACTAACAATGCACATTTCATAATCATGATTTCAACAAAGTTCCCCATGAGGCAACTAGGCACCAAAAAATATTACCACCAACAAAATAATGAACTTCGGCCCATTGGCCTGTTCACATAGACTCCTTAGCACTTATGTGCAAGTTTTACTAACTCAACTCATTAAGGATCATCATTTAAAAGTAAAAATCAAATAACATAATTTGCCAGAAAAGTTTATGCAAACTTACAGTTTCTAAACAAGCAGACAAATATTTCATGCCTGGCAATGCATCAATCCCATGCTGAATTCAAACAATAAATAAATGAGTAAATATAGATGTATATTCTTTCACAACTGTTGTGAAGAAAATCAGAAGCTAGAGACTATCTAATGCTAAAAAGGAAAGGAAAGCAAAGAAGTTTACCAGGCGTTCCACACGTGTTTTGTAAATGAACCCCCCACACAAAACAGAGTTGATGTAACAATGAATCTGTTCCATGCCAATGTGTTCAGTCGTTAAAATTCAGAATGGATAAAGAAACACCCCTTATAACCTATGACATGCCAATGAGGACATAAAATTTCCTTCCTTATCGGTCAATGAAGGAGATGAAGAATATTAAATCAACTGAAAGCAAGATAGTTTTCCAATATAGCCCATACAAAATCTACTTGAAATGTGCTCATAACACTTCTTAAACTGGAAAAATCATAGAATTTCCATACATGCAAGATATGATTCCGAATATGGCCCATCCTCTAGTAGAATCTTCTCTTTGATCCTGCCTATGTTCTGCAAAATTTGAACAAACAACCAGGTTTTTATACAGAAAGCAAGAAGACATTGAAACTAAAGTCGAGCACCAGCAAGTTTTTAGTGGGTATTGACGTGGAAACTTGTTGGCATCTGGGACCACTCAAAAAATGTCATGGTGTGACAATTTGTTACTACCAACAGAGAATTAGGGAAGCACTGACACAACCAAACAGGTTTAGCAAAGCATAGGGCATCATCTATGAGATCATTGATAAATGTACATTGGAGAGACATTAAGATAACCACACATCTCAGGAAAGCTTGGTTTGCTCCAACAGCAATATGAGCTTACCGCAAATTTTGGTAAGGAAAAACTGAATGGGCTCGTAACCCTCAATTGGTATTGTGAAATTAACTTCATATGGTGTATTACGAGCCTCCAGACCTTCAAATTTTACAATTCTAACTTTAGAAGATTATCAAATAAAAGAGATATCAATGACACTGCAAAAAGGGTGGTAACCATACATATCCATTCAACATTTAACAATGTAGGTGTCAAGGTTGTAGGAGGACTTCCAGTCGCCCCTGAACCTGACAACCTAACCTTCAGGCCTTTCTCTGGAAGAACCTGAGACAGCAACCAACATAAAAAGATCAGACATATAAGCAGATACATCATACATCTACAAAATATCAGCTTTTAATCCATGGAACTGACAAGGAGTACCTTAATAATAGGCTTTCGCACCAAAGTGGAAAGGGAAGCAATTGCAGTCATATAAAGGGTTACTTGAGTTTGTTCAGTTGTTAAGCTGCAAAATTAGAACTCACATCATTGGTCAGAGAATAATGCGAGTGCTTTCTCATTAAATGAGCAAAAGTTTTTGTTACACTGGAATAAAAAGACAAAGCAATACCATTCATGGTACAGATCTTTTACCTAAAATCCTGGTGTGACTTTTCAAAGCCCGGCTGAGTCATTCCATTGTAAACCTACAATTTCATGAAGAAAGTGAAACTTCTACAAATGTTCTCTTTTTGCACATTCATCAGCAATAAAAGCATGGCTTCTTACAATTTCCCGTGATTGTGGATGAAATCCAACAGTGAAGCCCTCAAATACCCGAGGACCAGGTTTCTCGCATGGAATTGCAAGTTCAACAAAGACCCTGACAGTGGGAAAAATAGTCACACACTTAGAGAAGTGACTCGACAGTTCAACTAATGACTTGGAAACTTTGAAAAAGAGAAGGGAATCTCTAAAACTTGTTAATTTACAGTGTAATTGCAATTCTTGACACCACAAGAGATTTGAACATTTTGTATCCAATCATTCCCTTTCCACCAAGTTTTTCCCAAAGTAATAGTCATTAATCAATAAGCAGTTTTGTAAATAACTTTTAGTGCACATAGACATAGCTTCAATGTCCCTTTTGATGCAGTGCAGCAGAGGCACCATGCAATTACTTCAAGATGTTTAGCAAGAAGGCTTCACAGACTTCAACTCCTCTCCTCAAAAGTTCCTAGAAGGCCAAATGAGAAATGGAAGGAAGATATTGATTCTTGATTATTTTATTATTTATTGATGACACAGCCAATGTTTTACTTGGCACGTCTCTAAAAAGCCCAGTCAATCACTCATGCTTTAGAACTCTCCATCTCCAGATTTTGACAGTTATCTAAAGGTCTTCTCTGTGAAGAATTTGTGATTCTTCTTTCTAACTAGAAAATCTGACTTATGTTCAAATTTAGTGTCGGACACTTTGAAATTGTTCAATTACATCAACAAATACTGCTTGCTAACCAATCTGGCTCGATAGCCTGATTGATAGCAACAGTCCCCTTAAAGGGTGAGGTTTTGAATTAGACTTCCCCTAAAATGGGAGACGACCCTAAACATGCAATCACCAAAGTAGGAAAAAAAAGAAAAAAAACCGCTTGCTTATGTAACACATCTCATGGCCAAAGACAGCCTCTTACTTGAACCTTTCTGATATGACCGTATTATTGCCTTGAAATAAAGTAATTGATATTACTTGGAAAGTTTCAACGTACAAATATATGCTCTAGTTGAAACTTACACCACCACCAGGTGAAGATGTAATAATATAGAATTATATCTAACCAACCCATTAATGCATATATACTACTCTTACAGACAGTACCATTGGAATCAAATTCTCTTACTTTGTATGTTTACTTCTCAAATTTTTTCATGGGAACCTGGGAATGTGCATCTGTAATCCAGATACACACTCTCTAAATGGACTGCAAACAAGGTAGTTTCCCACCTCTCCTGCTACTTGGTAGTTCTCCTACTTACTGTTTACATGAATTTTATCAATCAAAATAATGAGACGAAAAAAAAAATTCCTGCTCCCACTCAGTGAAAATAAGTCAAAATACACTACTGAACATTTTTTACCCACATGACCACACATTTCTGCACCTAGAACCCTCGAAGTTCAATAGAAAGGGCCTTATAGTTCAATTAAATGCATCTCCAGCATATTAATTTCACAATAATTGATGTAACCATACCAAAATTTGGCTGCTCGCAGAATCGTAAGCTGGAACCTAACTCTATGGTACAATTAAAAGGATTTATGCAGGATAAAACGAAAATCAAAAGCATTGAATGGAAGAGACCTGCAACTTGACTCCTGAGTAATATTGCATATGCATCCAAGTTCACCTGAAATGAGACAACAAAGGTGATGAAACGAGTCTCTACTTACTAGCACAGTGTTTTAGAACAATACCCAATGCACTAGAGATTCAGAAACACAAAAATCGCAAATATAAGTAGAAAGAACAACAAAAGCAATGCACTTCAAAATCAGCCAACCATTAAAAAAGAGTTGTCCCAAAGAAACATAGTCCGGACACAAATAAGCATTATGCTACAATCTTAACAGGAATTGTGAGTTTAACCTTTATATTATTTTCAGTCATATCGGGTGTCCCAGAAAGAATCCAACAAGGAAACATAAGAAAGACAAAAAAGGAAAAAAAGGCAGATTGTGGTGTATAGGATACACATTCAGCACCAGCATCTGTGCACCCGGCAATTGACGATGTCAAATCAAATCGTCCATTAAGCAGTTTGTAGATTTACAAAACCAACTCTAAGGGTGCATTAACCTTCTTTAAACAATCATTATCTAGAATTTTGACTTGCCATTAGGAGTCTTTATTTTCCACAGAATTTCCCAGGTTTTTTGTTTTTCATTAAATTCAGAAACACTAATGAATTATGCTTCCTTGCAACAAAATAAAGAAATGATGAAGAAAACGAACACTATACAGTTCCAAGTGGCCATGAAGCAACTGGATAATGAACGCATATACGAAACATTCACAAACCTTTACACTGTCCATTTAAACAACTTCCACATATGATGTTCACCTGAGATTGGAAAAGAGAGACATTTATCAAGATTATACACATACATTAGCACTATTGAATGCAAAGCTACATTAAATAACAATTTTACAAATGCATGTAAATTCCTTACAAAAATGACACTTACACAATGTTTATTTTAACTCTTTTTCTTTCTTTTCTTTTTGGTGGGGGTGTCAAGCTGTAAAATAAGAAAAGAAACATCATCACAACTGACCTGAGCTGTACGTCCCAGTTTGTCATAACTATGCTCACAATTCATCAAGTCGCCATTGTAATACCCCTAAAGAAAAAGATTTAGATGATTCAGACAATTGGATTTTGAATTCCGGAACTAAGTTGAGAATAGTATCGACAAATATAAATTAGTCAGCCAAACATTAAAAAAGGTTTATTTCCTTCAGCATCATCAATCAGAAAAAACCAATTCAAAACCTTGGGTGAGAAAATGCGATAATGAGAGGATAGAGAGAAAGGAAGGAAGGGGGTTCTAGAAGCGATTTTTCAATGGAAAAACTTCAGAACTTTGTAGATTGAACCTCTACTAAACAAATGGTAAGTAGTACCTGCCATTGCATAGGATGTTTTTCTTATTGCAACTAGCATTTCAAGTATCCTGACAACAGAACTGGCGCTCTCCCAAAATGAAGGCCGAAAAGACATGGATCAGTTTGCAACTCACCTCCATACATGTAAACAAAAAAATTATTCAAAAGAAAGGATCACCAAGGATCATTCTCTTGTATTGTATTCTCATCTTCCTGTGCCCCCCACCCCACTTCTCTCACCTAAGGATTCTAAGATACTTCTTATCTGACAAATTTGATGTCGCCTATTAAGGAAAAGAAGCAGGGTAAAGGTAGAGCATAATGTCATCATCAACAAAGTCCAGAAAGACATAATTTAAAAGCTAAGAGCTTACTTGAACAAAATTGACACGTCCTGAGCCAGCAACGAAGTGGTTGAAATTATTAAATCGGCCAAAATCCACGTATCCCTGCATGCAAGCAAAATGCACTAAACTATAAATGACAACTGCACCACAGAAATATTCTATTACGAACATACACCAACAATCGGCCAAAATCCACATATCCCTGCACAGTATGCAAGCAAAATGCATTAAAATACAAACCACAATTGCACCACAGAAACATTCTATTACAAACATACACCAACTTAAGAGCATATATAGTCTTAAATTTGTTCCTCAGTAGCATAATTGGTTAAGTTTCACGAGTTGTGCACTCAGTCAAAGTAAAATTAATGATCACTTAAAACAATGTTAATCTAATTCTTCCCTATGCATCATGAAATCTTTTATTCCGTCAGTAGTTTACTTAAATCATTACTTATATACTGTCGAGTATCAACTCTAATGAAGTAGGAAGATGATAAAATACTTGAGAACATGGTTTTACAGACTACCATTTGGGATCTAGCCTCCACATCTTTGCAAAATCGAACTACTACGTCCGTGTCCTGCATCACAATACAATTTATAACAAAATAAAAACCCTGAACAACTTCAGATTCTCATTTCAAAACAGCCTAACATTTGAAAAAACAAAATTACCTTTCCTTCATACTCAAAAAAATGTCCAACCCAACTGCTCTAAAAATTAATATCTTAAGGAAAAAAAAAAACCAAAAATCCGAGAAAACACATGTTTTCTAATGTAATTTAGGATACAAAATCAACAAGTCGACTAGAATAATCGAGAGCGTAACAGTTAGAGCTCGGAACAGCAACCGATACAACGCAAACTACTTGTATTACGACAGCTGAAACAAGAACAAGAACAAAAGACCAGACATTCAGAAATTGAAATCGAAACAATTAAAAAAAAATAAAAAATAAAAAATTGCGATAACAGGACTGGATCTAATATGGGAGTAAATAGAAACGAACCATACCAGTCACTATTATTATACATGAACAGTGTAAAGAATCTACAAAACGGTGTCGTTGACTCTGCATCCCTTCAAAAGTTTGTTTACAAGCATATCCTTCCTTCCTTCTCTTCTGTTCTGCGCGGTCGAGGAAGAAGTTAAATTTTAAGAGCTCACAACGGTGGCATTCAGTCACAAACCAAACGACCTGACTTTCGTTCTTGAACGACATGGCGTGATCTGTGAGGTGACTCATGCACAAATTGTAACCTTGTCGAATTTTTTTTTGGAAGTATTGTCGTGCAATGGTCGGCAAAAACCACCCTTTTTTTATTTCTTTTTTTTTTTTTTTTTGGAATTTAAATCTAATCGATTGCCACTCAAAACTAACAAACTCCGGAAACTAACAGAATTATAGTCAACTTCCTACCATAGACTACGTTGTTTGAAAGAAACCGAATTGCACTGTTATAAATATACAGAAATAAAATTGAACTTTTTCTGAAATTTTTTAGCAGTCACAAAATTTTTTAGCTGAAAGAGTGATGAGTTGAGGATAAACAATACAAATACATAAAGGAGGGACGGGCAATAATACCAGTAAATTGAGGGAGGAGGGATTTATCAAGAAATTTCAATTAAACTACTTTTTTTCTTTCTTTGAAAAGGCATAACTTAATCCTGTTCTTATTCTCTATTTACAACCCGTCATTGATTGAGTTCAATTTATCAATGTTTTAATTATTTGGTGACAATCAATTAAATTCGAAAGATAAAGAATTTAAAGCCTATTTCCACAAACATAGGAACCTGGGATGCCTATGTTAATTTATTTGGATTTCTTAGTGTTAACTTTTTCTATTTTTCATTTATATGTATGCGTGTGTATATATTTATATATGTTCGATATTTTAATTAACTAATTTTTATTCTATATTAATTCATGTTTTTTTTAAAAAAAATGACATAGATCCAAATTGTATGACAAGTTGATTGAATTAACAATAAATCTAACTTAATACAAGGTCTTGGATCGTAAGAATGGATATGGGTATTTTGAGAAGACCAATATCCATGTTTTGTTTTTAGGACACATTAGAGAGATTAGTTTGATAAACTCGAAGTATAATGATACTCATACACTTTCTGAAATATATAAATATATAAAAAAAAATTATAAAAATTATAAACTAACTCTTTCTCTTTCTAATAGTTAATTTATTATTTTAATGTGAATGGATAAATAAATTAAGTATTTTATGTTTTCAAATCCTTGTATATTATGCTATTTAGTTTTTATTTATTTCATAAATGAAATAAATAGTGATTTCTTAAAAATAACTAATTTATTAATTTTAAAATACTTATTTTATTTATTCATATGGTCATTTTTATATAATTTAAAAATAAATAGTTTATTGATCTTAAAATAGTTATGTTATTTATTAATATATTTGACTAGTTTCATAAATAAATTTATTGTCTATTTTTAAATAATAAAATTTATTTATTTTAAAAAATAATTGATGTAAAATAATAATTATTAATTTCCAAAAAATTAATTAATTTTATTTAAATTTTACAAATACAATTTCGATATATGGAAGATATCAGAATGAAGCCTAAAAGAGTGAAGAATATTTTCATGAGTGCCCGGCGCTAACCAGAAGAAGTAAACTTGATTTGAATTCAAAATTTAAACCTCAAACTGAATGAGTTTTCTTCCTACCACTATAATCAAAAGACTATTCATATTAAGCACGCTCAAATTATTTGAGATAATAAATTATGAGAAAAATCATTACATAAATCTGGTCACCACTCAAAATCATAGAACATTAAGACACATGGATAAATTAGTCATGTCATCCAAAAAATAACTATAATTAAGTCTCTCTGCCGTCGTCAGCTCCGCTCATGTCCATGTCCTGCAAATCAAGTTTAACTCTCATTTCTTGTTTGGTTTATTTTATTTAAAGAGGTGTCGAGTATTGATTTGGCTGAACCAGTGCTTAATAATGCAGTGAATAAAAAACTTCAGATTTAACTTCTGGGATGCTTGGCTTTATCGGTTAGGGAATTAAGAACAACAGAGAAAGCATGTGGTTGTAACATCATCTTGTGAAGCTGCATTTTAAATTCAGGTGCACTGCCAAATAAATGGGATTTAGCGATGGAAAAATCCGTCACTAAATAAAAAAAAACCGTTGCTAAAACTTTTAGCAACGGTTTAGCGACGGTCAAGTAACCGTCGCTAAAAACCTCGTTGGTGTTTTTTAGCCACGGTTTAGACCGTTGCGAAATTAGCGACGGTCTAAAACGTTGCTATTCCGTCGCTAAATGTCAATGTAAACGAGTTATGACATTAGCGACGGTCTTGTAAACCCTTGGTATGACCGTTGCTAAATAGCGATGGATTAGCAACGGTCTTGACCGTTGTTAAATTGTTGGCAACGGTCAATTTGGCAATGGTGCAGACCGTTGGTAATATTTTATTTTTAGCGACGATCTAGACCGTTTCTAAGACCGTCGCTAATTGAAAAAAATAAATTTATTTAAAACAATAATAAAATGAGGTGAAAGTAACAATTTAAAGTCGCAAAAATCTCGTAAAATATCGTAAACGTAAATTTTTTATTATTCAAAATGTATTAAAACGTCGCTAAATAATTACATTATTGTTAAATAAAAAAAAATAGTACATCAGTTGCAGATTAATACAAGAAAACGGAAAATCTAAAATAAGTTAATGTCTAGGATCGGTCGAAGGTCAGGTAAAGTCGTCCGGAGGTCGGGTCGAGTTGTTGTTGGTCTCGGGAACGACGGATGAACTACCACCATGCTCAAAATGCCACATGAACATCTCGTCGCATCCGTGACATCATCGTAAACTCGCTCTCGACTATTGTTTCTCAACTTAATCATGGTATTCTACAACGATGCCACTTGGCCCCGTAGGTCGCTCACGCGTACCCTCTAAGTTATGGATGTGCGTCGTGTTTGCGGATGTTTGCTCTTGAATTTCCTTCAACCGTGACTCGTCGCCTACATTGAATCCGGAAGTAGCAGAAGATGAGCCCGCATTGACAGTTGAATAATAGTGAGATACATGTGAGCCGAGTCCGTACATCCTCTTCCTCCTACTATCTCCTCCACCAACGGCCCTTTGAAAGATGTCATTAATGTCGGGTGCGGTCGCTTCGGTCCCTCCCGACTATCGACTAGCAACCTCTTCCTCATTAATTAATCTTTGTACGGTCTCCTGTATAATTATGAAACACGTCACATCAAATACGGTTGTCAAATAACGTTATTAACTAACGGATATTAAATAATGTTTCAAAGTTATCACTTACTCCGATAACCATCGACCCTTGATCGACGAAGACTAACCGATCATTAACCTTTCTTTGATAAGTCCTCAAGAAAACCTTGTGAGGATCGAGTTCACAACCCAACACATTACGCCGAAAACATATATAAATAAACGTAAATGTATTAAATATAGTCGGATGTTTAATTAATTATTTTGGGTATTATTTTTTAAAAAAATTATAAATAAATTAAATAATATAATTTTTTTTTACCATGCGTATGGCATGCTCTCTATGGCTAATTGATCCCCCCGTATGTCTAGAAAGACCGGCTCCGACTCCACCGGCCTCGCTCCTACGGTTCCGTGCTCGCCATCTCGGATCGAGCAACGGCCTCGGGTTTCGTCCATTCCGTAGTCCATGTATCTCATATTTCCTGTGAGATATATACCGGCTTTGGTTTTTTCCTTAGACGACAAAGGAAGTCGAATATCGCTTCCGTGCGAGACTTCTCCATGCTTTCTTAACTATGCTCTCGTTCAAATCATCATCCCACTTAAATGATTTTTGCCAAAAAAAAAATAAAATAATAAACACTACTAACTTTACTTTCATATTATTTTATACAATTTAATTAAATATTAAATAACATAATTAATCAAATAAAATTTAGAAATTAGAACCTTAAATTCTTTCTAGTAAAAATCTTTTGTCTATGGACTCATTTTTTCCCACATCCATCCCGAAGAATGAACGTACTCTTGGAATGTCTTAACGATCGAGCGAGAGCAAACATCGAGAGGATACAACCTACAAAAAATAAACATTAATTAAATTCATAAATAACGGAGTACATTATAACGGTAACCAAAATTTTTTTTAATTAAATTAAGCATAAATCGTACTCATTGCGCCCAACGACAATGACCCGTACTCGATGGTCAACCACGGATGTTATTGGTTCCGAAGCCGATTGACGTGGGACATTATGGGGTGGAACATGTTGAGGAACGGAACGGTTGTCTCGATGCGATGACGAAGGCACCGACGATGACAACGGAAAAGATGAGGAAGGTTGACGTGGAGGTTCAAAAGGCTGCGGCCGAGACATGACAAGCATGGAACGGGATGTGGAGGGGCCATCGGAAGAGTGGTACGAAGGCATGTCCGGTAGGGGATCCATCCGACTATGAGCGAAATAAGAAGGGTGTCTACGACGTCCACGATCACCGTCGGACCGATCGGTATTTGAACCACGACCCCTACCTCGAGTCATTATGACCTACATATTAATTATTAAAGTCAATAATTGTTAAATAAAATATGAATTATATAATGCATATATACTTACATATAACATTCAAATTAATATGAACTAATTGATTTATACTAAACAATAATAAATCATAAACATTTATTTAATTAAATCTTATCTTTAAAAATTATATGTTAACTATGTAGGTAAACATACGAATAAACTTAATTTTTTCCTAAAATTGTGACAGAACGAGGACGGTACCACTGGAGATTTATTAAAATAGTTTGAAAAATTACACTTGGGGGATAAAACCAGCCTATCCCAACATCCTGGGAGGACAAGGTTGCCTAAACCCTTAAATTCGAACAACAATTACATAAAATCCATGTGCATAATTTATGAATTGAATAAAAAATACAATATAACATAATCCAATGGGATATATCATATTATCTCTAATCACTATCATTATAATCATTGTCACATTCTTCATCTAAGTCTTTTTCAACATCGGTTTCTAACTCGATTCATTCCGAATATTTATTTCATCACCGTCCAATTCTAATAATGCTCTAGTAGGATCAATCAATGATCGACCTTCATCATCATCAATGTGCATGACATTGTGTTGACCTTCTATTTCATTTTTTTGAAAGGGTTCGATATTGGTTTGATCGACGGTAACGGACATTTTTGGCACATCAACCGTAGGCCTTGGCTTAACCTTACATACCGCCAACCAGTCTCGTCGTATGCGTTTATATGTAGGATATGTTACATAATACACTCGATGCGCTTGTGATCCTAGTATGAATGGATCGGATCTATTTGAATACCTATGATTGTGAACCTCAACTAGTCCATAATGATCATGAGCTCGTGTACCGATACTAGGTGTTGTATCATATCAATCACATTTGAACAAAACTATTTTCTTTATTGGTAAGGCTGGATACTTAAGTTCGAGTATGTCAATCAACCTACCGTAGTAGTCATTTTCCACCTCACCGTAGTTAACTCATTTAACATACACTCCACTACACATTGATGCTCTCTCCGAACCACCAACATCGGTATGAAACTTATATCCATTTATAATGTACCCCGCATACGACTTCATAGTTCATAATGGTCCTTTGGCCAAATCTTTAATATAATGATCCGTTATAGTTTTAGGTTGTGCTCGACTTGCTTGTAAGAACCAAGTAACTTATAAGGTAATGTTATAATAAAATTTGATAAAATAAATTTATGAATATTTAATAACAATCTTGACGAGCAAGAATACTCATATATCGATGGAACCATGATGCAAATTGGTTTTGAAGTCGAAAATCAATCTTGTTTTTCGATATGTCAAGGTCACTTTCATAAAATTGATCGATAAAATATCCGACGATAAAAATATTGTTATTATATGTTCTTAAATTGAATGGTTGTTAATGAATAAATGTATAGTAATAATATTTGATAGTAATAAAACTTACTCCGTGTATGGTGTGACCTCATCACGGTTCAATATAATGTAAGTATGCGCTGCATTCTTTTCTTGATCTATCGGGACATGTGATCGTGCTCGACCAAGAGGTCTACCTTTAGGAATGAATATTGCTAACATGCCTTCAATATTTTCATTCGGTTCTCGATCATAGTCAAAGTTTCTAGGCACTTTCCGATGCGTAGTGTATACATGAGGCTCGAAGTAATATGAACGGAACATTGAAGCTTCCTCAACTAAATATGCATTGCATATTGACCCTTCGACCCCGGCTTTGTTCTTAACATTATTTTTTAATTTGTGAAGGTACCTGCAATAATATTGTGAGTTCATTAGACTTAATCAATATTTGACAGAGTTATAAACTTACGTATGTCCACTAAAATCATTAATTTGTACCTTTCAAATGGATACATTCATCGATATTGTACGAGTCCGGTTATTTTTGCTTCATATGCCAAGTGTATGGGAAGATGCTCCATTGAGTCGAAAAAACTTGGTAGGAAAATACGTTCTAATTTGCACAAGATTATTGGTATATTTTCCTCAAGACGGATCATATCTTCAACCTTAATCACGGTAGATGTTATTTCCTTAAAGAATAAGCTAAGCTCGGTGAGTGATTGTCATGCATTTGTTGGTAACATATCACGAAATGCAATAGGTATTAGCCTTTGCATAAATACATGCCAATCATGACTTTTCATGCCAAGTAATCCGAGGTTATTCATATTCACACACCTTGCCAAGTTTGAGACGTATCTATCCGGAAACTTTAGTTGTTTAATTCATTCAAGTAATTGTATTTTTTGTTGTTTGTCTAGAGTATAACGGGGTTTTGGGTATTTTTTAGAGTTTTTATCTATTTCTAATTCGGGCCGTCGGCAATATAGCTTTAAGTCTTCTCTTGAATTTGCATTGTCTTTTGTTTTTCCCGGGACATTCATAATTATATTAAACACATTGTCGAAGACATTTTCTCAATGTGCATAACATCCAAATTATGACGTATTAGATTAGAACTCCAATAAGGTAGGTCCCAAAATATACTACGTTTTTTCCAACCATAATATTTAGATATATTATTATTATACTCATCGGATCCCTCTTCCGTTACTTTCAACAACCCCCAATTGTTTAATTCTTGTAAAATTTCAATTCCGGACTTTATCGGTGGAGCAATGTCCGTAACAACCGAATTTCGCTTGAACGCGAGTCTTATTTCGCCCGAACGGATGGCGTTATGATAGAAACTTTCGATGGCAATCAAACCATGAAGTTTTCCTCCCGTTTCGAAGGGTGAAAGCATCGAATTTTTCATACAATGTGGGCATGTCTGTCTTACCCGCAGTACTCCAACCCGATAACATTGAATATGCGGGAAAGTCATTAATTATCCACATGACGGCAGCCTCTCATTTGAAAATTATCTTTACGGGACACATCATAAGTAAGAGCACCTACTTCCCATAATTCTATCAACTCTTTAATTAAGGGTTGTAAGTATACGTCTAAATTGATTTTAGGGTTATTAGGACTAGGGACAATAACGAGTTAAGAACATATATTCTTCTTTCATACATTTTCATGATAGAAAATTGTATGGCGTTGCAATGACGAGCCACGAAGAATATTGTTATCCGGACTTACCAAACGGTTGAAACCCATCAATGCAAACACCTAATCTAACATTCCTAATTTATGATGCAAAAGAAGGATGTATTTGGTCAAAATGTCACCATGCGAAGGAGTCTAAACAATGACGCATGACGTTGGGCTCACATACATGTTGCGTATGCCATGTCATGTCATTAGCGATGGCATTTGATGCATACATCCTTTGTAATCGTGGGGTTATCGGAAAATAATACATTTTTTTGTAGGGAAAAAATGTTTCTCTAATCGAATCCCGCCTAGGATTTCGATATCGAGGATGATCACATATTTTACAAGGGATTCTCCGGCTATCCCGACCCCAATAAATCATGCAACCATTAATGCAACGAGTGAATCTTTTCAACGGGCAAACCCATCATTTCTATCATTTTTTTTGTACTATAAAAGTCTTCCGGCATACGAGTTATCGAGAGGCATCAACTCTTTCATAAGTTGACATAAATCGTTGTAACACCTCTCCGAAAAATGATGGTCGGACTTAAGATGCAACAAATGAGACATTGCAGATAATTACGAATGATTTTTTGACCTAGGTCATATTTCTCTATTCGATGCATCTAATAAATCATAAAATGCTTGTGCGAAGGATTTGGGTCTTCGTCCGTGTTAGACGGATTAAAAGATGGACCAGCTACATCCATCACTATTGTGTGGTATCGATTAACTTGACGATCATCACATATTTGTTCTTGTTCAACATTATTAAACGAATTAGCATTAATTGCTAAATCATTCTCTCCTTGACGTCTCCACACATAATACCCATACACAAATCCATATCTAAGCAAATGATACTTAACGATATCAAGGTTTTTATAACTACGATTTTGACTTTTTTTTTGTTTACATGGACATCGTATCTTATTTCCATCCATGCACTATGGATGACTAATCGCAAAATTAATAAATTCATTAACCCCTTTTACAAAACGCTCATTTAATAATCCACCAGTTAATCTAAAATCAATCCAAGAGCGATCCAAATTCATTTTAAAGAAAATAGTAATCAAGTAATTGTATTAATTGTTTATGTAATTACTTAAATTACTTTTATTACTAAAACTAAAATCTTTTTTTGTTACACACAAGTTATTTTCTAAATATATAAACAAGCTAAGTTTAGAAAAAAAAGTTAAATAAAACTTAATTATTTATTTAATTATTAACAATTACAAATATTTCTAATAATTTTATTTTTTATCTATTTAAAATTTATTTCAATAATTTTTTAATACAAATTAATTATTATTTAATTCCTAACAATAAAAAATGTTTCTAATAACTTTATTTTTTATCTATGTAAAATTTATTTCAGAATTTTTTTTAATACAACTTAATTATTTATTTAATTACTAAAAATTACAAATATTTCTAATAACTTTAATTTTTATCTATTTAAAATTTATATCAAAAATTGTTTTTAAATACAACTTAATTATTCATTTAATTCCTAACAATTACAAATATTTCTAATAACTTTATTTTTTATCTATTTAAAATTAATTTTAGAAATTTTTTTAATACAACTTAATTATTTATTTAATTCCTAACAATTATAAATATTTCTAATAACTTTATTTTTTATTTATTTCAAATGAATTTTAGAAAATTCTTTTGATTTATTTTGTACTAACCTAATGCTTTAACTTAATTAACTATGAATTAATGAAATTAATAATGTTTTCGATAAATTGTGAATTACTTAAGTAAATTAACAATTATTAGCTACACTAATAACAATAACAATAACAATTTAAATAACAACATAAAATAAAATATAACAATTATATTTTCTAACTAAAAAAATTAACAATAAATTAAAGTAAGTAAATTAACAATTAACGAATCAAATTAATTCAATCAACAATTAAAAAAAAAACACAAAATTAAAAAGTTAACAATAATATTCAATTAATCAATAATTAACAACAACATTAACATAACAATTAACAATTAATATTAAATTCACAATTAAACTTTTCAATTAACTATCACAATTTACACTAAAATAACACACAAAATAAATTTTAATTAAATAATCAAATTAAAAAAACACATGCAATGAACAATCAATTCAATAATTAAACTAGCAATAATAAGTAATTAAACAAAAAATTAAAAAAATCTAATTATTTGACATAAATAAATAACTTAAAAAATTAATAATTAAAAGGATGGTTTAGATTTAAGTGGACCTGTCACCAAGAGAAAGAGGGGCGACGAACCGCGGAATAGGGTCGTCGAAAAACGGCAACTTTAACGAAGAGAGAAAACTTGGAAGGAGGAGGAAAAGAGGGAAGAAATATGGAGATTTTAAGGAAAGAATAGCTTTGAGGAGAGAGAGAGGATTGGAGAAAAAAATGCGAGAGATCTCGTTGTCGGAGGAGAAGAAGAGAGGAGAAAGAAAGCAAAAATGGTAGATTTTGATCGACCGGTATTTATAGAAGGGTAAAGTTTTTAGCGACGGTCTAAACGTAAATTCGAAATTAAATTTGACCGTTTCCCACCAACGGTTTACTTTTAGCGACGCTTTAGACCGTCGCTACTTTAACATTTCCAACGGTAAATTTTTGCAACCGTTACAATACAAAATTAAACTACCAACGGTTTAGCGATGGTCCTAGACCATTGCTAAATCGTTTTCAGGTTTATGTTGACGACGTTTTAGTGACGATCCGAATGTAACATTTGCAACGGTTATATTTGCAATCGTTAAAATAGAAAAATAAATTACCAACGGTTTAGCAACGGTCCAAGACCGTCGCTAAACCAAAGTATTTTTCTAGTTTAATTTGGTAACGTTTTAGTGACGGTCGAGGGCCGTCGCTAAAATGAATATTTTGGCAACGGTTTAATAACACCAAACCGTTGCTAATCTTCTATTTGGTAATGGAATAGCAACGGTCTTGGACCGTTGCTAAATTTAATGTTTATTTAGGGATTTGTTTTTATAAAACTGTTGAAAAAATATTAAATAACATTTACCAACGGTTTAGCAACGATTTAGACCGTTGCTAAATTTATAATGATTTCTTAAATATATAAACCGTCGCTAAAATGGTTAGTCTATAACATTAGCAACGGTTTGGTAGACCGTCGCTAAAAAACCATCGCAAAGTTTAATTTTTGTAACCATTTTTTAGATCGTTGCGAAAGTGTGAAAAATTATTGCTAATCTATGTATTTAGCGACGGTTTGATGACCGTCACTAAATATCCATCGCTAAAACTCATTTTTGTTGTAGTGGTGATAGAATATTGTTTGATGTACTCAACAATCTATTATTCATTTATAATACCAATAAGCCCCTAGTTAATTATTTTCTAAGAAAGTTCATGTTTAATTGCATGTGCTATCCATATAACCGACTTCATATATCTAAAAAAAAATTACTACTATTTAATTAATTTTCTTTTCTTTGACACCACCTTTTATAATATTTTCTTTTGAATGTCCTTTTTTTTCTTATTTTCCAAGTAATTTTTTTAATGATTATTAGTATAATAAGGTGCTTTAAACTTTTATAATAATTATAGAGATTAACAAGAATAAAATTATATGATAATAAAATTTTAATTTTAAAATTACAAAAACTTTTTTAGATGAAAATCTAAAAAATAAACCAATTGAAAAAAGTTACATAATAAAACATGTTGTAAAAAAAAAAAATCAAATGTATTCAATGAAAATATATAATAAGAAAAACTTATTAGGAACATAACTTGAAAATTGAATTTATTGGTTTAAGAAAAATATCTTTGAGTTTAGTGATCATTCATCTTACAAAAATTAACTTATTCGTACTATATATTTTTTATTTGTAAGATACCATTGATGGAATTCTAGATTTGATATATGTCAAAACTAAAATTTTGACCCCTTCATTTTATTTACAAATTTTTTGAAATAAAATAAATACAAAAAAATACATGTTGTTCAAGTTTTTATGATTTTTTTTTTAAAATATTTTTAGATAGTCTTATTAGTTTTTAGTATTTTGGGATATAATAATATTTTTATACCTAATTTAGGGAAGACAATAAAAAAAAAGTAAAAGAAAAGAAAAAAAGACAGAAAAAAAATCTACATAAAAAAAAATAGAAAAATTTCAAAAGAAAAATAATTAAAATAAGTTAGGTCAAATTATAATTAATATAAAAGAGGGGCTACCAAAAAGAAAAACCAAGGGTAAAATTCGGAGAACTAGAAAAAAAAAAGACTAAAATTGAAAGATAAAAACTATAGTCATTAATTAGAAAGTGCAATCAAAAGAAAATCAAAGTATTAAGGACAAGAACATGAAGTATATGGACCAAAAAAAGACAAAGAGTTTTCACGTCAAGAAAAATGAAAAAAGAAGAAAATTTCAACCTGCCATTTTTTTTATTTCTTTTCCTTCCTTCCTTCTTCTTCTTCTTTTCTTCCCTATAGTTTTGGTTTGAATTTCTCCTTTATTATTAGCCTTGATCTTCTCTAACACAAGTCTAGAAATTGCTTCGATCTCCTATGTACCTAGACTAATTCTTAGTTGAAAAAGAACATTCAGCTTGCTCCTAAAAATGCCACAATCCTTGTCCAAATATCCCACCATAATAACCTCTAGTTTGGAAACAATCTTGAAAAATTGGAAAAAAAGATGCAAATTCTCTATGAAATCATGCCAAAATCCTCCCTTCCAATCTTATAAATAGAGTAAGAAACTAAACTAACAAACACACAATACGAGAGGAGATAAAAATATAGCAAAATAGGAAGGAAAAAAAATAGGAAAAAAGAGAAAAAATAAGAAGGAAGCATATAAAATCTTCTTGGAGAGTTGAATCGGAATAAAGGAGGAAAACAAACTAAAAACAACATAGATGGGGTTAAAATTCGTACTATTCTAATTGTTTTTTTCTTGGCCAAAATTTTGTCTTTTTTTTTTCATGGATTAAAACTAGTTTTACAAGTTTTTTTATTTATAATTTTTAGATTGGAATAAGAAGTTTGGTATACCATAATCATAGTTGAATCCTTATTTGAATATATTTTTCACTTTCTCCATGATTTTTCTTGACTACAAAATCAACCCTTTATAAAAAAAAATAAAAAAAAGTGAAAATGTGGAAAAAAACTACTTGGATGAATAGTGAAATTTTCAAACGTTGACATGATTTTTATAGGGTTTACCCCATATTTGGTTCCCATACACTTCGAATTTTTTTATTGAAACTTTTTATTTTTTTTATTTTTTTAGATTGATTGAAGCCATTAACTTTTAAAAATTTATTGATTTAGACCCTTTGTTAATTATTCATTCAACATGATACGTTAAAATTAATGATAATTAATGATAAATGGACATGTGGCATATTGGGTTCCAACTTTAACCGAATATGTCCGAAATAAAAAAATTATTTTATTAGACTAACATTTAGGGTTTAAAAATAAATAGAAAAAGACCACATTGCCCCACTCTATTACTAGCAACCTAAATGTTAATCTTCAAATATATATATATTTTTATTTCAAATATTGTCGTTCTCTCTTTTCTTATTGTCTCTTCCTCTTCTTCTTTTTTAATCAAAAAAACTTCATAATCTTTAAACACCAACATAACTTAGAGCAATAAAAAGTAGAAAATGAACTAATCTTCAATGGCTAAATCACTTTCTATGCTTCGACTCTTTCCAAAACCAATGGCCTTTTCATTAACAATAAAAGCAATATTTTATCTTTCTCTCTTACCCTAAAAAAGATCCAATCTCTTAAACAAACCCATCTTCTCACTATTATAAAATCTCTTGTCCACCACTTTTATTAGGTACCCTATTCAATATAGCCTTGTATCATAACTTTTTTTCCCTTCCTTTTGTACCTTTTTGTCATTTCAAATGCGTATTCTTGTCATCTACAAAGCCTTTATGGCTTGTTCCAAAAATAGATTATTTGAGATTAGGTAGATTAATGACTCTTATATGTGGTATTCATTCTTGTTTGCTCTTCGAATCACCCTAACTAAGCCCTAACACCCCCAATCTCGACAATCACTTGCTTGAGTCACTAGACCATACTCATACTCCGAATCACCCCTAATCTAGAGTTTTTATTTGGCTTTTTAGTGAGCTTTGGATGTAAGCATGCATACTTAATCTAGTTTATAAGCAATAAAATGACTGAAAATTAAATTAATCAAAGGTAAAAAAAAATTATTCAAAAATAAATCATTTGAAAAAAATAAAAAAATAATTACACTCACTCAAAAAGCCAACTAAAAGCTGCGGAACCAAGCTTTGTCTCTTTGAGATTAGATTGGAAAATTCAAAGACAAGTGTGATGACGATCTATTGATGCTCGTCCGGGTTTCCGCTTAGATAGGAACTCATTTATGTATAAGAGATAGTGGAATATTTTTTCATACCTCCTACTGCATAAGGTCTAAGGCTAGGTTACCTTATTGGTAATATGGATAATTTAAAAACTTGAAAACTATTAGGATTAAATAAGCTATGTCAAACACTATAAAAGTTAGATCTTCTCCATTAGACTTGAATCCTATAGGATACAAATTATATGATGTTATGTTACTTGGGTTTAAGTCTTTCATTTTTTTCACTAATCCTTTTTGGAAGTCCGAAGTCAAGAAAAGTTTAAAATTCCCTTATAATTGAGAATTTTGGGGTCAAGTGTTATCGGTGTTAGCATAATCGGATAAGAAATAAATCAAATCTAATCATGCAATAAAGCGTAAGAAAGTATCTTTCCCACGAGGAATTAAATTGATCTACTAAAATTATCTAACTTAGAATAAATTGAATTAATTGAAAAAATTAAGAGAATAAAAATTAAATTAAAACTCTATCTAAATTTACGAATTGAAAATGACTAATAAGATGATATGAAAGTAGCTAGGGATAGATTCATTTAATTCTAACTTATGCAATTAACTATATTAACTCAA
Organism: Dovyalis caffra; assembly: GCA_963924115.1. NCBI lineage: Eukaryota > Viridiplantae > Streptophyta > Magnoliopsida > Malpighiales > Salicaceae > Dovyalis > Dovyalis caffra. Next base: position 13,319,467 of record CAWUPB010001108.1, read on the forward strand.
CTTATGAACCACCTTAAGGTCTATCTTAATATATGTGATGCCTGAATTTTTTGAACAAGTTAATAAACTATCTCTAGTCAATTAACCCTATTCTTCACCTAACAAGTTAATGAACTATTTCTAGTCAATTAACCATATTCTTCATCTAATAAATCATCCATATTCCTATGTAACTTAAATTAAGATCTAAATGTATTAGAATAAATGGAATCCTCTAATGTCACATAAGCATACCATCATGCACTTCTTTCTTCCATATTGCTATGATCTAACACATATTGTAACCCCTGTAAAAATATATAACCGTAAAGCGACACGTATTAAAATATTTATATGTATGCATATATTAAGTGTAAGTATAATTCTCATTACATTATGAGAAATTATTGCTTGAAATGAATGAATTATGTGAAATTAAAGTTATTGTGCTTGAGATTAGTGATTTAATTATTAAAGAAATTAAGTATGCAAAATCGATGTTTTAAGGATTGCATTACGTCTAAAATTTTATGTGATTTATTTGAGGACCTTGGAGTGATTTTTGATTAACACTCAAAGAATAAAAGTTGTTTTTATATGTCTCTGATATCTCTCTATAAAATTTGATGATTTTTAGATTTGTATATAAAACGTTATACTCGTATTAGTACATATCATTCTAGACACAATCCTACTGGGTAGATTTATCGTTAAACTTTAAAAATTCAGTGTGAGTTGTATGTTGGGTATTTTGACCTAAATTTTGGATATGTGTTACCCTTATATGTCTAGTTTCTCATATAAAAATCATAAGATTTAATTGTGTCTATAAGTGGAATGTTTCTATTGGAGAAGAGGTTGTCTCGTAAAATAGCTTCTCCAAACAAACTTGAGATGTGTGTGTGTAATTGGGACCAAGCGAATTTAAGGACTTAATTAGCTTAATTAATATATGAAATAAGATACTATAAGGGTTTATTTAGCTTAATTAAAAGGGTGAGATACCTAGCAATTTCATTAAATTTCCTAAGACAACTTACCATGCCGACTCACTTGTAGTTGTCATGCAAATCCATCCATTGCTTCATGAAATATCCATTTACTTTACACCTTATCAAATAAATGTAAGCCACATGTATCTATACTTAGGGAAAGGAAATGGGATATATATATATATATATATATATATATATATATATATATATATATATATATATATATATATATATATATATATGTATATATATAGAAAGAATGGAAGTTGGTCGAAGGTTTAGGAAAAAATGAAAGAAACCTATAACACACAAGAGAGAAAAATGTGATAGTGAGGAGAGAAAGAAAAAGGAAAGAAAAAGAAGAGAAAGGAAAGGAAAGGAAAGAAGGGGAGAACCTAAAAAACCTTAAGGAAACTAAAGAAAAGTAAGTAGGTTTAGTTTCATGCCTTTAGTCCTCTTTTTAAGGTATTTAAGATGTGGGTTGGTTATATTATTGGTTGTATTGTAAGCTTGGTTTTGTTGGTAGATTTGTGATATATTGGTTTGATCTATGTGTGGATGTTGTGTTTGTGATGTTTTATGGTAATCATAATATTTTATGGATGTCCAAGTATGTGATGATGAGTTTGATTAGACTCGGACTGAATTTAATTGGACTAAAACATGGTTAATGTAGGGTTGGAATGTATGGTTAAACTAGGGTTAGTGAGGAGTAATTTACGTTCGCATTTGGTATTGCCTATTAAAGAACTTTAGAATGATTTTTAGGTGAACCTCAAAGAATAAAATTTATTTATCTATGTCTTAAATAACTACCTATAAATATTTTTATTATTAGGCTTATGTATAAAAAGTTATTCTCTTTTTAGTACAAACTGTTCGGGAGAAACTCCTGCTGGACGAGATGGCTTTTTAAGTTTCAAAACTATGTTCAAATTGTATGTTTAGTATCTAAATATAATTTTTGGATATGTTATGAATCAATATGTCTAGTTTCTAACAAAAAAAAGATAGGATTTAATTATGCTCATAAATTAGTACGCTACCTACTTGATTAGAGGTTGCCTTGTAATAAACCCTAAACTATGGAGATTGGATTCCCATCCTTTAATTCCATAATTGATGATTTAAGTATACCCTAATAAGTATGAAAAAAAATATGTGATACCCTGTGTGGGTTCGGCTTGGAAACCGGTATGGGTTGGATTATGAAATCTCGTACAGATTGGAGGAATGAAAATGTAGGGTATAGTATCCATGATTGATTGAATGTAATGAATGTGTTAGCATGAACCATGTGCATCAATAATAACAAACGCATGTGGAGTAAATGAGACAACTCTTAGCTAGGCAACGGCGACCTCCGCCTCAGCGTCAACATAGGAATGATATAGTGGAAAGATTTCATAAAATGAATCCCCGGGAGTTTGTCGAGGGCGTTAATCCGATGATAGCCGAAGAATGGATTAAGTTGCTAGAAGTGATATTTGAATATCTATAATTCACCAATAATGAGCGTGTATCGTGTGCTATCTTTATGCTAGTCAAAGACGCTCGCACCTAGTGGGAGAGCGCACGGTTAACGGTAAATATGCCTAATTTGACTTGGGAAGGATTTAAGGAGGTCTTTTACAATAAGTACTTCACGGCGGACGTGAAAGCCAAGAAAATCCAACAATTCTTGGAACCGAAACAGGATGGCATGCCCGTAGGAGAGTATGTGCGAAAATTTGAGCAAGGGTGTAGATTTGTCCCATTCATCGCGGGAGATGCATATTTGAAAAAGTGGCCGATTTCTAGCGAGGGTTGAACCCAAGAGTTCGGAGTATGGTACGGATGTCGATCGCTAACACTTTTCTAGAAATGGTGATAAAGCAATATTGGTAGATGAGGACCGAAGGAGATTACAAAGGAACTACGACAAAGAGGCAAGCATTTAAATCCGAAACCTCTTCATTTGAACCAATAAGGCGATTCCCACGAGAGAACTTTTCATCGGGGTGGTGGATTAAAAGATGAAAGAAGCTGCTAGACCTACACCATATGCTCCAAGATCGGTCTTGAATAGTCAATTGAGACCACCGATGGGAAATCAATCGTGCCCGGCGATGAGTAATCGACCTCGATGCGGTAAATGTGGGAGATTCCACATGGGGAGTGCCAACCGGAATTGAGGATTTGTTATGTTTGCCACGAGGCGAGGGCACATAGCCTCTAATTGTCCTCAAATACGAAACCGGGATCGGGAAAGGTACTTGCTTAGGTATACATTATGATGCGGGAAGAGGCTGATCGGGGGATGCAACGATAATTTATGGTAATGTTTCAATCTTTGGCTCAATTACTTATGCTTTAATTGATTCGGTGCCACACATTCATTCATGTCAAAAACATTAGTAAATAGCCTAGGTGTAAAACCTATAACATTGGTAATAGGATATCTAGTAGTAGTTCCCTTCGGAGAATTTATGGAGTTAACGAACCTAATCAAGCGAGTGTTCGATACGGATTAAGAATAGGAGTTTGGAGGCTGATTTGATAGTATTAGATCTCTAAGATTTTGATTTAATTTTGGGAATGGATTGGTTAATAAGGCATGATGCCACCATTGATTGTCGAGGAAGGAGAGTAGTTTTTGATCTACACGGAAATCGGCCATTAGAGTTTAAGGCCGATACAAAATGTCGTGCCATACCGGTCATTTCGGTGGTAAAGGCTCGAAAGATGCTAGAAAAGGTGCTTGGGGGTACTTAGCACACGTGGTAGATTGTCGAGTGGAACAAAAATTAAAATCGGGAGATATAGAAGTGGTAATGGAGTATTTGGACGTATTTTTAGAAAGTTTAACTACGTTACCACCGGAGAGGGAGATAGAATTTGAGATTGAGTTAGAGCGGGCACGACTTCGATTTCTAAAACTCTCTGACGAATGGCGCCGGTTTGAGTTGAAGAAGCTAAAGGTGCAACTATAATACTTATGGATAAAGGATTCATATGTCATAGTTCCTCACCTTGGGGAGCTCCGGTATTGTTTGTGAAAAAGAAAGACGGTATTCTACGGCTATGTATTGACTACCAAGGGTTAAATCAAGTAACGATTAAGAATAAGTACCCGTTATCGCGGATTGATGATTTATTCGATCAATTGAAATGAGAATCGAGTGTTTTCTAAAATAGACTTACAATTGGGGTATCATCAATTGAGGGTGAGATCGGAAGATGTGAAGAAAACGACGTTCATAATAAGGTATGGACACTATGAGTTTCTTGTAATGTCGTTTGGGTAGACCAATGCCCAGTCGCTTTTATGAACTTGATGAATCAAGTCTTCGAGGAGTTTTTAGACAAGTTTATCATTTTTTTATTGATGATATCCTAGTCTATTCAAGAAGCAAGGAGGAGCATAAGAAACATTTGAGAACAACCTTGCGGATGCTAAGGGAGCAACAGCTATATGCTAAATTCAAGAAATGTGAATTTTGGCTAGAGCGGATAGCTTTTCTAGGCCATTTGGTAACCAAAGAAGGCATAGCGGTAGATACAAAGAAGATAGAGGCTATCCGAAAGCGGCCTACCTTAAAGAACGTGACGGAGGTACGTAGCTTCTTGGGGCTAGCCGATTACTATCGAAGATTTGTAGAGGACTTCTCTAAGATAGTTAGGCCTCTTACTAATTTGATGAAAAAAAGCATTAAGTTCTAATGGACGGATGCTCGTGAGAAGAGTGTCCAAGAGCTGAAACGAAGGTTAGTTATCGCCTACGGTACTAACCATTACGTCCGAAAATGGAAACTTTATGGTGTATAGTGATGCTTTCAAGAATGGGTTAGGAGCGGTGCTAATACAAAATAGAAGGGTGGTAGCACGTGCTTCATGATAATTGAAAGATTATGAGTAGAATTATCCAACGCATGATCCGGAATTAGCAGTGGTTGTCTTTGCTTTAAAGATTTGGTGACATTATTTGTATGGAGCCTAATATGAGATATATACGGACCATAAGAGCTTACGATATATCTTCACGTAAAAGGAACTAAATATGAGGAAAAGGAGATGGGTTGAGTTGGTAAAAGGCTATGATTGCATCATCAACTACCATCCGAGAAAAGCTAATGTTGTTGCTGATGCCTTGAGTAGAAAGTCAACGACAACAATACAAGTCATCCGAGTTATCGTTCGTGATGGAATTACGGAAGCTAGAATTAGAGATCATTCCTATGGGCTATGAGAGCGTCATGTCGGCTTTGTTAGTCCAACCGACTCGCAAGAAAGAATTCAAGTTGGTCAACACACGGACGAAAGGCTAAAAGAGTGGAAGAAAAGTGTAGAGGCTGGGAAGGAATCCGATTTTTTTATGGATGAAAAAGGCGTAATTAGATTTAAAGGGAGATTATATGTTCCTCGATGGAGGATGTGAAGAAGGAGATATTAGAAGAAGCGCATGCAACTCCCTATTCAATACACCGGGAGGCACAAAGATGTACCGAGACTTGCGACAAAGTTATTGGTGGCCTGGAATGAAGAAAGATGTAGCTAATTTTGTGACAAGGTGTCAAGTTTGTCAACACGTGAAGGCGAAACACCGGAGACCTTCGGGACTATTAAAGCCGTTAGCAATCCCCGAATGGAAATGGGAGCATATAACGATGGATTTTTTCATGGGATTGTCGAGATCGGAGAGAGGGTCGGATGCCATATGGGTGATCGTAGATAGGTTAACCAAATCGACGTATTTTCTTCCAATCAAAGCCTCCTACAATCCGAACCGAGTACACCTAGTTGTACCTTGATGAAATTGTAAGATTACATGGAATTCGATCTCAATTGTATCAAATCAAGATCCTCGATTCACTTCGTATTTTGAAAGAGTTTGCATAAGGCTATGGGGACAAAGCTAAATTTCGGCATCGCATATCATTCACAAGCCGATGGACGGTCCAAACGAGTGATCCGGATCCTTGAGGATATGTTACGAGCATGCATTCCGGATTGGTTCAAAAAATAGGAGAGATACGTACACTTAACCGAATTTGCGTATAACAATAGCTACCAAGCTTCAATTGGGATGGCTCCTTATGAAGCCTTGTATGGGAAGTAGTTTAGATCTCCCGTGCATTGGGATGAGATAGGGGAAACGAAGTTGTTGGGACTAGAATTGGTGTAGCAAACAAGCGACGTGGTGAAAAAGATCCGTCAACGAATGAAAACAACTCAAAGCGAGCGAGAAAAGCTACGTCGATAAAAGAAGGAAGGATCTTGAATTTACCATTGGTGACTATGTATTCTTAAGAGTTTCATCGATGAAAGACATATTATGATTTGGAAAAAAAGGAAAGTCGAGTCCCCGATACATTGGACCATTTGAAATACTAGACCGAGTAGACGATAAGGCCTATCGGCTATTGCTACCATCATCATTAGCAAGAGTACATAATGTATTTCATGTGTCCATGCTAAGAAAGTGCATAGGAGAACCGAGTATAATTTTAAAGATAAAACCACCAAACCCGACCCCGGACTTAACCTATGAGGAAAGATCGGTTCGAATTCGGATAGACGGAGTTAGACAACTAAGAAATAAGGAGATTAGTTTAGTTAAAGTTTTATGGGAAAATCATGACCTCGAAGAAATGACTTGGGAGCGGGAAGAAGAAATGAGAAACAATAGCCAAAACTATTTGCATAAGTCAATTTCGAGGATGAAATTTCTTTTAAGAAGGGGAGAATTGTAGCCCCGTAAAAATCTATAACCGTAAAGCGACACGTGTTAGAATATTTATATGTATGCATATATTAAGCGTAAGTATAGTGATCCTTAAATTATGAGAAATTATTGCTTGAAATGAATGAATTATATGAAATTAAAGTTATTGTGCTTGAGATTAGTGATTTAATTATTAAAGAAATTAAGTATGCAAAATCGATGTTTTGAGGATTACATTCAATCCGAAATTTTGTGTGATTTATTTAAGGACATTGGAGTGATTTTTTATTATAACTCAAAGAATTAAAGTTTTTTTATATGTCTCTAATATCTCTCTATAACATTTGGTGATTTTTAGATTTATATATAAAAAGTTATACCCGTATTAGTACATATCATTTTAGACACAATCTCGCTGGGCAAATTTATCCTTAAACTTTAAAAATTCATTGTGAGTCATATGTTGGGTATTTTGACCTAAATTTTTAGATATGTGTTACCTTGATATGTCTAGTTTCTCATATAAAAATTATAGGATTTAATGGTGTCTATAAGTGGAACGTTTCTATTAGAGAAGAGGTTGTCCTATAAGATAGCTTCTCCAAACAAACTTGAGATGTGTGTGTGTAATTGGGACCAAATGAATTTAGAGACTTAATTAGCTTAATTAATATATGAAATAAGATACTATAAGGGTTTATTTAGCTTAATTAAAAGGGTGAGACACCTAGAAATTTCATTAAATGCCCTAAGACAACTCACCATGCCAGCTCACTTGTAGTCTGTCATGCAAATTCGTTCATTGCTTCATGAAATATCCATTTACTTTACACCTTATCAAATAAATTTAAGCCACATGTATCTATACTTAGGAAAAGGAAATGAGAGGTATATATATATATAGAAAGAGTGGAAGTTGGCTGAAGGTTTAGGCAAAAAGGAAAGAAACCCGTAACACACAAGAGAGAAAAACATGATAGTGAGGAGAGAAAGAAAAAGGAAAGAAAAGGAAGAGAAAGGAAATGAAGGAAAGAAGGGGAGAACCTAAACAAACTTAAAGAAACTAAAGCAAAGTAAGTAGGTTTATTTTCATGCCTTTAGTCCTCTTTTTAAGGTATTTAAGATGTGGGTTGATTGTATTATTGGTTGTATTGTAAGCTTGGTTTTGTTGGTGGATTTGTGATATATTGGTTTGATCTTTGTGTGGATGTTGTGTTTGTGATGTTTAATGGTAATCATAATGTTTTATGGATGTCCAAGTATGTGGTGATGAGTTTGATTAGACTTGAACTGAATTTAATTGGACTAAAACATGGTTAATGTAGGGTTAGAATGTATTGTTAAACTAGGGTTAGTGAGGAGTAATTTCTATCCACATTTGGTATTGCCTATTGAAGAACTTTAGAATGATTTATAGGTGAATCTCAAAGAATAAAATTTATTTATCTATGTCTTAAATAACTACCTATAAAATATTTTTATCATTAGGCTTATTTATAAAAAGTTATTCCTTTTTTAGTACGGATCGTTTAGGAGGAACTCTGCTAGACAGATTGCTTATTAAGTTTAAAAATTATGTTACAAATTGTATGTTTAGTATCTAAATATAATGTTTGGATATTTTATGAATCAATATGTCTAGTTTCTAACAAAAAAAAGAAGATAGGATTTAATTATACTCATAAATTGGTACGTTACCTACTTGATTAGAGGTTGCCTTGTAATAAACCCTAAACTATGGGGATTGGATTCCCATCCTTTAATTCCACAATTGATGGTTTAAATATATCCTAATAAGTATGAAAAAAAATATGTGATACTCGTGTGGGTTCGGTTTGGAAACCGGTATGGGTTGGATTATGAAATCTCATGCAGATTGGAGGAATGAAAGTGTAGGGTATAGTATCCATGATTGATTGAATGTAATGAATGTGTTAGCATGAATCATGTGTATTATGTGCATCGAAGGGGTTTTATGACACAAGAAAAATCATTGAGTCATGAGAAAAATGTGCTTTTGTAACCGAATTGGTCGGATGGGTAGCGAGCATGAACCATGTGCGTGCTCTATTACTAACACTCGTTGAGTAAGGAATAATTTCGCTAACCGTGTGCCACAACGAGGGATAATTTTGTTGTGAGTGGTAGGTGATAATGAGATCACCGAGAGAGAGTAATAGAGTAATACGTGATAACACGATCACCGAGAGATGGAACACATGGTCTTGCTTGTACCCGGGGTACTCGAATTAAAATTGATGGGCGGAATGGGAAACAGAATCGCATTGCATATCACTTGCATCACCCTACTTACCGACCTTTGGCTCATTCTATTATTATTTTCATTCTATGATAGGAACAAGTCAAAACATTAAGGATGCTACTGGAACCTCCAAAAAGGCTCACATGTGACATAAGCATGTTGAAATTTCTCTCGATAAAAAAAATCTTAGGGTTGGGGATCGATATATATTTTGATAGTGTTATTGCAAATAAATCTTGAAATTTCTTTCATTTTTTTGTTAACATTATGTAAATTATTTTTGCATGTTTCATTGTACGATAAATTCTTAATGTATGAGCACATACGTGTTTGAGGTTAAGTCGAAATTGGTTATTTCGGCGTGACACGCTCCTTGTCTAGTTACTCCTATTTGGGTACTAGAGAGTGGGCTAGGGAGGGGGTGTCACACATATAATTTCCTTTCGGATTCAAGCACATGTCATTGAATCAATATGAGGTGATCAATCTCCTAAAGCATTAAATGCAATAATATAAATCAATTATACATCAAGAATCAATTTTTGAGTTGAGAAAAATAATTAATAAAATAGAAAAAGAATTAAAATCTTCTATCTCTAACTTAAGAGTTTATCTCTGCATAAAAGAATTTACTAGATCTAAAAATAAAATATCACATCGGCAATCCATCGGAGTAATAATTAAAGGAAACTTAATTATTGTTTATGAAATCTGTCTATTTCTACTTTTTTTTTCTCCTTTTTATTTCTTGGTAGTCATTCAAAGCCCTTTATTCCTTCCTTGATTTGTAGTCCCAATTTGCTTTCATGGTGTACAAACCTTCTATTTGTTTTTTTTTTTTGCTCCCTTTTTGTCATCCGGATATACTTTCTTTTTATGCTTAACGTTTTTCCCTTCTATAGCCCATAGACTCCCTTTAGTAGCCAATCGCGTAAGTCCCCTTCAGAATAGGATGAATTGTTTTTTAAAGTATCTAGGTCAAACACGTTTACTATTATTGATCTTTAATCTTTGCTTTTGGTTTTTATTTTCATTTTAGTCCTTATTTTGCTTAACATCTTTAGTTTTCTCTTGATTCCTTGTACCTATAAATTCAAAGCCTATGAGAATTAATTTATATGAAATGAAATATAAATTACACTTATAATTAATAAATTCAAGCTCCAAGTTTGCTTAAAATATGCTTATAAATTGTACTTATCAAATTCTCCCATACTTGACCTTTTGAATGTCCTTGGAAAACTAAACTAACTACATGAAATAAAATACATTCTAACTCACTTTTGTAGGAATCATAATTGCATTTAGCACATGCAATAAGTCTTTAAACCCCTAGTGGATGAGTTATTTCTTGTGAGGGTTTTCAGAAGATATACTCATAAAATCTTTATATAAACTTCATGCATGTATAAACACTCTTCAATGATATCACAATTTGTAAAATTGTAAACACAAAGACAATTAAAATCTTCAAGATTGATAACACATCATGAATCAATTATCTCAACAACTTAACAATTAATCAATATTGCAATTTCTTTCAAAATAGAGTAAACTAAATTAGTAGACCCTCACTAGATAAACTCTCCAACCCTCAAGTATTTAAGGCAAGTATTTCACTCAACTTCATTCCATAAAGTTGTATTACCATAGGCTTGCATATCATCTCAACTCTTCACTACTTAGATCGCATGCATAAAACAAATCAAAAGGACTTCTTAATAGGTTGTGATGGGGCTAAGGAAAGGTAAGGAATTTTTTTATGATATGAGATTGTAAAAAAAATAAAAATTAATGGAGCATTTGACTAATAAACTCGGGTAAATAAAACCATCGGGACTCAAAACCTATCATCTTAAATTTCAAACACTTATCAACTTCCTCATACTTCTTTTTTCTCAAGCGCATGAACATCTTCACATTTTCTTTAAATATAACATGTAGAACCATGATACATATTTATTTTCTCTCTCTTTCTTTTTTTTTAATGAAACATAATATTCCAATATTTCCGAGAGCGACTCGAATATTACCATGTTTAGAAACCATAGCTCCACTGATCAAAACATTCTAAAATTTTATCAAAAATTAAATTAGGACTAAAGAAGCTATTGTCCAAAAACTAGCCCAATCCAAAATTGTTTGACCCCTCTAACACTTAGTTCAAGTTTGGAGTTCATGTCATGTTTTTCCTTAAAATTTTCTTATGAAATTCATGTCTTAATTAGAAAATAGTGAACCTCCACCTCCATCTTTTTTGAACAATTCAACCAAAACAGACTAACCTATTCTTCTTTGAATCTATCCCCCACACTTGTTTAAAAACTAATCCTACTTAATAATTCAAATGCTCTACTAATACCTAAGGTAAGGTAAAAACATTTATTTTCAACTTAAAAAACTTGTAATAGATTTAACAAAAACAATATGTATGCTTGTGTCAATGTAATCTCAAAAAGAATAAACAAGTTCTAGAGCAACAAATCTATGGAATATAAAAAAAAAAACACTAGAGATTGATATTAATGTTCAATCTTATAAGCTCAAAATCTCATAGGTTATGTCTACCAAATTCAATTTACTACCATTCTAAAATCAATCACCGTATTAATCAACCTCAAATTGTAAGTCAATTTATTCAATCATGTTATATAACTTTAAAACTCAATTGACTTACGCTCGTTAGTTACACAAATCTTGACATCATTAAAAAGCACCTAACACACAATGATATTTTTTTTGTATATTTATAAAAGATAATAATAATATAAAATTAACTAAAATTCTAACTAAAAATTAAAAATCCAAAATCGTCCCCCACACTTTTACTTTACATTGTCCCAATGTAATGCACAAAATCAACAAATGAAAGATGTGCAAAATTAAAAGCAAAAAGGGTTAGAAAAGAGAAGTTGAAATTCTCTATATAAAGTTTGAGTCTATGCCCATTGACTTTAAAAGCTCCATTGTTCCCTTGAGAAATCTCTATAGCTCCATGAGGAAACACTTTCTCAATCACATAAGGACCACTCGACCTTGATTTTATCTTCCCGGGAAACAACCTCGACCTAGAATTGAAAAGAAGGACCTTATCACCTACTTTGAACTCCTTAGAATTGATGTGAACACCATGCCAAGCTTTTGTTTTTTCTTTATACATCTTAGAGTTCTCATAAGCTTGATGTCATCATCCCTCCAACTCATTCAACTAAAGAAGCCTTTCCTTTTACGCAACTTGTAAATCAAAGTTTAACAATTTCACAGACCTAATATGCTTTGTGTTCAAGTTCCACAAGTAAAAGACAAGTCTTGAATGCTATCCTATAAACCCAAAGTGCATCATCTAATTTAAGTGACCAATCTTTCCTAGACGTATGGATAATTTTTTCTAAAATTCTCCTCAATTCCTTATTAGAAACTTCTACTTATCCATTGGTTTATGGATGATAAGGAGTAGCAATCTTATGAGTGACACCATACTTAAACGACAAACCATAAAATTTTTAATTCTTAAAGTGTGTGCTTTTATCACTAATTATAGCCTTAGGTGTGCCAAATCTAGTGAAAATATATTTCTTTAAGAATTTGACTATGACTTTAGCATCATTAGTCGGATTAGTAATAGCTTCTACCTATTTTCTCAAATAATCCATAACAATAAGTATGTATAAATTATTAAAAGAAGTTGGAAAAAGACTAATAAAACTAATGCCCTAAACATGAAAAATATCACAAACTAGAATATTATTTAGAGGTATTTCATTACATTTAGAAATATTACCCGATCGTTGACATTTATCACATGCACTTACATAACTATGGTAATCTTTGAATAATGTGGGCTAATAAAATCCACATTGAAACACCTTTTGAGCCATCCTTCTTGCTTGATAATCTCCACTGGCTTCCTTATCATGGTAAAATTTGAGAATACTCATCATTTCTTCTCTTGGTACACATTGTCAAATCATACCATCATTACTTTTCTTATAAAGATGAGGCTCATCCCATAAATAATGTCTAACATAAAAAAAATTCTTTTTTCGATGGAAAGAAAGATTATAAGGTAAAATATCACTTGCAAGGTAGTTCACATAATCAGCATACCAAGGCAAAGATCATACCTTAATGAAGCACAAGCTTTTGTCTAAGAATTCATCATGTGAAGGTTTATCAATCTTTGATTCCACATGTTTCCCATCTAATCTAGACAAATGATCGGTTACCAATTTTTAATGCCCCTTTTATCCCTAATCTTTAGGTCAAATTCTTGAAGCAATAGAATCCATTTAAGCAACCTAAGTTTAGACTCTTTCTTAGCAACCAAATATTTAAGTGCTAAATGATTAGTGAATACAATAACCTTAGATAAAAAAAAGATAATACCTAAACTTTTCAAATATAAATATAACAACCAATAGTTCTTTTTCAATTATGTCATACCTTCTTTATGCTTCATTCATTGTCCTACTTGCATATTAAATGGTGTGAAATTTTTTATCTTTTCTTAGTCCTAAAATAACACCCAAAATATCTTCACTCATATCACACATAATTTCAAAGGACAAGTCCTAATAAAGAGCAATAATAATAGGACTATGAGTCAATTTATCTTTCAAGCAATTAAAAGCATGCATGAAATCATCATCAATCACAAAAGGCACATCTTTCTCTAACAAATATGTTAAAGGTTTGAAAATTTTAGAAAAATCCTTAATGAATCATCTGTAAAAGCTAGCATGTCCTAGAAATTCGCTAACATCTTTTAGAGACTTAGGAGGTGGAAGTTTTTCAATCAATTTAACTTTTACTCAATCCACTTCATTATCCTTAAAGGATACCTTGGGGCCTAGCACCATGCCTTCTCTAACCATAAAATTACACTTGTCCTAATGAAGCATAAGTTCATTTCCTCACATCTATTAAGCACCAAAATCAAATTATGCAAGCATGCATAAAAAAAACACCAAAAATAGAGAAATCACCTATGGAAACCTATATAAAATTATTAATGAAATTAACAAACATAGACATCATGTATCTTTGAAAAGTAGCAAGAGCATTACACAATTCAAATTGCATTCTCCTAAAAGCAAATGTACCACAAGGACGAGTGAAAGTGGTTTTTATCTTAGTCCTTTAGGGCAATCGGTATTTGATGATATCTTGAATAACCATCTAAAAAATAATAAAAATCTTGCCTTGGTAGTTTCTCTATCATTTGATCAATGGAAGGTAGAGGAAAATGATCTTTTCTAGTGGCCTAATTTAATCTTCTATAATCTATATATATCCTCCGACACTCGTAAGCGTCCTAGTGAGGATTACCTCATTGTTCCCATTTCTCATAATGGTGGTCCCACCTTTTTAGGTACTACATGAATCGGACTAATCTAATTACTATAAGATATAGGGAAAATAATACCTGCATCAAGTCATTTTATGATATCTTTTTTTACTACCTCTTCTATGTTCGGGTTGAGTCTTCTTTGAGCTTGCACCATTATTTGGTGATTCTCCTCTATAAGGATCTTGTGTATGCATACCGAGGGGTTTATTCCTCAAATATGTTTAATGCTCAAACCAATGAATTTCTTATACTTCCTAAGCACCCTTATGAGTTTTTCTTCCTCAAGTCCTATCAAATAAGAAGACAATATAATAGGTAAAGTATGTGAGTCTTGAAGGATCATGCATCCAATGGAGGTACGGAATAAACAAAAATTTTGCTCCATTTAAAGGGCCCAAGATCATGCCATTGAATCAACTAAATATATATACATGAATTAAATTAATGAATAAAGAATTACCTCTTATAGTGCGGATCTAAATTCTTTACTAGGAAAACTGTTCAAGCATCCGACCTCTATTGATAATCCACATAGTCTAAGCACTCACAAAGAAGCACTCAAAATTAGTAAAGTGCTAGCTTTACCTTTTTCCGATTTATGCATTGTTTCCTATATAAATCTAATCGGGGCAAGTTTGTGACAACCTTAAAGAAAGAGGAAAAGTGGCTTGTATTAGGGTTTTTAAGAGAAAACTATTTTCTTTTTTCTTTTTTTTTTTCGTATAACCTAGAGATATTTTTCTCTCGTTTATCGAATTTTCCATCTCTCGTTCTTACTTTTTTTGTGCCCCACCTCTCTCTCTCATATATTTATAGGAGAGACTTCCTTATCCTCCAAGGATAAAGAGGGGCAGCAATAAGTCCCTTAAGGACTCTAGGTTGTTGCTTCCTAATCCTCCAAATATTAAGAGTTATTTTACGGATGGACTTTTTGATTTTTATCTTTAAAACATTCATCCTTATCCAATAAAGTTAATGTTTATCCTCTCATCAAAATATCTTAAGACTTTTAATCAAATCTATTAGGCCAAAACTATTCTAGCCCAATTAATTTATTTGAACTATCCAAATAAATAATCTTAGATAATTTTAGGTGACCCATATTAAGAAATAATTTTCTAAAATATCCTTTAGCCTAAATTAGGAAACCCATTTTCATTTTAGGTTATTTATTTTCAAATTTAAAACCAACTTTCAAATTAGGAAACTAATTTCTAAAATAGAAAACTTTTCATTTTCCATTTTAGGAAACTTTCGATTTTGAAAACCTTTTCTAGAATAGGAAACTTTTAAAATTGAAATTTTTTTCCTATGTCTTTGCTTCGTTTAATCATGTGAATACTTAAACTTATGCATGTGACTTAATAGGCTCCTAGATATGTTGACAATGTATCAAGAACAAAAGACTCCTTTTTTATCTCTTGATACATCAATCAAGATTGGCCATTAGCAAAGCATCATGACTACTAAGACGCCCTCACCTCGGTCCATTGTCTATTACCTAAATAGAAGTGACTAGGCGAGGCACGTCACGCCGACACTACCTAAACCCTAATCATGTCTTGTACTCGTGTACTTAAGAAATTAACGAGCATATTACATAACCAAACCGTATATAGTAAATTTTACATGGCATAACTAATTACGATAATAGAATATTACAAATAACGATTGAATCCGTACGGATTCTATACCTTTAAATTACGGATAAAACCGAGTTTCAGACTTTTCGTGTTACACATGAGCCTCTTAGGAGAAGCCAACCGCATCCTTACTATTTTATCCTCTTCCTATCACATCATAGAAATAACGATGGGTTGAGCCAAAGCTCGGTAAGTTGGGTGATGTACGTGATATGTAATGTTTTTTTGACTTTTCACCATATTCATCAATTTTAATTTTGGGTACCCCGAGCATTAGTGGTATACTCTATAGGTGATTACCAAATCACCGAATGCTAACAATAAAATTACCCCTCATTATAGCCCTCGTTGATCGAAATCCATCGCCTAACGAGTGCATGCACACGACTTAGAGTACATACACAATTGGACCGCTAACCCCTTTTTATTCGATTAGGCTATCAAACCTATTCGTACAACTCGGTTCTCAATTAATTGGTTATGTTCCTATTTCTTTCTTATTGATACATGTGATACCATAATTACGGTACCATATTAAACATATCTAACCCATACATGATTTGACTTCATATATTTTCATAAGTCCAACCCACACGGGGTTTCGAGCTACTCATACCCCTTATCATCATAAAATATTTTCATTTTATATCAATTTGAGCCTTATTGATTATTAATTATGTTATTTACGTGAGAGGAATGAAAACTAAGCAAGTATGAAGTAAAAGTGATGAATTTCGAGTGACTAATGAATTACACGAGCAAAGACACGCCCGTGTGGGAGGTCTGTGTAACTCTCCGACTTAAAGAAAAATACGTTTCTTCATTTCATGGTTAAGGACATGCCGTGTGGGAGGTCCGTAACTCTCGACTTGAAGAAAAATATATTTCTTCATTACACGAGCAAGGACACATTCGTGTGGTAGGTCGTGTAACTTTCCGACTTGAAGAAAAATACATTTATTTCTATCATGAGTAAGGACACGCCCATGTGGGAGACCATGTAAATCTTTGACATGAAAAAAAATACATTTCTTCATTACACGAGCAAAGACACGTTCGTGTAAGAGGTCGTGTAACTCTCGACTTAAAGAAAAACAAGTTTCTTCATTACACGGGCAAAGACACGCCCATGTGACAAGCCGTGTAACTCTCGACTTAAAGAAAAAACAAGTTTCTTCATTACACGGGCAAAGACACACCCGTATGACGGGCCATGTAACTCTCGACTTAAAGAAAAAACAAGTTTCTTCATTACACGGGCAAAGACACACCCGTATGATAGGCCGTGTAACTCTCGACTTAAAGAAAAAAACAAGTTTCTTTATTACATGGGCAAAGACACACTCGTATGACGAGCCGTGTAACTCTCGACTTAAAGAAAAACAAGTTTCTTCATTACACGAGCAAAGAAACACTCATGTATGAGGCCGTGTAACTCTCGACTTGAACGTTTGCTCAAGAAAAAGCCTAAAATTTCATTTTTTTCCTCCCTAATTTCCCTTGTCTAAGTCCATATCAATCCCAAATTCACTCATCATGTTTTGGTCAACCAAATCCGTTAGCCACACCTCTCCATACATGGATCTAACTAGATTCAAAACTTTTAAAAATTAATAATTAATCACACAACTAACCATTACAATCAAATTATAACCATTACCAATCATAGAATAACCTAACCAACAAAATCAAGCCAACAAACACATCACAACATAAGCACAAACTTAACCAATTACAATAGGATCAATTGTATGGTATAAAGCACTAAAGAAAACCCACTCACTTAGTTTAGATGAGGTTAGGTTTCCTTAGATTTTCTTCCCTTTTTTCTTTCTCTTCCCTTCTCTCTTTCTTTCCTCTCTTTTCTCTCTTTCTTTAGCGTTTTTCTCTTCCTCGTACTTGGTTTTTCTCTCTCTTTTGGCAGCTACTAGTTTTTCCAAAATGTTTGCCATTCCCTCTCTTTCTCTATATATATGTGTTTTCTATTTTCTTGCATTAAATAGGTCTATATGTGTCTTGAATTAATTAGGCAAAGTGTAAGGTAACTTGGTGAGTTATAGTTAAGGTGGGGGGTTTGTGTGCAAGTTGGGTAAGTTAGCTCTCTTGCATTTAATGAAATGGCTTAGGTATCCTAACTAAGGAATTAGACTAATTAAATAACCTAATTAACTTAGCTTCAAGTAATTAACATATTTCCTTCATAGATTTTCATAAATTCTTCCTCTAAACTCGAAAATTACCTTCTCTTCCATTCCGATATTTCCAAGGAAAACATTCCTACATTCCCAAAATTTTATACACACCCTTATTTTTCTTGTATAATATGTCCCAAGTACTTAATAAATAATGAGTGGTAATTAATTAATTTATTTGAAACTTTACCCTAAAATTCTCACATAAGTGCCCTAAAATTTCCACATAAATACTAAATAACCATCATCACCAAATAGTTAAAATGACACCTACAATTGCACTTGTACTTAATGTATATTTACATGAATATTCCAGCATATATATATATATATATGTCTCATTAAAGATTTTCATGGGGGTAACATTTTTTCCCCCTTAAAAGAGTTTCTTCCTCGAAGTGGACCTAGTTGAATAACTCGAGGTATTTATCTCGTATTTCTTCCTCCTCGCTCTCAAGTCATTTCTTTGAGATCATGGTTTTCTCATAATACTTTAACAAGACTAGTCTCCTTATTTCTTAACCGCTTGATCTATCTATCAAGAATCCGGATCGATCTTTCTTCATATGTTAAATCCAGGGTGAGGTTTGGTGGCTCCGTTTCTAGAATGTGACTTGGCTCTCTTATGCACTTTCTTAACATATACACATGAAATACATTGTGTACTCCTCGCTAAAGAGGGTGGTAGCAACATATGATACGCGTTATCTCTTACTCGGTCTAGTATCTCAAATGGTCCTATGTATCGCGGGCTTAACTTTTCCTTTATCTCAAATCGTAGTACGCCCTTTATCGAGTGAGACTCTTAGAAATACATAATCACCAACCATAAACTCCGGATCCTTCCTTCTTTTATCGATATAACTCTTTTATCTCGCTTTGAGTTGCTTTCATCCGTTGGCAAATTTAGTCTACCACTTCGGTTCTCCGATGTACTAATTTTGGCCCTAGCAACTTTCTTTCTCTTATTTCATCCTAATGTACGAGAGATCTACATCGTCGTCTAAATAAAGCTTCATAGGGAGCCATCCTAATTGAAGCTTGATAGCTATTTTTATACGTAAATTCGGGTAAACATACATATCTCTCTCATTTTTTAGACCAATTCGAATGCATGCTCGAAGCATATCTTTAAGAATCCGGATTATGAGTTTGGATTGTCCATTAGTTTATGGATGATAAGTTCGTACTAAAATTTATCTTGGTAGCCGTGACTTTATGCGGACTTTTCCAAAACGCGAAGGTGAATGCGGGATCTTGATCTAACACAATTGAAATTGGAATTCCATATAGTCTTACAATTTCATCTAGGTATAATCGGGCATACTCGGTTCAAACTGTAGGTAGTTTTAATCGAAAGAAAGTGTGCTAATTTGGTCAACTCTGTATATGACTACCCAAATGGCATCCAATCCTCTTTTCAATCTTGGCAATCCCATAACGAAATCCATTGTTATATATTCCCATTTCCACTTAGGAATTGCCAATGGTTTTAACATTCTTGAGGGTCTTTGGTGCTCCGTCTTAACTCCGTTAGCAAATTTGATACCTTGCCACAAAGTCGGCTATATCCTTCTTCATTCTCGACCACCAATAACATTGTCGTAAGTCCCGATACATTTTTGTACCTCCCGGGTGTATCGAATATGGGGTTATGTGTGCTTCTTTCGGTATCTTATCTTTTACATCCTCTATTGCGGGGACACATAGCCTTTCCTTGAATCTAATTATTCCTTTATCATTTATCATAAAATTGGGCTCTTTTCCAGCCTCTATACTTTTCTTTAACTCCTTCGACTTTTCGTTTGTTTGTTGCCCCATTTGAATTCTTTCTTATAGCATCGGTTGGATTAATAACGTTGATAGTACGCTCTTGTGGCCTATAGGAACTATCTCCGGCTTTAGCTTTTGTAGGTCTCTCACCATTGGCATCCGAGCCACTCGCATTGCGATGATCGATTTTTTATTCGGGGCATCGACAATAACATTGGCTTTGCTTGGGTGGTAATTGATTATACAATCATAGTCTTTAACCAATTCCAACCATGTCCTTAGCCTCATGCTCAACTCTTTTTGTGTGAAAATCTATCATAAGCTTTTATGATCCATATATATTTCACACTTTACCCCGTACAAATAATGTCTCCGGATCTTCGGGGCAAAGACTATTGTTGCTAGTTCTAGGCCATGTGTCGGGTAATTTCACTCGTACTCCTTTAATTGCCATGAAGTATAGGCTATTACTTTCCCATCCCGCATCAACACTCGCTCCTAGCCCATTTTTTGAAGCGTCACTATACACTCGAAGTTCCCACCCTCGGATGGAATGGTTAGTACAAGGGTCATGACCAATCTTCATTTTAATTCTTGGAAACTTTTCTCATAGGCATTCATCCACTAGAAGTTAACACTTTTCCTCATTAAATTAGTTAGAGGCATTACTAACTTGGAGAAGCCTTCAACAAATCTCCGATAGTAACTAGTCGACCCTAAAAAACTGCGTACCTCTATCACACTCTTCGGGGTAGGTCAATTCTCAATAGCCTCTACTTTCTTTGGATCTAACGCTATACCCTCCTTCGTCACTATGTGACCTAGAAAAGCCACTGTTCCGACCAAAATTCATATTTCTTGAATTGGCGTATAGTTGTTGTTCCTTTAGCTTCTATAAGGTAGCTCTCGGATGTCCTTCATGCTCCTTTTTACTCCGGAGTAAACCAAAATATCATATATAAATACGATGATGAATTTATCCAAGAACTCTTTAAGAACATCGTCTTCTTCATATCTTTTGATTTTACCCTCGACTGGTGATACCTGGATTGTAGGTCTATTTTTGAAAATACGGTCGCTCCTTGGAGCCGGTCAAATAGATCATTAATTTGAGGCAACAAGTACTTATTCTTAATAGTCATCTAATTTAATTCTCGATAGTCGATACACGACCTCATACTATCGTTCTTCTTTTTCATGAACAATACTTGGAGCTCCCCAAGGTAAGGAATCCCTTGTCCAACAAGTCTTGTAAGCTGTACCTTTAACTCCTTTAGCTCGACGGGAGCCATTTTATAAGGAGTTTTTGAAATTGAAGTCGTGCTCGGATCTAGTTCAATTTCAAACTCTATTTCCCTTTCTAGTGGTAGCATTATCAAATTCTTCGAAAATAGATCTAAATATTCTCATACAATCTCTATATCTCCCGATTTCAACTTTTGCTCCTCATAACTATCCACCACATGCGCTAGGTACCCCATACACCATTTTCCTAGCATTTTTGAGCTTTAATAGCCAAAATGATCGGTGTAGTTCGAAGCTTTGAATTGATCTTAAATTCTAACTGTCGACTCTCGAGTAGCTCAAAAATTACCCTTTTTCCTCGACGATCTATGTTGACATCATATCTCGTCAACCAGTCCATCTTCAAGATCAAATCAAAATCTTAAAGATCGAACAATATCAAATCGGCTCCTAATCTCCTATCCTCAATCCGCATCGGATACTCTTTAACTACATTTGTCGATTTTATAGTTTCACCGGACGAAGCTGCTATAAGATATCCTACGACTAATGTCTCGGGTTTGATGCCTAAGCTTTACGCTAATGTGCTTGATATAAATGAATGTGTAGCACCGGAATCAATCAAGGCATAAACAATCAATCCAAAGATTAAGACATTATGATAAATTACTATTGTATCCCTTTGATCCGCTTCTTCCTAAGTCATAATGTACACCCGAGCGAGTACCTTTCCCGAGCTTAGTTTTTACGCCTAAGGGTAATTGTGAGATATGTGTCCCGGCTTGTGGCATAAAAAGCAAGTTCTTATATCCGACCGGCATTCCCTAGTGTGAAATCTTCCACATCTATTACATCGGGATTGATTACTCATAATTGGCCTCGGTTGATTCCCTAATAGTGGCCTTGGGCTATAAGGTGATGGTCCGGTAGCTCGTGCATTTCCTGGACTACCGAGTTTAGTTAAAATTTCTAGGCAAAACTCATTTTTGTGGTTCGGAGGAAGAGGCTGCGGGTCAAAATGATTACCTCCTTTGTTGGACTTCTTTTGTGATTTTCCTCCGATCCTCATCTGCTAACATAGCTTTATCTATCATTTTTGAAAAAGTGTTGGCGACGGACATTCGTACCATGCTTCGCACTCTTAGACTCAACCTTGTTCAAAATCGATTCTTCTTCAAGTCGTTGTCCCTCGCAATAAATGGGACGAATTGACATCCTTGCTCAAATCTCCATACATATTCACCTATTGGCATCCCATCTTACTTTAGTTCTAGAAAGTCTTATATCTTTTTATCCTTCACATTTGCGATGAAGTACTTATTATAGAAGACCTCCTTAAATCCTTCCCAAGTTAAGTTAGGCACGTCTATTGTCAATCTTGTGCTCTGTCACCATGTGCGAGCATCCTTAGTTAGCATAAAAATGGCACACGACACTCGTTTATGGTTGGCAAATTGTAGGTACTCGAATATTACCTGTAGGGACTTAATCCACTCCTCGGCTATCATTGGGTTCACTCCCTCGACAAACTCTTAAAGGTTCATTTTACAAAATCTTTCTACCGCATCATTCCTGTCGTTGGGGTGGAGGCTATTGTTGTGTAGCTAAAAGCCGCCTCATCTATTTAGCATGGACTTGTTGTTGATGTTGTAGTGTTTGTTGCCATTACTCGTATGATTTCCATCATTCGGTTCAACGTTTCTTGTAGGTTCAAGTTATTATCATTAGAGGTACCTTCACCTCCTCGCTCGTGCGGGGTTTTTCTTGGTGGCATGGTTTATCTTTACATACACATTAAGTTCAAATTAGTTTTGGTATGAATTTTAATATTTAATACCAATCATTCACGTTCATATAAAATTATACATCTTTATACATAGAATGTTTCGTATACATATTTACCTTTTAAAGGTTTTTGTGTTATATTTACAATCGAAGCACTTTTATTTACATCCTAGAACACACAAAAGACACCACGTCATATCATAGGGTCCTTAATAACCTATATATCGGACATGTCGAGGGAAGGAGTACTCAACCCTCCACCGATCAATTACGTCATCCAAGGCACGATGTACTATCTCTTATGCAAGAGGTAAAGGTAGACCGCAATTGTACATCAATCGAGTACGGGTTTGCCTAACCTACATCGGAAGGAAAGCTCGAACTAAATTCCTATAGCAACACTTATCTATCGGACCTTCTCAAACCCGGTTTAATAGTCGTCAATCTCTTGGTGTTAGAGTTTGACGTAAGGTCAACCTCGGAAAGTCCATGCTGCGGTACTACCGGAAGAAAGCATCAACGAATATTATTCGCCGAAGTAAGTCATGAACCAAGGTAATGTGGGCTACTATGTCCCGATGCGGGGTCATAACAAGGTTGTTTCACTCCGCCTAGTAAATGGCTAGGGTGGCACGCCTGTTGGTGTGTCCTAGCAACGCGAGTTGTACGAAACAGATGCGGCATCTACAACACCAATATTGACCCTTATCACTATTGTCAAGTATAATCATACATCAACATATAAACATATCATAATAACCATACATATTAATCAAAGAATCAAAATTGAAAACAATAATTATAAATATTTTTTTTGTCAAATAGCACACCGGTCCCGAGGCTCATGTAACACATTGGATTCTACTCGGTTATCTAAACCATAACTCGGATACCACCTTGAGATGCCCCAACCTCGGTCCACTATCTATTACCCAAATAGAAGTGACTAGGCGAGGTGCATCACGCCGACACTACCTAAACCCTAATCATGTCTCATACGATGTACTTAAGAAATTAACGAGCATATTACATAACCAAACTATTTATAGTAAATTTTACATGGCATAACTAATTACGGTAATAGAATATTACAAATAGCGATTGAATCCATATAGATTCCATACCCTCAAATTACGAGACAAAACTAGTTTCAGCTTTTTGTGTTACACATGAGCCTCTTAGGAGGAGCCGGCCATATCCTTATTATTTTATCCTCTTCCTATCACAACATAGAAATAACGACGGGATGATCCGAAGCTCGGTAAATGGGGTGATGCACGTGATATACAATGCTTTTCCGATTTTCCACCATATTCATCAATTTTAATTCCGGATACCCTAAGTATTAGCGGTCTACTCTATAGGTGATTACCAAAGCATTGAATGCTAACAACGAAATTATCCCTCATTGTAGCCACTACCGATAGGAATCCATCGTCTAACGAGTATAGGCACATAGTTTAGAGTACGCATATAGTTGGACCGGTAACCCCTTTTTATTCGATTAAGTTATCAAACTTATTCATACAACTTAGTTCTCAATTAATTGGTTATGTTCTCATTTCTTTACTATTGATGCACGTAATGCATGTGATACTACAATTATAGTACCATATTAAACATATCTAACCCGTACGGGATTTGACTTCATATATTTTCATAGGTCCAACCGACACGGGGTTTCGAGCATACTCATACCCTTTATCATCATGAAATATTTTAATTTTATATCTATTTGAGCCTTATTGATCATTAATTACGTTATTTATGTATGAGGAATGGAAACCAAGTAAGTATAAAGTAAAAGTGATGAATTTTGAGTGACTAGTGAATTACACGAGCAAAGATAAGCCCATATGGGAGGTCGTGTAACTCTCGACTTGAAGAAAAATACGTTTTTTTCATTTAATGGTTAAGGACACACCCATGTGGGAGGTCGTGTAACTCTCGACTTGAATAAAAATACATTTTTTCATTACACGGGCAAGGACACACCCATATGGCGGGTCGCGTAACTCTCGACTTGAAGAAAAATATATTTTTTCATTTAATGGGTAAGGACACACCCCGTGTGGGAGGCCTTGTAACTCTCGACTTGAAGAAAAATACATTTCTTCATTACATGGGCAAAGACACTCCCATTTAATAAGTCGTTTAACTCTTTAACATAAAGAAAAATAAGTTTCTTCATTACACGAGCAAAGACACACCCGTATGACAAGTTGTGTAACTCTCTAACTTAAAGAAAAACAAGTTTCTTTATTACACGAGCAACGACACGCCCCGTGTGATAGGCCCATGTGGGAGGCCGTATAACTCTCGACTTAAACGTTTGCTGAAGAAAAACTCTAAAATTTTATTTTTCTTCCTCCCTAATTTCCCTTGTCTAAGTCCATACCAATCCCAAATTCACTCACCATGTTTTGGTCAAACAAATCCATTAGCCACATCTATCCATATATGGATCTAATTGGATATAAAACTTTCAAAACTTAACAATTAATCACATAACTAACCATTACATTCAAATTATAACCATTACCAATCATAGAATAACCCGACCAACAAAATCAAGCCAACAAACACATCACAACATAAGCACAAACTTAACCAATTACAATAAGATCAATTTCATGCCATAAAGCACTAAAGAAAACCCACTCACTTAGTTTGGATGAGGTTAGGTTTCCTTAGCTTGTCTTCTCTTTTCCTTTCTCTTTCTTTCTCTCTTTCTTTCCTCTTTTTTCTCTCTTTCTTTAGCGTTTTTCTCTTCCTTACACTTGGTTTTTCTTCTCTCCTTTGGCGACTACTAGTTTTTCCAAAATATTTTCCATTTCCTCTCTTTCTCTATATATATGTGTTTTCTATTTTCTTACATTAAATAGGTCTATATGTGTCTTAAATTAATTAGGCAAAGTGTAAGGTAACTTGGTGAGTCATGGTGATGGTGGCGGGTTTATGTACAAGTTGGGTGAGTTGACTCTCTTGCATTTAATGAAATGGCTTAGGTGTCCTAACTAAGGGATTAGACTAATTAAATACCCTAATTAACTTAGCTTCAAGTAATTAACATATTTCCTTCATAGATTTTCATAAATTCCCCCTCTAAACTCAAAAATTCCCTTCCCTTCCATTCGATATTTTCAAGAAAAATATTCCTACAATCCCAAAATTTTATACACACCCCTATTTTTCTTGTATAATATGTCTCAAGTACTTAATATAAATGAG
This sequence comes from Dovyalis caffra, assembly GCA_963924115.1. Taxonomy (NCBI): domain Eukaryota; kingdom Viridiplantae; phylum Streptophyta; class Magnoliopsida; order Malpighiales; family Salicaceae; genus Dovyalis; species Dovyalis caffra. Next base: position 13,345,627 of record CAWUPB010001108.1, read on the forward strand.
TGGTAATGAATTAATTTGTTTGAAACTTCACCCTAAAATTCTCACATAACTACCCTAAAAATTTCCACATAAATACTAAATAACCATCATCACCAAATAGTTAAAATGACACCTATAATTGTACTTGTACTTAATGTATATTTACATCAATATTCCAGCATATATATATATATATATATATATATCTGTGTGTGTGTGTGTGTGTGTCTCATTAAAGATTTTCGTGGGGGTTACAACCACCCAATTCTCTAAGAGGATTAATTAATCCATAATTACTTTTCACGATCATGGTTACCATACAATTTCGAGTCCTTATGTCAATTTATCATAGTGTGATCTCAAACTTGGTTATAAGTCTTATTTGATTATGATCATATAATTTTTTTTATTCTCAAATGTCTTAGCTCTTAGAGGAAGCCAACTATGCTCTATTGGTGTACTCTTACTATGGCCATAGATTTCTTAAGCAAACATTCATCAAAATGCAATGTGATAACTCCTTTAGCTTACTAGGAATGACATGTCTTATCTTATCATACACCTACGCCCATTAGATTCTTAGTGCACCCAACAAATTGCCCACATGCAACCCTTTATTGGGTCTATTGAAACGAGTGTTAAAGTACATAAATCCTCTAATGAGATAACTATGATGACTTTAAGTCTATGGACCACTTGATTCCATCTCGTTTGAGATTCCTATAGACTAAACCAAATAAGTCCTCATAGCGAGTCAAGTCCAGTGATATATTATCTAACATAAATCACCTAAGTACTTGCTTTAGCATCATCATGTTAATAAGTGTGAGATCTTCTATCGCTATCATATAGCATGAGCATAACACTCATAAGTCTAATCGCATATAGTCAATTTTCATTCTTGATAATAGTACGATTTGAGACATTTAATGATATCATTTATATGCATTAGTGTTTGTCTCATATCTTTTGATCAATCACTAATATAAATGTATACATATATACTTCAATCTAATTCTATTCAATCAATAAATGTAAATGATAAAAATTAATGAAAAGAATTGTTTATTATAAATCATGTAATGATATAATAACTCAAATCCATCCAAACATGGTTGGAGCTTGGGCTCCTACACTAACAATCTCCCACTTGCACTAGAGATAACCAGCCATGTCCCTTGATCCCGACGATCAAGTAAAGGTTTTATGTTTCAATTGTGACAAACGTGTAGTCAAGGGGTCATCTTTGTTATCGTCGATGTGGACTTTTTCTATCCTTATATTGCCATAATTGTTTATCTCTATAACCAAGTAGTGGTGATGCAATACATGCTTGAACTGTTGATGAGACCTTGGTTTCTTAGCTTGCGCTATGGATCATTTATTGTCGGCCATCAAGCTATATGACATTGGAATAAATCTTTTTTTGATTTTTTTATACTAAATTTTTTGGTATCATGTCTTCGTATCTACCTTGAGAGACTTCTTACATTCTAAGTGATCTATCTCTATAGATCTACACTCTTAGATTATAGGTTGCTCTATTGTGTTATACTTGGAAAATTATTTTTAGATATCTTAATCTTTTGTAGTTTTACAACACGATAATATTATAGCCAAGGAGTAGTTTGTTTACTTTTTCATGTTGAATAACCATGACTAGTAGGCTCCCACTATCTTCTTATATACATAAGGTTCATCTTTGTTTTTGGTGAATAATCAAACTCTTTGATTATTTCATAAAACATCGACTCTTATTCCTAGCGGCATGCTCAAGTCCATAAATAGACCTTTGCATTTTGAAAATCTTATTTGCATGTTATTGAGAACCATCAAGGTATGTCATCTACACATCATTTTCATTTGCCTTTTCTAGGAATCAATGTCTAGCATTATCATTTTATAAGTGTCGGCTTCATCATCTTTTTTGGGGCTTATATCACTATGTGTTGAGATAAGAAGATCATATCCTTTTGTCTTTTAATAATTTTTTTTAAACTTATGAAGTTCTTGTATTTTTGTTTGTAGGATAGTTATAACACTTTATAACCATTCTACTTAAGGTTTCTTTAGTAAAATGCCAATTTGTGAGTCTCCTCGAATCTTATTGAGTTCAAATTTACTCTTATGTTTTTAGCATCCATAAATTCCTTTCCAAGGAATATAGCATACCTAATCATGAATAATGCTTTGTTCTAGTAAACGAGACATTGACATCCTTTTGTTTGCTTTGGATATCTAACAAATTAGCACTTTATTGATTTTGGGCTTTAGTTTATCTTTGTCAAACCTTTTGACATATATTTTATAGCCTCGAAATCTTAAGGAAAGATGAATCCATTTTTTTTCTTTCCATATTTCATATGAGGTATATTTAAATATATTTAATTAGAACCCAATTCAATATCAAGGTTACGGTAAGGAGTACTTATCTCGAAATAAAATGGGGATATTGATTCAACTCATTATGGACCAACCATGTCTTACATGTGATGTCCATAAAGAATCTTATTCTTTTCTAGGTGATCTAAAATTTTAGCATTCAAGTATTCATTACCTCGATCTAATCAAAATGCCTTAACACTTTTGCTAGTTCATCACTTGACTTTTAAGTTTAAACTTTTGAACCTTTCAAACACTTTGGACTTATGTCTTATAACTAAAAAATGATCTACTATCATTAAAGATTATGTGACAAGCATGTTTTTCTCTTACTTGGGTGAACATGAGCCCACATACTTTTCTATGTGTAGGGCCTTTATTAATTAGTATCTCTTTCTCTTTTTTAATTAAAAGGGGATTCAAGTCTCTTCGCCAATTAAACAAGATTTCCTAAATATCATCAAATGATTCTAGATATCTATTTATAAGTAGATTAGATATGAGATTCTCATTTATATAACTAAGTTGATGTTGCTACAAATTTATATTGTTTCGGATCATTTGAGTCTTTTAGTATTTATGTTACATACATGCAAGTTATGTTCAAAATATATATTTATTATCAAGATATTTTCATAAAACTCATCTTTAGAAACAACCATTATTCTTAAAAATGAAGTACTTGTTCAAAACAAGAAATGAAAATAACATTTTTAGTCTCTACTAATAACAATAATTGAGTTTTAGCACATTCTTATATGGTAGTGTTTGCTCATAAATACCTATATCTAATGGTCCAACTCTTGATCCATTATAGTCATGTAAGTCATCTCCCTTGAAGCTATTTTTCTTTCTTTTCTAAGCTCCTATACATTTCAAAATATGAGCACCATATATAGTATCATATACCTATGGAGTGAAATTTAGAAATAAGAAAATCGAGCTTTAATAACATAAATACATGAGGTGTTAGTAGAACTCTTCTTTTGTACCCTTTCTAGTTACTCCTTACAGTTAGTGCTTCCAATGCCCTTTATTGTTGCAATGAAAGCATACTGCATTCTTTGGAAAATTATAAGCCTCGGGTTTTTCACTCCTCCAAGTAGCCATTGTTGAAGACTTCTTCTTTTTGAGCTTTTTCCTACCCTTTACCGCACCCTTTTCTTTATTAACCGAAGTATAGAACTCTTGTTCTTCTTATTAATTTCGAGCTGAGATTCCCTTAACATGGATAGCAATTATCCAAGAGTCTTTTCTATGTCCATCATGTCTAAGTTCATGATGAACTATCCAAAGCTATTGGGCAATGATTATAATACTAGGTCAAAGGATCATTCAACATCCATTCCAACTTCAAGCTCGGCTAGTTTATTGATATAGCCTACCATTTAAGTGACATGCTTTTCAACGTTGGATCCCTCATCCTTTATGGCTCTAAAAAGCTTTCATACTATCTCATAGTACTCATGCTAAGTGTTCTCCATAAATAAGCTTTTAAGTTTTACTCGTGATGTCAAAAGCTTATGAGCTTCTATGTTAGTGCCTATGCTCCAATGTCATAGCAATAAGTATGATGCTCTAAGTAGTGATTACATCATCTCTATATTTGACCCATGCTATATGAGCATCAACTTGATCCCGAGAAGGCTTAGCTAGGAGAGCTTTCTCTATCATATAGAGAATTTTTTCATGTTAAAGGACTATCCTCAAATTCATTTCCCGAGTAGACGAAGTTTGTGTCATTGAAGGCATTGCTTATGTTAATTATCAATTATATCGATGTGTTGCTAGTTATACTATGCAATCCGACATGATAGAAAAACGTTCAGTTTGGCTAATTAAATTACATAAATAAAAAAAAGCATAAATTAAAGAAGTAAAATGTATGTTTGCTATTACTATTTTCTTCAAGTTCTATAGGAAACACTAAATAAGTATGAAAAGGTGGAGCTAGCACTCTATCAATTTTAAACGCTTCTTTTATGGGTACTTAGGTCGTGTAGATTATCGATAGAGGTTGGACACTTGGAATGCTCTTTTCTATGAAGGTTTAGATTCTTTGATAAAAGAGATAACTCTCTATTTGTCTCTTTACTTCATGAATATATGGTTAGTTGATTCAAAGATATGCTCCTAGGCCTTTTAAATAGAGTTTTTATTTTATTCCGCACCTCTATAGGATGGATGATCCTTCACCTCCGATAAGTCATATGCTATTATGAAGATCTCTACCGATGAGACGAGTAGATATTGGGAGAGTTACACACGGGAGGATGCTACATCCCTAAATAGATGCTAATCGAAAAAGGGAAGGGCGTTGAACATGCCCTATTGAATACGAAAAAGGCTATCAAAGAAAATAGAGTCGAGACATATGATAAAAAATATACCGAAAGAATATGTCCTAAATAGTCTAATAATTAATTCTTCATACATTAGGCTGAATAAGATGATGGCACGAGGTTATAATGACACCCCGGCTAGGTTATTGGCCATATAGAAATTGGTCTAGGTATTTGGCCACAATAGTTTCAAACCACCATACAAGCGATTGACATCCATCCTTCTTATAGTATATTATTAAGAAGGTCGTGGATTCATTTAGTGGGAGTAGTTAAAGGCTGAAGTATATTATTGATGGGAAGCTAATCACTACGAAGATCGAAAAAGTTATAGCCATAGCTAAGAATGTGGTGGTCCTTTACATTGAGGCAAAAGGAGTAAGCGAGGAAAACTCGCATGCTTTTCGGATTTTTAATACAAAGTTGGTCTTAGAAAGCTCACAAGTAAGAAGCCCTAAGCTAACTAGTGCTTTGAAAATGGTAGTGAGATACATGATAAAGCTAGTGATGTGGGGGATGATCGACTAAGACTTTAGGTTAGGGCACAAGCTCGCTTAAGAAAGACTATTAGAGGATGGTCTAGCTGAAAAGAGAGAATAGATTAGCTTGTATTAAGGAGCGATATCCTAATTATTGATTCACTAACATCCCTTATATTTACATTACATTAACGTAACCTTCATAAGTGGCATTATGGATGTAGAGGACTTTTACTTGAGTCACATCTTCAATGACATGGCAATCAACACCTTGAGGGTAGTAATGATTGGGAAAAGTGATAAGTGTACACTCGTCGACATCATCATTAGTTGAATTTAATATGGTCACACTTCTAGAACTCGACGTCAATAATATGGATGAAGCTTTTCATATTGACAGGATTATCCGAAAGTGTGTTAAAACTAAGGAGCCGACTAACTGGTCCGAGGAGAAAGTGTTGATCATCTACAAGGTTGAGTAAATTTCTTTTTACCATGTGTTTTTCTTTGACATTCAAGTTGAATTCGACTCAAATCATGGAAAGGAATTTTTAATCCGGAGTCTTCTCTTATTCATATATGATACTAATACATCAAATTATGTAGAATTTCATTTTGAAATTCATCTTGTTTGCATTCTTTTTCTCTTTCCTTTATTTGCACTTTTATTTCATTTTAGGTACATATATTATGATCACCTCTTTAAAAATTAAAATACATGTACTAAATATTATTAGCCTAAATTTCATGAAACTTTAATTGCAATAGAAGAAAAAGAATGGAGAGTGGATGATATAAAAAAGTTCATAAACTAGTAGAATTGTCGAGCACTATATAAAACCACATCAAGATAGTAGAGCATAAATTAATTGCTAACCTGGGTTGTAAACTAATAGAGAAAAAGTTGAGAAGCACAAGGCCAAGCGTATTGCTAAAAATAAAAGAAGAGATAAGAAAATAATGGGATGTCCAATTTCTAAAAGTGGTTAAATACCTATAGTGGGTATCGAACATAGTCATAGTTGGTAAGAAAGATAGAAAGATTGGAATGTATGTGGATTATCGAGATTTGAACAAAGCAAGTTCAAAAGATGACTTCCCATTATTACATATCGATATCTTAGTTGACAATACCGCAAACAATGCCACTTATTCATTTATGGATGGGTTTTTAGGATAAAATTAGATCAAGATGGTAATAGATGATAATGAGAAGATGATATTTATCATACTTTAGGGAACTTTTTACTATAAGGTTATGCCCTTTTAATTGAAAAATGCTAAAGCCACTTACTAAAAAACCATGGTTACCTTATTAAATGACATGATGCATAAAAAGACTAAAGTGTATGTGGATGATATGATTGCTAAATCCAAGAAAGATGAGGATTATGCCTTAATCATGAGAAAGCTACTTGAGAGACTAAGGAAATATTGATCGAGGTTGAATCATGCAAAGTGCACTTTGGGTGTGAAGTTTGAGAAATTGCTTGATTTCATAGTAAACAATAACGAAATGAAGTTGATCCCGACAAAGTTAAAGCTATCTAGATTATTCTTTCACCATCAATTGAGAAAAAAGTTAGAAGCTTTATAAATCGTTTGAATTATATTGCTCACTTCATCTCTCAATAAACCAATACTTATAAGCTAATATTCAGATTGTTACAAAAGAAAAATTCTAGTGTATTTAATAAAGACAGTTAGGAGGCCTTTGGCTAGATCAAGAAATATTTGCAAAATCCACCATTAATGGTACCACTTGGACTAGGAAAACTCGTTGATTCTATACTTATTAATGACTAAAATAGCCATTGAAAGTGTCTTAGGTCAGCAAGATCAGTCAAGAAAAAAAGAACAAGCCATCTACTATTTGAGTAAGAAGTTCACTAACTACGAGTTGCGATATTGTATACTAGAGAAGATGTGTTATAGCTTAATGTGCTCGTTCTCGATAGCTCGGACAAGTACATGTTGTATTACACTATTTGGCTAATCTTAAAAATGGATCTTCTTAAGTACATCTTTGAGAAGCCATACCTATCTAGTCGGATTGTAAGATAGGAAGAAGTGTTATTTGAATACGATGTTGTATACATGTTAAGGAAGATGATAAAAGGAATTTCCATAACTAATCATTTAGTAGATAATGCAATAGTGACTATGAGCCTTGGAGATTTAATTTTCTTGATGAATTAATTAGGTCTGGTCGAGAAAGAAGAGTCGAGTCAAAGGATGGCATATGGGTCTACATTTTGATGAGGTTGTCAATGTGTCCAAAAATGGTATCAAGTTAGTCTTGATTTCACCAAAAGGGAAACTGTTCCCTATAGCAGCTTAAGTTACAATTTAAATGCACGAATAACATTATCGAGTACGAAGTATATATGCATGATCTAGAAGTAGCCCTAGAAATGATGATAATCAAGCTTAATGTATATAGTGACTCTTTGATCATAATCGATCAAGTGAAAGGAAAGTGGCTAGTAAAGGATGAAAAGCTAAGGTTGTATCAAGAGTACATGACAAAGTCGACCGATTTGTTTGAAGAGATTAAGTTCACCTACCTAGATAAAGAGAATAACCATTTTATCAATGTTCTAGAAACTCTTACCTCCATGACTAAAATTGAATGTAGGGTGAAGATTGAACCCATATACATTGAACCATAAAATACCCTAGCATATTATTGTGTTTAATTGAAGAAGAACTAGATGGGAGGGCATGGTACCACGACATTAAGTAGTCCATCAAAAGTGGTGAATATTTGACTGATACAACAATAAATGAAAGAAAGATGTTAAGAAGGTTGGCTATGGAATGTTATTTTGATGGTGAAATCTTGTACAAAAAAGTTTGGATGGGTCTCTATTAAGATGTTTGGATACGACCCAAGCAAAAAAGACTATAAAAGAGGTCCACGAAGGGATCTATGCTACACGTTCCAATAGAGTTATGATGCCCAAGCATATTCAATGAAGTGGTTATTTTTAGACAACCATAGAGAAAGATTACATCGATTATGTTTAAAAAATGTCACAAGCATCAAATTTATGTTAATTGAATAAATGCTCCACTAACACCCTTTTTTCAAGATGGTATCGCTCTAGCTATTTGCAATGTGAGGCATGGATGTCATTGTACCAATAAATCCTAAGGCAAGTATTGGGAACTATTTCATTTGGGTAGTAATTGATTATTTCACCAAATGGGTCAAAATTGCTTCATTTGTATGTGTGACTTAAAAGGTCGTTTATCGATTTGTTAAAAAAAGATATAATTTATAGATATGGCTCTATTAAAACCTTGGTACCAACAATACCTAAATATTTAACAACAAAATCATAATAGATTTATACTAGTAGTGCAAGACAAAGCACCACAATTCCTCTCCATATAGGCCCAAGATGCATGAAGTTGTGAACAAGACTTGAAGAAGATTATCTAAAAGATGATGGTGTCGTACAAGAGCTGAGATGAGATGTTACCATATGCCTTGCATGTTTATTGAATAGCTATAAAAACATTAACAAGAGTGACTCTTTACTTTCTAGTATAAGGAATGGAAGTTGTGATTCCTTTAGAGGTCAAAATACCCTCTTTAAGAGTCTTGAAAGAAGCCGAGTTAGAAGAAACTCGAATGAGCAAAAATCTAATATGAATAGCTGAATCTAATAAGTAAGAAATTGCTTGTTGCCATATATCATGCCCATTTGAATCAAAACAGAATGGTAAAAGCCTATGACAAAAAGATGCTTCGAAGAAGTTTTTGGAACGGGAACTAATATTGAAGAAGGTGCTATAGATACTAGGGTTAGATCGTAGTAAATGGTCATCAAACTATGAAGGTCCTTATATGGAAAAAAGGCATTCTTAGGTGGAGCTCTAGTTTTAACAAATATGAATGGTGAAAAATTGTTCAAGCTAGTGAACTCATATGCTATTAAGAAATATTAAACTTCATTTATAACTCTCTTCAATTTAAAGTAATAAATATTCATCAAAATTTTGCTAGTTTAATTTATGTTTTAGCATTCTCCTTTACTTATTATTTTCTTTGATTGCCTCTTAGAATCAGATTTATTATTTTTAGATTCTTTTTTTTAAATAAAAACTACATTTTCAAATATGATTAATTTATGTTAGTATTGGTGTCTAACATTCAACATGTTTTGATGGGCTCAAGTTAATATGTTAATAAATCATTTATTTTAGTAAAGAAGTTGTTCTATTAATTCATATGTTTTCATATTGATAAATTTAGTAGAACTAGATAGAAGTCATTACGATATGCATTTGCAATAGTGATGGATCGAAAGTTGTGAGACAAACACTAATACATGTATATGACATCATTAAACGTCCCAATTCATGGCATTATCAAGCATGGACATTGACAAAATACGGATAGACTTGTAAGTGCTATGATCATGTTATGTCGTAGCATTTGGAGATATCACACCCGTAGGCATGTTGATGCCAAAGTAAGCACTTAAGTGATTCGTGTGAGAGAACATTTCACTAGGTATGACTCACCATGAGAACCCATTTGGTTTTAGTCTATGAGAATCTCATATGAGATGGGTACAAATGGTCCTTGGACTTGAAGTAATCACGGTTGTCTCATTGGAGGACTTATGCACTTTGACACTCATTTTGATGGACCTATTAATGGGTTGCATGTGGACGATTTGTTGGGTGCAATAGGAATCCAATAGAGGTTGTTGTATGACTAAGATAGGACATATCATTCCTTATATGCTAAATGAGTTATCATATTATACTTCGATAAATATTTGCTCAAGAAATTTATGATCACAATAACGAGTATACCTATAGAGTATAGTTGGTTTACTATAAGAGTTAAGATATTTGAGAATCGAAGAAAACTTATACGATTATAATCGAATAAGACTAATAACCAAGTTTGAGATCACACTCGTGATAAGTTAATATGAGGACTAAATTGTATAGCAACCATGCTCGTGAAAGGTAATAATGGATTAATTAATCCTCCTAGAGTTTTTGTTAGTCATGATGCCTTGCTAGAGGTCAATCTTGATTTATGGATCATGAAATAAAAGACGAGTCTTTTGTTCTTGATACATTGCCAACATATCTAGGAGCTTATTTAGTCACACACATAAGTTTAAGTATTCATATTATAAATGAGAAGCAAAGATATTGGAAAAAAAGTTTCCAAGTACGAAATTGTTTTGTTTTGGCAAGGGTTTCCAAAATTGAAAGTTTCCTTAAATGGGAAGTTTTCTAAAATGAAAAGTTTCCTTAATCGAGAAGTTTTCTAAAATAGAAAGTTTTCTATTTTAGATATCGGTTTCCTAATTTGGAAGTTAGTTCCAAATTTGGAAGTAAATAACCTAAAATGGAAATAGGTTTCCTAATTTAGGTTAGATGGTATTTTGGGAAATTGCTTCCTAATGTGAGCCCATCTAAAATAATCTAAGATTATTTATTCGGATAGTCAAAATAAATTATTTAGATAGTCAAAATAAATTAATTGTGCTAAAATGATTTTGGCCTATAAGGTTTAATCAAAAGCCTTAAAATATTTTGATGGGAGGATAAATATCAACCTTATTGGATAAGGATGAATGTTTTAAAGATAATGATTAAAAGTCCACATATAAAAATGACTCATCATCCTCGGAGGACAAGAAATCAATAACCTAAAGTCTTAAAAGGGACTTAATGCCACCCCTCTCTTTGCCTTTGGAGGATAAGAAAACTCTTTCCCTAAATATATTACAGGAGTGGTGTGGCATATAGCATGATGGAGAGAGAGCGAGAGAGTGTGTGTTCGATAAAAAATAAAGAAAAGGGAGGAAAGAATAATTTCAGCTGGCCTTAAAAATAAAATAAAGCACACGACTAACAAAGAAAAATAAGAAGAAAACAGTTTTCTCTTAAACCCTAGCAAGATATACTCTTTCCTTATCCTTTAAAGTCGTTACAAAAATTACTCGAGATTGATTTCTATAGGAAATACTAAATCGAAAGGTGGAGTTAGCGTAGCACCCCATTGATTTTGAGTGCTTCTTTATGGATACTTAGATTGCATAGATCATCAATAGAGGTTGAATACTTAGATGAATTTTCCGAAAAGTAATTTAGATCTACACTACAAGAGGTAATTGTTGATCCTTGCTTTAAATTCAAGTATGTATGATTAGTAGATTCAACGACTCGATCTTCGACCTTTAGATGAAGGAAAATTTTTTATTTATTCCGCACCTCCATAGGATGCATCATCCTTCAATTGGTATTAGAGTCTCTATTGAATCTTTGATTGTATGCTTGGTTGATTATGATTAACTACATGAATTAGCTATGCTCGATTATAAATCTTATGTTTTTAGGATTCTATATAAAAATAAAACAAAATTTTGGGTAAAAATCAATAAGGTCATGCGAGGTTGATGTTGGACGTAGATGCTCGCATGCATGGTAGCCCTACTAACTACAGGTGCGATAGACGCATAAGCACGCGAGCCTCGCTGCCACGCCGTGCCATACGCTAGGTGTGCATCCGACATACGTGCTAGGCTACCGTGTCATGTGCTAGGAGGGTAGCAAACAAGCTTACTACTCTACCGGGCCACATGTTAGGAACGTAGTAGGCGGGCACACTAGCATGCTAGGCCAACGCTAGGTGCACGAGTAGGCGGACCTACCGTCCCGACAAGTCATATTTGCCACTCGTACATGACAAGCACTATGTGGTAGGTCGTGTATATTATGGGTGCGTGCGAAGCATCGTGTACTAGGCATGCGAGCCTACTAACCCACGCACCGGGCGTGTAAGCCGAGCAGCAAGCCACTAGCCTTCCAAAATCACATCAAGTTGGTGGCCACAAGTAGACACGCACTAGCACACAAACACGAGGTTTGGGTTTCGATGCCCATGAACCCTCGAGGCCCAAAAAACCCATGATCCTAAAATGGGCCCAAGGCCCAAAAGTTTTTAAAAATAAAATTTTCAGAAATTTTAATAAATATGTAAAATGTTTAAAACCATAGATTTGTAATTGTTTTACGAATGAAATTATTTCATTAGTATGCCATGTATCAATGTGATTAAAGCATGGATGAGTTGACCTAGTTTTATGATTGAATGCTTGTCTTTTTTGGATAAATAGAACCTATGTGTCCCGCCTTCTCTATTATTCTATTGTATTTCTCTTCTCATCTTACTCTTCTCGAATGTAACTTAAGATTTCTTATTTGAAAGAAATGTACAAGTATAAGATAGGAATAAGAATAGATATAAAGAGAAAAAGCCAAGCAATGAAGACATTCATGAAGAATTTTTAATAATTTTTCACATAGGAATTGACCCACTAGTCTCCTTGTGGCTCGAGGGGGCTAGTACTATAAATCCATTACCATTCACTGGTCTTTGAGTCATACATGAGATGTGCGACCGTGATGAGATTAATGTTAAAATGCATAATTAGGAATAATGTGATTATTGTTTAGTATCCATGCTAGGATGAGACCAACCATATTAAATCCTTCAAATAAAATATTAAGTTAATTTCTTTCCAATGTTATGAGGTAAGAACTCTTTTGATTGTTATTGGCTTGTTGAGATAACTTAAGGTTACTATTTCTTCGAGGGAAATAAATCATGGGCCATGTGATGTCCCCAAACGTTGGGTTTAACTTAAATAAGTAGTTAGGTTTGTTGAGATAACTTAAGATCGGATAAACTTATAAGCAAGGATTGATATTCACATAAGATGTGATAAAGACAAGGAGTTATCATACCAATGGAATTAGGAATTACATTTGATATAATTGGTAAGGAGTTACCTACCTAATCCTTCATGTATGGCTTGTTAAGATAACTCAAGGCTAATACATATTAGAGGATGACATCCTAACCCACTAAGAAAAAGAATTAAAAATTTTTCTTGAGTCCTATATTAAAGGTTGTAGAACTTGAAGAAAATAGTTAGAGCAAACATAGATTTTACTTCTTTAATTTATGCTTTTTTTAGTTTTATGTAATTTAATTAACCAAACCGTACGTTTTTCTATCCCGTTAGATTACATAGTATGATTTACAACACATCGATATGATCGATCATTTATGGAAGTAATGTCTTTAATGGCATCAACTTTCTTGACTAAGAAATGAATTTAAGGATAGTTTCTAACATGAGAAAATTCTCTCGTACAATAGAGAAAACTCTTCCGGATGAGCCTTCTCCGGTTCAAGTCGAAGCTCATGAAGTATGGATCAAACATAGAGATGATGTGATAACTACTCGGAGCATCATGCTTGCTACTATGACATTGGAGCATAGACGCCAACATAGAAGCTCATAAGCTTTTGACATCATAGCAAAACTCAAGAGCTTATTTAAGAAGAATACTAGGCATGAGCACTATGAGTTAGCAAATAAGCTCTTTAGAGCCGAATGGATGAGGGATCCAACGTCAAAAAGCATGTCACTATAATGATAAGCTATATCAATAGACTTGTGGAACTTAAAGTTGGAATGGATGTTGAATTATCCATTAACCTAGTATTGCAACCGTTGCTCAATAGTTTTGGACAATTCATCATGAACATCAACATGAAGCACATGCAAAAGACTCTTGAAGAATTAATGTCCATGCTAAAGAAAGCTCAACCCGAAATTAATAAGAAGAACAAAAGCTCAGTACTTTCGGTTAATCGGGGAAAAGGCACAATAACAAGTAAGAAAAAGCCCAAAAAGAAGAAGAAGTCTTTAACTCGTACCTATTGAAGGAGCAAAAAGGTTGAGGCTTAGAATAGCCCAAAGGATGTATATGATACTAAAGAAGGAGTACTTAGAAAGGGTATTAAAAGTGCAACTACAAGGAGTACTTAGAAGGGATGCAAAAGAAGAGTTCTACTATAACCTTAGGTATTTATGTTATTAATGCTAATTCTTTTATTTCTAAATTCCACCTCATGAGTATATGATACTAAATGTGGTGCTTACATTTTTGAAATGTATAGAAGCTTAGAAAAGGAAGGAAGATAGCTTCAAGGGAGAATATCTATATAACAACAATGGATTAAGAGTTGGATAATTAGATATAGGTATTTATGAGCTAGCACTACCATGTTGGGATGTGCTAAGACTCAATCATTATTATTTTAGTAGAGACTAAAGATCTTATTTTCATTTCTTGTTTTGAATAAATATTTCATTTTTAAGAATAATGACTATTTTTAAAGATGAGTTTTTATAGAAATATCTTGATAATGATCATATGTTTTAAATATAACTCCCAAGTGTATAATATAAATACTAGAAGACTCAAATGATCTACATAAACATTAATTAGTCAGCAAGATCAAACTTAGTGATCTAAGAAAGAATCCAATATCCAACCTACTTATACAAAGGATATTTAGAATCATTTGATGATGTCTAAAGAAACTCGTTTACTTGGTAAAGAGATATGGATCCCTTTTTAGTTGAAATGGAGAAAGAGTTACTAATTAATAAAAACCTTATATATAGGGATGTATATGGGCCAATGTTCACCTAAGTAAGAGAAGAACATGCTTGTCATATAACCTTTAATGATAGTGGATCATGTTATGGTTATAAGACATAAGTTTAAAGCATTTAATATGTTTAGATCCAGAAAATAAATACTTGAATGGTAAAATTTTAGATCACTTAGAAGAGAATGAGATTCTCTATGGACATCACATGTTAGATGATCAGTTCATAATGAGTTGAATTGATATCCCTAATTTTGAATGAATACTCCTTGTTGTAGCCTTTAAAATGAATAGGATTCCAATTAAATCTATTACATATGAGATATGGAAAAGGAAAGAAAATGAATTAATCTTTCCTTAAGATTAAAGGTCAGTAAAGTGAATGTCAAAGGGTTTGACAAAGACAATAACGAAGCCCAAAATCAATAAAGTGCTAAATTGTGAGATATCCAAAGTAAGACAAGGATGTCAATATCTTACCACTAGAATAAAATATTGTTCCTTACTAAGCATACTATTTCCTTGGAAAGGAATTTACAGATACTAGAAATAGTGAAAGTAAATTCAAACTCAATAAGATTTGAGTAGACTCACAAATTGATACTTTAAATAAAGGAATCCTAAAGTAGAATGATTACAAAGTGTTATAACTCTCTCATAAAAAAAATGAACTCCATAAATTTTAAAAAAATTAATCATAAGACAAAAGGATATGATCTTTTCGTCCCGACACATGGTGATGTGAGCCCTAAAAGGGATGATGAAGCTAATACTTTTGAAATAGCAATGTTAGACATTAATTCCTATTAAAGAAAAATGAAAAGGATATGTATTTGACACACCTTGATGGTTCCTAGGAGCATGTAAATAAGATTTGCAAAATGCTAAGGTCCATTCATAGACTTAGGTATGCCTCTAGGAATAAAAGTCGATGTTTTATGGAATGATCAAAGAGTTTGATTATTCATCAAAAACAAAGACAAACCTTGTCTATATAAGAAGTCGGTAGGATTCTACTAGTCATGGTTATTCGCCAAAAAATTACACCTTGATTGTAATATCATGTTGTAAACAAAAGATTAAGAAATCTATAAGAAATTTTCCAAGGATGACATGTGAGAAAAACCTACAATCGAAGAGTATAGATCTATAGAGATAGATCATTTGGAATGTTAGGAGTCTCTTAAGGTAGTTACAAATATGTGATACTAAAAGGTTTAGTGTGGAACAATAAAAAAAGGTTTTGTTTCAATTTCATATAGCTTAATGATCAATAACAAAGGATCTATAGCATAAGCTAAGGAACCAAGGTCTCATCAACGATCCAAGTATGTAATATAATCCTATCACTTGATTATAGAGATAAAAAGGTCATGGTAACATAAGGATAGAAAAGGACCACACTACGATAGTATAGTTGACCCTAGACTAAGTCTTTATCATAGCTAAAACATCCGACCCTTAATCGATCATCAAGATTAAGGGACATGGTTAGCTTTGTTGTAAGTGGGAGACTCGTTAGTGTTGGTACCCAAGATACGACCATGTTTTGATAGACTCAAGTTAATATATCATTGTATCATTTATTTTAATAAAGAAGTTGTTTTAATAATTCTTATGTTTTCATGTTGATAAATTTAGTAGAATTAGATAAAAGCCCTTATGATATGCATTTACAATCGTGATTAATCGAAAGATGTGAGACAAATACTAAAGCATATAAATGATATCATTAAACAAGCCAAGTCGTAGCATTGTCAAGAATGGATATTGATAAAATAAAGATAGACTTATAAGTGCTATGCTCATGCTATGTGATAGTAGTAGGTGATCTCACACCTATTAGCATGTTGATGCCAAAGTAATCACGAGAGCGGGTTCGTGTTGGAGAATATTTCACCGGGCTTGACTCACCATGAGAACCCATTTGGTTTTAGTCTATAAGAATATCATACAAGATAGGTACAAATGGTCCTTAGACTTGAAGTCATCATATTTGTCTCATAGGAGGATATACGCACTTTGACACTCATTTCGATGAACCCATTAATGGGTGCACATGGGTGATTCGTAGGGTGCACTAGAAATCCAATGGAGGTAGTTGTATGGAAAAGATAGGACATGTCATTCATTCTATGCTAAAGTAGTTATCACATTGCGAGTTTGATAAATGTCTACTCAAAACATTTATGGCCACAGTAGAAGTATACCAATAAAGAATAGTTGGTTTACTCTAAAAGTCGAGACATTTCGGAATCGAAAAAAACTTATGTGATCATAATCGAATAAAAGTAATAACCAAGTTCGAGATCACACTCGTGATAAGTTGACATGAGGATTAAATTGTATGGTGACAATGCTCATAAAAGGTGATAATGGATTAACTAATCCTTCTAGAGAATTGGTTAGTCATGATTATAGGAGCATGTATCCTATGAAGGTGCGGAATAAATAAAAAAAATTCTTCCATCTAAGGCTCTTAGATCAATTTGTTGAATCTACTAACCAGATATGCATGAATAATAAGATAGAATAAGTTATAAGTAAAGGACTACCTCCGATAGCGTAGATCTAAATTCCTTTTTTAGAAAACCCATCTAAGTGTCCTATCACCATTGTGATCCACCTAGTCCGAGTATCTATAAAGAAGCACTCAAAATTAATGAGGTGCTAGCTCCACCTTTTCTTATTTATTATTTCCTTTAGAAATCAATCCCAAGCAATTTTACGAAAACCTTAAAAGAGAAGGAAAGAGTATTTCTTGTTAGGGTTTAGGAGAAAACTATTTTCTCTCTTAGTAGTGTGCCTTAGGTAATTTTAGGGCTGGTCAAAATCTCGTGCTCCTTTTTTTTCTTTTGGCTGAATTTCTCTTTTAGGTTTCAACTTAGCCGAAACACTCTTTTTGTTGATTAGTCTCTTTTATGCCGCACTTCTACTCCTATTTTTAGGGAGAGAGTTTCCTTGTCCTCTAAGGACAAGGAGAGAGGTGGCCACAAGTCATTTTAGGACTCTAGGTTGTTTCTTCCTTATCCTCTAAGGATGAAGAGTTATTTTATATGTGGACTATTTGATTATTATCTTTAAAACATTCATCCTTATCCATTAAGGTTGATGTTTATCTTTAAAACATTCAACTTTATCCAATAAGGTTCATGTTTATCCTCTCACCAAAATATCTTAAGTCTTTTTTAATTAAATCTAATAGGCTAAAATTATTTTATCCCAATTAATTTATGTAACACCCCCGACTTAGGACCTAATAGGTCGAGAATATTATCGTCGTTAATCATATTCGAAGTGCAATGAATGTAGGTTAACAAGGCACCGTGATCTTATCGTAACTTATTTAAATATGTTTATGGGGTGGGTGTCTAGTAATAACGCTTAGGTCCTATTTATTTATTAAAAAGTTGTTATAATTTTTTTTGTAGTTTCCTTAAATTGCTTACCTTTATTCATTCACCTTGTTAGGCGAGTCATTAATTAATTCACTTACTAAATTATTCATTACTATTTATTTATAATAATTACGTAACTATTACTACCGCATCATTTTGTTATTATTGGTTCGATTACACACCTTAGCTATTTACATATAAGACTAATTTTATGCTAATTATTATAAAATTGGTTTATTTGCTTTCATAGCATTATCGAGTCATATCGCTTACTTGTTTCATAGCCTTTACTATTATATAGGATAGGCCATCTACATCAAGTATATATAGAACTATAACTCATAATATAATTAAAAACAACATGTAGTGGGTTTACCTAAAAATCGAACCCCCATCTAAGATACACACGTCGGGTGCCTCCTTCGATGATCGGCTCCGCATAAAAGTAGGCCATAGTGGGTTAGTTATCTACATCACAAGAAACTGGATGAGCGATAACTCGGTAAGTTAATAGATACACGTAATACATGTTCATGTATATGCAAGTATTGTAACACTCGCTTTATGCAAAGTAAGTCTCCTTTTTCCTCATGTCATAAGACATAAAATAGTCGGAAAGTCCCTTTTTGTTTGTGGACATGTCTCATTTAGGTGCTTCAAGGTTTCCATAATATATGTCCGACGAACCGGACCTTGAACCATTACCATCACCGTCCGGAAAACCCATGAAGTCCTTTCCTTAAAACCTCAAATTCATGAAAATCTTTTCCTTTAAAATCATTTCGATTGCTATCGGATAACCATGACATAAAATATAATTTTATGACTTAAAAAATTATTCATGAGTTAAACATGCGAATACAATTGCAATGAACCAAGTAAGCTATATGAATTAATGAATGCTTACTTAGAATGGCTATGTAACCAAGTCATAAGAATCGATATAAAATTGGATAGCATAACGAGCATAGATAACATCAATTCAATATAACCAACACAACCATCATTGGCACATCAATCATCATAACCTAATTCTCACCATCACTCACAATCAAGCATAACCATTATTGATAACCTAATGCATTCATATAGCATTTGAAAGAACATAACAATAACATAAAGGAAGATTAACATTTTTGTTCTATTTCTTTGCTCATTAAAATTACCTTTCACTTTACTTTCCTAAATTTTTTTCTTTAGGTTCTTAATTATCTTTCCATATTTGGTCTTTACCAAATTAAGTATCATTTCATGTTCCAACCTAACTAGGTATTATTTCATTGATTTAGGAGATTCAATTTTGGTTTGGGCCTTAATGGGCCTAAGGTCTAATTTTTTCTAACCTAATTTTTCTTTAAATTTTTATGAGCCATTTTCATTCTATACCATCCTTTTACTGAGTTTTGAGTCTGAATCATCAAATTTAAGGTTTATACCTAATTCTCCAAAACTCCCATTTAGGCCTAATATTTCACCATTTAAATTCCTAAGATTTTCTCCTCATTTGCCCTACCATTTTAATAACAAGTAGCCTAACTATGTACTCACTATAAAAATTAATTTAACTAAAATTTAGAACTCTAATTCCTGTCTAAACCCGTATTGGGCCCTAATGGGCCGAAATTGGGCCCAAGCCCATATAACCCATTTTCTACAATTTTTAGCAAATTTTCCATTTCTATTCATCAAACCATGCTTATTCACGTGTGAATGACCCATCAAACTAGAATCAAATTGCTTTGACCTCAAACCCTAATTTGCTTAGTTTAGGTCGGATATAATTCCTAAAAATTAGTGGATTTTTCTTCAATTAAAGTGTAATTTTTCATTTCTAAATATTAATTCATGCTCAAATAAGTCCGAATCAAGTGCCAAAATACCAATTAAATAAAAAAATTCAAAACCTCCAAATTTGGTTCATCACGAACCATAACCCTAATTTTTCTTAATTGAGCAATTAAATCAAATCAAGCAATTAAACATGAAATTAACTTGAAATTAAGCATAATTGTGGTGTAGGTAAGGTTAACTTACTTGATTTAGCTCCAAATTAACCTTGAAAAGGTAGGTTGCTTGAGAATTCTCTTCCTCCCATTTTTTTCTCCTAAATTTGAATTAGCTCTTTTAATATTCTTCTTGAAGCTATTCAGCTTTCAACTTGAAATTAAAGCTTAATCCACTCGATTTAGAGGGTCTAAAATTAGTTAGAATTATTTTGGGTAATTTTTGAGTGAAAATTTTGCTAGAGTTTCCTTTGTATTTTTCAATTTTCCTTCCCTTTTTAATTTTTTCAGAATCCTTATTTCTAGGAGACTTTTTTGAACTTGTTGGCCTTATGTCCACCTTTAATTTGGGTAAATCTCGACTCTTAATTCAATTTCCAATCAATTCTTTTTATTTTGATAAGTTTTTGGCCATTTGTTCTTCTTTTTGTTTAAGCCTTCCATTTAGCTTAATTTCACCCACAAAATTTATTAGAAGTCAAAATTAATTAATGCTTTAGGTAGGCCACGGTTAGAAGGAAAATGATAAATTTTGGTCCTCCAAGTTTCTAGACGTTTCCATAGCCTATTCTTTCCCAAATCCCTCTTTAATGCAAAAACTCACATCTAATTCTCCCTTTTCCATTTTTAGGACTGATTTTTCACCCTTAACATTCCTACATAATTTAATATGGATTAGTAGACTTTTAATTTAATGTAGTTAAGTCCCAAATTTTAGATAATTTAGTCTCTACTTTTAAAATTCCATTCTACACTTTTCAAAAATCCAATTTCTTTTCATAATAAATTCAAAAATTCATTAAGGGAGTTTGATTTAAATTTTCATAATTTTTGGCTCTCATTTGGGCCGTAATTTATTTATTTAGTGTGAAAATTACACTACTTTCTATTAAAAATATTCCCTATGCTTATTAAAATTAATTTAAATTTTCTAGGCACTCTCACACATCCTATATGATTATTCTATACTCTTAAAAAAAATTCCTTATACTCTTAAGGTGTCTAATTAAATTTTTTACCTCTAAAAACACTATTCCAACATACCAAAATTCAAATAAGATATTCATAAAACATAATAAAATTCACCCAAGCACATAAAATAATTCAACACCCCTCTAACAATAATGCTAAGCACACGAATTATTTTTCATTCATAAACAACATGTTGTAATTAAGTATTTCATACAAAAACTACTATTCATGTATCGTAAAATCAATAAAATATCCCTTAAGCATAGAAAAACTATTTTAACTATTATATATATTTGTCGAAGTTCCTAAGAATTATTTCACGCCCTTAAAATATGCTTCCCTTGTGTTTAATATTAAATTTTTATTTAATTTCAGTTTCAATGGGTATCGGTTATTACAATTTATTTGGACTATCTAGATAAATATTCTTAGATTATTTTGGTAGGGTCCACATTAGAAAATAATTTTTTTAAATAGCCTTTAACCTAAATTAAGAAATTCCTTTCATTTTAGGTTCTTTATTTTTGAATTTTAAACTAACTTCCAAATTAGGAAACCAATTTCTAAAATAGAAAACTTTCCAATTTAGGAAACTTTTCATTTCGAAACTCTTTCTAAAATAATAAACTTTTATAATTGGAAACCTTTTCCAACATCTTTGCTTCTCATTTGTAATGTGAATACTTAAACTTATGTGTGAGACTTAATAAGCTCCTAGATATGTTGTTAATATATCAAGAATAAAAGACTCCTCTTTTATTTCTTGATACTTAAATTAAGATTGATCTTTAACAAGGCATCATGACTACCCAATTCTCTAAGATGATTAGTTAATTTATTATTACCTTTCATGAGCATAGTTATCAAATAATTGAGTCCTCATATCAACTTATCACGAGTGTAATCTTGAACTTAGTTATTAGTCTTGTTCGATTATGATCACACAAGTTTTCTTCGATTCCTAAATGTCTTAGCTCTTAGAGTAAATAACTATGCTCTATTGGTGTACTTTAGTGTGGCCACAAATTTTTGTAGCAGACATTTATCGAAGTGCAATGTGATAACTCCTTTAGCATACAAGGAATGACATGTCCTATCTTAGTCATACACCTACCTCCATTGGATTCCTAATGCACCCAATGAATCGTCCATTTGCAATCCATTAATAGGTCCATCGAAACGAGTGTCAAAGTGGATAAGTCCTTCAACATAAATGTGACGACTTTAAGTCTAAGGACCATCCGTACGCATCTCATATGAGATTCCCATAGACTAAACCAAAATGGGTTTTTATAGTGGGTCAAGTCCATTGATATGTTCTCTAATATAAATCACCTAAGTGCTTGCTCGACATCACCGAGCCAATAGGTGTAGGATCTTCTACTACTATCATATAGCATGGGCATAGCACTCACAAGTCTATCTCTATATGGTCAATATTCATTCTTGACAATACTACGAATTGGAACATTTAATGATATCATTTATGTGTATTAATGTTTGTCTCACATCTTTCGATCAATCACTAGTGCAAATACATATCATAAGAACTTTTATCTAATTCTACCGAATTTATCAACATGTAAATATAAAAATTAACAGAATGACGTCTTTATTATTATCAAAATTCAATGATACATTAACTTAAGCCCATCCAAACATAGTTGGATCTTGGGCACCAATACTAATAATCTCCCACTTGCACTAGAGCCAACCAGACCTCGTCCCTTACTCTCGACAATCAAGTGAGAGCTAAATGTTTTAACTGTGATAAAGGCTTTGTACTGGAGTTAACTATGTTATTGTAGTGTGGTCCTTTTCTATCCTTATGTTATCATAACCCTTTTATCTCTATAATCAAGTGATAACAATGTAGTACTTGCTTAGATCATCGATGAGACCTTGGTTCCTTAGCTTATGCTATGGATCTTATGTTATCGATCATTAAGCTATATAACATTGGAACAAATCTTTCTTTAATTGTTATATACTCAACTTTTCAGCATAATGTCATTGTAACTATCTTGGGAGAATCTTCATATTCTAAGTGATCTATCTCTATAGATCTATACTCTTAGAATGTGGGTTTCTCTTACATGTCATCCTTGAGAAATTTCTTGTAGATTTCTTAATCTTTTGTTTGTAATAAGATATTTTAGTTGAGGTGTAATTTTGTGTTGTATAGCCACAACTAGTAGACTCCCACTAAGTTCTTTACACACAAGGTTCATCTTTGTTTTGATGAATAATAAAACTCTTTGATCATTCCATTAGATGTCGAATTTTATTCCTAAAGGCCTACTTGAGTCTATTAATGAACTTTAGCATTTTATAAATCTTATTTGCATGTTCTTTGAAACAATCGAGGTGTGTCAACTAGACATCCTTTAGTTTTTATAGGAATCAATGTCTTACATTGTCATTTCAAAAGTATTAGCTTCATTATCTATTTTAAGGCTTAGATCATCATGTGTCAAGGCGAGAAGGTCATATCCTTTTGTCTTGTGATGAATTTCTTTTAAACTTATGAAATTCTTGTATTTTGTATATGAGAGAGTTACAACACTTTATAATTATTCTCCTTTAGGTTTCCTTCATTAAAGTGTCAATTTGTGAGTTTACTCAAATCATATTGAGTTTGAATTTTCTCCTACTATTTCTAGCATCCATAAATTCCTTCCCAAGGAACATAGTGTGCTTCGTAAGGAACAATACTTTGTTTTAATGGTAAGATATTGACATCCTAATCTTACTTTATGATATCTCACAATCTAGCACATTATTGATTTTAGGCTTCATTTTGTCTTTTTCAAACCCTTTGACATACACTTTATAGCCTTAAGTCTTTAAGAGAAGATTAATTCATTTTCTTTCCCTTCTCATATCTCATATGTGATCTATTTCCATAAACTACAATTCTATTTATTTCAAAGGTTACGGTAAGGAGTATTCATTCATAATTAGGGATATTAATTTTACTCATCATGTTTAATATGTGATGTCTATAGGAAATCTCATTCTCTTTTAGGTGATCTAAGATTTTAGCATTTAATTATTTAGCTCCATGATCTAATCGAGATGCTTTAAAATTCTTGCTAGTTCGTCACATGACTTTTTAAGTCTAAAATTTTAAATATTTTAAATATTTTAGACTTGTTTCTTATAACCATAACATGATCCACTATCATTAGTTGTTATGTTATAAGTATGTTTTCCTCTTGCTTGGGTGAACATAGGCCCATATGCATTTCTACATATAAGGACTATATTGATTAGTAACTCTTTCTCCTTTTTAACTAGAAGGTGATACATGTTCTTTTATCAAGTAAACAAGATTTCTTAGACATCATCAAATGATTATAAATATCATTTTTAGAAGGAGGTTGGATATGGGTCTTTTACTTATATGACTAAGTTTTTTTTTGCTTTTAAATTAATGTTTCATTAGATCATTTGAGTCTTCTAGAATTTATGTTATACATTTGGGAGTTATGTTTAAAGCATATAATTATTGTCAAAATATTTCCATAAAAACTCATCCTTAAAAATAACTATTATTCTAAACAATAAAATACTTATTCAAAATAAGAAATGAAAATACGATCTTTAGTCTTTACTAAAATAATAATGGTTGAGTCGTAGCACATCCTAACATAGTAGTGCTAGCTCATAAATACTTACATCTAATGGTCCAACTCTTTGATCCATTATGGTTATATAGATATTCTTCCTTGAAGCTATCTTCCTTCCTTTTCTAGGCTCCTATACATTTCAAAAATGTAAGCACCATGTTTAGTATCATACACTCATGAGGTAGAATTTAGAAATAAAAGGATTAGTATTAATAACATAAATACGTAAGGTGGTGGTAGAACTCTTCTTTTGTACCTGTTCTATGTACTCTTTGCAATTGCGCTTCAAATGTCCTTTCTTGTTGTAATGAAAGAAAACCGTATCGTTTGGGCTATTCTAAGCCTCAACCTTTTTCACTCCTCAATTAGGTATAGTTGAAGACTTTTCTTTCTTTTTGGACTTTTTCTTATCCTTTACTATGCCTTTTCCCTTATTAACCGAAGTATAGAGCTTTTGTTCTTCTTGTTAATTTCGAGTTGAACTTCCCTTAGGATGGACAACAACTCTTTAAGAATCTTTTGCATGTGCATCATATTGAAGGTCATGATGAACTCGCCAAAGCTATTAGGAAATGATTAAAATACTAGGTTAATGGATAATTCAACATCTATTCCAACTTCAAGTTTTGCTAGTCCGTCGATATAGCCTATCATTTCATTGACATGTTTTTGACATTATATCCCTCATCCATTCTAGCCCTAAAGAGTTTCCTTGCTATCTCATAGCGCTCATGCCTATTATTCTCCTTAAATAAGCTTTTGAGCTTTGCTATGATATCAAAAGCTTGTGAGCTTCGTATTGATGCTTATGCTTTAACGTTATAGAAGCAAGTATGATGCTCTAAGCAGTGATTACATCATCTCTATGTTTGATCCATGGTTCATGAGCTTTAGCTTGAACTAGATGAGGCTCATCCGGAAGAGATTTCTCTATCGTATAGAGAATTTTCTCATGTTGGAGGACTATCCTTAAATTCATTTCCCGATCGAGGAAGTTTATATCATTAAAGGCATTACTTCCATCAATGATCGATCGTATTGATTTGTTACTAGTCATATTATACAATCTGATCGGATAGAAAAACGTATGGTTTGGTTAATTAAATTGCATAAAACTCGAATAAAGCATAAATTAAAGAAGTAAAATCTATGTTTGCTCTCATTACTTTCTTCAAGTTCTAGTGGGTTGGGATCCCATCCTCTAACATACATTAGCCTTGAGTTATCTCAACAAGCCATACATGAAAGATTAGATAGGTAACTCCTTACCAATTACATCTAATGTAAACTCTAGATCCGTTGGTATGAAAAATCCTTTTATTTATCACATCTAATGTGAATACCAATCCTTGCTTACAAGTTCATTAGACCTTGAGTTATCTCAATAAACCCAATAGCCCATTTAAGTTAGACCCAAAATTCAAAGACATTGTATGGCCCATGATTTGTTTCCCTCAATGAAAAAATGACCTTGAGTTATCTCAACAAACCAACAACGACCAAGATAGTCCCTACCTCATAACATTGGAAAAAAATTAACTTAATATTTTATTTAAAGGATTTAATATGATTGGTCTCATCATAGCATGCATACTAAAACATAATCAAATCATTCCTAATCATGTATAGTAATATTGATCTCATCACATTCATACGTCTCATAGATGACTCAAAGACTAATGAATGGTAATGGATTTCTAGTACTAGCCCCTTCAAGCCATAAGGAGACTAGTGGGTCAATTACTAGGTGAAAAATTATTACAAATTCTTCATGAGTGTCTTCATTTTTTGGTGTCTTCTTTTTGTATCTATTCTAATTCCTATCTTCTACTTTACATTTATTATAAATAAGAAACCTTGATTTACATTCGAAGGGAGTAAGATGAGAAGCGAATTAAAATAGAATAATAGAGAAGGTAGGACATGCAAGTCCTATTTATCCAAAAAAATTACAAGCATTCACTCATAAAACTAGGTCGACTCATCCATATCATTCACCCATGCTTTAATCACATTGATATATAATATACTAATGAAATAATTTCATTCATAAAATGACTATAAATCTATAGTTTTGTGATTTTATAAATTTATCAATATTTCTCTAAATTTTAATTTTAAAAACTTTTTAGGCCTTGGCCCCACTTTGGTCAATAGGCTTTTGGGCGTTTACGGGTTTCGAAGCCTCAACCTTAGGTTCGCATGCGTCTACCCGTGGCCACCAATCTCTTGTGAGCTAGCAGACCACTATTGTGTGCTAGGCATGCGCATGTAACGAGTAGCCCGGAAGCCGGTAGCCTACCGGTTGTTGCCTAGCGCACTCGCTAGTAGTAGGGTCGCCATGCATGCGAGGGTCGAAGTCCAACATCGACCTTGCGTGCTCTTATTGATTTTAACCTAAAATTCAGTTTTAATTTTATATAAAATATAAAAAACATAAGATTTATAATCAAGCACAGCTAATTCATGTAATTAATCATAATTAATCCGACCTCTATTAATGATTCACACAATCCAAGTATCCACAATGAAGCACTCAAAATTAATGAAGTGCTAGCTTCGTCTTTTTTGATTTAGTATTTCCTTTAGAAATTAATCCCGAGTAATTTTGTGACAACCTTAAAAGAGAAGGAAAGAGTATTTTTTTCTCATTTTTTTCTTTCTTGGTCGTGTGCCCTAGGTAATTTTAGGATCGGCCAAAATCTCCTACTCTTTTTTTTCTTTTGGCCGAATTTCTCTTTTAGGTTTCAACTTGGCCGAAATACTCTTTGTGTTGATTAGTATCCTTTATGCCACACCTCTCCTCTTGTTTATAAGGAGAGATTTTCCTTGTCCTCCAAAGACAAGGAAAGGGGCGGCCATAAGTCCTTTTAGGATTTTAGGTTATTTCTTTCTTATCTTCCAAAGATGAAGAGTTATTTTATATGTATACTATTTGATTATTATCTTTAAAACATTCATCCTTATCCAATAAGGTTAATGTTTATCTTTAAAACATTCAACCTTATCCTATAAGGTTGATGTTTATCCTCCCACCAAACTATCTCAACTCTTTTTTTATTAAATCTAATGGGTCAAAAATATTTTAGCTCAATTAATTTATTTAGACTATCCAAATAAATATTTTTGAGCTATTTTGATGGAGTTCACATTAGGAAATAAGGTTTCAAAATACCTTTTAACCTAACTTAAGAAACTCTTTTCCTTTTAGGTTCTTTATTTTCAAGTTTGAAACTAACTTCCAAATTACGAAATCAATTTCTAAAATAGAAAAGTATTCATTTTAGGAAACTTTTCATTTTGGAAACTTTTTACAAAATAGGAAACTTTTATAATTGGAAACCTTTTTCAATATTTTTCTTTGTAATGTGAATGCTTAAAATTATATTTGTGACTCAATAAGCTCTTAGATATGTTGGCAATATATCAAGAATAAGAGACTCCTCTTTTATTTCTTGATACATAAATCAAGATTGACCTTTAGCAAGGATCATGACTACTCAATTCTTTAAAAGGATTAGTTAATCCATTATTACCTTTCACGAGTATTGTTACAATACAATTAAGTTCTCATGTCAATCTATCACGAGTGTGATCTCAAATTTGGTTATTAATCTTGTTTGATTATGATCACATAAGTTTTCTTCGATTCTCAAATGCCTTAGCTCTTAGAGTTAACCAACTACACTCTATTGGTGTACTCCTACTATGAGCATAGATTTCTTGAGTAGACATTTATCGAAGTGTAATATGATAACTCCTTTAGCATATAAGGAATGAGATGTCCTATCTTAGTTATAAACCTACCTCTATTGGATTCCTAGTGCACCCAATGAATCACCCACATGCAACCTATTAATAGGTCTATCGAAATGAATGTTAAAGTGCATAATTCCTCTAATGAGATAACCACGATGACTTCAAGTCTAAGGACAATTTGTATCCATCTCGTATGAGATTCCTAAAGACTAAAACCAAAGGGGTTCTCATAGATAGTCAAGTCCAATGATATGTTCTTTAAAATAAATCACATAAGTGTTTGCTTTGGCATCACCATGCCAATGGGTGTGAGATCTGCTACTACTATCATATAGCATGAACATAGCACCCATAAGTTTATCACTATTGCAAATGCATATCATAAGGTCTTCTATCTAATTCTACTAAATTTATCAACATGTAAATATAAGAATTAACAGAATGACTTCTTTATTATTATCAAAATGCAATGATACATCTTAGGCGCCAACACTAACAATGATGCCTTGCTAGAGGCCAATCTTGATTTATGTATCAAAAAATAAAAGAGGATTCTTTTGTTCTTGATACATTACCAACATATCTAGAAGCCTATTGAGTCACATGCATAAGTTTAAGTATTCACATTATCTATAAGAAACAAAGATATTGAAAAAAAAATTCCATGTATGAAAGTTTTCTATTTTGGAAAGGGTTTCTAAAATTGAAAGTTTCCTTAAATGAAAAATTTTCTAAGATGGAAAGTTTCCTTAATCGAGAAGTTTCCTAAAATGAAAAGTTTTCTATTTTAGAAATCAGTTTTCTAATTTGGCTAAATTTGAAAGTAAACAACCTAAAATGGAAATAGGTTTCCTAATTTAAGTTAAAGAGTATTTTGAAAAATTATTTACGTAGTGGTCTACGTCCGGACCCATTCATGATGGAACCTCACGCGAGAAAAATGCTATAGTCAAGCATAACATACATCTATATAGCTCAATAGAATCATACATGACTTATTTTCATGTCCTCAAAAGGGAACTTGATCTAACAAACATACATGACTTGTAGTGGAAAAAGGCACCCGGCCATGTTGCTTCAAGTTCCAAACTGTACAAACGTTTAAACTAACAAGGAACAACACATATCAGCTAATAAAAAGGGGAAAAAGTTAAGATATACAAAAGGCCCTTAAAGCCAATTATGGCTAACATTCACACTAGACAAAGGGACCTATCACAAGAGTTTGTTCAACTCACTTTGGTTGCATCATCAACACCCACGGACTCCTCACCTACACCACAAGACATAACAAAATGAGCTAACGTCTAATAAGCATGGTCATGCATGACATTTTGTAAAATTTCATGATGCATGTAATACATTTTCCTTGATGGAGGTACCCTACTAGACGTCCGAGTGTAGTCCTCTTTGCCTTTACCAAAACTATGCCTTTACCAAAACCTTTGCCTTTACCAAACCTCTACCTTTCATACATATATGATTTCAATGCATTTTTTAGAAATATGTAAATCTATGCCGATGACGTAAATGTATAGACTAATATACTTTAAGGCTCAATTAATCACACCACACCTTATCATATAACATATAACAATTAATCAAATATTTACTTACCAAATTCAATCACATAATACACATCACATATATGGTCATTGTGGTGAGTTGAACCATACTTACCTTGATTCCTTAGCACTTCAACAATATTCTCGTTAAGCTAATCAATTCCTATAATTCAACAAACCACAACATAACCTCTAAGTAAATCAATAAGTCATCAAAATTCTCATACTCCATAAACGTTCCAAAGTTCATGCATCACAAGTCATCATCTTTCAACCCTTTCAATAACCAATATTTACAAAATCCCAATTCCAAGCATAACATCACATAATTTTCCAATCAATGAAATCTAACCATTTAAATCTCAATTTTTCTTAATAAAACACAAGCCCAAACCAAAACAATTGTTAATTAATCAATTAAAACCACTTAATTAACTTTTCTTCAAAATTGGGTATCAACCCTAACTTCATCAATATCACTTCAAAATACTCATCAATATCATTTCAAAAGACAAACCCATCACAAACCAACATTAAAACACCATATAACATCTAAAGATAACTAGAAATTATGGCAAGAACATACCTTTCTCTTTTGGGTTTGGAATTATCCTCCAAAACAATAACTCTTCAAGCTTTAATTTTGCTTAAAACCCACTTTGATTATCATAACTATCTTAATACAAGGTTGTTTAGTGATGAGAAAGGTTAGAAAACAAGTATGGAGAAAAGGGGTGCTTGGTTAGGTTATGGAGAAGAAGAAAAAGGGGAGAGGAAAGTGGGAGAGAAAAAAGAATGGAACCCGTATGGTTCCAAGCAATGGCATAAAGAAGAGATACCAAAATTACAACATGGTCCCTATAATTATGTCTAACTTTTAAAGTAGTCCCCTAAATTTCAATAAGACTCATTCATATCTTTAAATATATTCAAGTTAGCTCCAAACCATTTTAATTCCCCTTAATCTCCAATACACATATAATCCAAAACACCATAACTAAAGGATAAACAATTTAAAAGATGTCATTTATATGCATAAAACAAATATATATATATATATATATAATAAAAAAATTAAAACATACAAACACAAGCATACACATGCATAATATGAAAAATTTATTTAGGGTGTTACAATCCTTTTCTCCTTATAAAATTTCATCCTTAAAATTTCCTTACCAAAAAGTTCGAGCATTTAGTCCTTATCTCTTCTTTCCTTTCCCATGTAGCCTCTTTCATACTATGATTCCTCCACAATACCTTCACTAACACAATCTCTTTGTTCCTTAGTTTCTTTACCTACCTATCCAAAATCTCAATTGGATTTTCTTTATAAGTCAAATCTATAGCCAACTCTAAAGGTTAAAAACTCAACACATGGCTTGGATCCTCAAGGTACTTTCTCAATATAGATATATGAAACGTATTATGAGCTCCGGATAAGGATGGAGGAAGGGCTAAATGATAAGCTCTATCTCTAACATTATCCAAAATCTCGAATGGTTCAATAAACTTTAAGCTCAATTTCCCTTTTTGTCTCAACCTCATAACCCTCTTCATTGGTGCAACTTTTAAAAACACATGGTCACCGACCTCAAACGCTAAATATTTTCTTATCTTATCTAAATAGCTTTTTTTTCTTCTTTGTGCTATTTTAATCCTCAATCGGCTCTTCTCCACCATATCTCGTTTTTTGTTGAAATAGGTCGAGTCCTAATAACTTCCTTTCACCAACCTTATCCCAATGAATGGGTGACCTATTTTCTCCTATACAAAGCCTCATATGGTGGCATACCAATGCTAGCTAGGTAACTATTATTATAGGCAAACTCCACCAAAGGTAAGTACTTTTCCCATTTAGTAGACCAATCCATCACATAAGCCCTTAATATATCCTCTAAAATTCGATTCACTCTTTTTGTTTGCCCTTCACTTTACAGGTGAAAAGTTGTGCTAAAATCCAATTTGGTTCCCATTATTTGATGTAGACTTTTCCAAAAATTTGAAGTGAACCTAGGATCACAATCCGACACGATAGATACCGGAATTCCATGGAACCTCAATATCTCTTTAATATACAACTCTACAACCGAGTCATGGTAAAAGTAGTCTTTATTGGTAGAAAATGTGCTGATTTAGTCAACCTATCCATAATCACCCAAATTGCATTTGACCCTTTTTCCGACTTTGGCAACCCAATCACACAATCCATAGTGATGTGCTCCCATTTTCACTTCGGAATATCCAACGATCTTAATAGCCCCAATGGTCGCTAATGTTCTACCTTTATCTACCGATAAGTCAAACACTTAGAAACAGTTTTAGTAACATCCTTCTTCATCCCTTTCCATCAATACACGAGCTTCAAATCTCTATACATTTTTATGCTTCCTGGATGTATTGAATAAGGAGTAGTATGAGCTCTTTTAAAATCTCTTCTTTTAAATCCCTAATTGCAGAAACACATAACCTACCTCGATACCTTAAAACTCCCCGATCATCAACCATAAAGTCGGGTTTTTTTCCTTCTTCCGCTTCTTTCTTCATTTTGATTGAGTCATCATCTAAAAGTTGGTCTTTTTTAATCCTTTGCCTCAAATTTGACTCTATCACCAAGGTGCATAATTTATTAATACCACATTTTGGCACCATTTCCAACTCAAGCTTCGTAAGTCTCTTAAAATCACCGATTGTACCACTTGCAAATTCGATAAAAACTTTCGACTTAAAACATTAGCTACAACATTAGCTTTACCCGGATGGTAACGAAGGACAATGTCATAATCTTCTAATACCTCAAGCCACCTCCTCTTCCTCTATTCAACTCCTTCTAAGTGAAGAAGTACTTGAGACTTTTATGGTTAGTATAGATCTCACATCTAACCCCGTATAAGTAGTGTCTCTAATTTTTCAAGATAAAAACCACTTGCAGCTAACTCTAAATCATGAGTGGGATAATTCTCTCACAATCCTTCAATTTCCTTGAAGCATAAGCTATCACTCTCACTTCCCGCAGTAACACCGCCCCAAGCCCTATCTTTGCTCGCATCGGTGTATCCGACGGAAGAGCCAAAATAGAAGTCGTCGTTAATCTAGATTTTAACTCTTGGAAACTCTTCTCATAATCATCATCACATACAAACCTCACATTCTTTCTTGTTAACTTTGATAGTGGAGCAAGTATTTTTTAAAATCCCTCTACAAACCTTCGGTGGTAACTAACCATACCAAGAAAGCTTCTCCTTTTCGACACATTCTTTGGTTGCTTCCAGCTTTGCATTACCTCAACCTTACTTGGATGCACCATAATTCCACACTTGGTAACCATATGACCAAGGAAAGACACTTGCTCTAGCCAAAAAACACACTTATTGAACTTAGCATATAGCTTATGCTCTCTCAAAGTTTGTAAGGCTATCTCTAAATGCTTCATATGTTCTTCTTTACTCTTGGAATATATCAAGATGTCATCGATGAATACAATAATGAAGCTATCCACGTGCTCGTGAAACACCCTATTAATCAAGTCCATGAAAACTGTCGGGGCATTAATCAATCCAAACGGCATCACCAAAAACTCATAGTGTCCATATCCGGTCCTAAATGCCATCTTCTTTACATCATCCCCCTTGATTCCCAACCGATAATACCCCGATCGTAAATCAATCTTAGAGAAAACTAAAGCCCCTTTTAGTTAGTCAAACAAATCATTGATACGTCAAAGCGGATACTTATTTTTTATAGTAACTCGATTCAAAACTCTACAGATCAATACACAGACCTCAAAGTCCCATCTTTATTCTTCACAAACAAAATTGGTTCTCCCCAAGGTGTCAACTAGGGTGGATAAATTCTTTATCCAACAACTCTTGCAACTCGTACCTTTAATTCCTTTAATTCTACGAGTGCCATTCTATAAGAAGCCTTAGAAATAAGAGCAGTTCTAGGCTCAAACTCAATCTCAAACTCTACTTCTTTCTATGAAAATAAACCTAGCAAACGTTTTGAAAAAACATCAAGAAAATCTTTTACCACTTCAATATCCTTGGCTTCTACTTTAGGCTCTTGCTTAGTATGTTCAACATTTACCAAGTATCCAAGATAACCACCTTTTATCATCTTTCATGCTTTCATTGCTACAATAGTAGAAACAATATTAGCACTTACATGTTGACGATGCTTCCGGCCTCG
The DNA here is from genome assembly GCA_963924115.1 of Dovyalis caffra. Taxonomy (NCBI): domain Eukaryota; kingdom Viridiplantae; phylum Streptophyta; class Magnoliopsida; order Malpighiales; family Salicaceae; genus Dovyalis; species Dovyalis caffra. The sequence goes on from CAWUPB010001108.1 coordinate 13,379,840, forward strand.
AACTCTTATGACCTATCTAGGCGTATAAGACCGACTAAACTATAAGCTCGATATCAACTCTATAGCACCCCATGCCCGGAAACATTCATGATGGCATCCCAAGTGAGGAAGATGCTACGATAAACCATAACATACATCTATACAACTCAACAGAACCAAACATGACTTATTTTCATGTCCTCAAAAGGGAACTTGATCCAACAAACATACATGACTTGCACCGCAAAAGGCACCCGACCATGTTGCTTCATGTTCCAAACTATACAAATGTTTGAACTAAATATGGAACAACACTTATCGGCTAATAAAAGGGCAAAAGTTAAGATATACAAAAGGCTCTTAAAGCCAATTATGGCTAACATTCACACTAAACAAAAGGACCCATCATAAGAGTTCATTCAAGTGCTCGGTTGCATCGTCAACACCCACGGACTCTTCACCTACACCATAAGACATAATAAAATGAGCTAACGCCTAATAAACATGGCCATGCATGACATTTCGTAAACTTTTATGATGCATGTAAACACATTTTCCTTAATACGGGTACCCTACTAGACGTCCGATCTAGTCCCTTTTACATTTACTAAAACTATGCCTTTACCAAAACCTTTACCTTTCATGCATATATGATTTCAATGTATTTTTTTAGAAATATGTAAATTTAAGTTGATGACGTAAATGCATAGAGTAATATATTTTAAGGCTTACTTAATCACACCACACCTTATCACATAACGCATAACAATTAATCAAATATTTACTTACCACATTCAATCACATAATGCACATCACATATATGGTCATTGTGGTGAGTTGAACCATGCTTACCTTGATTCCTTAGCACTTCAACAATATTCTCCTTAAGCTAATCAATTCATATAATTAAACAAATCATAATATAACCTCTAAGTAAATCAATAAGTCATCAAAATTCTCATACTCCATAACAGATCCCAAAGTTCATACATCACAAGTCATCATCTTCCAACCATTTCAATAACCAATATTCACAAAACCCCAATTCCAAGCATAACATCACATAATTTTTCAATCAATGAAATCTAACCATTTAAATCTTATTTTTTCATAATAAAACACAAGCCCAAAGCAAGAAAATCATTAATTAATCAATTAAAACCACTTAATCAACTTTTCTCCAAAATTGGGTATCAACCCTAACTTCAACAATATTACTTCAAAAGACAAACCCATCACAAACTAAAATTAAAACACCATATAACATCTAAAAATAACTAGAAATTATGGCAAGAACATACCTTTCTCTTTTGGGTTCGAAATTATCCTTTATAACAATAACTCTTCAAGCTTTAATTTTGCTTAAAACCCACTTTGATCATCATAACTATCTTAATACAAGGTTGTTTAGTGATGAGAACGGTTAGAAAACAAGTGTGGAGAAAAGGGGTGCTTGGTTAGGTTATGGAGAAGAAGAAAAAGGGAGAGAAAAGTGGAAGGATAGAAAAAAAAAAGAATGGAACCCATATGGTTCCAGTGAAGGCATAAAGAAGAGATGCCAAAATTACAACATGGTCCCTATAATTATGTCTAACTTTTAAAGTAGTTCCCTAACTTTTAATAAGACTCATCCATATCCTTGAATCTATTCAATTAGCTTCAAAACATTGTAATTCCCCTCAATCTTTGAGACACATATTATCCAAAACACCAAAACTAAAGGATAAACAATTTAAAAGATGTCATTTATATGCATAATATATATATATACAAAAATCAAAACATACAAGCACAAGCATACACATGCATAATATGGAAAATTTATTTAGAGTGTTACAATTTCCTAATGTGGACCCGTCTAAAATAATTTAAGATTATTTATTTGGATAGTCCAAATAAATTAATTGGACAAAAATGGTTTTGGCCCTATTAGGTTTAATTAAAAGACTTAAGATATTTTGGTGGGAGGATAAACATCAATCTTACTCGGATAAGGATGAATGTTTTAAAGATAACGATTAAAAGTCCATATGTAAAAATAACTCCTTATCCTTGCAGGATAAGGAAGCAATAACCTAAAGTCCTAAAAGGGACTTAATGCCGCCCTTCTCGTTGTCCTTGGAGGGCAAGGAAAATCTTTCCCTATATATATTGGAGGAGAGGTACGACATATAGGATGATGAAGAGAGAAAGAGTATTCGACCAAAAATAAAGAAAAGTGAGGAAAGAATAATTTTGGCCAGCTTTAAAAATAAAATAGGGCACACAACCAAGAGAGAAAAATAAAGAGAAAATAGTTTTCTCCTAAACCCTAGTAAGATATAGTCTTTCCTTATCCTTTAAGGTTGTCACAAAAATTGCCCGAGATTGATTTATATAGGAAATACTAAATTAGAAAAGGCCGAGTTGTCACCCTATTGATTTTGAGTGCTTCTTTATGGATACTTAGAGTGCGTGAATCATCAATAGAGATCGGACACTTGGATAACTTTTTTCAAAAGGAATATAGATCTGCGCTATAAGAGGTAATCCTTAATCCTTGCTTTAAATTCATATGTATGATTAGTAGATTCAATGACTTGATCTTAGGCCTTTAGATAGTGAAATTTTTTTATTTATTCTACACCTCCATAGGATGCATGACCCTTCATTATTTCCTTAGTCCTCCGTAAAATAGTTTATTCAAATTATCTATACAACACGATAAACAATTAAAAATATACAAGAATGGTATGATGAAGTGGTTTACCAAGGTCTTTAGCATGATAAAACCTTCCAAATCATGCTTGCTTAGAAAGCGAATCATGGGACACCATCGGCAATTTTGATAAGTCAAAAGAAATTCACATGGCGGGAAAACTCAATGGTATGATAGGAAAAATCTAGAGTAAAAAAAAACGAAAAAAGAAAAGTCATTATATCCCTAAACACTAATCGACTCGGTGTTGACATGATTAGATTACCTTTAATCAATGGCTATCACATAATGCACGGATAGGCTAGCCTAAAAAAACAAGTAAGCCTTGCACTTCGATTGCAGATGAGAAAGACACCACTAAAATAGAAGAAGAGGTGTGGTTCAAATAGTCGAACTTATACTTCTAACAATGAAAAGCATAATTTAGGAGCCAAGAATTCAGATCAAATAATAACCTTATAATTCCACAGAGTTATCTCACACTCAAAAGATGGATCGTCTTAAATAGTAAGCCTAAATATAACAATTATTAATCCATATCTTGTCTAAAGTTGATTATGTAAAGTAGGACTTAGATGGTCAATCGTATCTTGCCAAAGGAAAAAATTAACATGGCGAGTCACATCTTGCCAAAGTTGATATGAACAAATCATGCTCGGTCAAAATTAATGTGGCCGATTATGTCCTTCCAACTTGACATAGCCAGATCACATCTCTTTAAATTCTAATTTTTGTGGTCAAACACATCTATTCAAATCAACGTGATCAATCATGTTTTCTTTTACTTTTATATAGTCAATTATGTCTTTCAAATTCAACGTGGTCGGTAACGCCCCTTTGAATAAATGTGGTTAGTCATGTTTCCTTTTAATTTGACATGGTTTTTCATATCTCTTAAAGTTAACAAGGTTAGTCATGCCCCTTTAGATCAACATGATCCATCACATTTCCTTTTAATTTAACATAGTCGATCATCCCTTATAAGTCGACGTGGTCGATCGTGCCTCTTCAAATATCGTAATCGATCATATTTTCTTTTAATTTGACATGGTCAGTCATGTCTTCCAAACTCAATGTGATCGGTCGCATCTTTTCAAATCAACGTGATTAGTCACGTTTTCATTTAATTTGACATGGTTAGTCATGTCTCGTAAGTTTGATGTGGTTAGTTACATCCTTTCAAAAAAAAAATATGATGAATCACACATCATTTAAATTGGCATAGTCATCCAAATCTTTCTAAAAATCAATATGGTCCATCATATCCGCCCAAATATTATTTTATTTCGTTAAAAGCTTAGTGTGTAAAGCAAAAAAAAAAAAAAAAATTATTTTTCAATGACTTTACATCATAAGCCTTGTAAAGATGAGGCAATTGTTATCACTCAAATTATTGCCCTTATTATTTGTTACCTCTAGGTTTTTTATTGTAGGTACAAATAAAAATAAAAATGAAATGAGCAATAAGAAGAAGGTGAACAAATTATCAACAAAACAAAATACCAAATAAAAAGGAAAAGAAAAAAATTAATTGGAACAATTAGCTTAGGTTAATTCTAAAATTGAAGGGACGCTAATTGAAAAAAATGAAAAGTTTAGAACTAATGAAAAGGGCCAATTAGGGTGCTATTAAAAAAAAAATCAAAAGTTATGTTTTTAATGAAACTAAGGTGGCATAATTAAAAGAAATCAAAACGAAAAGTACCAATTAATTAAGATTTAGGGGCCCCATTGAAGCAAAAGCTTAAAAATTAAACTCAAATTGATGAATTGCTAAGCATAAAGACCAAAGCCAATTTTGCAAAATAACGTTTCGATAAAAACCCACTCCCATGCAATTTTTATATACCTTCCACTTTTCATTGTTACCTTAAAGAGCTAGCAGACCTCTCCCTATCTCTATTGTAAGTCCTTCTCGTAAGACCTCCTCTCTCACAATAGCAACACCCACAACATAACCATCTCCATCACCTCTCCTCCACACGAGCTCACGCTAGCCCCCCATTTTTCTCACCCCTTCCTCGCCTTAACCTTGCCTATAACCCAAATAACACAACTTATTTCTAGCTTTCCTCCTCTTTGCATAAGCAGCTTGTGTGCCTTAGGCCTTCCACATGTCCCTTTACACTCTCCAACACACATACCGCGGACACTTTTGCATGCTTTAGCTCGAGCACCAAAGTGCCCTCCTTTCTTGCCCGTAGCCATCCTTTCAAGCAACCTCGCCATAGCCTCTATAGCTAACCTCGCTCATGCCTTATAGCTCCTCATGTAACCATCACAGTGAGCCTTCCTCACCCATAGCCATCCCTATAAGTAGCTCTATACAGCTCCAATAACTCACTCACTCATGATAGCCCAACCCATCGACCTTTCTCACCTAAGCACTAGTAGCCTTTTACAGCTTCAAGCAACCTTCCTCGTGCATAGTAGGTCCAAGTAACCTTCCTTGTGTAAAACGACTCCATCAACCTTCCTCGTAGCCAATAACCCTCGTATGCTAGTGCCTTTCATAACCCTTATAACCAGTCGACCCCTTAGTAAGCCAAGCGACCTTGAGTAAGCAAGAGGCAACCTTTTTCTCCTCATTTGGTCAAATGGTAGCTAACCAATCCCTTTTAAGAAAGCAAAAAAGAGGAACATAAAAAGAATGAAAATTTTTTCTTGGTTAGTTTATTTTGATAGGGAAATACAAGAATAAAGGTCTCCTTGAGTTTTAGGAAACTTTACAAAGGTTTAGTAACAATATAAATTTATAACCTCATTTTTAGTAGTCGTTACTTTGAGGGATCCACATCACATTTTGCAAACAAGCAGTTGCTCTCCTTTCCCGAGTAGAACGGACTTCAAGTTAGACATTGAAATTATAAAATTTTTGATTAAAATTTCAAAACCGTTGCAATATTTAAAAACATAAGGGTTAAGATTGATTGGATTATTCAAAAATTTGAATGAAACTATAAATTGGGGTAAACATTGTTGTAATGTCCATTGAAGGACAAACTATACTATTTTACTCCAACATGTTTAAATTTGAAGTTTGTCTCATTTTGAGGGTTGATTGATTAACTATGTCTAATTGTGTGAATGAAAATGTTGCATTTTTTTTTTAAATATTCAAGGTTTAAATGTGGATTAAAGTAAGCATTGTTGTAATGGCCATTAAAGGACAAACTACACTATTTACTACTTTACACCTATACATCTAAATGAAATGTTTGTGCTTGTTCTTATGGTTGATTGATTAAATATATCTTATTGTAATCTATAAATGAAGCCACTCGGTGGTTTTGGAATCATTTTTTATGTTTCTTGTATCTGTTTCCTATTTTATATTTTCTATGTTTGTTCCTATTTTTTGTTTCCTTTTGCTTAATTTTGAATTATGAAAATGAAGCAGCTAAGTGGCTTCCCACTTATGTGATGAAGCCTTTGGTGGTTTTGGAATCATTTTGTCTTTTTTAACCTATTTCTAGTTTCATGTTTCCTATTTTTGGTTCCAATTTCCTATTCATATTTCTATTTTCTTTTTATTTAATGTTGAATTGCTAAAACGAAGTCACCAATGACTTTCCACTTATGTCACGAAGTTACTAGTGGTTTTGAAATAATTTTTATTCAATACTTGCTTGTCCGAAACAAAGCCGTTAGTGGCTTCTAACTTATATGACAAAGTTGTTAGTGGCTTCCAAAATAATTATTACTTATTGCTTGAGTTAAATAGAGTGGCCGGTGGCTTTTCACTTGTGCGAAAAAGTTATCGATAACCTCTCAAACTCTTGACTCGAAGCCATCGATGGCTTTCTATTTGTATGAGTGAAGTCATTGATGACTCACTATTCATGCTAATAAAAGGTTATCTATCTTTAAAAATTGACTTATTTATTGATAATATGTCTTTTTCACTAATGACTACTTAAAATTCTAACTTTCCCCATCTTTCTTCTTTTGGGTAGGGGATATTGACCTTGGATCGACCTAAATCTCCAAACTATCCTGTTTTACCCTCAAATTATCTTATTCTATATTTTTTTTAAAAATAAACTCATTTAAATAGGTATGAAAGAAAAACACAATAAAAACTAGACTTTTATCTTCCTAGGTACACAATGAAGCCTACCTTAAGTAGGATGGGATGGTGGTAATATTATATCTTCTCCATATATAATTGACGTCTTACCTAGATATTCATATAGACTAGTATATTTAGAGTTTTTTAGTTTTCCGTGATTAGCTATGTGGTGACTCCATGTCCCGCCCTCTCGTGGGGGCCAATGTCGATAGGTTTAATTTAGAGTTATGATGAAGTAAAATAAAACGATGAAAATTAAAGAAAGATGGAAGGCTAGGATTAAAACAAATGATCGACTAGGATTAATTGCAAAATAAAAGGTAGATATTAAACCAAATGAAGGCTAAGATCAATTCAAATAAGGAAAAGGTCTACCTAAGCTCACCTATAAATATAGGTAGAAAATATGGAGAAATATGTTGGAAAATTGGAAAATCCAAGAGAAGCTCTTGTAAAATTTCCATAAAAAACCACCTAAATTTTCACTCGAACACTTAAACTCACCCTAAAACACCTTGTTAAGCCTAGAATTTAAGTTGGAACATTAAAATTTCAAGGAGGAAAAAAAGGACGCTTGGTCGAAAGTTTAGAGGAAAAAAGAGAAGGAAAATTTTCAAAGCAATCCAATCTTTCAAGGGTTAATTTGGAGCTTTAGATGTAAGTTAATCTCACGTACATCACAAAGACATGCTATCTAATGTTAATTGTTGATTTTGTACCCTTAATTTAGGCTTAATTGAGTTAATTTCACAAATTAGGGTTCGGATTCTTAGCTTTGAAAAATTAAGAAAAATGATTTTGACATGGAAATTCAAGTCATTAATGTTTCAATATGTTAATTGAGCATGAAATTCAGCAAGAAAAAATGAAAATTCCTTGACCTCTTTATATTGAACGTTTCAACCTTAATAATGAATTTAAGGGGTTTTGATGCTTTTATTTTTTTGATATTTAATTAATTAATTACCTACCAGTTGAAGTATAAGATGATTTTCTAGCATTAAAAATTGCATTGAAATAAAAAATTCATCTAGTTCGACTTAGGTGAGATTTCGGCCTAAGTGGGAAAAATTATGATTTTTAGACACTTTTTGTGTTTGAATGTTTAATTGATAATTTTTTGATGAATTAATTGTAATATTTTTTTTCAAAGTGTGAGATTTGATGTTTGTGACATCATGGTGATTGGTTATTGAAGTTGTGAAATGGTTAAATGCTTGGTGCCATGTATCATTATTTGATCGATAATGTGAAAGATGACATTTTGTGATGACCCATATCGATGGTTATGATTGAATTGTGCATCATGAATAAGTTGATATCAATTGCAAGGTAATGTGATTATGGTGTATTTCAATTTGTTGTAGTATGTTATGTCATGGCATAAATATACGTTGTGTATGGCATGCATTACATGATTCATGAGCATTATTCATTTACATTAAATGCAAGTGCATGCAAATTCATTGGAAACTTTAAAGTCATGAAAAGGATTTCCTTCATGGTGTTTCCCAAGCCAATTGAAAACTACTTCATGGTTTACAAAGTTTTTCATGGCTTTTCATGGTTTATGGATTTCATGGTTTCCCTAGGTTGAATCAATGCGGATGTTCACTTTCGGATACTCGATAAGTTTATGTTGGTACGGACGTGTACTTTCGGATGCCTTACACTAGGTAGGTGTAGATATATACCTTTAAATGCTCGATAGATGGTTGGTCGGGTATAGATGTGTACTTTTAGACACTCGATTGGGCATGTTAGGTCTTCTGCTAGGCCATTCACACGCCGGGTGAACGATAGGCCGTGCATGCCTTACTCATGCTAGGCAAGTTAAGCATCCTACTAGGCCGGTAGCACATTAGATGTGTGACAAGCATAGCGTGAGGCCAAGCTAGCCATGTGGTGGGTGCTCGATAGGCCGGGCATGCCACGCTCACACTAGGCCTACTAGCCAAGCCACTCGAGTTTTGGGCACTCGACGAGTAAGACATGGCTCGCACATGCCGGACCATCTTGCTAGGCAAGTCACATACAGGGCGTGCATCATGCCGGGTGTGCCTCGTGTGCACTCGGCCAATTAGGCAAGCAAGATGCACGATCGGTACATGACATAGTAAGCCTTCGCTAGGCGCACGCTAGGCCCATGGCAAGGCTAAGACATGCCTTTCATATGTCCAAGTACATATTGGGCACACGAAATGGTAGGCATGCATTGGGTGCATGCTAGGCCTATGGCTAGGTCAAGATGTGCCTTGCATATGTCGGGCATGTATAAGGGTAAGGCTTACCCAAGTCGGGCATGCAAACACACCTGGAGGCTAGAAACAAGGCATGTATTGAGCCTATTTATGCTAGACTAGTATTAGGCTTTATCTAGTGGACGACTGGACCAATGTAGGGCACTAGCCAATTGACAACCATAGCCAATCCTAGGCTAGTCGTGTGCAAGCACACTAAGCTAGTAGCACCTATTGGCCGATGCTAGGCACTCGGCAGCTAAGGTGTGGCGACTTATTAGCCTTCTAGGCCCAATAGCCCATCAACCCAAAATGAACCCAAGGCTTGAAAAGTTTTAAAATCTAAAACTAGAGAAATTTTAATATTTTTACAAAATGATGAAAATATAGATTTATAAGTATGATAAAATGTGTTTCATTAGTATGCCATGCGTCAATTTGATTGAAGCATGATCGATTGACATGGATGAGTCCACCTATTTTTTGAGAATATATATTCATAATTTTTCATTAAACTAGGCCAAGCATGTCCTACCTTCTCTTCTCATCTTGATATATTTCTCTTCTCATCTTACTTTTTTTGAATGTAACTCAAGGATTCTTATTCAAATAAATGTAAAAGTAAAAGATAGGATATTCGAATAGATGCAAGGAGAAGAGACTAAGAAGTGAACACAATCTTGAAGAATTTATAATAATTTTTCACCTAGATACTTGACCCACTAGTCTCCGTATGGCTCGAGGGGCTAGCGATAAAGATTCATGACAATTCATTTATCATTGAGTCTTGCAAGAAATGTATGTATTTTTTATGCAATTGATAGTATGTATGATAGGATTAAAGTGATTGATTACTAGTATGAAAGATAGGATGTGAGCTATCATATTAAATCCTTCAAATAATATCAAGTTAAATGCCTTCTAACTTTATGAGGAGGGAACTCTCTTGGTTATTGTTGGCTTATTGAGATAGCTCAAAGTCACTTCTTCCTCGAGGGAATCGGATCATGGGCCATATGATGTCAAACGTTTGGGTCTAACTGTTATTATAGGTGCCAAAGATACAATCTTGTTTAGATGGTTTGACCTATAGCAATATTGCATTCTTTCTTTTATTAGTAAAAGGTAGTCTTTTTATTTATTCTTTTTGTTTATAGTTTGATAGAATTAGATTGAAGTCCATGTGATATGCATTTGCATTAATGATTGATCGTAAGATGTGAGACAAACACTAATGCACATAAATGATATAATTAAACATCCTAAGTTAGAGCTTTGTTAAAAATGGACATTGACTATAGGCGAGTTAGACTTATAAGTATTATGCTCATGGTATATGATGGTAATAGAAGATCTCACACCTATTGGCATGATGGTGTCAAAGCAAGTACTTAGGTGATTAATGTTAGAGAACATATCACTAGACTTGACTCATCATGAAAACCCATTTGGTTTAGTCTATAGGAATATCATATAAGGTGGGCACATCTAGTCCTTTGACTTAAAGTCATAATGGTTATCTTATTAGAAAATTTATATGTTAGTGTAATCGCCTAAGATCTAACCATGTTTGGATGAGTTTAAATTATTGTATTATTACATTATTTATATTATTTATAATAAAAGAAGTCCTTTTGATATTTGTTTGCATTAGTGATTGGTAAAAGATATGAGACAAACACCGATGCACATAAATGATATCATTAAAAATTCTAAGTCTTAACATTGTCAAGAATGGATATTGACTATAGGCAATTAGACTTGTGAGTGTTATGCTTATGCTATGTAATAGTAGTAGGAGATCTCATGACCATTGGCATGATGATGCTCGAAGCAAACACTTAGGTGATTTATGTTAAAGAACATATCATTAGACTTGACTTACCAAGAGAACCCTTTTTGTTCGGTCTATGGGAATCTCATACGAGATGGGTACAATTAGTCATTGGACTTGAAGTCATCATGGTTATCTCATCGGAGAATTTATGCACTTTGACACTTATTTTGATAGGCTCAGTAAAGGGTTTACTCTAATAGTAGGAGTACACCAATAAAGCTAAGATATTTGGGAATCGAAGAAAAATTATATGATCATAATCGAACAAGACTTATAACCAAGTTTGAGATCATACTCGTGATAAGTTGACTTAAGGATGAAGTTTATGGTAACCATGTTCGTGAAAGGTAATAACAAATTGATGAATCCTCCTAAAGAAATGGGTAGTTATGATGCCTTGCTAGAGACCAATTCTTGACTTATGTATCAAGAGATAAAAGATGTGTCTTTTGATCCCGATACATTGCCAACATATCGAGGAGCCTATTGAGTCACATGCATAAATTTAAGCATTCACATGATTAAGAAGAAGCAAAGATATTGAAAAAAGTTTCCAATTATGAAAGTTTCATAGTTTAGAAAGGGTTTTCAAAAATGAAAAGTTTCTAAAATGGAAAGTTTCCTAAAATGAAAGTTTCCTCAAATGGAAATTTTTCTATTTTAGAAATCATTTTCCTAATTTGGAAGTTATTTCCAAATTTCAATGTAAATAACCTAAAATAGACATTAGTTTCCTAATTTTGGTTAAAAGGTATTTTGGAAAATTGCTTAATTAATTAATTTAGGGCAAAATGGTTTTCGGGCAATATGTTTAATTAAAAGCCTAAAAGATAATTCGATGGGAGCATAAATATGAACCTTATTAGATAAGGATCAATGTTTTAAAGATAAAGATTAAAAGCTCATATGCTAAATAACTCCTAATCCTTGAAGAATTAGAAAGCAATAATCAAGAGTCCAATGAGGACTAGTTGCTGCCCCTCTCCTTATCCTTTGGGAACAAGGAAACTTTCTCCCTATAAATTGGAGGAGAGGTGCAGCAAAAGGAAAGAAATTAATATAAAGTGAATTTAGCAAAATCCAAAGGAACTAGGGCATATGGCCAAGAAGGAAAAGAAAAAGAAAAAATAGTTTTCTCCCAAAAACCCTTAGCACGCCATATGCTCTCCCTCTCTCTTGGGTTATCGCAAAATTACTTAGATTAAATTTCTATAGGAAACATAAAAATAATCATAAAAAGGTGAAGCTAGCACACTATTAATTTTGAGTACTTCTTTATGGTTGCTTGGACTGCATGGATAATTAATAAAGGATGAAAGCTTAGATGGCTCTTTGCTCTACTAAAAAATTTAGATCCGCGCTACAAAAGGTAATTCTCTATTAATTATTTTAATTCATAAATATAGGGTCGAGTTGATTCAATGGCATAACCTTAGGCCTTTTACATAGAGAAAATTTTTATTTTATTTCGTACCTCTATAGGATGCATTTTTCTTCAATTGGTATTAGAGCCTATGTTGAATCTTTGATTATATGTTATGTTCATTATGATTACTTGTATGTATTAGCTATGCTTGATTGTAAATCCTCTATTTTTGGTATTTTATATGAATTTAAAATTGAAATTTCGATTAAAAATCAGTAGGCACACATAAGGCCGATGTTGGATGTTGTCACTTTCATGCACGAAAACCCTAGTTTAGTAGCAAAACCAACACGCAATAGGGTATGGCCGTGATCGAGGCACGCGAGCTAGGCACCTACACGTTAGGTGTCGTGGGTCAAAGGCTCATGCACTAGGTGCACAAGCTAACTGTTTATGTGCTAGTCTATAGGCTAGGCCGGCATGCAAGGCACATAGATTGGGTGCTGCAAGCCAAGCGCGTAAGCTAGGTGCTCACGTGCTAGGCGTATATTCCAAGCACTTACATGTCTTGGTCGAAGGCTAGGCGTGTGTTCGAGGATAATGACTAAGTGCTCACATGCTGAGGCTGCTAGCCGTGGGGTAGGCATGCATAAGCATACCAAGCCGAGGGCTTGGGCATCAAAGCCCACTAGCCATCGAGGCCTAAAAGGCATAGGCCTAAAGTGGGCCAAGGCCCGAAAACTTTTAAAAGTTAGAATTTAGAGAAATTTTGATAAATTTATAAAATGACCAAAACATAGATTTGTAATTGAGTTTTGAATGAAATGTGTTTCATTTGTATCTCATATATTAATTTTATTCATGCATAGGTGAATTGTATGGATGAGTCGACCTAATTTTATGGCAATAAATGTTTGTAATTTTTTGGAAATGAATGTTTGTAATTTTTTGATAAATTGGGCATGTGTGTCCCGCCTTCTCTGTTACTCTATTGTATTTCTCTTCTCTTCTTACTTCTTTCAAATGTACCTCAAGGTTTTTTATACAAATAAATATAAAAGTAAAAGATAGGAATTAGAATATAAGCATGGAGAAGATGCTAAAAAACTAAAACATTATTGAAGAATTTAGAATAATTTTTCACTTAAGTGTTTGACCCACTAGTCTCCTTGTGGCATGAGGGGGCTAGTATTAGAGATTAATTAATAATCACTAGTCTTTTTGTCATGCCCGAGATGTATGTGTATTATGCGATTAAGGTTAGTATGCATGCTAGGACTAATATAATTTTTTATTAGTATGCATGCTAGGATGACGAGGAAGGTGGCATTTTTTTTAGGAAAGGAGAGAACTATTGTCTCTTTAATTTTCTTGTCATGCTCGTGTACTCTAGCTTCTTTTTCTTTTTTGCCATTTTTGTTCTAGTTAGATTAGTCATATTCCCGCACCTCTCATCCTATTTATAGGGGGAGAATTTCCTTGTCCTCCTAGGATGAGGAGGGGTGGTAACTAGTCCTAATTGGACTCTTAGTTATTGCTTCCTAATCGTCCAAGCATTAAGAGTTATTTAACATATGACCTTCGATCTTTATCTTTAAAATATTCATCTTTATCTAATAAGTTTTACATTTATCCTCCTACCAAAATATCTTTCGGATTTTTAATTAAACCTATTAGCCCAAAACTATTTTAGCCCAATTACTTAATTTTGACTATCCAAATAAATTAAGTTAGATAATTTTAGGAGGCCTACATTAGGAAGTAATTTTCTAAATTACCCTTAAACCTTAATTAGGAAACTAATTTTCATTTTAGGTTATTTACTTTCAAATTTGGAACTAACTTCCAAATTAGGAGCCGATTTCTAAAATATGAAACTTTTCATTTTAGGAAACTTTCATTTTGAGAAACCTTTTCCAAAATAAAAAACTTTCAAAATTGAAAACGTTTTTCAACATATTTGCTTCTCTCTAATCATGTGAATGCTTAAGCTTACGTGTGTGACTCAATAGGCTCCTAGATATATTGGTAATGTATCATGAACAAAAAACACCTCTTTTATCTCTTAATACATAAATCAAGATTGGCCTCTAACAAACTATCATCACTATCCAATTCTCTAAGAGGATTAATTAATCAGCAATTACCTTTCACAAGCATGGTTACCATACAATTTAGTCCTCATGTCAACTTATCACAATGTCATCTCGAACTTAGTTATTAGTCTTGTTCGATTAGGATCATATAAGTTTTCTTCGATTCTCAAATATCTTAGCTCATAGAGTAAACCAATTATGCTCTATTGGTATACTCATACTATGGTCATAGATTTCTTAAGTAGACATTCATCGAAGTGCGATGTGGTAACTCATTTCTTATGTAAGGAATGATATGTCCTGTCTTAGTTATCCACCTACCTTAATTAGATTTCTAGTGCACCTAACAAATCGTCCACTTGCAACCCTTTACTCGTGTCTATCAAAACGATTGTCAAAATACATAAATGCTCCATTGAGATCAATCACAAATATAGATTCCATGTTTTATTGACTTTTACTTAATTCAATTTAATAGAAAAATGTAAGACATGAGAATTAATAAAAAGACCTCTTTATTATTAATTATTAATAAAATCATTGATACTATAATACAATAACTCAAACTGATCCAAACATGATTGGATTTTGAGCACCTACGCTAACACTATGATTATTTCATGTGAATTTTACTACACATAAATAGTATTTTTGAGGTAAATTAATTAATTTAAGTGCTTTAAATTCTTTAAAAAAATTATTCAATAGGCATAGAAAAATCATTTAGAATGTGTAAGAATATTTCATGAAATTGGTTGAATTTTTCTACGCATAAAGATATTTTCTATAGAAATCAATGTAATTTTGTACTAAATAATTAATTAAGAGGCTTAAATAAGTGCATAAAAATTACGTGAATGATGATTAAACTTTTTTAGGAGGTGTTTGATTTTATTATGGAAAGAAATTGGATTTTAGAGGGTATGAAATCAAATTTTAGAATTTGGGACCTAATTGCATATAAATTAAAAACCTAATTACATAAAGTTAAAAGTTTAAACTTCCAAATTAAATTAGATATGAACTTAAATAGTCAAAAAGTTGTTAGAAAACCTTAAAAGAAATGGTCTAAAGTAATCAATTAAATAATTAAGGGACTAATGGAGGAGTAATTAGAGAAAAGATTAGTAATTTTAGAGATAAAAATTAAACAGACTTTTAGGATAGATTTTTCTCCATTTTGCCGACACTTTCAGTCCAATCACGTGGGTGTGATTAATGCATGCACAAATGGAAGGATTAGATTTAAAAAGAGTGGTTAGATGGAGGGACAAAATTTAAAGACTAAATAGATGGTAAGGATGACACTAATTGAAAGGCTAGAATTAAAAAAAAAATTAAGGATCAAGATTAAACCAAATGAAGGGTTGTAATGGAGTCAACCAAAGGAAAAGGTTCACCTAATTTGCCTATAAATATTGGTGGTGGGAATTATGAAAATATGTTGGAAATTAGCAAAACTAGGGGAAACACTAGTAAATTTTCTTTAAAACTCCACTAAAATTTTTATCTAAATACTTCTAAACACATTAAATCAACTAAATAATCAAGGAATTCAAGCTAGAAGATCTAGAATCGAAAAAGAGAAAT
The DNA here is from genome assembly GCA_963924115.1 of Dovyalis caffra. Lineage (NCBI taxonomy): Eukaryota > Viridiplantae > Streptophyta > Magnoliopsida > Malpighiales > Salicaceae > Dovyalis > Dovyalis caffra. The sequence continues at coordinate 13,395,718 of CAWUPB010001108.1, forward strand.
TTAAGATTGGGTTGGAAATTGGAGTACAAAAAGGAAAGAAGAATTTTCCAAATAGTCCAACCTTTCAAGGGTAATTTGAAGCTTAATAGGGTAAGCTAATCTCACCTACACTACAAGGAGTGTTTAATTGATATCAATTAATGGTTTGGTGTCATAATTTTATGTTTAATTGCCTTAATTTCAAAAATTAGGATTAAGGTTCTCGGTGAGGAAAAATTGGAGAAAATGGTTTTAAGTTTAGAAATTCATGTAATTAAAGTTAAAAAATATCAATTGAGCTTGAAATTCAAGATTAAAAATAACAAATTTTTAGGGTTAAGAGATAGAGAGCATTCAGACCCAAACTTTAAAATTAGGAGTTTTTGATGCTTTGATTTTATTGATGTTCTATTGCTTAATTATGTGTTAGTTAGGTATAAGTTGATGATTGAGTGTGAAAAATCACATTAAAAATGAAGAATTTTCCATGAAATTCTTAAGCATGCATTCGACCCCAAAAGTCCAATTTTAGGTTTTGATTTCTTTGCTTACATATGAATTATTGGTCAATTAGGAGTTAACTAAGTTTGATTAGATGATTAAGAGTGAGAAAGTTCATAAAAATTGAAGAATTTCACCTAAATTGCTTAGGCCCATATTTGACCCAAATTAGGAGTAAATTAGGGTTTAGGTACATTTGACTTTGAATGATCTAATTGATCAATTTAGATTTAGAATAATGTAATGAGATGAATTAGAATTAGAATTAGAAATTACATCAAAATTGAAAAATCAGCTTAAATTATCTAAATTAGGGTTTAGGCCCATTAAGGCTAAATTTTGGATTTACGCTTATAATTAATCAATGAATGCCTAATTGAGTTAGTCCTTGATATTAAGGTATAATTGAATGAAATTGTATGAGAAATCGGTATGGAAATATGAAGAAAATACTTGGTTTAGGTTATGGTTGATATTCGGCCTATGTTAGAATTTTAGGGCTTATGATTTAGTTTGGGCAACTTAATTGTAACTTGGTTCCTTTAATGTCATTTGATCTATTTAATGTGTCTATAGTATATGAAATTTGTGATGTTGCTGATCATAGAAGCATATTGTTTTGTGTTATATAATGATGCTATCATTTGAAATGGTTTGGATTGATTTTAACAAGGTAATGTCTATAGTGTATTTTATGCTATTAAATTATGCATTATCATGGCATAAATGCATCTCACTCATGGTATGCATTTCTTGAAATTATAGTGGTTATGCATTTCCAATAAAATGCATATGCATGCCATGTTTATGAAAATAATTTAAAGTCATGAAAAAAAGGATTTTATGTCAAAGATTTTCCACTAGCAATTAGAAACATTTAATGGTTATTGGTTTTCATGGCTTTCATGTTTTTTATAAGGAGGCTTCACGAGCTTTTCATACCTATAATGGTTCATGATTTAAAATTCAAGGTTGAGTGGGGTGTTGATGTGCATTTCCCAAAGGCTCGATAGGATGCATGTTCGTAGACTATTCTAGTTCACGAGACATATTATGGAAATCCAAAAGAAGCTATAATGGGACATGTCTAAAGATAAAAAAGATTTTTAGACTAATCATGACAAGGTTTTTATGACATGAAAAAAGATTTATAATGAGTATTCAAATGATTTTCACATACATTTGATTTACATGTATAGCATGCATAGATTAACCTATTAAGTCGTAGCTCACCCATTTTCTTATGTTGTAGATAATACAAGTAAAGATAGTGATGTTTACATTTAAGTCGACTATTGAGGGGACCATGCGCCACGTGTATGTTGGATGTAGCCGAAAGATGGACCTCCTTCACATTATAGTTGTTTTAGTACTTGGTATTTTAGTTTATTTGCTTGGTATGACATCTTTTTTTTTCTTTTTTTACATGATAGTCAAAACTATGAAAAAAGAATACCTAGTTGAAAAGAAAAAAGATTTTTTAAATAAGTTATTTTTGTAGTATATGACGTAGAACTCGGGTTAGTAAAATTAAGGATAGTCCCTATATAAATCGAAGTATCGATAGTAAAATAGTAGTATAACTATAGTTGGTGTAGTTTTCTTTAAATTATTTTCTTGCATTTTAGCATCAATAGTAAAATAAGAAGAATGAAATTAATGAGACAATAATCATAATAAATGATAATTAATGAAGATAAAAGAAATTAATCACCGAGTAATAGGTAATAACTAAAAAATTTATATAGAATAATAGAAAAAGAATTTGAAAAAACCAAGTACTATAGATCAAGTCCGTTCGATCCAAGTAATTTAAATAAAACAATAAAACACCAAAATTTATAGTGTGTTTTGGACAAAAATTTAGGACTTTTTTGTCATTATTAGGCTTTCGTAGCTAATTCTATACATAAAATATCATAGAAAAGACACGAGTGCCTTATTGGTCCAAATTCATTGCATTTCGAATATAGGTCAACGACGATAATATTCCGAACTTATAAGGTCCTAGGTTTGGGATTGTTACATGTTAACTCTCGAGCTAACTAATGAAGGATCTCTCTCGCAAGTGTATCTTACTTGTTGCACAAAACTAGACCTTCCCCATATTATTGGTCCGTGGTATTCTAGTATATATATTGGGCATTGTGTCCCTACTCTATATAATAGTTAAAGTAATGAATAGGTAGATAGTAAGTCAATAATGGAAAGATAATTGTGAATAAATAAGCCATTTTTTTTTAATATTGTGGGACTGAACTGGTTTGTGTAAAATAAGGATAGCTTGTAAGTTAATTAAATTTTGGACGTATCGGTAGTAAGGTAATAGCGTGGTGGTAAGTAGCATAGTTTTCTTTTAATTAATGACTCGCATGTATCATAAATAATTAAATTTGGTCATGAAATTGAAAAGGAAATAACCATAATAAGTAGCAATTCATGAAACTAAAAGGGATTAATTACCGAATAATAGGTAATAAATAAATTACCATAGGCTTATAGAAAAGGAATTTGACAAAATTAAGCATCGCGAGTTCAATTGATTCAATCCAAACTATTAAAATAAAATATTGAAACAAAAAAATTTAGTAGTGCATTTTAGACTAAAATCTAGGACTTATCCATAATTTATAGGCTTCCATATCGTAACCCATACCTAGTAACATCATTGGAAGGACATGATGCCTTATTGGTTTGGATTCATTACACTTTAAATGTAAGCCAACGACCACAATATTCTCAAACAATTTAGGTCTTAGATTAAGAGTGTTATATTAAGTGCCTTGGACTATGTTGGATCACTTGTTTGTTAGTTAGACCTTGCATCATCAAATAAAAGCTAGTTTATGCTTGATTTAAGATTTGGAAGGATTCATCCTAATGATGTTTATTTACTTATTAGTTTTTTTTTTATTTTTCCTATTATATTTAGGTTATGTTTCCCAATTTTACAAAACATAGATAATTATTTCTAATTAGTTGTTGATTTTGATTGTTTTTTTTTTAAAGAGTTAGATTCCGAACAGGTATAGTTTGAAATTTTTTTAAAAAATATTGGTTTAGGATTCTCCAAACAACCTTATCCCTAGCTACACTTTAGGAGTGTGTTTTAACGATATAAAGGAGGCTTGTTTCTTTATTTTGAGAGGTGATTATTAATATGATTTTTGAGAGATTATTGTTCAACTACACAAGATTTTATCTACCAATGCTAGTGTTGAACAAACTTAAATCTTATCATTCATAATTCCCGAGTGTGGTGATTTGCCCTCTTCTTATTCATTTACTTATTCTATCAACTCAATTAGGAAAGCTTTTTTTTTTTCCTTATCTTATTTTTACTTTAAACCAAATAAAACCATATTTAGATTACCTAGCATATTCTGCAAGCAAACCAAATTGTGACTTAGGCATGCATATCATTATGTCAAAGTTTTCTAAACCTAAAAGTTTAAACTATTAAGTAAGACCTTAGGAGTCAAATGATCGTCCCAACCTAAAGTTTAAACTATTAGATGAGGCTTTAAGAATGGTTTTATGCTACCATCTCTAAATATTTACACCATATCTAGATAAAATGGTTAAAATAATCAAAACTAGATGGTACAATGGCTTAGGGTGATTTTAACCCCATTTATCGAGTAGCTCCAAACATTATAACTCATCACAAATTCGAGCGAGATAATATGAGTTCGGTGTTGTCTTTAATTTCCATGCTTAGTACATTTGTTGTTGAGCTTTCGCTCGAGATGCTAGATAGTTTACTTTGATTAGGGGTATACTGGGTGAAAGGTGAGGACATCTGCTTAATTAGGTTATAGGTCATTTGGCAATGATACATACAATCAAGACCATATGCACAAGGATGAAATGGAAGCTCAAATACAAACTCCTTTCCTTGATAATGATTACTAGTTAATTTTTTCTAGATTTCAATTGGCGGGAATTTAAAAGGGCATCTACTAAGCATTGCTAGGAAAGCCATATTACTTAGAGATACAAAACATTTAGTGCGAGTGCAAGCTGTTTTGATGGGGCGATGAGACTTCATTAATGCTAGGGGCGGACCTTAGTAGAATGCTACGGGAGCTCTAGCCCCCCCTCTAATTTTTTTTCATGGAACATCTCATGCCATACTCTTTTATCCTATTTTTTATTTTATTTTATCACAATTCTACTTTCAATATGACACCATCCAAATTCATGCTTTAATTGGTAGTTTTTTTTTTTCTCGAAAATGCTTCAATTTGAATTTTGATTAACCTATGGATAAATGAGTGCATTTTTACATAAAATAATTAATTTGAGGGCTTAAATAAATATAAAAACACACTTATTTCTCCATAAAATATTCCCTATGCATAAACAAATTCACCTAAGTTCATAGAATATTCATACACCTTATAAATGATTTTTTTATGCCCATTGTATAACTTTCAAGCACATTTAAAATGCTCAAAATAATTAATTTGCATGAAAAAGCACTATTCATGCATTGAACATTAGAAAATTCATCCAATGGCAAAGAATAATCTAGAACCCTTCTAACAAATATTCTATGCAAATAGAATATTTTTCATGCACATTTAAAATACTCAACAACATTTATTTTGCATAAAAAATTACTATTCATGCATCAAAAAACGAGATAAAATATTCATTTAGTACGGAAAAATTATCCTAAGAGCATCGAATATTCTAGCATCCTCATGGCAACTATCTTATGCTCATAGAATAGCTTTCATACATCCTTACTATGTTTTTAATTGATTTAATAATGGATTCGAGACATTATAAAAAGGTTGGGGATACTTGTTAGAGTTGTCATCTAAAATATGTTTTTGGTTTGATGTATATGTTCGAGTGCAATTTTAGTTGAGTATCATTACAAAGTTAACATATTAAATACGGTGATAGATTCTCAATTGTAAAAGCTGAATAATAGATTCAATAATCGCATGATATAACTACTCATTTTTAGTTTGGCTTTAAATCCTAAAGAGATACGCATATTATTTAGGATTGATGACGTTTGTAAATTGATGCAAAAATTTTATCCTCGGACTTTGCTAATCAAGAAGCTGTCGTAATTAAGGATGCAATTTGAGCATTTTGATTATATATGAAATCTTTTTAATTTTGAAATATTGTCAAATATATTTGATTTGCGTCAATGGGTTGATGAATACAAGAAAATTTAAAAGTTATCCACTTGTGTATAAAATGATAACGATTATTCTTACTCTTCTAGTTTCCACGGCTACCATGAGCGAGTCATTTTTAGCTACGAGTATAGTCAAAACTAAGCTTCGTAACAAGATTGAAGATGACTTTCTTTTCGATTGTTTGTTAGTATACATTGAAAAAAAAGTTGTGAAAAATTTTAATATAAATCGCTTATAGTTGATTTTCGTAATTTGAAAAAACGAATATATCTATTTTCAGTTATTGTATTTTAAGATTATTTTAAAATATATATTGCTATATTATTTATAATATATATAAATCTATATAAATCATAATAAATTTATAAATTTTTATTTTGACTCCATGTATATTTGATTCTGCGTCCCCCAATAGTTGATGCTAACTATATTTGAGATATTGCGGACCCAACTCAAATTAACAATCAGCTAGCTGGCTAATTAGATTGGATTCAAATCTATGTATTTGATTTTCTGTCCTATGAACAATCTGCACTATTATGTGATGAGACGTTCCAGAGAGGGGTAGTATTACTATATATTGATGTTACAATACACGATTTTTCATTTAATTTGAAGAACATCATTAAATGTCCGGCGGATGCAGTAACCTGTTTGCGATAATACAAGGTCCCTCCCATGAGTGATGAGACCCCAGCTATAACCTATATAGTCTCTTAATTATAAAAGATAGAGAGGGAGTAGGGACCAGTGTCAAACATTATTCTCGAAGTAGCATGTGAATTACAATGCCCATTTTTCCATGCTATCACCCCAAAATGACCATTTTCCACGGCAAAAACAAGATAAGCTTCCACACTCTGAAGTACTCACAAGCGCAAGATGTGCACATTCACAGTTTGGCTTTTTTTAGATCGAGTTACCTGGTGAAGCTTACTACGCAAAATCAATCATGACGGCAGCTTATTCGAACTTCGTTTCTGTTATTTAACCTTTCTACTTAATTTACTCATATCATAATCTCTCTCTCTCTCCCTCTCTCTCTATATATATATATATATATATGCATTGTAGTTCCAAACAGTTTTGGAGTACAAATTAATAGTAACTGAAAATGAAATTAAGATGGGTACTTTTGTGGATGGGAATCATTCCTACCTTTAAGTCTCCAATGAAGATGTAGCCATCTCATCCTTTCAACTGAAATCCTTAGCCCACACCACACCACACCACAAACTATAATCTACATGCTCTTTCTCTAATTGACCCTCCTTTTATCAGATAATACCCAAAATGCCATTCAGTTATCCCACTGCTGTACCATTTGTACCCCTTAAAAGAAGCCTCCCTCTTGTCAAACAATAAGCCTCATATGGGTAATTCATTTGAGAGCTTGAGCTTCAGGCCTCATTATTGCTTAATTCAGCTTCTTTTGGGTAGTTTGAAAAAAGGGTCATAAGGAAACAAAAAAGAACTGGAGAATGGAGATAAACATGCACAATATTGGGGTGGTCTTGCTTAACCACAGCCTTTGACGATTAACTGCGTGTAAGATTCTCTTTACTTTCACTGTCTGATGGAGGCATGATGATGATAATAATAATAAAGATCATTGTATCTCTGTCATCGTGGAACTTGATCAAGAAGAAACTGCACCCACTAGTACGTCTACTAACATGTCCTCTAAAAAGAAGGAGCTTCTGTCCACTGCCATGAAGAGAACCAGTGAATGGTTTGATTTTTTACTTTTTGTTCTATCTATATTTTCTTCTTCGCAGGTTTTGTTATATATATATATAAACAGTTTCAGCTTCTTGTTTCTTTTCTATAATTATATATGTACTAAACATGACATGACAGACCACTATGAACTTTACAGGATTTTTTCCCAGGAAATCCCCAGTGATGTCACAGTTCATGCTGGAAGAGCTTCCTTTTCATTGCATAAGGTAAGATTTAATCCAAAGCTCCTCTTTCTCATTTCAAACTATGTTCATTAGGATTTGAACAACCATTTATGGCTTTAGCATTTAATAATTCCAGTCTACCAAGTATGTATTATGTACCCAAGACTATGTTACAAAATATATAGCCTAGATTTGTTATTTGTATCCATAAACCAACATCAAGAAGTATTGAATGGCTAGTTATAATCCAGTATTCGATTGTGATCTTCATCTGTAGTTATTTAAATTCGGAATTTTGTTTTCATCTACTACTTTAATGGCAGTTTCCGTTAGTCTCGAAGTGCGGAACCATTAGGAAAATGGTGTCAGAATCTAGTGATGCTGATCTTTCTGAGATAAAAATCCCTGATGTCCCTGGCGGGGCAGAAGCATTTGAGCTAGCAGCAAAGTTCTGTTATGGAATTAATTTTGAAATTAGTACAGAAAACATTGCCATGCTTCGGTGTGTGGCAGAGTATCTAGAGATGAACGAGGACTATGCAGTCGGAAATTTGGTTTCAAGGACTGAAGCGTATTTGAATGAAGTGGCACTAAAGAGCCTAGCAGGGGCAGTTTCAGTTTTACACTTCTCAGAAAATCTCCTCCCGATGGCAGAGAAAGTGAAATTGGTAAGCCGGTGCATAGATGCAATAGCACTTACAGCCTGCAAAGAAAGCCAATTTTCTGTGTCTGGAAGGTCAGATAGTGGCAATGAAGTTGTGATTTGTTCCACTTTGTCTCAACCAAAGCCCATTGTTGATTGGTGGGCTGAAGATTTAACTGTTCTTAGAGTTGATATCTTCCAAAGGGTTTTGATTGCAATGATGGGAAGAGGGTTTAAACAGTATGCTCTTGGTCCTGTACTAATGCTATACGCACAGAAATCTCTGCGCAGTTTGGTGAGATCCCAACCTGAAAACAAAGTTGAATTTATTCAATTATGTGGTTTATGTGTTCACAATATCTGAATCTTCTTTTTGTGCAGGAAGCATTTGGGAAGGGAAGGAAAAGAGTAGAGCCACAACAAGAGCATGAGAATAGGGTTGTTTTAGAAACAATAGTGAGTCTTCTACCAAGGGAAAAAAATGTACTGTCAGTTAGTTTCCTCTCGATGTTGCTTCGTGCTGCAATTTATCTTCAGACAACAGTTGCTTGCCGGCTTGATTTGGAGAAGAGGATGGCCTTGCAATTAGGACAGGCTGCCTTGGATGATCTATTGATTCCTTCATATTCTTTTACAGGGGACACATTGTTTGATGTGGACACTGTTCAGCGGATCGTGATGAATTGCCTTGAGAATGAAGTTGAAGGAAACCGAATGGGTTACCATGCTGATGATGAATATGGTTCTCCTCTGCAAAGTGACATGGAACGAGTTGGGAAGCTGATGGAGAACTACCTATCTGAAATAGCATCCGACCGTAACTTATCAGTTTCAAAGTTTATTGGTCTTGCTGAAATTATTCCAGAGCAATCAAGGATAACAGAAGATGGGATGTATAGGGCCATAGATATATACCTCAAGGTGCATTACCTTATATGAAATTCTTTCTATCTACAGTGCCTAAAATATACTACTTAACTAAAAGTTCCAGATAGTATAGTTTGCATTGTGAGTTTTTTTTTCATAAGACAATTTGAATGACGGAGTTTCAATATTCGTGTCTGGCTGAGCCTTAGTATGCTTGTCGCTTGATTGATGTCTGGCTGATCCATTCTTATAGAATCAAAGCTAATATATCTCGCGGAAGCTTCACAGGCTTTTGAATAACTTTATTTTATGTCTGGCTAAGACTGGTATCCTTGTTGCTTTATTGAACGAGTGTTTGAATGTTTCACTACACTTTTTTATGGACATTAAGTCATCTTCAGATCTCAGCATATTGTAATAACATTAATGATTTTTACCTGTTCGTATACCAGTGTCTAATGTTTCAGTGTAATTGGAAACTTCAGATTTTCTTCTTAGATTTTACCGTGAAAATGAAATCTAACTAAAACCTGTGATTTTATCTCTTCGTACAATTAACTTTAACAGAAGTTTTCCTTTTGATTCCGTTCATTAGGCCCATCCTGCTTTAAGTGACATGGAGAAGAAGAAAGTCTGCAGTTTGATGGACTGTCAGAAACTATCTCGGGAGGCCTGCGCTCATGCTGCTCAGAATGATCGGCTTCCAGTTCAAACTGTGGTTCAAGTGCTTTACTATGAGCAACAACGCCTTCGGGACGTCATGAATGGCAATTTTATGGCTGGAGATTCCTCTGATCTTCCTCCCAAAGGAAATATATTCTCCACTGACATCCATCCTGTTTCTGATGAGCTCTCCAGCTTACGCAGAGAGAATGAAGATCTGAAAATAGAGCTAGTGAAAATGAAAATGAAAATGAAGGAAATTGAAAGAGCTACCGTTGTATCAGCCATAAACAGTCCATCTGCTGATAAACCTCCTCTGCCTCGAAAATCATTTATCAATTCAGTATCAAAAAAGCTTGGAAGGATTAATCCCTTTGTGCGTGCTGATGGATTACCACTCTCCAATACCAAAGCTCGGACAAAACCAAGCAAAGATCGACGGCATTCAATATCCTGAGTCTTGACACATGCGCTTATAGGACAATCAGTAGCTTGTGAAGAGTACTGTTTTTTTTTTTTTTTTGCTCTTTTTATAAGTCGGGAGTGAGAAGGTTGCTAGCTACTGTCTCTTTTGCTTCTGTTTGTATCGTTACATCTACTTATTTGGTTTGATATTTTTGTAAATAGTATTGTCATTGCGTTTTCAATAAAATATTGATCCAAATGAAAATCTGAGTTGCTGCTGTTGAGAGCATAATTTATTCTTCAACCAGAAGTAGATAGTGTAATCCGATTCCGGTTTTCTTAGCACACTATCCAGTCCAAGAACTTTTCATGCAAGCAAGAAATAAGCACATAAGCCCTGGTTAATAGTCGTATTATTATTCTAACAATATCAATGTTATGGCAACCATTTCTCGAGAAAATGTTTGAACACAATATATGCACAAAAAAAAAAAAAAATGTCAAATAGTGTTGAAAATTAGCAACGGAAGTTTATCTATGCTAAATACCTAACAAATAGCGATAGAATAGCATCTGTTGGAACAAGCGACCAAACAATGATGGAATTGCGATAGTTTAATAGTGACCGATACTAATCGAGGAGAAATAAGGTTGGCTTAATGCTTTGCATTGAAGTCTGGAAGGACGAGTTTGAGATTTAATTTCCATGTAGTATCGAAGATGATTATCGATTTCGGTGTGTGTAAATTGATTGTTGGTTTATTTAATTTGTTGTTTGTGTAAGCTGTTTGGAGTATCTCGTTAATTGGAAATAGTGTAATTTAGAAAAGAGACTTTGTCGACATTTTATTAGATGTTTAAGAAAATTATTAATTAAATAATTTTATGTTGCACTGGAAAATGCTAAAACAAAATAATTTATAATATATTTTTAGTTGAATTGTTAGTCATTGATTAAACAATTTTAGGTGTTGTTCTTGAGTTGTGCTTTTGGGATTTGGCGGATCTAATGGCGGTGTCGGTGCTTGATGGCCACGATGTTGACCGTGTGATCGATAATGACAATATACATAGGCATAATGCTACTAGTGCATTGTCCGAGGCCACATACTTGATAGTGGTGTTGGTATGTTTGCATCCTCTCCCCTTAATGTGGATGATCCCGCTACGGTTTTCTCAAGTCTTGAAAGCTCTATTGGATCTGCGGATGGACAACCATTTTAGTAATGAATAATCGATAAGTAATATGTTTTACATATAATGCTTAATTTTATATTTTTATATATTATATTGTAATCATTAATTTACTTCTTTATTATTATTATTATTATTTTATAGTTTGCTTCCATCAAGAAAGTGCTAAAAAAAATTATCATAATTTTCAAGGAGTGATTAAACATTGCTTACACCACATAGAAGTCAATCTGCATGGAGATGAAAGACTTCTACTTTAATGAGTTTAGGATAACATACTAATTATTTACTTATTTTACATTTAAAGTGTAAATTTAACATTGAACGTAACAATATATATATATTTTTGCTTCATGTTGAAGTACATTTTTGGGATGTGGTCGTCAATGCACTAATTAAGGATGCATGGGAAAGTCTAGCGTACCTATGCTTAACACACTTCGAAGAATACAAGTAGCATACCTATGTTTCTTAAGCTTGAGGTGTGGAAGGCATTGTACTAGGATTGGGTCACTCTTGAGTATTAAGCTCGATCTTAGGCGGCATCTCAAAACCATATGTCGAAGATGGGTTGTACTTGATACTAGCCTATGTAAAGACATTGTAAGTTCCATCTATTTTATCGAGCACGTTGAGTGTTTGGTAAAAACTATATTATCCATTGTGTTATAAATACGATTTTGCATTTATTTAATATCTTATTATTTTATTTATTTTTTTTAACATAATAAATTGGTTTGTAATCCAGATCTTTACAAGCTAATCAAGACCACTCACAAATGAAAAGATAAGACATTCGTTGATAGACAATTACGGACGGTAATGAAAAGTTTTTTTTTTGTAAAATATATATAGATCCGCCCATATAATCTAAAAATAAAATTATGATTTAATATTATAATTATTTCAATGACATTAAAGTGCATGAAGTTAAAGCAAGAAATAGTTTCTAAGGAGTGGGAGGAGTGTGATTCATCATCTTAAGGTATCAATATGTTCATGATATATTTAAATGCTATCGAAGAGGAGAAGAAGTGGAGAATGTATAAAATCAGAACTTATGTGTGCTAGTGTTACTCAATTCTTGCATTAGCTCCTTTCGTTGCCACTTCATCGTATCCTGGTGGTAATATCCGGAAGGTTTACGCCCATTACGAAAATAGGATCAAAGGGATGGAGGCTACCATTTAGCAAGTAGCTTGTCATGTAATATTTTGTACATCTAAATTCATTTATATGTTTATTGTATTTCACTTTGGACAATTTAAAATTTTTTAAATATTATATCATATTTTAATAGGAGTTATGTATAGTGGTTTGTTATTACAATTAACAATATATGGTTATCGATTAAAAAAAATTCATGTAGTGATGGACTTAGCGAAGGAATTGCAAGGATATTCAGCAATAGAGACATACACGGTCGTTAAATAATGATGAATTTGGAGACAAAATTATGAGGATCTTAGCGACTATAACTATAACAACCAATACTGTGGGTGTATGTGTGTGTGTATGAGTAATAACTTGAAAAAAGGGCTAGTATAAAAGGGGCGATAGCTGCCCTCTTTTTTAGAATTTTTCTCCTCTTCCCCTCTCTCTCAAACCACACTCTCAAGAAACTTCCTCCTAATTCTTTCTTCATTTCCTAAGCTAAATCATTGTTAAATTAGTTTAAAAAGACCATAAACAAGAAGATTCAAGTCCAGCTTAGTTAGATTGGATCTTCGAAAGCTTAAATAACTATAAAGAAACTCGTAATGTAATCGTGAATTCTTATCATTATGAATTTCAGAAATGGTAGCACACCCATTATGTAAATCGAGATAGAGGTAAGGATACTTTGAATCGGCGTGAGCTTCCCTTTCGAAGAAAGTAGTCTACTCTTCCATGCTACTAGCTTCTCTTAGATCTTGTTTTCAATATGAATAAAGAATATCACCTAAGGTCTACCTTTAAATAGAGGCATGCTCAAGTATCTAATTCTATCGGTGATTGTGTTAAAGCCTATCCCTTTTGCTAACAAGAGTTTTTTATTAGTTGTTATTTTAGAGCTATACACTAGTGAGCTTTTCCAAAGATTTATCATTTGCCTACTAGCTATTGTCTACGTTCTAAGCAAAGCAAAATCTTATCCAAATTTCATTTCCCTTTATTATAGAAAACCAACTATCATCTATAAATAAGAGATGGGATACTAGATAGCCACGTCGACCATTGTTAAATGAAAGGATATTCTCCTTATTAACTTGTTCCTTCGGATGTCCGTTAAATACCTCTTGAGCAATGATGAATAACACTAAAGAAAATGGGTCTCCTTGCCTTACCCCCCATGAAGAACTAAAGAAATAAAAAATTTAAAGTTAATTCTAATGGAGTACTAGTAGTTGCTTAAGTATTTTTGGATGAGCTCAAACCATTACTCTAAGAAACCAAAACTCCTCATCACTTTTAGGATGAATGACCATTCCAACCTTTCATTAGCCTTGGCCATATCTATTTGTAAAATGATGTTTCCCCCAAACACCTTCCTATCTATGTCATGCATGAGCTCCTAAGCTCGGGTGACCCCTTTATGAATTGTCCTTCATTTAACAAATCTTGATTACTCTAGTGATATAATAGCTATAGTATCCTACTTAAACAAGATGCTAGTAAGTGGGATAGTATTTTATTAAAGAAGTTACAAAGGCTTATAGGTCTTAAATAAAAAATAGTAGCTAGATGAGCACACTTGGGAATGAGAACCATTACCATGGCTATTACACCCTTAGGAATATCCCTCTTTGAAAGGTAGATCGAATGGCCTTGACAACATTTTTGCTATGATGTTCCAACAAGCTTTGTAAAATGATCCAATATAACCATCAAGACCGGGAGCACTCATGTCATACATTTCAAAAAATGCTTCCTTAATTTGCTCTATAGTGGGGAAGCCATTAGCAATTCATTATGGGAAGCTAAAAGCATCAAAAGATGATATCTAAGAACTGATCTTTCATAATAGTTTGTCTGCTAGTAAAAGCTCCTTTGAAATGATTAACCACAACCATTCCAATCATGTCTTCATCTAAACATTCCTTTCCATCTTTCAAAGAGAGAGATATTCTAGATGGTGCAGCTCTATTACATATGCATGTATGAAAAAAAGATGAGTCATAGTCTTTAGATGCTAGCCATTTTGGACTTTCCCTGTAACATTAGTTCCTCCTCGCTCTACAACACACATTGATTGGTCTCTCATAGTAGCTACCATTCCGTAGATCTCCTCTATTCCATTGGATCGAAGGCTTACTTCTTCTTAGAGTAAATCATCTTTAGCCTTGTTCATTTTTATATTAATGTCATCAAACACATTCCGAGTTCTAATTCTTCAACTCACCCCTTAGTGCCTTTAGTTTCAAATGCAGATTAGTGAAAGGAAAGCTACTAAAAGTTGTTTGCTCGTTGTTGTCGATGAATGGTAGAAACTCATTGTGTGTGATCCATATCCTTTTGAAAGAAAATTTTACGGATTTTGGAGAAGAACCAACTATAGAGAGCATTAGGGGCGGTGATCTAAATAGATCCTAGCTAAATGTTGCCACACCAATTTCAATTAAGCATCCAAAAATGATTGGTTTACCGGAACTCTATCCGAGTGTTTCCGGATATGAGATAGGCCATCTTAGTCGTTACACCAAGTAAATCTACTTCTAGTAATGCCTATATCATGAACACCCCTAAGTTATATACTATTATTGAAGTCAAACATAGAATTCAGCCTATGATGATTTTCATCTCGCCTTTTCGAGGGATCTACTATTGTATTGAAGTCACCAACAACAACTTAGGGTACTTGAATGTTGGGGGCACATAGATTTTCTCACAATATTTGTATATAAGGTGACAATGAGTTGGGGATTTTAGATCAATATTCGAGGCTTGCTTAATTAAGGTGGGCCTCACAATTCTTTCGATTCTTATACCGATCAAAGCCTACTTTTGGAGTCACGATAATGTGTGACATAGAGTAAGAGAGAGAATTAATTGATGTTCTATGCCTATATTTGAGTTGCCTAAAGTAGCTTTGTTTTGACATACCAATCTACATCAATAAAAACTACCAAGTTGTGGCTTATGATTTTCATTGAAGATTTTCTTATCTTATTGTATGCTTCATTGCCAAATGTTATGCCTTGTTTCTCCTTAATATTACGTGTATTGCTTGCATGTGATTTTCTAAGAATCCTAGAGTGATTATGCTTAATCATTGGGTTTGATTGAATTAACTAAACAACCGAGTGAGGGGTAATTTACCTTGCGGCACTTGAAAGTTAAGTGTCAATTAAGTTTCATTAATTTAGGCTTTCTTATATGAGCTGGCTAGAGAGGTGTCATCACATAGGATTTTGGCCTTTTCTTTATACATGGCTTAGCATTAAAAATACATGAAAGTTTCATCCAGTTAATCTTGTAAAGGAAAACACACACACACACACACACACACACACACACACACTCTCACACACACACACACACACATATATATATATATATATATATAGAGAGAGAGAGAGAGATGGCTAATCGAGAGGGAGGAAGCTTTTGATAATTGGTCGAGGGGTAAGACAAGAAGTAAGATGAAGTTCTTAAGGGATCTTGAAGTGTTCATCTTTAGCTTGTCGAAGTAAGTGTAACTTTCACCTACATCACAAGAACTAGTATATATAAGTTCCATTGATTAAGGATTATGAACATCCCTATTGAATTATTTTGTTTTGGGTGAATTCTAGTCAAATTGATAGACAATTTCTTGATGCTTTGCTTTGAATGAATTGCCTTTAATTTCCATAAGCGTATATGGCATGATGCTTATCTAGCTTGTGTGAATCCTCGTTGAATTGATGGATAAAGCTTTATGGCTAAATTTTTATAGCTTATGTGAATTCTTACTGAATTGATGGATAAGTGCTTGGTGCCTATATTTTCATAGCTTGTGTGAATTCCTTCCAAATTGATGGATAAATGCTTAGCGTCTAAATTTCGTAGTTTGCATGAATTCTTACAAGATTGATGGATAATTGCTTGGAGCTTAAGTTTATATAACATTATGAAATGAATTCATAATGCGTTGACATTGAACTTCTCGAACTCATGACATGCTCTTGATATTAGATTTCATGAACTCATGTTTTAAGTAAGCAAAGTGGTTAAGTGCATGTTCATAGAGGGGCCACCTAGAAGAATGATCTAGTGTATACCTAGTGTTAGCACGTAGCTAAATTGTGTCTAGTTTATGATTTTTTTATCAAGGTTTTAAACGAGGGTGGAATTATATATTTAGTTATGTATATTTGAAAGATGAAAAATAATTTTTATCATGAAAACATGTTTACCAAAGCTGATACATGGTTGCACATATAGAGCATTGGCTCATAGTTTGTGTCTTATGGTGTAGGTAATAGTAATAACATCTAGAGCATTCTATCATATTGGAGGTGTTGTTAGATGCTAAAAAATTTAATATAAATGTATGTTTTGAGCTCGCAGTCTAGTCATTGTTCACGTAATATATGTTGCCTAGTATTGGTTTGTAAGAGCAATGTGTGAAAAGCCTTTTTGACCATGATAATGTATGAACAAGCTAATGTTTTATGAAATGAAGCTTTGTTTTACCAAACTTACAATGGCATAATTTTCATTGAAAGGTTTTATTTTATAACATGCCCTTTTTAATAAGTTGAATCAATGTTACCACAAGTTTAATTATATGCCTTTGAGGTTAAAAAAAAAGATTTTTCCGCTATGTATTTCATGTCCCGTATAAATCCCATGTCATAAGGCATCTCTACTCATTTGACAAGCGTAGGACATGCCCGGGGCGCGTCTACTCTCTATAAGTCAAGTATGTTGTAGCCTTGTCTAGTGCTATATGAATGTTTGATGCTACCCTCGTGGCCTCCGCATTTGGGCCTCGGGAACTATAGATTTACATCAAAGCAAGTTGGCCTAGTAGGCTTTGATAGTACACGTAAACTCAAGCTTTGACAACATCTTTCATGTGTAAGTACTTAAATTTCTATTGAGAATGAACTCTTGACTAATTTGATGGTTATCTAATATGGATTATTGATTGTTGCTTAGCAAATATTGTTGATAATTTTGTAGTACATTTACATGATGATGACTACATGTTGAATTTAGTGCTTGATGATTTCGTATTATATTTACTTGATGAAATATATGATATGCTTAATGTTTGTCAATGTTACTAAAAGTGTTCATGTTGGATTATGAACCATGGTGGTCGTATAGGTGTGATGTAGAAAAACATTGTCTAGTAAAAACAAATCATCATGGTAAGGGAACAAGTCACAAGGCTACCCATTGAGTGAAAGACAATTAACATGCGGACAATGAGGTCATAGAAAGATAAGTATTACAGCTATTATAGTAGCGAGCAAATCAAGATGTAGTAGCAATAGTAGAGGTATGATGAACATGTTAATATTGGTGCCCAAGATCCAACCATGTTTGGATAGGCTTAAGTTAATATATTATTGCATCATTTAATTTAATAAAAATTTCATTCCATTGATTCTCATGTTTTCATATTGATAAATTCAGTAGAATTAGATAGAAGTCCTTATGATATGTATTTGTAATAGTCATTGATAAAAAGATGTGAGAAAAACACTATTGCACATAAATAGTATCATCAAACATCTCAAGTCATAGCATTATCAAGAATGGACACCGACTATATATGGATAGACTTATGAGTGATATGCTTATACTATATCTTAGCAATAGAAGATCTCACACCTATTGACATGGTGATGTCAAATTAAGGAATTAAGTGATTCATGTGAGAGAATATATCACTAGACATGACTCGCCATGAGAACCCATTTGGTTTTTGTCCATGGAAATTTCATATGAGATGGGTACAAAGAGTCCTTAGACTTAGAGTTATCATGGTTGTCTCATTGGAACACTTATGCACTTTGACACTCGTTTCGATGGACCTATTAATGGGTTTCATGTGAGTGATTTGTTGGGTGCATTAGGAATTCAATGAAGGTAGTAGGTGTATGACTAAGATAGGACATGTCACTCCTTATATGCTAAAGGAATTATCACATTGCACTTCTATAAATGTCTACTCGAGAAATTTGTAGCCACAATAGGATTACACCAATAGAGCATAGTTGGTTTACGCTAAGAGCTAAGACATTTGAGAATTGAAGAAAACATATGTGATCATAATCGAACAAGACTTATAACCAAGTTTGAGATCACACTATGATAAGTTGACATGAGGACTAAATTGTATCATAAACATGCTCGTGAAAGATGATATTGGATTAACTAATGCTCCTAGAGAATTAGGTGGTCATAATGCCATACTAGAGG
The DNA here is from genome assembly GCA_963924115.1 of Dovyalis caffra. Taxonomy (NCBI): domain Eukaryota; kingdom Viridiplantae; phylum Streptophyta; class Magnoliopsida; order Malpighiales; family Salicaceae; genus Dovyalis; species Dovyalis caffra. The sequence goes on from CAWUPB010001108.1 coordinate 13,414,440, forward strand.
TCAATCTTGGTTTATGTATCAAGAAATAAAAGATAAGTCTTTTGTTCTTGATACATTGCCAACATATCTAAGAGCCTATTAAGTCACACACATAAGTTTAATTATTCACATTATAAATGAGAAGCAAAGATATTGGGGAAAAAAGTTTCAAAGTATGAAAGTTTTCTCGTTTTGGAAAAGGTTTCCAAAATTAAAAGTTTCCTTAAATGGAAAGTTTCCTATTTTAGAAATCGATTTCCTAATTTGGATGTTAGTTTGAAATCTAGAAATAAAGAACCTAAAAGGAAAGGGGTTTCATAATTTTGGAAATAAAGAACCTAAAAGGAAAGAGGTTTCGTAATTTAGTTTAAAGGGTATTTTGGAAAATTGCTTTCTAATGTGGACCCACCTAAAATAATCTAAGATTAATTATGTAGATACTCTAAATAAATTAATTGGGCTAAAATGGTTTTAGCCCATTAAAGTTTAATTGAAAGCCTTAAGATATTTTGGTGGAAGGATAAACATCAATCTTATTAGATAAGGATAAATGTTTGAAAGATAATGATCAAAAGTCCACATGTAATAACTCATCATCCTTGAAGCATAAGGAAGCAATAACCATAAGTCCAATTAGAACTTATTTTCTGTCCCTTTTCTTGTCTTTGGAGGATAAAGAAACTCTCCCTCTATAAATAGTAGCGAGAGATGCGACATAGAAGAAATAGAAGAATGAGAAAATTCGTCTAGCCCTAAAACAAACTAGGGCACATGGCTAAGTGAAGAAAAACAAGAGAAAATAGTTTTTTTTCCAAAACCCTAACAAGCCAAACTCTTTCTTTCTCTTTTAAGGTTGTCATAATTATCCAAGATTGATTTCTATAGGAAATACTAAAAAAAAAAAAAAAAAATGGAGCTAGCACCTCATTGATTTTGAGTGCTTTTTGGTGCATACTTAGACTGCGTAGATCATCAATAGAGGTCGAACACTTGGATGACTTTTCTAAAAAAGGAATTTAGGCCTGCACTACAAAAGGTAATCATTTATTTACAGACTTAACATTCATGGATGTATGGTTAGTAGATTCAACAACTTGATCTTGGGCCCTTAGGTGGAAGAAAATTTTTCTTTATTCCGCACCTTCATATGATGCATGATCCTTCAAAACAAGTGTGAGTTTTGATGCCAATATAGCAACAAAAACCGATGCCAAGGCAAATATACTAGGTCAACATAATTGAATGGTCCTGAAAATTATTTTCAAAAGAGTTTCATGGTAAATCTTATCCAATAGTGGCTAAGGAGAGGACCGAGTCTCTTGAGATTGTGGCACCCCCAGACTCCCTTATCGATTACCTAAAAGGCATGGCTAGGTGCTTCATAATTTAGAGACTAACATCTCAAATTTACTCCTATACATCATACACAATGTACTGAATATCATTACAAAAGTTATAAATTAATGTAGGTATTATTACAAGAAAAAGTGAATCCTATAGTTCTCATGTTACACATGAGCCCTTTTCTAGAAGGAACCGACTGACTTCATTATCAACATTATTATCACCTTTACCTAAATTTGGGCCTTAAAAGTTGAACTTTATTTTTTTATTGGATCTAGGTCTTAATGATTGTCTTGCACTCTTACCTTCCCACATTTATTTTATATTTATTTAGGTGTCTTTAGGACATTTCTTGTGGAGTATGGTGTTTAGGACTCAATTTGTAAAAAGTCGGGTTTAGACTCGAGTGTTTCCTAGTCTAAACTGAATTTTTTCTTCTTAGAATCCAATCTTTCTACACTTTATTTTATCCTTATTTTGATATATTTAAACCATTTACCCACAATTAGAATGAATGAAACTAAAAAGCTAAATTTTAGGGTGTTTAGTCGAATGGGTCCAAAAAAGGCAATGGTTTGTCTTTTATTCCTAAGTCATTTTTTTCCATCTTAATTTACTAAATTATCCTTAAGTGGGTTACTTTGGAGGTTTAGATCTTTAGGTCCATAAATATAAATCCAAACTTGTCCAGTTTTAGTACCAAGGTCCAATGAGTTTCTTTAGGATATCCAAGCCCATTTTGTTTTAATCCAAGCCCATCCACACATATTTTCTAAGCCCATCCGGTTGTAACCAAACCAACCCATCCACACATGTATAAATATCCATCATCATACTTATACATTCCAACACAAAGTTCACCATGAAATGCACATCAAAACAACCATACTAGATCCATTACAAAACATCAAAAAATAACATCAACATAAGCTACCATGACAACATATTACATAGGTTAAAACAAAACCTATAAATTGAACATGTAAAACAGAACTTAAGGCATAAATAAAGCTAAAATGAAACATACTTACAATGATGTATGCTTGCTCAAGATTTTCTAGACTTTTCCTTCTTTTTCTCCTTTCTTTCATTCCTTTCTTTCCCTTTCAAGCCGTTTCTCTCCTCTCTTGGCGACTACGATTTTTGTCTAAAGAAAATGGCAAGGTTTCAAGCTTTCTTACAATTTTATGTCACACTTTTTCCCTTCATTTATTAGCCTTCCAAGTGTCAACAATTTATGGTAAAATAAGGTCAAATGATGGGACTAAATGGAAGGCAAGTTGATAATTTATAAATCAAAGTGGGCTAGGTGTCACAATTTAGAAAAAGGTGTTAGATTTGGTGTCAAATCAATAACTAAATATGGGAACTAAAAAGGTAACTAAACTAACTAAACTAACCAACTTCCTTACTCATTTGGTTCTCCAAAAATTTGGCCATGCACCTTGTTTAGGACATTCTTTCACTTGTATGGTCATTTCAAATATAACATTATGGAAAAATAAATCATGGCTACTTAAATTCCTAAAAAGGTTATTCCCATGAACACTTCCACAAAGATTAAATATTCTAACACCACAAATATGAAAGAAATGACACATAATTTACACTCACATAACTATGGATCTTCCAGGAGATATTTTTCTCGAGAATCCACATTTATGTCATGCCAAAATAAAAAATATATTTTTTAGTACGTATAGCTAGGTTAAGGAGTTTCTCGGGGTTTACAAAGATGATCTTTGACCATATGAAAATGTGTGATGAGGATAGAGTATATTATGCGATCTTCTAAATCGATAACAATACACGGACATAATGGTAGTTGATAAAAGTTTCTTTAGATGTGCCTAACTTTACATGGGCATAATTCAAAGAGGTGTTCAATGAGAAATTATTTTCTAAAAGTGTGAAATTGAAGAAGATCCAAGAGTTTATAAAGCTACAAAAGAGGGACATATTGGTGGTTGAGTATGATTCTAAGTTTAAACATGGTTGTTGATTCACGATATTCATTTTTTGGGTTGTTGCACAAAAAAAGAAGATTAAAAGGAGGCCACGAGGCTGTAGTAAGCAAAATTGTCAAACATTGCATTAAGATTCATTGAGTAGCTTGCTAAGAGAAATCTGAATGCAAGACCATGGTAGAATAGTGCTAAAAGGTTGAGAATGGTTGAGGAGGAGAAAAGGGCTGAAACACAAGACAAGCCCAATTATGTCAAGTGTGGCCACAAGCATGTTAGTAATTGTTTGATTGGCACCAACATATGTTACCTTTGTAAGAAAGTCAAGCATATGGAAAATAGTTTTCTAAAAAAGAGGGTTGCATAAAGAGTCTAGGGAGAGTCTACGGAATGACCTAAGAGTAAGCTAAGAAGGAATATGCGATTGTTGCTTACGATAATGTTCTAATCTCTAATCTTATTGTATAGACTCTAATTGATTTGGGTGCCATGCATTCATTCATAGCATGGTCTTTATTGAAAACGTTAGAAGTTATACCAAAGATACTTGATGTTGTTTATGAGATATCCCTTTCATTGGGAGAGGTATTAAAGTCTAAAAACATGATTCAAAATTATGAGTTGATGATTTGGAATAGAGTTTTGAATGTTAATTTAATTACCTTGAGGATTTAAGATTTTACAAGTCACTTTATGAATGGATAGTTTGTCTAAAATCGACATATCGATTGATTAACTTATGAAGAAGATTTAACTTCATCCACTAGCGGAGAAGCCATTTGAATTTTGAGTTGAGAATGAACTAAAAATGGTGCTCATATCTCGACGATGACAAATTGAAAGATGTTCTAAAATGGTTGTTTGGGCTATCTATTCAATGTTGTTGATACTAAAAAGAAGGGAAAAGCAAAACTTAAAGATATTGATATAGTAAGTGACTTTTTAGATGTCTTTCCTTAGATCTTATCGAGGGTACCACCAATATGAGAAGTTGAGTGTGAGTTTTAGCTAGAACCAAGACGACTAGTTTTTATCACTTGAAGAGCGAGCATAGTATTCCGGAAAAATTATTTACAATGCAAATATCATTAGTTAGGGGTTAGAGAGGAGGTTGTGAAGCAATGGATTTTTAGACACGGTATTGGCTTTATGAATTGGAGATATCATTTAGGTTAACTAATGCCCATATGGAATTCATGGATTTGATGAATCGAGTTTTCAAGAGATTTTAGATAGGTTCATCATTATGTTCATTGATGACATTCTAATTTACTCTAAGAGTCAAGAGGAGTATGCCAAGCATTTATAGATTACGTTGCAAGCTTTATGATAGAATAAAACTCTACATTAAGCTCAAAAAGTGTGCATTTTATTGAGCAAGTACTATTCTTTAGCCATGTGTTTATAAAGATAGGGTTATAGTGGATCCAAAAAAGGTTGAGGTAGTGTAAGGGTGAAAGCAATAGAAAAATATGTCTAAATTAAGAAACGTTATCACCATAGCAGGTTACTCCTACATGTTCATCAAGATATTTTTAAAAATCATAGCCTTAATTACAAATTTGACGAGGAAGAATGCCAAGTTGAAGGATTATTCATCGTATAGGGGGATAAAATAAAATAAAAACTTTATCTATCTAAAAGCTCAAGATCATGTAATTGAATCAACTAATCATATATGCATGAATGAAGGTATAAATAAAGGATTATCTCTTGTAAAATAGAATTTAACTTTAGTAGAAAAGGAGTCACCAAAGTGTTAGGCCTCTATTGATAATCCACACAGTCCAAGCACCCACGGAAGAGGCAATCAAAATTTATAGAGTGCTAAATCCACCTTTTCTAACTTGTTTTTTATGTTTTTCTTAAGAAATCTAGGTAGGGTAATTTATAAGACAACCCTAAGAGAAGGAAGAGAGGTTGCATAATTTTTAGGAAGAGAAAACTATTTTTTATCTTTGTTGTATAGCTCTACTTTATTTTCCCTTTTGCCATGTGTTCTTTCTCTAGCTTTTTTGTTGCCTCTTCTTTTATTTATATAAGGGAGTGAGTTCTTTATCCTTCAAGGAAAAGGAAGGGGGCGATAATGAGTCCCTAAAGGAGTCTTAGTTTTTGCTTCCTAATCCTTCAAGGATTTGGAGTCATGATGCTTGTGGGCTTTTTGATCTTATCCTTTCAAACAATCATCCTTATCTAATAGGTTCATGTTTGTCTTTCAACCAAAATATCTTTCAGCCTTTTAATTAAGCCTATTGGCCCAAACATATTTGACCCAATTAATTAATTTGGACTATCCAAATAAATTACATTAGATATTTTAAGAGGCTCACATTAGGAAGTCATTTCTTAAATTACTCTTAAACCTAAATTAGGAAACCAGATTCCTTTTTAGGTAATTTACTTTCAAATTTGGAATTGATTTCCAAATTAGAAATCCGACTTCAAAAATTGAAAACTTTTCATTTTGGGAAACTTTCCATTTTAGAAAACTTTTCATTTTCAAAAACCTTTTTCCAAAATTGAAAACCTTTTTCAACATCTTTACTTCTCTTTTATTATGTGAATGCTTAAACTTATGTGTGTGACTCATTAGGCTCCAAGATATGTTCGCAATGTATGAAGAATAAAAGACACCTCTTTTATTTCTTAATTCATAAATCAAGATTAACCTTTAGCAAGGCATCATGATTACTCAATTCTCTAGGAGGATTAATTAATCCATAATTACCTTTTACGAGCATGGTTATTATATAATTCTTTCCTTATTTCAACTTATCATAGTATGATCTCTAACTTGGTTCTTAGTCCGTTCGATTATGATCACACAAGTTTTCTTTAATTTTCAAATATCTTAGCTCTTATTGGTGTACTCCTACTATGGTACTAGATTTTCTAATCAAATATTTATCGAAGTACAATGTCATAACTCTTTTAGCATACAAAGAATGACATGTCCTATCTTAGTCATCCACCTACCTCCATTAGATTTCTAGTATACCTAACAAATTGCTCACGTGTAACCCTTTACTAGATCTATTGAAATGAATGTCAAAGTACATAAATCCTCTAATGAGATAACCATTATGATTGTAAATTAAAAGACTAGTTATATCTATCTCGTATGAGATTTTTACGGACTACACTAAATGGGTTTTCATTGTGAGTCAAGTCTAATGATATGTTCCCGAACATAAATCACCTAAGTTTTTTATTTTTTATGGACATCATCATACTAATAGATATATGATCTCCTAATACTATTATATAGCATAAGCATAACACTCATGATTACATATGGTTAATGTCCATTCTTGACAATGCTATGACTTGGGATATTTAATGATATCATTTATGCACATTAATGTTTATCTCACATATTTTGACAATGCAAATGCATATCATTTGGACTTTTATGTAATTACATTTAATAAATAAATGTAAACAAATAAAAATTATAGAAATACTTCTTTTACTATTAATAAAATAAATAATATCATGATATAATAACTCAAGCATGTCAAAATATGGTTGGATATTCGACGCTTATACTAACAATTTCTTACTTGCACTAGAACCAATCAGCGACATCCCTTAATTTCAATCATAAGTAAGGGTCTCATGTTTTAGCTATGACTAAGGCTTAATCATGGGGTCGACTATGTTGTCATCGTTGTGAGCCTTTTCCATAATTTTGTTCCCACAACCGATAATCTCTCTTATCGGATGATAACATCATAATACTTGCTTGGACCATTGATGAGACTTTGGTTCCTTAGCTTGCGCTATAGCTATATTGTTGTCAAAATACAATTCTATTAGATCAACAATGCTAGGAACCTACGTAGTTGGCCATCAAGCCATGTGACATTGGAAGAATCCTTTTTTTCATTTTTTCATACTAAACCTTTTAGTATCATGTCAATGTAGCTATCTTGGGAGACCCCTTACATTCTAAACGATCTATCTTTATGGATCTTGACTTTTAGAATGTAACATGTTCTCCCATGTCATGTTTGAGAAAATTCCTTTTGGATATCTTAATCTTTTATAGATTGCGACATGATAATGTTTAAAGCCCGAAGTTTTTTGTTTAATTATAGAATAACCATGACTTGTAGGCTTCAACTAACCTTTTGTGTAAATAAGGTTTATCTTTATTTTTTGAAAAATTCAAACTCTTTGATTATTTAATCAAAACATCGATTCTACTTCCTAGGGGCATGCTCAAGTCCATAAATAGACCTTTGCATTTTACAAATCTTATTTGCATGTTCTTTAAAACTAGTAGGGTATGTCATTTGTAAATCCTTATCGTTTGAGATTTTTAGGAGTCAATGTCTAACATTTCCATTTCATAAAGGTTAGCTTCATTATCCCATTTTAAGGTACACATTTCTATAAATAGATCGTTAGTCCAGGTGCCCAAAATCTTAGCATATTTAGGTTTAAGTTGTTGTATCCTTGCATTATTTACTTTATTAATAATAAAAAAAGTCTTTCTATTAACTCTAATTTTTTTATATTTATTTGTTGAATAGAATTATATAGAAGATCATATGATATGCATTTGCATTAAAGATTGATCAAAAGATGTGAAACAAACATTAATGCATACAAATGATATCATTAAATGTCCTAAGTCATAAGCATTGTCAAGAATGGGCATTGTCTATATGCAATTAGATTTATGAGTTATATGCTCATGGTATATGATAGTAGTAGAAGATCTTACACATATTGGAATGATAATGTCAAAACAAGCACTTAGGTGATTTGTGTTAGAGGACATGTCACTAGACTTGACTAGCCACGAGAACCTATTTGGTTTAGTCTATGAGAATATTAAAAAAGATAACTATAACTCGGTCCTTAGACTTGAAATCATTATGATTATCTCATTAGAGGATTTATGTACTTTAACATTCATTTTGAATGACCTAATAAAGGGTTGCATATGGGTGACTCATTGTATGCACAAGGAATCTAATAGAGGTAGGTGGATGACTAAGATAGGATATGTTATTTCTTATATGATAAAGGAGTTATCACATCACACTTCGATGAATTTTTGCTCAAGAATTTTATGGCCACAGTAGGAGAACACTAATAAAGCATCGTAGGTTTACTCTAAGAGTTAAAACAATTAGGAATCAAAGAAAACTTTTGTGATCATAATAAAGTAGACTAATAACAAAGTTCGGTATCACACTATAATAAATTGGCATAAGGACTCGAATTGTATGGTAACCATGCTCGTGGAAGGGAATTATGGATTAATTAATTCTTTTAGAAAATTGGATAGTCATGATGCCTTGTTAGAGGCCAATCTTGATTTATATATTAAGAGATAAAAAAAGGTGTCTTTTATTATTGATAAAAGAGATAAACATATCCGAGAGTCGATTGAGTCACACGTATAAGTTTAAGCATTCACAATTAAAAGAGAAACAAAGGTGTTGGAAAAGTTCCAATATGAAACTTTTCTATTTCAAAAAAAAGTTTTCAAAGATGAAAAGTTTCCTAAAATAAAAAAATATTCAAAAATGAAAAGTTTCTCATTTAAAAATCAACTTCATGATTTGGAAGTTAGTACAAAATTTGAAAGTAAAAAACTTAGGTTTAAGAGCCATTTAGGAAATCGTTTCGTAATGTGGACCTCCTAAAAATATCTAACCTAATTTATTTTCATAGTTAAAATTTATTAATAATTAATTAGGCTAAAGCAGTTTTGGCCAATAGATTTAATTAAAAGCATCTTTATATTTTTGTGGAACGATAAACTTAAACCTTTTTGATAAGGATTAATGTATAAAAGGATAAGATCAAAAAGCCCATATGTATAATAACTTCTAATCCTTGGAGGCTTTGAAAGCAACAACCTAGAATCTTTTAAAGACTCATTGCTGCCCCTTTCTTTATCCTTGGAGAAAAATGAAGCTTCTCTTCTATAAATATGAGGAGAGGTTTGGCAAAGGAAAGTAGTAGGAGAGAGACACGCACGACACAAAGTGAGAAGAAATTAAGGCTACATGGCTTGTTAGAGAAACAGAGAAAATAGTTTTCTCCCTTCACGAAAAGGCATGCCAGCTCTCCCTTCTCTCTTTTTAAGTTGTCATAAAAATCCTTTAATTGATTTCTAAAGTAAAAACCTAGATAAGTAAAAAAGGGTGGAGCTAGCACTCTACCAATTTTGAGCGCTTCTTGTGTAGGTGTTTGGACTATATGGATTATCAATAGAAGTTGGACACTTGGATGACTCTTTTTCAAGTAAGGTTAAAATCTATGCTATAAGAGGTAATCCTTTATTTATGCTTTAAATCATACATGTATGATTAGTTTATTCAACGGCATGATCTTAGGCCCTTTAGATGGAAGAAATTTTTTTTATTCCGCACCTCCATAAGACGCATGATCTTTCGGAGACAAAAAGATCATTTCTTTTTCTCTTTTGACAAACTCATTTAGGCTTATGAAGTTCTTGAATATTTATTTATGGGGTAGTTACAATACTTTGTAACCAACCTACTTGGGGTTCTATTAATATAGTATTAATTTATGAGTCATCTCGAATCTCATTAAGTTTTAATTTACTTTCACTATTTCTAGTATCCATAAATTTCTTTTCAAGGAATATAACATGCCTAGTCTTGAACAACATTTTTTCTAGTGCTAGGACAATAATATCCAATTGTATCTTCTAGATAGCTTACGTATTTACACTTTATTGATTTGAGCTTTAGCTCATCCTTATAAAACCATTTGAAATATCTTTTATAGCCCAAAATATTAAGGAAAGATAAATTTATTTTCTTTCCTTCCCATATCTTATATGAAGTCTCTAATCAAAACATTTCTATATAGCAATTCATCTTTAAAAAGAATAGCCACTATTTTTAATAAATAGAAAAACATGTTTAAAACAAGAAATGGAAATAATATCCTTTTTTCCATACTAAGAAATATAACAATAGAAATTAAGCCTTAGTAAAAGCCTAAATAATAGAGCTAGCTTATAACTACTTATAACTAATGCTTCAACTCTTGATTCATTATCGTCACGTAGGCTATACTCTTTTGAAGCTATCTTCATTTTCTAAGCTCCCGTATTTTTCAAAAACTAAGCACCACATCTAGTATCATATGCATTTGGTGTAGGATTTGAAATAGAAAAACTAGCTTAAATAACAAAAGTACCTAAGGTAGTTTCAATACTCTTCTTCTTCACCTCGTCTAGTTACTCTTTGCTATTGCACTTCCAATGGCCTTTCTTGTTACAATAAAAGCAAATCACATCCTTTGGGCTATTCTAAGCCTCAAGCAAAATAGAAGACTTCATCTTCTTTTGTTTCTTAGGCTTTTTCTTGCAATTAACCATGCCTTTTCTCTATTAACAAGAAGTACAAAACTCTTATTCCTCTAGTCAATTTCAAGATGAACTTCCCTTAGCATGGACAACAACATTCCAAATGCATCATGTTGAAGTTCATGATGAACTATCAAAAACTCTTAAGCAACAATTACAATACTAGATCAACTTCAAGCTTGGTTAGCCTTGTTAATGTAGCTTATCATTTTAGTGATGTGCTTTTTGACATTGTATCCCTTATCCATTCTAGCTCTAAAGTGCTTCTTCATTATCTCATAATGCTCATGCATAGTATTCTCCTCAAACAAGCTTTTAAACTTTTCTATGATATCAAAGGCATTCATGCCTTTATGGTGTTACCTATGCTCTAACGTCATAGCGAGCTAGTATGATACTTTGAGAGGTAATCATATCATCCTTACATTTGACCCATGCTCGGATAAGCTTCAACTCGATCCCGAGGAGGCTCGACCGAGAGAGGTTTCTCTATCGTATAGAGAATTTTCTCATATTGGAGGACTATCCTCGGATTCATTTACCGATGGAGAAAGTTCATATCATTGAAAGCATTACTTCCATTATTGATCGATTGTATTGATTTTTTACTAGTCATACTTGTACAATCCGACAAGCATAGAAAAACATACATTTTGGTTAATTAAATTACAAAAAATAAAACAAAGCATAAATTAAAGAAGTAAAATCTATGTTTGTTCTTATTATTTTTTTCAAGTTCTATAACCTCTACTATAGGAATGAGAAAAATTTTCAATTCATTTTTTTTAATGGGTTAAGATCCCATCCTCTAACATGCATTAACCTTGAGTTATCTCAACAAGTCATAGAGGAAGGATTAGGTAAGTAACTCATTACCAATTGAATTCAATACAATTCCTAATCTTATTAGCATGACAACTCATTGTCATATGAATCTTATGTGAATAACAACCGTTTCCTACAAATTTATTGGGCATTAAGTTATCTAAATAAACCGAATAACTCATTTCAAGTAGGACCCAATCCTTAGGGATATTGCATGGTCTATGATTCATTTCCCTCGAGGAAGAAGTGACTTGAGCTATCTCAATAAGCCAACAAAGACCAAAAGATTTCCCTCCATATAACATTAGAAAGAAATTAAATTGATATTTAATTTCAATGATTTAATATGGTAGGTCTCTTCCTAACATTCATACTAGTGAATAATCATATTAGTCCTATCATGCATATGAACATTTAATTACATAACATAAATATATACATCTCATGCTTCACTCAAGAATCGATAAATGGCAATGGATATCTAATACTACCACCTTCGAGCCACAAGGAGACTAATTGGTCGGATACCTAGATAAAGAATTATTACAAATTCTTTGGGATTGTCTTTACTTGTTAGCTTCTTTTCCCCGCGTCTATTCCAATTCCTATCTTCTACTTCTATATTTATTTGAATAATAAACCACGAGTTACGTTCAAAGGGAGTAAGATAAGAAGAAAAACATAATAAAATAATAGAGAAGATATGACACATAGACCCTATTTATCAAAAAAATTACAAACACTCATTCCTATAAACTAGGTCGACTCATTCATACTATTCATCTATACTTCAATCACATTGATAGATGATATACTAATGAAAAACATTTCATTTAAATCACCAATTATAAATCTTTGTTTTTTTTTTCATTTTATAAAATTATTAAAAATTTTCTAAATTTAAATTGTAAGAATTTTTGAACCTTGGACCCATAGGATTTTTGGCCTCGAGGGCCCACGAGCTTCCAAACCTAAGCCATTGGCTAATGTGTGCGTACTTGGCTTGCATTGGTCTTAGGCTTAATTCATGAATGCCTAGCTTGCTATCCGGCAAGATGTAGTCCTCGACCATGCACACACCCAATGTGTGATTGACGTGCCCTAAGCACATCAAGGCCTAGCCTTAGGCCTAGCGCGTGCCTAGTACGTGCCCGCCATGTTATGCGCCTAAGATGTGACTTGACCTACCTAGCAAGATTCACTCATCGCGTGCCTCGTATATGACTAGCTTAGGTTAGAAGGCCTTGTGTGCATGAGGCATGCTAGGCTTATTGTGTGCCCAATGCATAATTGCATAGTGGGGCTTTGGTTAGTCATGTGATTGCTTGCTAGAAGGCGAGGCCTCTCACACAGCTAGTACATGACCGGCTTGCTAGGATGAGTGGCATATGTTAGGCATGCCTAGCCTATCATATACCCAACACTTGACTAGCAAGCCTTCTTCTTGTGCACATGAGTGCCAATGTCCAACATTGGCCTCGTACGCAACCACTTTATATCGAGCCTCCGTTGAATCTTATCAAAGATAGTTACCTTTCATGAGCATGGTTACCAAATAATTTATTCCTCATGTCAACTTATCATAGTGTGATCTTGAACTTGGTTATTAGTTTGTTTGATTGCGATACATAAATTTTCTTTGATTCTTAAATATCTTAGTTGTTCAAGTAAACCAACTATGCTCTATTGGTGTACTTCTATTGTTGCCACGATTTTTTTAGCCGACATTTATTGAAGAGCAATATGATAACTCTTTTAGAATACAAGGAATGACATGTTCTATCTTAGTCATCCACCTACCTCCTTTAGATTCATAGTAGACCCAATAAATTACCCACATATAATGCTTTATTGGGTCTATCGAAATGAGTGTCAAAGTATATAAAAATACTCTAATGAGATAATCGTGATTACTTCAATTCAAAAGACCAATTGTACTAATCTCATATGAGATTCTTATAGACTAAACCAAATGAGTTCTCACGAGCAATCAAGTCTAGTAAAATGTTCTCTAGCATAAATCATCTAATTGCTTGCTTTGAAATGTTAGTACGAGTGCTCAAGATCCAACCATGTTTGAATGGACGTGAGTTAATGTATTATTGTGTTATTTATTTTACTAATAATAAAGAAGTCATTGTATTAATTCTTAAGTTTTATGTTTATAAATTCAGTAGAATTAGATAAAAGTCTTTATGATATGCATTTGTGATAATAATTGATAAAAAGATGTGAGACAAACACTAATGCATATAAATGGTATCATTGAACGTCTCAAGTCATAGCACTATCAAGAATGGACATTGACTATATGTAGATAGATATGTGAGTGTTATGCTCATGCTATATGATAGCGAGTAGAAGATCTCACACCTATTGGCATGATGATGCTAAAGCAAGCACTTAGGTGATTCATATTAGAGAACATATCATTAGACATGACTCACAATGAGAACTCATTTGGTTTTACTCCATAAGAATCTCATATGAGATGGATATAAATGGTCCTTAGACTTAAAGTCTGTCATGGTTGTCTCATTAAAGGACTTATGCACTTTGACATTCGTTTCGATGGATCAATTAAAGTGTTGCATGAGGGTTAGGTGCATTAGCAATCTAATGAAGGTAGGTTTATGACTAAGATAGGACATGATATTCCTTGTATGCTAATAGATTTATCACATTGCACTTCGATAAATGTCTCGCTAAAAAATCTATGGCCACAGTAGAAGTACACCAATAAAGCATAATTGGTTACTCTAAGAGTTAAGCCATTTGGGAATCGAAGAAACTTGTGTGTTCATAATCAAACAAGACTTATAACCAAGTTCAAGATAACATAGTTATAAGTTGATATGAGGATGGAATTGTATGGTAATCATGCTCGTGAAAGGTAATAATGGATTAACTAATCGTCCTAGAGAATTTGATAGTAATGATGTCTTGCTAGAGGCCAATCTTCATTTATGTGTTAAGAGATAAAAGAGGAGTTTTTTGTTCTTGATACATTACCAACATATCTAGGTGCCTATTGAATCACATGTATAAGTGTAAGTATTCACATTATAAATGAGAAGCAAAGATATTAAAAAAAAATTTCAATTATGAAAGTTTTCTATTTTGGTAAGGGTTTCCAAAATGGAAGTTTCCTTAAATAGGAAGTTTCTCAAAAAGGAAAGTTTTCTATTTTAGAAATCAGTTTCCTAATTTGAATGTTAGTTCCCAATTTGGAAGTAAGTAATCTAAAATGACAATGGATTTCCCAATTTAGGTTAAAAGGTATTTTGAGAAATTGTTTCCTAATTTAGACCCACCTAAAATAATCTAAGATTATTTATTTGGATATCCAAATAAACTAATTGGGATAAAATGGTTTTAACCAATTAGGTTTGATTAAAAGCTTGAAGATATTTTTGTGGGAGGATAAACATCAACCTTATTAGATAAGGATGAATGTTTTAAAGATAATGATTAAAAATCCACATATAAAATAGCTCCTCATCCTTGGAGGATAAGGAAGCAATAGCCTAGAGTCTTAAAAGAGACTACATGCTTCCCCTCTCCTTATCCTTGGAGGACAAGGAAACTTTTCCATTATATATAGGAGGAGAGGTGCAGTATAAAGGATGATGAAGAGAGAGAGAGAGAGTATTCGGCCAAAAATAATGAAAAAAGGGGAAAGAATAATTTTAGTCAGCCTTACGAATAAAATAGGATACACCATTCAAAGTGAAAAAATAAGGACAAAATAGGTTTCTCCTCAACCTTAGCAAGATATACTTTTTCCTTGTCCTTTATGGTTGTTGCAAAAATTGCTTGGGATTGATTTTTATAGAAAATACTAAATCGGAAAAGATGGAGCTAGCACCTCATTGATTTTTAGTGCTTCTTTATGGATACTTGGATTGTATGGATCATCAATAAAGGTTAGACACTTGGACGGGTTTTCTAAAAAGGAATTTAGATCTGTTCTACAAGAGCTAATCCTTGATCCTTGCTTTAAATTCATGCATGTATGGTTAGTAGATTCAATGGCTTGATCTTGGGCCATTAGATGGAGGAGAATTTTTTATTTATTTTGCACCTCCATAGGATGCATGATCCTTCATGGAATCATCATGCCAATAGGCATGAGCTCTCCTACTCGCTATCATAGAGCATAAGTAAAGCACTCACAAGTCTAACCACATATAGTCAATGCCCATTCTTTACAAAGCTACAACGTGGGGCATGTTATGATATCATTTATGTGCATTAATATTTATCTCACATCTTTTGATCAATTACTAATGTGAATGCATATCATATGGACTTCTATCAAATTCTATTCGGTAAACAAATATAAATAAATAATTATTATTAAAAAGATTTCTTTTTTTATTAATAAAATAAATAATGTAATGATACAATAACTCAAACCTATCCAAATATAGTTGGATCTTAGGCACCTATGCTAACACAAGTTTTGTGTGGGATGATAAGTGTGAGAAGTGCTTCTAAGAGTCGAAATTCAAAGTGACTTCAAGCATCGATTTTGCCTCTTCCATGGAGCAACAAAGATTTTATCATTTACATCAGCAAATCATAGATAAGGCTTAGGGTTGTTTTGATGCAAGCTAGCTAAGTAATTGCTTATGATTCTTGAAATTTGAAAAACTATGAAAAGAACTATCTTATGCATGGCTTAGAGCTGAAAGCTCGTGGTGATAGCATTTAAAATGTGGGGATACTACTTATTTAGGGCTTGATGTGAAATTTTCACAAATCACATGTAACATCCCCAACCTTGGATCTAAAAAGTCAACAATATTACTAGCATTGCTTACATTCTTAGTGCAATGAATGCAAGACAACAAGCCTCCTCCCTTAACCTTATAAGTTTTACTAATAAATTATTATTTGTTTCCATATAGGTTCTCCGATAATTAAGAACTTAATATATCTAATCAAATAAAATCTTTGGTATAAAAATTTTCAAAAATTCTTCCAACACCAATTAAAAATCTTACTATATGTGTAGACATGTTAAATCTCAAATTTAGGTTAAAAACTCATATTCTTAGATTATAGTTTAATTATTTAAATAAAATAACTTATATTAAACAAATTGAACCATGACTTTTGATTTTCTCAAATTCCATTTAAAAATTGGATTTTGTTTAAAAATAATAAAAATATTATTTTGTATCCGATATAAAAATAATCAAATTAACTCATTAGAATAAATTTCTATTATTTTCACTTCAAAATCAATTTAATTATAATATAATACATTTAATTAGAAAATATTCATCATATAGTATGATCAAAAGTTGATTTCATACTACTACTTTAATAAAATTTCTTAGCTTACAAAGTCAATTAATAAATTCATTAAAATAAATCCTTATCATTTTCCATAAAAGAAAAAATAACTGAAAAGTAGTCTAAGTAATTAGAAATAATATATTTCTACCATTTTCTATTAAAAAAAGAATTTATAGAAAAATAATCAAAATTACTAGAAATTATTAATTTAAGTGAAACTATTTGAGTTGAAAATTTAATTAAACTATTTAAATTGGCTTGTAATTAGTCTAATTAATTTAATGAAGTTGTTTCATTATGGAATAATAATCACTCATGTGTTTCTGGAACATTGGTTCTAAATAATTGGAAAAACTTGACAATTTAAGCATTGAAGCCCAATTAAGTTTTACCCATTCATTCATTAAATTAAATTAATTTCTTTTAATCATTAAATTTTTTATTTCCTTACTAGAGTTCCAAACTCATAGGCTAAATTAAAGTACACTCTTCGGCAAGTTCGTTTTTCCTCGACAATGACCATCACACTAACGCGTGTCGTCATTTTTGGTCTTTTTCACCTACACCACAAGGATAAAATGAGCTATGCCTAGTAAGTGTAATCTATGCATGATATGCATGTGATGCAAATAAAAATCATTTCGTATATTTTGAAATTCATTTTTTTTCGTACACACCTAATTGATGGTGTATATAATCGACCCTCCTTAAAAACCATGAAATTGTGAAAACTCACAAAAGCACCAAGTATCTCTCCTTTTTCTTTTCCTTTTCCTTTTCGTTTTACTTTTCATAATAAGAGGGTGATCATTCCTCATCCATTTTCTTTTAAAGATAATTGGCCTTTTTTTTTTTAATAACCATGCATTTCATTTTCTTCCCTTTCCCTTGGAAAATCATGAAAGAAAAACTTTCATTGATATATCATGAAATACATGTAATAAATCATGTCTAACCTTAACCTTTTCCATTTCATGTATAATTGATCGTATCAAACAAACAACCATTAACAAGTACAAACACACCATAATATGCATGAATAAAGCACAAAATCAAAATAAGAATTAACCCAAAAAAAAATATTCACACTAGGTTGAATATGACCAACTTATTTCACTTCACATACTTAATCATTTTTCGAGCAAATTCACTTGCATTCAATCATGAACATTTGTGTCAACCTTAGTCCATCATAAATTAAAAGATTAGATAATCAATTCCAAATATTCCATTTTGGGCGGATGCTTGTAATAAACAACCATTAAGACTTTTCACATTCAATCACATTATTACATTTTAATAAATAACATTTAACCATAATTATTCATTAAATCCTAACAATTACACAATTTAGATACTTAGGGCATCTTGACTGAATGCCCCACTTCTACTAATTGAAGAAAAATTTCCATTTAAATGCATTTAACCCTAACAAATCAATGATATTAACATCTAATTTAATAAATGCATAATTAAATTCCATTAACCCTAAAATGAAAGGTTCAGTCGAATGGCCCTCTAATGAACATCACCGAGGGTTTTTCATAATTCAACCTCATTAACCACCATTCAACATTACCTAAACACAATTAAATCAAATATCATAAAATCAATCATTCCTTCTTCCATTTCCAAGTTGGCTGAAACTTCACTATAGGTTAACCCTCCATATTCATCTAATTCAACCATAATCATACAACAAAAATGCTTATCAAGCCATTAAGTTCACTAATTTCATAAAAATTCAACACAAACCAAATAAATATATCAAAATATAATCATTAAGACATAAATCCTAATTCCTAAATTTTCAATTTAACATCAATCAAACATCAAAATTATAAATCCCTTATATTATAGGTTAGACTACACTTACATAATTGTAGCTTGATCTCCAACTTAGCTTAAAACTTTAAAATTTCTTCTCCTTCTTGTTTTCTTCGGGGTTTCGAGGAAGACCTCCTCTCCTCTCCTCTCTTTTGAAGGATCATGCATTATATGGAGGTGTGAAATAAATAAAAATTTTCCTCCATCTAAGGGCCCAAGATTAAGTCGTTGAATCTACTAATCATACATACATGAATTTAAAGCAAGGATCAAGGATTACCTCTTGTAACATAGATCTAAATTCAATCTCGTAACAGACCATTTAAGTGTCCGCCCTATATTGATGATCCACGCAGTCCAAGCATCCATAAAGACGCACTCAAAATCAATAGGGTGTTAGCTTTACCTTTTTTTATTTAGTTTTTCCTATAGAACCCAATCCCGGATAATTTTACGAGAGCCTTAAAGGATAAGGAAAAAGTATATTGTTAGTGTTGGTGCCCAAGATCCAACCACTTTTGGATGAGTTCATGTTAATGTATTATTGCATCATTTTTTTTTAATAATAACAAAGAAGTCATTTTATTAATTCTTATGTTTACATGTTGATAAATTCAATAGAATTAGATAGAAGTTCTTATGATATGCATTTATAATAGTGATCGATTGCAAGATGTGAGACAAATACTAATACATATAAATGATATAATTAAGCATCCCAAGTCATAGCATTATAAAGAATGGACATTGATAATATACGGATAGACTTGCGTGTTCTATGATCATGCTATATGATGCTGGTAGGAGATTCATTGGACCTATTAATGGGTTACATGTGATCGATTTGTTCGGTGCACTAGGAATCCAATGGAGGTAGCGTATGACTAAGATAGGCCATGTCATTCCTTATATGCTAAAAGAGTTATCACATTGTACTTTGATAAATGTCTCATTGGAGAAATCTATGGCCATAGTAGGAGTACCAATAGAGCATAATTTGTTTACTCCGAGAGCTAAGAAATTTAAGAATCGAAGAAAACTTGTGTGATCATAATCGAACAAGACCAATAACCAAGTTCAAGATTACACTATGATAAGTTAACATGAGGACTCGAATTATATGATAACCATACTCGTGAAAGATAATAATGGATTAACTAATTCTCCGAGAGAATTAAGTAATCATGATGCCTTACTAGAGGTCAATCTTGATTTAAGTATCAAAAGATAAAAGAGGAGGCTTTTTTTCTTGATACATTACCAACATATCTAGGAGTCTATTGAGTTGCACGTATGGGATATTCAAAAGAAACAAATCGATATTACTTTTACCAACCATAAGAAGAAAAAGGTGTTCGTGGCTTAGCATCTTGTATTCTTTAAGAAGGAATTTATAGATATTAGGACCAATGGGAGGAAAGTTGAACATAATGAGATTTAAGAAAACTCATAAATCGACACTCCACAAGAGGAACCCTAAGTAAAGAAGTTACAAAGCATTGTAACTATCTCATAAACCGATACACAAGAACTTTATAGGTCTAAAAGGGTTCATCAAGAGTTAAAAAGACATGATCTTCTAGTCTTTATAGATGGAGATGTGTCTTTTTCATGAAACAATGAACTAAATATATATAAAGAGGCAATGTTAGACATTGACTCCAAAAAATTACATGAGGTCATGAAATCCAAAATAGAATCTATGTATACTAACCAAGTATGAAATTTTATTGATACACCTAAAGATGTCAAACCTATTATGTGTAAATGGGTCTTTAAGAGAAAGAATTACATAGATGGATATGTACATACGTACAAACCTAGATTGGTGGCAAAAGGATATCTTAAAAAACAACGTGTTGATTATGATGAAACTTTTTCACCATAGCAATAGTTAAATCCATTTGAATTATGCTTACGATTGCTATATATCATGATTATGAGATATGTTATATTGATGTCAAAAGTGCTTTTGTTAATGAAAAATTGAATGAGAATGTGTATATGACATAGCCTCATGGTTTTGTTGCCAATGGGCATACAAATAAGATTTAAAAATTACAAAGATTCATTTATAGACTTAAGCATCCATCAAGGAGTTGGAATTAATGTTTTAATGAAATAATCAAGGAGTTTGATTTTTCACAAAATGAAGATGAACTTTGTGTACATTAGAAGGTTAGTTGGAGCTTAATTATTTTCATTATGTTATATGTAGATGATATACTACTTATTGGCAAGAACACATCCATGTTGCAATCTTTTAAAGATTAAGATATCCAAAAGGAATTTCCCTAAGTATGACAAGTGAGGGCAACCAACATTCAAAGAGTTAAGATCTATAGAGATAGATCACTTAAAATATAAGAGGTCTCCCAAAGAAGATACATTGATATAATACTGAAAGGTTTAGTATGGAAGAATCAAAGAAAGATTTCTTCCAATGTCACAAAGCTTGATGACTAACTTCAGTAGTTCCTAGTATTTTTAATCCAATAGTATTGTACTCGTGACAACAACAAAGCTATAACATAAGCTAAGGAACCGAGGTCCCTTTAATAGTCCAAGCATGTACTATAACGCTACCATCCGATTAGAGATATTATCATTCATGGTCACATAATGATAGGAAAGGTTCACACCGACGATAACATAGCTAACCCCTTGGCTAAGCCTTTACTCTATCATTGGGATTAAGGGATGTGGCTGGTTAGCTCTAGTGTAAGTGGGAGATTGTTAGTGTAGGTGTTCGGGATCCAACCATCTTTGAATAGGTTTGAGTTATTGTATCATTGCATTATTTATTAAATCAATAATAAAAGAAGCTTTTTTATCAATTCTTATTTTTCCATATTTGTTTATTGAATAGAATTAGATAGAAATCTATATGATATGCATTCACATTAATGATTGATTAAAAGAAGTGAGATAAACATTAATGCATAAAAATGATATCATTAAATGTCTCAAGTTGTAGCATTATCAAGAATGGACATTTACTATATGTAGGTAGAGTTGTGAGTGTTATACTCATGGTATATGATAGCAATAGGAGATCTCATACTTATGGGCATGATGATGCCAAAGCAAGCACTTAGGTTATTTATGTTAGAGAACATATCACTAGACTTGACTTGCCATGAGAATCTATTTGGTTTAGTCTATTGGAATCTCATGTAAGATGAGTACAATTGGTCCTTAGAATCTATTTGGTTTAGTCTATTTGGTTTAATTACCCCATTAGAGGATTTGTGTACTTTCACACTTATTTAGATGGACCTTTCTTAAATAAAGCTCGCCCTCGAGCCTAAAGCGTTACACGTGGATGATTCATTCGGTGTATTAGATATCTAATAGAGGTAGATGGATGACTAAAATAGAAAAGGTCATTCCTTATATACTAAAAGAGTTATCACATTTCACTTCAATGAATGTCCGTTCAAGAAATTTTTAGCCATAGTAGGAGTACACCAATAAAGCATAATTAGTTTACTCTAAAAGTTATAACATCCGGGAATAAAAAAAACTTATGTGATCATAATTGAATAGACTAACAACCAAGTTAGAGATCACTTTGTGATAAGTTGACATAAGAACTGAATTATATGGTAACCATACTCGTGAAAGTTAATTATAGATTAATTGAGTATTCATGATGTCTTGCTAGAGGCAAATCTTGATTTATGTATCAATAAATAAAAAAGGTATCTTTTATTCTTGATACATTTCAAACATATATAGGAGCCTATTGAATGACACACATAAGTTTAAGCATTCACATAATAACGAGAGAAGAAAAGATGTTAGAAAAGGTTTTCCATATAAAAGTTTCCTATTTTGGAAAATGTCTTCAAAAATGGGTAGTTTTCTAAAATAGATGTTTTCTAAAATGAAAAGTTTTCTATTTTAGAAATTAGTTTCCTAATTTAGAAGCCGATTTAAATTTAGAAGTAAATAACCTAGAAAGGACGTTAGTTTCCTAATTTAGGTTTAAGGATAATTTGAAAAATTGTTTCTTAATATATGCCTCCTAAAAACATCCGACATAATTTAGTTGGAGAGTCCAAATTAATTTGTAATTAATTGGGATAAAAATTTTGGACCAATATGTTTAATTTAAAGCTTGTAAGATTTTTTGATGAAAGGATAAATATGAACCTTATTGGATATGGATGAATATTTAAAAGGATACGATCAAAAAGTCTACATGCATAATAATTCCTAATCCTTTAACGATGATGAAGCAATAACCTAGAGTCCTTTAAAGACTCATTGCCACCACCTTCTTTGTCCTTAGAGGACAAGGAAGCATGTCCCATATAAATATAGAAGAAAGGTGCAGTAAAGGCAAGGATTTTAAGAGAGAGACCCAACATAAAGCAAAAAGAAAATAGGGTTTCACGACATAAATGTAAAAATAAGAAGAAAATAATTTTCTCTCCAATCCTAGCACACGCCAATTTTTGCCCTCCCTCTCTTAAGGTTTTCATAAAAATCCTTAAATTGTTTTCAAAAGTAAAAACACTAAACAAGTCGGAAAATATGAAGCTACCACTACCAATTTTGACTCGCTTCTTGTCGGGTGCTTGAACTACGTGAATTATTGATTGAGGCTAGATGCTTGGACATATCTTTTTTCTACTCGGGGTTAAAATCTATAGTACAAGAGGTGATCCCTTATTTATGATTTAATTCATACATATATGGTTAGTTTATTTAATGACATGATCTTAGGCCTTTTAAATGGAGAAAAAATTTTGTTTTATCCCGCACCTCTATAGGATGGATGATCCTTCTTCTTAGTAGGTTAGATAGGTATAAGAGAAGGGGAATGAAGAAAGAAAATAGAAAAATGATAGTTGAGTTCTTTGGCATGATAGAGGTGAACATACATCTATTGGAGGCCATCAAACAAGTGACTCGATCCGCTAAGTTCTTAAAGAACTTATGCACAAACAAAGAGGAATTTAGGTGTGAACAAAAAGATAATGATGAGGGAGAATGTTTCTAAAGGATCAAACATCCTATAAAGGTGTGGACTAAAACAAAAATTTCCTCCATCCGAAGGGCCTAAGATCATGTTGTTAAATCAACTAACCATATATTCATGCATTAAAGTGATGAATAGAGAATTAACACTCATAGCATAGATTGAAACCTTTATAGAAAAGAGCCATCCTAGTGTTCGACCTCTATCGATAATCTACATAGTCCAAGCACCCACACTCAAAATTGATAGACTACTAGCTCTACCTCTTTTTACTTATTTCGTATTTCTTATAAAAATCTAATTAGGCTACTATTTATGAAAACCCGAAGAGAGAGAGAGAGAGAGAGAGGGTGGGGGGTTGCATGCTAGGGTTAGGGAGAAAATAATTTTCTCCTTTTTTCTTTGAGTCATGTGCACTGGCCATTATTTTTTCTTATTGTGATGAATTTTCTCTCTTTCAAAAAACTTATTTTTATCACACATCTCTCCCATATATATAGGGGAAAGGCTTCCTTTTCCTCTCAAAACAAGGATGGGTGACAATGATTCCCTAAAAAACTTTAGGTTGTTGCTTCCTTATACTCCAAGGATTAGGAATTATTTTGCATTTGGACTTCGATCTTTATCTTTAAAACATACATCCTTATCCAATAAGCTTCATGTTTATCCTCCCATCAAAATATCTTTTAAGCTTTTAATTAAACCTATTGGCCTTAAAATATTTTGGCCCAATTAATTAATTTTGACTATCTAAATAAATTAAGTTAGATAATTTTAGTAGGCCCACATTAGGAAACAATTTCTCAAATTATCCTTAAACCTAAATTACGAAACTAATTTCCATTTTAGGTTATTCATTCTAAATTTGGAACTAACTTTCAAATTAGGAAACTAGTCTCTAAAATAGGAAACTTTTCATTTTCAAAAACCTTTTCCAAAATAGGAAACTTTCATAATTGAAAACTTTTTTTCAACATCTTTGCTTTTCTTTAATCATGTGAATACCTAAACTTATGTATGTGACTCAATAGACTCTGTGATATGTTGAAAATGTATCAAGAATAAAAGAAACATCTTTTATCTCTTGATACATAGGTGAATATTGGCCTCTAGTAAGGTATTATAACTACCCAGTTCTCTTGGATGATTAATTAATCCGTAATTATCTTTCATAAGCATGGTTACCATATCATTTAGTTCTCATGTCAACTTATCACAGTATGATCTTCAACTTGCTTATTAGTCTTGTTCGACCATTATCGTATAAGTTTTTTTCGATTTTCTGATTTCTTAGCTCTTAAAGTAAACCAACTACACTCTGTTAGTGTACTCTTACTATGGTTATAGATTTTTTGAGCGAGACATTCATCAAAGTGCAATGTGATAACTCCTTCGAGCATACAATAAATGACATCTCCTATTTTAATCATTTACCTATGTCCATTAGATTCCTAGTGTACCTAACAAATCGCCTGTACAACCCTTTACTAGGTCCATCGAAATGAGTGTCAAAGCACATAAATCATCCAGCGAGATAATCTTGATGACCTCAAGTCTAAGGACCGATTGGACCTATCTCATACAAGATTCCTATAGACTAAACCAAATGGGTTCCTATGGTGAGTCAAGTCTAGTGATATGTTCTCTAACATAAATCACCTAAGTGCTTGCTTTAGCATCATCATGTCAATAGGTGTGAGATCTCCTACTACTATCATATAGCATGAGCATAACACTAACAAGTCTAACCACATATAGTGAATGGCCATTCTTGATCATGCTATGACTTAGGACATTTAATGATATCATTTATAAGCATTAGTGTTTGTCTCACATCTTTAGATAAGTTATTAATACAAATAAATACCATATGGGCTTCTATCTAATTCTATTCAATGAATAAATGTAAATGACAATAATTAATAGAAAGATTTCTTTTATTATAAATAATATAATAATATAATAAGTCAAACCCATCCAAACAAGGTTCGATCTTAGACACTTACACTAATAGTTTTCACGATGTTGTAAAGGAAAATTCCTCCTAAGTGCACAAATCAATGTGTGTTTATAATATTGTGCCAAATTTGTAATAATAGAATAGATAAAGCTTACCAAATTTGGGAGCATCAATTAATATAATACTATACTTCATATATGATGCACTAAATCTAAGACTTTTAAAAGATATAAATGTTATCATTCAATTATCTAATCGCACTAATGCTTACCACAAAGGAGTAGTAGAAGATGTTCTTATGTAGATGGAAAAGTTTATATTCCTAACCGACTTTTACATCTTGAAGATAGGAGATAAATCTCCGTATAACCCTACAACCCTTTTATTAGGAAAGCCATTCCTTAAGATGACTAAAACGAACATCAACATCTATGAGGGAGCTTTCACCGTAAAATTTGATGGTAAGGTGATTCTATTCAATATCCTTGATGAGGCCAATAAGGAAGTTGAAAATCAAACTTGACAATGAAAGATCCTCCTTTATAGGGAAGGTAACATCGAGCCAACACTCGTTAAACAAAATCACTTATTAGGAGGTAACCCAATGATTCTTATAAATTTTATGTTTTGTTTTAATTTTAAATTTTGTTGCTTAATTTTTGGTAGGGTGCTAGCTCTACCTTTTTTTATTTAGTATTTCCTATAGAAATCAATCCTAAATAATTTTTGTGAACAAACTTAAAAGAAAAAGGAAAGAGCTTGGCTTGCTAAGGTTTTTGGAGAAAACTATTTTCTTCTATTTTTCTCTCTTGGTTGTGTGCCCTAACAATTATTTTAGGCTGGTCGAATTCTCTCTTTCCTTTTTTTTTTCATTAGTTACTACACCTCTCTCTCCCCCATATATTTATAAGAGAGGTTCCTTATCCTCTAAGGACAAGGAGAGAGGACGACATTGAGTCCCTTTAAGGACTCTAGGTTGTTGCTTCCTTATCATCTAAGGATGAAGAGTTATTTTCTATATGGACTTTTAATCATTATCTTTAAAACATTCATCCTTACCTAATAAGGTTGATGTTTATCCTCCTACCAAAATGTCATAAGGCCTTCTTAATTAAATCTAATAGGCCAAAACTATTCTAGCCTAATTAATTTATTTGGACTATCCAAATAAATAATCCTACATTATTTTAAGTGAGTCCACATCGGAAAATAATTTTTCGAATATCTTTTAACCAAAATTAGGAAACCCATTTCCATGCTAGATTATTTACTTTCAAATTTGGAACTAACTTCCAAATAAACATGGTTACGGTTTGACTTGAACCGTAAACCAAATCGAAATCGAACCGTTAAAAAATTAAATCGGAATCGTTAAAACCGTAACCTTGATCAAACCGGACTACAATCGACTATCTACGAGTTCGTTATGGTTCAAGGTATCCCGAAACTAAAACCAACGATTCTAAATCGATGGTTAAACCATATAACCGATGGTTTCACATCTTTTCAAATAAATTTGGGTTGGGTCCGAAAAAAGAATGAAAAAATTTAAATAAAAAAACCAATTTTATATGGGCTAGACAATAGCTATTGGACTAAAAAAAAATTAAGTCTAATAATTTTTAAATTTTATATATATGTGATAAACGATCACATTTATGACCGTTTGTCACATTTGTCCTTTTTTTATATATTTTTTCCTCTATAGATACACTCTCAATTTTTTCATTCTCCTCACAACTCAATCTCTCATTCTCTCTCAATCTCTTAAACTCTTAAGTCTAAAATTCTCAATACTTGTCTTATAATATTTTTTATACTCTAATTTATACTCCAAATACTTCTTAAAATTTTTACATTTCTATTGTTTTATACTATAAAAAATGACAAGTTCGAGTTCACATATGCCATCATAATAAAGTAATACTTCCAATCAAAATCGAGTAGGGGAGCAACAACAACAATCGGATTTTACAGCTAGATCATTCGACATCTTCAAAATTCGTTTCTCAAAAGGTTTTTTAGAAAAAGGCATTTTTACTCGTGATTTGCAACTACTACACTAATTAATACATGTTCGAAAAAGAGTGATTATGGAACATTCAAAAATCATTGGGAGAAAAAGCATCCATCTATACTTGGTAATGATAAACATCAAACATAAATATTCGGGTTTGCTTCTCAATCTTCCTCCTTATTTCGAGTATACTGATAAAAAAATAAAGAAGAAATGGCTAAAATGATATGTATTGATCATTTATCTTTTAGTTTTGGTCAAAAAATGAGTTTTGGTGATTATTGTTCTAAAGCTTTGAATGCCGCTTTCAAACAAGTTGGAAGACATTCTTTAAAAAAATCAGTTATAAAATTTTATAAAAATAAAAAAGCAAAATTAACTATATTATTTGCAAATTTGAATGGTCATGTTTCTATATATTCGATATATGGTCCGATCAATGGCAAACTCACTCCTTTATGGGTGTGACTTGTCATTGGATTGATAATGAATGGCATATGCAAAAACGTATTCTTGTATATAGAGTTTTTGATGATAACCATACCACTCAAAATATATATAAGATACTAAAAAGGATTTTAGATGAATATGTTTTAGCTTTAAAAATATTTTCAATTTCTTTTGATAATACTAGTTCTAATGATGCTTCAATAGACTCTTTAAAAGAACTTTATCAACCCCATCTTAGAGGTAAGTTTTTTCATATTAGATGCGTATGTCATGTTTTAAATTTATGTGTGCAATCTGGTTTGAGATATATTAAAGATATTTTTAGGCCAATTAAAGCTCCTATTGAATATTTATGGGCACATCCCCAAAAGATGAAATCATGGGGAAAGTTTTACAAAGAAAGAAACAAAAAACCAAGACAATTTTCAAAAGATGTTCCAACTTGTTGGAATTCAACTTATGACTTACTTAGGCGATTATTTGAATATCGAGATTTATTATGCTCATTTTTTTAGAAAATATTGATTCTGTCTTTATTTGTCAAAATGATTTTGATATTTGCGAACCACTTTTGGAACTTTTAAGTGTTTTTAGTAATGCAACATACCCTTTTAGTCCCATTTATCAACCAACTTCACATTTATTTATGATTGAAGCTTTTAATCATGCGGAACAAAGTATGCCAATTTTACATAATGTTGTTCAAATAATGAAAGAAAAATGGTTAAGTTATTATGAAACAATTCTACCTATTTATCTTGTTGCTCTAGTCTTGGATCCTAGATTTAAAATGGAAGGTCTTTCTCGCTGTTTTGAATACTTATTATGGGTATTTACAATTACTCGATAGAAATATAGAATTAGAAACTACTTCTATTATAAATCGAGTTAGAGATTTATATATTGAAATGTCTTTAACTCGTGGGTGATCAATATGGTAGTTCCTCTTTACCACCTATGCCACAATCATCATCAAGTAACCAACATGTTAGAGCCGATTATCCAACAAGCTGTGTTTGAGTTTGGTGATAGAAATGCAGGTGTAGATTTTAAAGTAATTGATTGGTGGAAAAGACATACGGGCACCCTTTCGGTTCTATCCGTAACGACTAGACAAATACTTGCTGTGCCGACTTCAACAACAATCGTTGAATGAGCATTTAGCTTTGGAGGTAATATTTTAGATGATAGGCGATCACAATTGGCTCCCACATCACTTGAAGCCCAAGTATGCATGGATGATTGGATAAGACCCGATAAGAGAATACAAGAACAAAAACAATATAATTTCAATGAAGAAAGTGTGGATCTAACACTCGACGGCACAACAATAGAAACTTCGAAGCTAGAACTTTCGGTCAAGAAAGCAACTAGGTGTAGCTACATAGGTGTAATTTGTAAAGGGGTAATTTGAAATGTAAAAGAGAACTACGTAAGCTTTGATTCCTCTAAATCCCAAGAGGATACGTAGAAAGCTTAATTTTTGTAGTGTTTACAAAAATTAAGTTCAAGCCCTTCTTGTTTTATTTCTTTTTTCCCTTTGATTTATTATGCAAAATATATTACAATGTAAAAAACATTATAATATTTTTACATTATGCAAAAAAGAAAATTTTTTTGTTTCAATGTTAATGTTTGATTTATACTTGAGAAAAAAAATATTTGATTTTTTTCCTCAATAAAAAGAAATTGAACCATCGATTCCAAATGGTTTCAAATCATCGGCTTTACGGTTCCAAATCGAAATCGTAACTCGGACATAAAAGGTTTAGTTCGAGTTCCACCTTTTAGTGGAACCTAAACCGACGGTTTCTAAATCGATGGTTTCTAAATCAAAATCGGCGGTTCGAGAACCGTTACCATGTCTACTTTTAAACTAGGAAACTAATTTCTAAAATAGAAAACCTTTCATTTTAAAAAAATTCAAATTAAGAAAACTTTGAATTTTGGAAACTCTTTCCAAAATAGAAAACTTTCATAATTGAAAAAAAAATTCAATATCTTTGCTTCTCATTTATAATGTAAATATTTAAACTTATATGTGTGACTCAATAGGCTCCTAAATATGTTCGCAATATATCAAGAATAAAAGACTCCTCTTTTATCTCTTGTTACATGAATCAAGATTAGCCTCTAGCAAGACATCATGACTACCCAATTCTCTAGGAGGATTAGTTAATCCATTATTACCTTTCATAAGCATGGTTACCATACAATTTATTCCTCATGCCAACTTATAACATTATGATCTCAAACTTGGTTATCAATCTTATTCGATTATGATCACATAACTTTTTTTCGATTTCTAAATGTCTTAGCTCTTAGAGTAAACCAATTATGCTATATTGGTGTACTCCTACTATGGCCATAGATTTCTAGAGCGAGACATTTATCGAAGTGCAATGTGATAACTCCTTCAACATACAAGGAATAACATGTCTTATCTTAGTCATACACCTACCTCTATTAGATTCCTAATGCACCCAATGAATCACCCACTTCCAATACTTTAATGAGTCCATCGAAATAAGTGTCAAAGTGCATAAGTCCTCTAATGAGACAACCATGATGACTTCAAGTCTAAGGACCATTTGTACCTATCTCATAGGAGATTCTTATAGACTAAAATCAAATTGATTTTAATGGCGAGTCATGTTTAGTGATATGTTCTCTAACATAAATCATCTAAGTGCTTGTTTTAGCATTGTCATGCCAATAGGTGTGAGATCTTTTACTCGCTATCATATAGAATGAGCATAGCACTCATAAGTCTATCCGTCTATAGTTAATGTCCATTCTTGACAATGCTATGACTTAGGATATTTAATGATATCATTTATATGCATTAGTGTTCGTGTCGCATCTCTTTTATCAATCACCATTGTAAATACATATCATAAGGACTTCTATCTAATTCTATAAAATTTACAAACATAAGAATTAATAGAATTACTTCTTTATTATTCTTAAAATAAATACTACACTAATACATCAACTCAAGTCTATCCAAAATATGGTTGGATCTTGGACACCCACACTAATACAAATCTCCAGTCTCTCTCACATATTTAACCGACCACCATACCACCCTACCTCTATAAACCTTCACCACCCACTACTAACTAAAGAATCCTCATGTTTTTCTACCCAAAGCTCACCAAAGATAACAATGTCTACTTTAGGAGACAAGGGAAGCAAATGGCATAATGAAAAAAACACACCCATTAGAAGATGATGGCTCAATGGGAAGGTTACCCATCTCAATCTTACCCTAGAACTTAATTTAAAGATGAAGCTCAAGCATTTCACTATAATATCTTGAATAATGAAAGAAGTATGGTAAATAGGTATGTGGATCTTCAAGTACTAAAAATAGTGGGATTGTTGATAGAAGTAAGGGAGATGCTAGAAAGTATAGGGTGGGTAACCTTGATGAGAATGGATGCTCCTTCTTATAAGGAATTGACCTCGGATTTCGAAGTTCATTTCAATTGAAAAAATTAAGGGAGGATCTATAATAGGCTTATGATTATTTCATATTTTGGATAGCAAATAGGAAGCATAACGTTGATATGGACACCATAGCAAAAATGTTTGGTTGATTGTATGACGAAAAAAAGCAACCACCTACCGGGTTTGAAAAGCTCTTTGGGGGAAATCATGGGTTCATAGAAAGGGGTGTATAATCCATCTTGGTCGAAAGCCTCAACAATCATAAAACTAGCCCTCGACAATCATAAACTCGGTTTTTGATATATACATTATATCTTCACGTAGACACTCTCTAGTAGGGAAAACAATAATGGGGTGGTGAGCAAGTTTGAATTAGCAATCCCGTTCTTCATCACACACAAGTCGAAGGTAGATTTTACCTATATTCTGGCTAACTATTTCTTAAAGGTTAAGAAGTCGACCGTAATAGAATTATTATGGGTGAGTTCATTACCCATATTGTTGAGAAAGTGAAGATTTTCAATAAGAACATCATCACATTAACATCAACAAAAAGGTTTAAGTGTATGACCCTTAAAAACTTGATCAAGATTAGGTTTTTAGAAAAGAAAGAAAAAAGATACTTTATCCAGCCAACAAAGCGATAGAGACAAAGGTAGAAAGTAATAGTGATGGATAGGGAATGATAAGGCATAACCTCGCAATAGTAGAGGTTCCACAAGTAGATGCCTTAAGTGGCTATTTAAAAAGGATAGAGCAATTTGTCATCGTAGTTGGATGACTTTTAACTCAATATCAATAGTTGGTTTAACATGTTAAATGAACGAGTTCAAACACAAGAAAACAATGCCAATGGCCAGTTTGATCAATTGAATGAGCAAATTCAAATGGTGAAAAAAAATATATATCGTAGCCCGATTTTACATGATCTACACCCGGATTGGCCACCTCTACAATGCCTTCTCAACACATTTTCCACCACTCGCCATGGCTTATATTCTAAAAGAAGCCATCCAAATTTGCTTTTTTATACTTTATCTTTTTATGTTATCTTAATTTGATAATCTATGTTCCACATTGAGGAAAATGTCCAATTCAAGTGTGAGGTTACATTTAGAATTTAGGTTTTTGTTGTTTTTATGTTGTTTTATGTAATTTGTATGTTTATTTTATACTCTTATAAAAAAAATAAATGCCATGTTTAATATGGTGTTCTTCTTAATTGATACGGAATTTGATGAAATTTGATGAGATGAATGAAAATGTTTGGGATATTTTTATTGTAAATATTGATGCATGCTAGAAAGTTTTATATGACTGTATGATTGAACATAATTTAGGTAGTAACATTGATTTTAAAGAAAGGAATACCATTTGAAAACTAGACCTAAGCAAGATTTAAATAAACGGGATTTTTTAAATTTTATAAAAATTTGAGAAAGAAATCGAAAATCATTCCCTTAGAAATTTGGAATCGGTAACTAAAAATTCTACTCTAATGATTTTAGTTGCTTAGTAACTAGGAATATCCATTATAAATGTTTACTTTTATGACAAATTTCAATTCAAATTATGAGTATTCAAAGTACTCTAGATTAGTGATTTGCTAAATGATTGGTTGCCTTCGTCATAAATTTTGATAGTCGGGTAAAAAGGCAAGTGACCACTTAGAGAAAAGCTATTAAGGCCCTAAAACAAAAAAAAATGTTGATGCTTAAAATGAAAAAGTTTTAATTAAAAAAATATTTGTTTATTACCTTGCTTGTAGTGGTAGAAAAGGGGTAAATTTAAAGCTCATGTTACATGCTTGAATTACATTTGGTTATAAAGATGAATAAATCAATTTAGAGACATGCATTGATATGATGATCATATCTCAAACATGATCGAGTTGATTGTTAAATTTTGTTAAAATCTAAATTAAGCATCAAGGTTGAAGAACAATCATACTATCATGACACTTGTTTGAATGATTTTTTATGTTTATCATCTAAAAACCCTTATAAGAAACAACTCATCCACTAAGGGTAACCTAAGGCTTTAAAGGCTTGTTGTATATGCTAAATACAACCGTGATTCCTATGAAAGTGGATTAGGTTTTATTTTGTTTGTTTTGTTTGAGGACTAGCAAAATTTAAGTATGGGGGGTATTTGATGTGTCTATAATTAGTATGATTTTTACGCTCTATTACATTGAACGTTATAGCATTTATTGTATTAATTTAGGTTATTTAAGAATAAGATGATGATTTTGGGTTTTTTAGGAAAAACAATGAACTAAAGCAAGAAAACTCAAAACCAAAGCAAGGAAGAAAGAAATCACCTAAGAGGCTTCGAAAAGTCATACGGTCATGTTAAATAACAAAGGAAAAAGCTACCGGCTATATGACATGAATGAAGAAACCATGTGGATTGCTCAACAATACAAGCCATACATGCAGTAGCATTTTATGGCCAAAGGAAGAAATCTCACATAATCGTGTGTGTGTCCCAACCTAGCTCAAACTAAAAGAAAAAAAGACCACACATGTAGAAGACATTGGACATGGTTTTCAATACAAAGTCATATGCCCATGTCTCCCAAGCAAAAGTCTACACGACTTGAAGATTCAACATGACTTGAAGGCAAAAGTCTACACGAGTAGCAAGGAAGTAACATATATTGAAGAAAAAAGGCATATAATTGTGTGCCTTAGTTAGTAAATCATGTAACACTTATTCTTCAAGGCTTCAAACAATGTAACATTAAGCAACAAAGCATGTAACTTATTTCATTAACTCTGTATGGCCATGTGGGGTTAACACATATGTGATGTAACCCTAGTTTTTACTATAACTAGTGCACTAGGATATTATTTTAGAATTCTAAGTCCCAACGACCACCATTCATAGAAAACTCTCTCTTCGTAGCCCATTATGAGTAACTAAACTCGATTCTTGGTTAAATCAAGTTGAATTTTTTGGTTAAATCACCGTAAGATTACAAGCTTTATTTCTAAACTTATCTTGATTGGACATTTTATGTTTTTCTCTATGATTAGTTTATAATTGTATGATTAAATTGATTAGAGTGCTCGGTAGTTTTTTTTATCATATTAACTTATTGCTAGCTAAGTATTCAAGTCCATATAATTGTTTGTCTAAACTTGCCTAAGGTAGTAACTAGGGGTTGATGATTATTTTTCATGTTTTTGTTTAATTTCTTGAAAAATATAAAACTAGGCTACATCTTCTAAAGTGCTTAGGAAGGTTGCTTAGCTTCACTTGTCTTTCTCTTATTAATATTGTTATTTGATTAAATCTATATAATGCTTAGTATGTTGTTCATTAGTTAGGAAATTAATCGGGTATTACATATTTGGTTAATAACTAAGCAATGCAAGACTGAGGATAACATATATATTATTGTCCTATGGTGAATATTCATGTTTAGGATAAGCTAATTATTCAATTGATGATCAGCAATGAAACTAAAGGTAGATACTAAAGTTCAACCAAGGTTTCTTAATATTGTTGTTTCAATTTATTTATTTGTTTTCAAGCATTCCAAACTCAAAACCCCTTTACACCATAAGAATAGTTAACTAAAAAAAATCATTGATTAAGGCTCCTTCTTTATGGGTTTGACCCTTACTTACCATATCTATACCCTAGTGATTGGGTTACATGAAGAAATATAAATTACTAGTTTGTTGGAGGTATGAAATGCCATTACCACTTATGAGTTTTAATCCAAGGATGAAAATGAAATTTTATAGGATTTTTTTTTTATAAATTGTTTAGATTATAAAAAAATTGTTAGCTCTAAATGTCAAATTTAGGAAGCCTTTAGCTTTAAATCGAATAAGCAATTCTGCTATGCAATATGATAGATATCTAGGGTAGAAGACATAGTGTATTGCCTTACACTCTTGATTATGAGATAATGCAAGTAGCACTCTCGGTTCCTCGTTAGGCCATGTGCATTACAACTAGGATAAGGGGCAAGGTTAAGTTCTTATGGGATCAAAAGGATCATGCATTTTATGCAAATGCGGAATAAATAAAAAAATCCTTCATCTAAAGGGCCTAAGATCATACCATTAAATTAACTAACCATACATTCATGCATTAAAGAATTAAATAAAGAATTATCCTTTGTACCACAGATTTAAACCTTTATAAAAAATGAGATGTCAAGCATCTAGCCTCTATTGATAATCTACGCGAGTCCATGCACCACACAAGAAGCACTCAAAAATTGATAGAGTGCTAGCTCCACCTTTTTTTACTTTGTTTAGTGTTTTACTTTAGAAATAAATTTTGGGATTTTGGCAACAACCCTATGAGTGAGAGGGAAAATTAATGTGCGTTAGGGTTATGGAGAAAACTATTTTCTCTTTTATTTTTATGACAAGCCGTATAACTTCGTTTCTTTTTCTTTATGTTGTTTTTCTCTCTTCTTTCTTGCTTTTGTTTGTCGTGTCTCTCTCCTATATATAAGGGAGAGGCTTCCTTGTCCTCCAAGGATAAGGAAAAGGGTGGCAATGAGTCCTTAAAAGACTCTAGCTTATTGCTTCCTAATCCTCTAAGGATTAGGAGTTATTATGCTTGTGAGCTCTTTTGATCATATCATTTAAAACATTCATCCTTATCCTATAAAGTTCATGTTTGACCTTCCTCCAGATTGTCTTTCGGGCTTTTAATTAAACCTATTAGCCTAAACTACTTTGGCCCAATTAATTAATTTGAACTAATCCAAAAAAATTAGGTTACATAATTTCAAGAGGCCCACCTTAAGAAATAATTTCTAAAATTACCTTTAACCCTAAATAAGAAACCTAATTTTCCTTTTAGGTAATTTACTTCCAAATTTGGTACTGGCTCCCTAAGTAAGAAAATGATTTCTAAAATAGGAAACTTTTGATTTCGAAAACCTTTATCAAAATAGAAAACTTTCAAAATTAAAAACTTTTTCAACATCTTTACTTCTCTTTTATTATGTGATCTGCTTAAACTTATGTTTATGACTTAACAAGCTCCTAGATATGTTGGCAACGTATCAAAAATAAATGGCTCCTTTTTTATCTCTTGATACATAAATCATGATTGGCCTCTAGCAAGGCATCATGACTATCTAATTATCTAGGAGGATTAATTAATTCATAATTACTTTTCACGAGTATAATTAGTATACAATTCAGTTCTCATGTCAACTTAACATAGTGTGATCTCAAACTTGGTTATTAGTCTTGTTTGATTATGATCACCAAAGTTTTTTTTAATTTTCAAATGTCTTAGCTCTTAGAGTAAACTAATTATGTTTTATTGGTGTACTCTTACTATGGCCATAGATTTCTTAAGCGAGTATTCATTAAAGTGCAATGTAATAATTTCTTTAGCATATAAGGAATGACATATCCTTTCTTAGTCATCCACCTACCTTCATTGGGTTCCTAGTGCACCCACAAATTACCCACGTGTAACTTATTACTAGATCTATTAAAATGAGTTTCAAAATACATAAATCTTTCAATGAGATAATCATGATGACTTCACGTTTAAGGATTAGTTATACTCATTTCATATGAGATTCCCGTAAACTTAAACCAAATGGGTTCTCATAGTGAGTCAAGTCTAGTGATATCTTCTCTAACATAAATCATATAAGTGTTTGCTTTGGCATCATCATTTTAATAGGTGTGAAATCTTTAAATGTTATCATATAAAAGAGCATAGCACTCATAAGTCTAATAACATATTGCCAATGTTCATCTTTGACAATGCTATAACTTGAGACATTTAATGATATCATTTACATGCATTGGTGTTTATCTCATATCTTTCAATCAATCACTAATTAAAATGCATATCATATAGACTTTTTGAAGGATCATTCATCCTATGGAGGTGTAAAATAAATAAAAAACATTTCCTCCATCTAAGGACCCAAGATCAAGTCGTTGAATCTACTAACCATACATGCCCGAATTTAAAGCAAGGATCAAGGATTACTTCTTATAGCGTAGATTTAAATTCCTTTTTAAAAAAATCATCCAAGTATCCGACCACTATTGATGATCCACGTAGTCCAAGTATTCACAAAGGAGCACTCAAAATCAATGGGGTGTCGACTCTACCTTTTCGATTTAGTATTTCCTATAGAATTAATCATGGGCAATTTTTGTGACAAATTTAAAGGATAAAGAAAGAGTATATCTTGCTAGGGTTTAAGAGAAAACTATTTTCTCTTAATTTTTATCTCTTGGTCGTGTGTCATATTTTATTTTTAGGGCTGGTCGAAATTATTCTTTCCTCCTTTTTCTTTATTTTTTTCGTCAAATACTCTATCTCACTTCATCATCCTTTATGTCTTACCTCTCTTCCTATTTATAGGAGAAAAGTTTCCTTGTCCTCCAAGGACAAGGAGATGGGGGCATTAAGTCCCTTTTAGGACTCTAGGTTATTGCTTCCTTATCTTCTAAAAGATGAGGAGTTATTTTTACATGTAAACTTTTAATCATTATCTTTAAAATATTTATCTTTATCCAATAAGGTTGATGTTTATCCTCCCACCAAAATATCTTAAGGTTTTTAATTAAACCTAATAGGCTAAAACTATTTTAGCCAATCAATTTATTTGGACTATCCAAATAAATAATCTTAGATTATTTTAGACGAGTCCACATTAGGAAATAATTTTCCAAACTACCCTTTAATCTTAATTAGGAAACTCATTTCCATTTTAGGTTTTTTACTTCTAAATTTGGAACTAACTTTCAAATTACAAAACCGATTTCTACAATAGAAAAATTTTCATTTTAGGAAACTTCCCAACGAAGGAAACTATCCATTTTAGGAAACTGTTCATTTTTGAAACCCTTTCCAAAATAGAAAACTTTCATAATCAAAAAATTTTTGTAATATTTTTGCTTCTCATTTATCATGTGAATATTTAAACTTATGCGTGTGATTTAATAGGCTCCTATATATGTTGGCAATGTATCAAGAACAAAAGACTCCTCTTTTAACTCTTGATTCTTGATACATAAATCGAGATTAACCTTTAGCAAGACATCATGACTTTCTAATTCTATAGAAGGATTAGTTAATCCATTATTACCTTTCATGAGCATGGTTATCACACAATTCAGTCCTCATGTCAACTTATCATAGTGTGATATTGGACCCGGCTATAAGTCTTATTCAATTATAATCACATAAGTTTTCTTCGAATCCCAAATGTCGTAGCTCTTAGAGTAAACCAACTATGCTCTATTGGTGTACTCCTACTATGGCCATAGATTTTTTGAGTAAAGATTAATCGAAGTACAATATGATAAGTCCTTTGGCATATAAGGAATGATATGTCCTATCTTAGTCATACGCCTACCTCCATTAAATTCCTAGTGCGGCTAATGAATCGTTCACATGTAACCCTTTAATGGATCCATCGAAATGAGTGTCAAAGTGCATAAGTCCTCTAATGAGACAACCATGATGGCTTCAAGTCTAAGGATCATTTGTATCCATCTCGTATGAGATTCTCATAGACTAAAACTAAATGGGTTCTCATGGCGAGTCATATCGAGTGATATGTTCTCTAACATGAATCACCTAAATGCTTATTTGGGCATCACCATGCCAATAGGTGTGAGATTTCCTATTACTATCATATAACATGAGCATAACACTCATAAGTATATCCGCATACAGATCAATATCCATTTTTTACAATATTATGACTTTGGATGTTTAATGATACCATTTATGTGCATTAGTGTTTGTCTCACATCTTTTTATCAATCAATATTGCAAATGCATATCATGAGGACTTGTATCTAACTCTACCTGAATTTACAAAAATAAAAGATAAAAATTAATAGAATGACTTCTTTATTATTATTAAAATAAATAATGCAATAATACATTAACTTAAGCCCATCCAAACATAGTTGGATCCTAGGCACATATACTAACACTTTTATCTAACTTTGTTCAATAAATAAATAAAAATGATAAGAATTACTAGAAAGACTTCTTTTTTATTCATAAAATAAATAATACAATAATATAATAACTCAAACCAATCCAAATATGGTTTCATTTTTGACACTTATACTAACAATCTCTCACTTGTACTAAAGTCAATCAGCCATGTTCCTTAATCTTGATGATCGAGTGAGGGTCTCATGTTTTAGTTGTGATAAGGGCTTAGTCAAGGGGTCAACTATGTTGTCAACAGTGTGGACCTTTTTTATCCTTATATTACCATGATTGATAATCTCTTTAATCAGATGGTAGCATTATATTATATGCTTGGATTGTTGATGAGACCTTAGTTCTTTAGCCTATGTTATAGCTCCGTTTATTATCGTGGTATAATACTATTGGATGAACAATGCTAGGAATAATTTTAGTTAGCCACCAAGGCATATGACATTGGCGTAAATCCTATCTTTGATTATTTTCATACCAAACTTGTTAGTGTCATGTCAATATATCTACCCCGGGAGACCTCTTACATTCTAAGTGATATATTTCTATGGATCTTGACTCTTAGAATGTAGGCTACCCTCCCATGTCATTTTGTGGGAAATTACATTTGGATATCTCAAGCTTTTATAAATTGCATCATGATAATGTTAAAAGACAAGTACTTTATTTAATTTTTCATGTAAAATAACCATGAGTATTAGGCTCCTATTAACTTTTTGTATACATAAGTTCATCTTTTTTTTTGTGAAAATTTCAAACTTTTTGTATGATCTTTAGTGATAGAATTATCAAGGTGTGTCATCTACACATCCTTATTTGTTTGTCGTATCTAGGAGTCAATGTCTAACATTGCCTATTCATAGGTATTTAGGTTCGTCTTTCCTTTTAGGGTACACATCTCCATGGGTTAAGATAAGAAGATCATATCCTCTTTTTTTTTTTTTATGAACTCCTTTTTGACTTATGAAGTTCTTGTGTATTTGTTTGTGGGGTAGTTACAACACTTTATAACTTGTCTACTTGGGGTTCCATTAGTGGACTCGTTAATTTGTGAGCTTACTTTAATCTTATCAAGTTCTAATTTCCTCCCACTATTTCTAGTATCCATAAATTTCTTCCTAATAAATATAACATACCTAGTAACAAACAACACTTTATTCTAGTGATAGGACAACGATATCCATTTGGGTATTTCATAAATTTACACTTTACTCGATTTAGGCTTTCACTTGTCTTTGTCAAACCATTTGACATATGCTTCATAGCCTAAATCTTAAGGAAAGATTCGCTTTCTTTTCTTTCCATATCTTATATGAAGTTTAATCAAATTAGACTTAATTGGAACCCCGTTCAAGATAAAGGTTGTAGTAAGGAGTTTTTATCCCAAAATGATAAGAGAATATTAATTTGACTCATCATGGATCAGTCTATATGTAAAATGAGATGTCCGGAGAATTTCATTCTCTTCCGTGTGATCAAAAATTTAGTGCTTAAGTATTTATCACCCCATTCTAATCGAAATGCCTTAATACTTTTGCTAGTTCATTACTTGACTTTAATTCTAAATTGTTTAAACTTTTCAAATGCTTTTGATTTATGTCTTATAACCAAAACACGATCCACTATTAGTAAAAGTCATGTGTTATTCATGTCCTCCTCATACTTGAGTCAACATGGGCCTAAATACATCTCTATGTATAAGGCCTTAACTAATTAGAATCTCTTTCTCTTTTTCCACTAAAAGGGGATTCGTGTCATTTAGCCAAGTAAACAAAACTCATTATACATCATCAAATTATTCTATGTATCCATTTATAAGTAGATTGGATATTAAATTCTTATTTATATGGCTAAGTTGACAATGCGACAAAAGTATATTTATTTAGATCATTTAAGTCTTATAGAATTTATGTTATATACATGAGATTTATGTTCAAAAAATACAATTATTATCAATTAAGACATTTTTATGTGAAACCTCATTTTTAAAGATAACCATTATTTTTAAAATGAAAAACTTGTTTAAAACAAAAAATGAAAATAACATCCTTAGTCTCTACTAAAATAATAATAATTGAGTCATAGCAGATCCTTAAATGGTAGTACTAGCTCATAAATGTTTATGGTCTAACTTTTGATCCATTACAACCAGATCACATAGGTTATCTCACTTGAAGCTATCTTCCTTCCTTTTCTAAGTTCTTGTATATTTCAAAAAAAGGAGCACCATATATAGTATTATATACTCATAGGGTTCAATATGAAATAGAAGAATTAGCTTTAATCATATAAATATTTGAGGTGGTTGTAAAACTCTTCTTCTTCACCTCTTCTAGGTACTCCTTACAGTTATGCTTCCAATATCCTTTCTTGTTACAATGAAAGTATACCACATTTTTTAGGCTAGTTGAGCCTCGGGCTTTTTACCCTTCCAACAAGCGCGAGTTGAAGACTTCTTTTTCTTTTTCTTGTGCTTTTTGTTATCCTTCACCATGCCTTCTTCCTTATTAATGAGAAGTATAGAACTCATTTTCTTCTTGTTAAATTTAGGCAAAGCTTCCCTTAGCTTGGATAGCAACTCTCCAAGAGTTTTTTCCATGTACATTAGGTTCAAGTTTATGATGAACTATCCAAAACTATTGAGTAATGACCGCAATACTAGGTCAATTGATAATTCCGCATCCATTCCAACCTCAAGCTCAACCAGCCTATTAATATAGCCTATCATTTTCTTAATGTGCCTTTTGACGTTAGATCCCTCATCTATCCTCGCTCTAAAGAGCTTTTTCATTATCTTATAGTATTCATGTCTAATATTCTCCTTAAACAAGCTTTTAAGCTTTGCTATGATATCAAATGTGTTCATGCCTTTATGTTGATGCCTATGCTCCAACGTCATAGCGACTCAACATAATACATTATCATTTCTATGTTTAAGTCATAATGTATAAGCTTCGACTTGATCCTAAGGAGGCTCAACTGTGAGAGGCTTTTTATCGTATAGAGAATTTTCTCATATTGAAGGACTATCCTCGGATTTATTTCTCAATTAAGAAAGTTTATGTCATTGAAGGCATTACTTCCATCAATGATCAATTGTATAGATGTGTTATCAGTCATACTCGTCCAATCCGACAAGATAGAAAAATATATAGTTTGGTTAATTAAATTACATAAAATAAATCAAAGCATAAATTAAAGAACTAAAATCTATCTTCGCTTCCACTATTTTTTTCAAGTTCTATAATTTTCAATATAGTACTCAAGAAAATGTTTTGATTTGCTTTCCTTAATGAGTTAGGATCTCATCTTCTAACATGCATTAACCTTTAATTATCTTAACCAGATCATACATGAAGATTAGGTAGGTAACTCTTTACCAATTGCATCCAATGCAATTTCTAATATCATTGGTATGATAACTCTTTATCACATCACATCTTATTTGAATACCAAACTTTTTTTACAAGTTTATTGGACCTTGATTTATCTCAACAAGCCCAATAGCTCATTTTAAGTTAGACCTAATATTCGGAGATATCACATAGCCCATGATTTATTTCCCTCGAGGAAGAAGAGACCTTGAGTTATCTCAACAAGCCAATAACAACCAAGAGCGTTCCCTTCTCATGATGTAGAAAGATAATTAACTTGATATTTTCTTTGAAGGATTCAATTTGGTAGGTCTCATCCAAGCATGCATACTATTCAATAATTATATTACTCCTATCATGCATATTAACTTTCATATGTATAATATTAACACATATATCTCATTCAAGATTCAAGGACTCGATGAATGGTAATAGATTTCTAATTCAAGCCCCCTCAAGCCATAAAAAGACTACTAGGTCAAATACTTAGGTAAAACATTATTAAAAATTCTTCAAGATTGTCTTCACTTCTTAGCTTCTTCTCATTGTATCTATTTTAATTCCTATCTTCTCGCTTTTAAATTTATTTAAATAAGAAATCTTAAGTTACATTTAAAGAAAGTAAGATGAGAATAAAAATACAATAGGGTAATAGATAAGGCAGGACAAGTAGGCCCTATTTATAAAAAAAATTATAAATATTCATTCCAATAAACTAGGTTGATTCATCCATACCATTCACCCATGCTTCAATCACATTGATATATGGTATACTAATGAAACACATTCCATTCAAATTGTAATTATAAATCTATTATTTTGGTCATTTTATAAATTTATCAAAATTTTTCTAAATTTTAATTTTAAGATTTTCAGTGCCTTAACCCACT
The DNA here is from genome assembly GCA_963924115.1 of Dovyalis caffra. Classification (NCBI taxonomy): domain Eukaryota; kingdom Viridiplantae; phylum Streptophyta; class Magnoliopsida; order Malpighiales; family Salicaceae; genus Dovyalis; species Dovyalis caffra. Next base: position 13,458,160 of record CAWUPB010001108.1, read on the forward strand.
TTAGGCCCATAGGCTTTTGAGCCTCAATGGCCCATGGGCTATGATACCCAAACCTCGTGGCCTAGCATGCTTGCGTGTACCTAGCCTATCCATGGTTAATGGCCCGGCACACGTAAGCGCATGGTCCGTCGGGCCGGCATGCGCATGCTTGGCATTACCGCTCGGTGCCCACACACGCCTAGTATTATTGCCTATCGCATGTGCACGCCTAGCACATGCTTGACATGTATTAGGCATGTCATAACTTGGCCTTGGTGTGCACCTAATGTGTAACTCAACCTCGCCATGTTGCATGCCTAACCGCAACTTAGCCCGCCCATGAAGCTTGGCACATCGTATGCAATTGACTTTGGTCGAAGGCATTCCGTGCATGAGGCTTGCCGTGCATATCATGCACCCAATGCACCATTGTATAGTAGGGCTTTGCCCTATCTCACACCTAGCGTGAGACTACTTGGTAAATAGGCCTCGCCTATTGCATGCCCAAGACATGAGTGGCTTGTTGCACGCCTAGCACGCGATTGCTTAGATAGCAAGCCTAGGTTGTCACTTTCCCGGAGTGCAACTAGCCTACCAGCAAGGCCGGTATGCGTAAGGCATGCCTAGCCTATCGTGTGCCCGAGTGCAAGAGCGGCTAGAGTCGTTATGCACCTAAAAAGTCAACTAGCTAGCCTTCTTCGCATGCATACGAGTGCCAACGTCCAACGTTAGCTTTATATGGCCCCACTCGATTTAAGCCCAAATCTCAATAAAGTAAACTAATTATACTTTGTTAGTGCACTCTTACTATGGTCACAGCATTTCCTAAGTAGACATTCATCAAAGTACAATGTGATAACTTCTTAGCATATAAGGAATAATATGTCTTCTTAGTCATCCATCTACCTCCATTAGATTCCTAATGAACTCAACAAATCGCCCACGTGCAACCCTTACTTGGTCCATCAAAACGACCGTCAAAGCATATAAATCTTTCAATTAGATAACCATGATGACTTCCAATCCGAGGACCAATTGTACCCATCTCGTATGAGATTTTCATAGACTTAAACCAAATGGGCTCTCATGGCAAATCTAGTCCAAGTGATATATTCTATAACATAAATCATCTATGTGCTTGCTTTAGCATCATCATGCTAATAGGTGTAAGATCACCTACTCTTATCATATAGCATGAGCATTTTACTCACAAGTCTAACTCGTATATTGTCAATGTCCATTCTTGACAATGCTATGACTTGGGATATTTAATGGTATCATTTATGTGCGTTAGTGTTTATCTCACATCTTTCGATCAATTACTAATGCAAATGCATATCATAAAGACTTCTATCTAATTCTATTCAATAAATAAATGTAAATGATAAGAATTAATAGAAAGACTTCTTTTATTATTAATAAAATAAATAATACAATAACTCAAATCAATCTAAACATGGTTGGATTTTGGGCATCTACACTAACAAAATCTTGAAGTGCTTTCCTTCATCTCTAACTTATCTAAGTAATGGTAACTCTCACCTTTATCATAAGACTTAATATTTATGAGTTCCATTGATGAGGGATTATGAACATCCCTATTCGGTTATTATGTTTTGGGTGAATTCTTACTAAATTGATGGATAATTGCTTGATGGTTTGCTTTGAATGAATTGCCCTTAATTTTCATAAGCATGATGAGGCATATTGCTTGACTAGCTCATGTGAATTCTTATTGAATTGAATGATAAATACTTAGTGCCTAAATTTTTGTAGATTATGTAAATTTTTGCCAACTCCGATAGAAAAATGCTTGGTGCCCACATTTTTATAGTTTGTGTGAATTCTTGCCATGTTGATGGATAAATGCTTGGTGCCTAAATTTTCATAGTTTATGTTAATTCTTACCAAATTGATGGACAATTGCATGGTGCATAAATTTACATAGCATTATGGGTTGAATTCATGCTGAATTGGGATTGAACTTCTTGAACTCATGACATGGCATTGACATTAGATTTTATGAACTCATCTTTTAAGCAAGCGAAGAGGTCAAGTACATGTTTATAAAGAGGCCATCCATGGGAATGATTTAAGAACCTCCTTATGAGTAATTATGGTTTTAAGACTAATTTATCTAATTAATAGATGAATATTTATTTGAAATAAGAATTGATAAATCATGCTTGAATAAAGAAAAAATTAATGTAATCATAATTATTATGGGGGAAAATGATTCAAATAGAAGTTCGATGAATTAATTAAGGTGTGAATTAAAAAATTACAATAGTTACGTCCGTAAGAATTATTGATTTAATTAATGTATGAGTATTTATTTAAAGTATGGATTAAAAAATTATGCATAGATAAGAATAAAATTAATGCAAATATAATTATTATGGAAGATAAATGAATTAATTAGAAAGTAAGGGAATTAAATAAAGTTTGAAATAGAGGTTGGAAATTTTAATTGTTATAGTTATGTTGTGACTTATGGACAAAATTGCAAAACCTAAAGGCGTAATTATAAAAATTAAAATTTTAGGTACTTGATTAAAATCATTAAGAAAATTTAAGGACTTAAATCACCCATAAAATAGGCCATATGATAAGGGCTAGATTAAGAGAAATTGTAAAGTTACAAAGTAAAATTTGAGGGGTAAACTGCAAAGATTAAAAGTTTAGGAACTAACATGTAAAGTGGTAACATTTTGTGACTTATTAATGGATTTTTAGGGATCAATTTTAGTAGATAATTCTTGAAATTTTGAGAGATAAGGAGAAGAAGAGAGGTGGCAAAAAGGGAAGAAGCAAGAGAAAATATCTAAAAAGAAATAAGAAGAAAACATGAGAAAGAAGAAGAAAAATCTACAAGCCATTAATTACCAAGATTAAAATTAAACCAAGTGAGACACACTTGGTTTAATCTTTAATGGAAAATCATGGGTATAAAATGGGAGGAAGAAGATGGAAGAAGGGTTACAAGACATAGATGTTCAAATAACCCTAAAGGAAAAACTACACTAACCAAGAAGAAAACCATCCAACCACCATTCCTAACCACCTTATTTAGCCTAGAAACACTCTAAAACAACCTTAAAATTTTCTTAGAAGATGAAATAAAGAAGGAGGAAGAAACACTATTTGGGTTAAAAGTTTTTAGAAGGGAGAGGAGGAAGAAAACCAAAGGAGGAAAGATGAGAATTGGCCAAACTTCAAGGGAGGTAAGTGTAATCCTCACTATACCATAGGAAATTAGTGATTTTAATTTGTAATTGATGTTAATTTGAAGTTTATTTACTTGAGGTTTAATGATTGAATTGTTGGAGACACTATGTTATTAATTGAATTGGATGGTTATATTGATGTATATATGATTTTGATGTTGGAATTGTGATGTTTGGATGATTAATTGGAATAAATTCAGGTGTTTTTTCATTGTTATTTTTCTTAGAAAAAGGTGTTTGGATACTCGTTAAACTTAAATAAATTAGCAATTTTAAGACCTAATGTTTGCAAGATATTTGATGAAATGCTTTAAAGATGCTTATGGTGTTAAATTGGAAACGTTTAAACTTAAGCACTCGTATGGTGAATTTCATGTTAGTGTAGGTGCCAAAGATGCAACCTATTTAGATAGATTTGAGTTATTATAACATTACTTATTTATTTTATTTATAATAAAAGAAACCTTTCTATTAATTCTTATTGTTATTTATTGAATAGAATTAGATAGAAGTTCATATGATATGCATTTACAATAAAGATTGATTGAAAGGTGTGAGACAAATATTAATGCATTTAAATAATATCATTAAAATGTCCTAAGTTGTAGTATTGTCAAGAATGAAGATTGACAATATGCGGTTAGACTTATGAGTGCTATACTCATGCTATACGATAGCAATTGGAGATCTCACACCTATTGGAATGATGATACCAAAGCAAGCACTTATATGATTTATGTTAGAGAGCATATCACTAGACTTGACTCGTCATGAGAATCCATATGGTTTAGTCTATGGGAATCTCATACGAGATGAGTACGATTGGTCATTTGACATAAAGTCATCACGAGTATCTCATTAGAAGATTTATATACTTTGACACTCATTTCGATGGACTCAATAAAGGGTTGCACGTGGGTGATTCGTTTGGTCTACTAGGAATCTAATGGAGGCAAATGGATGACTAAGATAGGACATATCATTCCTTACATGTTGAAGGAGTTATAACATTGCACTTCGATAAATGTCTCGCTCAAGAAATCTATAGCTATAGTAGGAGTACACTAATAAAGCATAGTTAGTTAACTCTATGAGCTAATACATTTAAGAATAAAAAAAAAAACTTGTGTGATCATAATTGAATAAACTAATAATCAAATTTGAGATCACACTATAATAAATTGACATCGAAATGAATTGTATGGTAATCATACTCATGGAAGATAACTATAGATTAATTAATTCTCCAAGAGCATTTATATGGTAGTCATGATACACTACTAGAGGCCAATCTTCCTTTATATATCAAGAGATAAAAAAGTACCTTTTCTTCTTGCTATATTACGAATATATCTAGGAGCCTATTGAGTCACATGCATAAGTCTAAGCATTCACATAATAAAAGAGAAGCAAAGATGTTGGAAAAAGTTTCCAATTTTGAATTTTTCCTAGTTAGAAAAAAAAATTGAAAATGGAAAGTTTCTTAAAATGAAAAGTTTTATAAAATTGAAGTTTTCTAAAATGAAAAGTTTACTATTTTAGAAATCAGTTTTCTAATTTAGAAGGAAATTACCTAAAAGGGAAATTAGATTTCTAATTTAGGTTTAAAGGTAATTTAAGAAATTATTTCCTAATGTGGGCCTTCTAAAAATATCTAACCCAATTTATTTGAATAATCTAAATTAATTAGTAATTAATTGAACCAAAGAAGTTTAGGCTAATAAGTTTAATTTAAAAAACTTCAAGATATTTTGATGGGAGGATAAACGTGAACCTTATTGGAAAAGGATGAATGTGTAAAATGATAATATCAAAAAGCCTACATGTATAATAACTCTAAATTCTTGAAGGATTAGGTGTTAGTGTTGGTATCCAAGATCCAACCACGTTTGGATGAGCAATATTAATGTATTATTACATTATTTATTTTAATAATAATAAACAAATTCATTCTATTAATTTATATGTTTACATGTTGATAAATTCAATAGAGTTACATAGAAGTCTTTATGATATGCATCTATAATAGTGATTGATTGAAAAGTATGAGACAAACCCTAATGCACATAAATGATATCATTAAACGTCCCAAGTCGTAGCATTGTCAAGAATGGACATTGACAATATATGGATAGACTTATGAGTGTTATGCTCATGCTATATGATAGTAGTAGGAGATCTCACACCTATTGGCATGATGATGCTAAAGTAAGCATTTAAGTGATTGATGTTAGAAAACATATCACTCGGACTTGACTCACTATGAGAACCTATTTTGTTTTACTCTATGGGAATCTCATACAAGATTGGTATAAATGGTCCTTAGACTTTAAGTCATCACGATTGTCTCATTAGAGGACTTATACACTTTGACACTCATTTCGATGGATCTATTAATGGATTACACATGATCGATTTGTTGGGTGCACTATGAATCTAATCAAGGTAGGTGTATGATTAAGATAGGATATGTCATTCCCCGTAAGCTAAAGGAGTTATCACATTGCACTTCGATAAATGTCTCGCTCAAGAAATCTATGATCATAATAGGAGTACACCAATAGAGCATAGTTGGTTTACTTTAAGAGCTAAGACATTTAAGAATCGAAGAAAATTTATATGATCATAATCGAACAAGAATAATAACTAAGTTTGAGATCACACTCGTGATAAGTAGACATGAGTATTGAATTATATGGCAACAATACTCGTGAATGATAATAATGGATTAACTAATCCTTCTAGAGAATTGGATAATCATGATGCCTTACTAAAGGCCAATTTTGAGAAGCCAACATTGCCAATATATTTATGAGCCTATTAACTCACATGCATAAGTTTAGGTATTCACATTAAAAATGAGAAGCAAAGATATTGGGAATAGTTTCCAATTTGAAAGTTTCCTATTTTGGAAAGGTTTCCCAAAATAAAAAGTTTTCTTAAATGGGAAGTTTCCTAAAATGAAAAGTTTCATTAATTGAAAAGTTTCCTATTTTTGAAATTAGTTCCTAATTCAAAAGTTATTTCCAAATTTGGAAATAAAGAACCTAAAAGGAAAGGAGTTTTCAAATTTAGGTTAAAGGGCATTTTGAGAAATTAATTCTAAATGTGGACTCCGTTAAAATAATCTAAGAATATTTACTTGGATAATTCAAATAAATTAATTGGGCTAAAATAGTTTTGGCCCATTAAGTTTAATTAAAAGCCTTAAGATATTTTGGTGAGAGAATAAACATCAACCTTACTAAATAAGGCTGAATGTTTTAAAGATAATAATCAAATAGTCCACATATAATATAACTCTTCATCCTTGGAGAATAAGTAACAACCTAGAGTCCTAAAAGGACTTATTGCTGCCCCTCTCCTTGTCCTTAAAGAACAAGGAAACTCCCCCTATAAATAGGAGGAGAGGTGTGGCATAAAGGAGGCTAATGAGAATAAGAAAAAAATAGTATTTGGCCAAGTTAAAAACAACATAGCAACATTTAGCTAAAAAAAAAAAAACAAAACAAAAAGAGGAAAAAGTTTCGGTTAACCCTCAAAAATTAAAAAAAGGCACATGGCAAGAGAGAAAAATAAGAAGAAGATAATTTTCTCCTAAATCCTAGTAAGTTATACTCTTTCCTTCTACTTTAAGGTTGTCGTAAAATTGCCCGGGATTGATTTCTAGAGGAGATGCCAAATCGGAAAAAGTGGAGCTAGCACCCCATCGATTTTGAGTGCTTCTTCGTGGATAATTGGACCACATGGATCATCAATAGAAATCAAAAACTTGGATGGCTTTGCTAAAAAAGAATTAGGATCTATTCTACAAAAGGTAATCCTTTATTTATAGCTTAATATTCATGTATGTATAGTTAGTAGATTCAACGGCTTGATCTTAGACTCTTAGATGGAGAAAAGTTTTTGCTTATTCCATACTTCCATAGAATGCATGATCCTTCATTAGGAAGCAACAACCAAGAGTCCTTTAGGGACTCATTGATACCACTTCCTTGCCTTTGGAGGACAAGGAGGAAACTCCCCTACAAATATAAGGATAGGTATAGCAAAGAGAAAGTCGGATTAAGGCTAAACGAAGACAAAGAGAAAAAAGAGAGAAAATTGTTTTCTTCCTCCCAAAAACACGCCACCTCTCTCCCTCTCAATTAGGGCTATCGTAAAATATCCCTCAATAGATTGTTAAAGTAAATAACTAAAAAGTGAAAAAAAAAAAAGATCGAGCTAGCACTCTAGTAATTTTGAGTGCTTCTCGTGTGGTGCTTAGATCGTATAGATTATCGGTAGAGGCTAGACACTTAGATAACTCCTTTTTTTTTTTTTTTTGCTAATGTTAAAATCTATACTATAAAAAGTAATCATTTATTTATTCTTTAATTCATCTATGTATGATTAATTGATTCAACGGTATGATATTGAAAACTTTAGATGGAGGAAATTTTTTTATTTTATTCCACATCTTCATAGGATTCATGATCCTTCAATTTGGCAAAGTAAGAAGTTTAGATTGATTGCCAAACTAAACCTACTTGATGCTAAAATGATGAGAAAAATATTAGGTTAAGAGGTTAGAGGAGAAAATTTTTGGTAAAATAATGAAATAGAAGTTGTTTTTCCATTGTCCTAGTTTTGGTCACGAACTTGAAACAAGGAAATGAGAGGTTAACCTTGATTTTGAGGTTTAGAGGTATAACATGGTATGAAATATGATTATATTAATGAGAAAAATAGATTGTTTATATTGCTGAAACAATTCAACCTTGATATATTTTAAGACACGATTTACGCATATTGTTTATTCACGTTTCTCATGCATATTTAATTTATATGAAACATGTATTTTATATCTTATTTATTTTATATATTCTCGAGGTTTAAAATTATGCATGTTGAGTTTTATGTTAACGTATTTTATTTATATTTAAATGCATTTGCACCTCATAATCATGAAAGAGGTTTTATATTCATGATTTTGATGAAAAGAGAAGGAAGAGGAAAGGTTTTTGAAATGGAATGACTAGGTACCTTCTTGAGGTTATGGGAGAGAAATGATTACCCTCTCTTGAAAAAAAGGATATGCTAAGGGAATGATCTAGTGTATACTCTTAGTATATAAAGAAAAATGAGAACATAATAAGGAAATAATCTGGTGTGTACTCTTATCGTTTAAAGAAAAATGTTATGTGAAGGTACCTAGTGTTTTTGTAATGCTTTTACAATTGCATGTTTTAAAAGAATGCCAATTATATACACAATTAGCGAGGTGTGCTCGAAGTGTAAAATGAATTTCAAAAGGCATGAAAATGATTTTTTAAATGCATCACGTGCATTCTAGGTATAAAATGCATTACATGCATTACATGAATTACACTTACTAAGCATCACTTACCTTTGTTTCTTATGGTGTTGGAGAAAAGAAATATGATTAAGGATCGTCGTCAAAAAATATTGAAGACTTGCTTTTTATGTGCTTAGTATATTAAAATGTGAGAAACTTTACCTTTGCTTAACTTAATTTTTGTTATGTGTATTGGTAACAAGTTAAGTAAATTTTGGTATGTAATAATAAATTATATGATTTGAATGTTAAGTTAATATGGTGATAAGGATTGACTAGTTATGTAACTTGGTAGACTAATTGGTCACTTGACTAATTAATATGTTTTAAATGAATTAATTGGTTATGGAAAGAAAGTAATTAAAGATAGAATGAAGGTAATAACTAAATGGTTACCTAATTTAGTAACTAATGAATTAAAGATAAAGAGGTATGAATTGAAATGGCATGGCAAAAAGGGTTAGTTAGACAAAGACATAAAAAGAAATTGGTAGTTAATGAATAAATGCATTTAATGGATTAGTTTTAAATAAGCTAGGAACCAATGTTCCGTAAGTTCAAAAGATGTTTTAAATGGATAAAAATCTAGTTAAGAGTCCAAATGAATTTATTAATTGCCTAATTGAATTAGTGGAATAAATTCCTAACTCCGTGGAATTTTTATAAAAATAATGGTATTAAGTCTTGATTTAATGGTTATTATTCATTGATTATTTTTTAATTAAATGCAATGCATGGTAATTATATTTTTTTATATGAAAATAATGTCAAATAATCCTACTTTATGGTATGGAATATTTGAAAATAAAATAATCTTAAATTAAATTTTATATGAATTTCTAAAAGGAATTTGAGAAAACTACGAGGTATAGTTCAAATAAGTTTAATATAAGGTATTTTATTTTAATGATTAATTTGGATTTCAAGAATATGGATTTTTAAGCAAAATATGACATTACTATTTTTTTACATGTTGTAGAAATATTAAATAATGTTAGTTGAATTTTTGAAAATTTTTATACCTAAGTTTTATTTAATATGGACTTATTATATTATTAATTAGGGACCTCAAGAGAAAATGTTAATAAATTTGAAATATTGAGCAAATAGACTTGTTTGCATTCATGGTACTTCGAATATAAGTGAACGCCGGTAATACTCACGACCTATCAAGGTTTTAGGTCAAGGGTGTTACACACATGTTTAATTCTATGCCTTTGAGCTTTTTTTAAAAAAAATCAAAAATAAAAAAAAATATTTCTCTATCGTGCATTTCATGTCCCATACATGTTCCATGTCATAGGATGTCGCTGCACATTCGACAAGCTTAAGACATGGTCGCGGCATGCCTAGCCTCTACTAGCCCGAGCACGTAATAGCTATGTCTAGCGCTCTACGAATGTTTGACGATGTTGTAGTACTCGTGGCCTCCTCGTTTGAACCGCAGGTGCCACAATAATTTAACGACATTAGTTCCGTCACTATTTAGCAACGGATATAAGTGAAAGTAGCGACGGAATGATCACGTATATAAGACCTTACGGATGATTGTTTCGATTGATTTAGTGATAGAAAAAAGAGTTTGATTGCTAAGGAAATATTGATCACAATATTAGCGATGGAATCGATATTATCTCTAATTCATCGCTAATTGTATATAGCGACGGATTTTTGAAATATAGCAAATGAAAAATCTGTCACTATTTGCCTGATTTTTTGTAATGATGTGTATGTCTATGGAATATATACGTCTATGTATCTATATTTATATGTATGTATAGCACAATGATTCGAGGGAAAGATAGATTTTGATAGTAACCATGCGTTTTATTTAATTAACTTGCCTATGAGGAGACATTTATACAGGGATCTAATGTAGCCCATCTAGTCATCTTCTCGTTTCACATTCTTACAACGGATGCTTCTGATAGGAATTCCTGCAGGACAGGTCAAAACAATTTAAACAACAGTAAGACTTCAAATTATCTCAAACTAAGACTGACCTTTTGACCCATGAAATGCAGGACCAGTTAACAGCAGTGTGTGGGGTCTGTATCTAAATTATTGATTGTTTTTTGGATAAAAAGCTTTTGGAAACCAAGGATAGCTCAAGGGACAGGCTAGCGGTAGTGCGTGTTGAGCATGTCTGGGACGTATTCATAAAAAAATTAATTAATTAATTAATTAAGTTTAAATTTTCAAAATTCAGAATGGAGTGGAATGTTCATGAAGGATCTATAAAAACCTATGGAACAAGGCAAAATTTTATTAATTATTAAGATAGGAGCCTGGTGTTCCTCTGGTGGCAGACAAACACAAATATACCCTTCTAGTTCTGTTTGGTGGGGCAAGGTCTCAAGTTCCAGGTGGATTCCGGAAACATTGAAGACAAGAGGAAATTCTGTGTGACGGATTATTCTGTAAGGAACCTAAACAGAATTAATCCTCCAGGGCAGGCTGCTTTGTTCTATATATAAAGCTACTGTCTACTAGAAATTCCAGAAAAAAATCTTTTAGACCTTATTTGAGATTCCCCAAGCTATCTCTACTGCTGTTTTACGTAATCTTTAGTCAGTTCCCACATCAGCTTTTAGCTAGAGGGTGAAGGAGGGTAAGGCACACCTCTCCGCCTACAAATTAAGAACCCGAAATTCGAGCTAATGCGCAATAGACAACAATACCTCGCAGAAAATTCTGTCTGTTTACGGGAAAAAAATAAAAAATTATCTGGTCAATCTGTAGATTGTAATTAAACTGTAATGGGTTTTACAAATTGCAACCCATAAGGGAAAAAGTCATCATTACACAAGATAACCACCATGCAAGTAACTAAGCAGAAAATTCAAAACAAACATAACTGATAGAATTAGTCGATGAGAATGAGTCTAAAATCTTATCATATCGACCTCAAAGATATTTTTTCAAGTCATGTTGAGACTCAATACTTGACAAAGCCAAGCAGGCTGTTTTACTCTCTCCTGTCTCAATAATTCTTCAACACCAATACTGTTTTTACTTCCATTTTGGTACCCCAAGGTCCTGTCAGGAACCACGAAAAGCCCCAGTTCACAGCCAATTACTTCTTCTCTTCTGGTGTTCGTCTTTTGATGTGTCAAGGAACTTGCCCTGTTTATATTGCTGGATCCAGTGGAAGTCGAAGAGAGGCTTGGTCGTGAATCTGAAGTTAGCGGTGTTTCACATTTCTTCCTTCTGTTATAGCTCGAAGGTCCAAGTGTTAGCTGAATCTCACTCTCATCTATTAGCTCCAATACACTATCTGCATTTGATTCTGCACCACAATCTTCGGCAGGCCTCTCCAAGTCAAGTTTCACTATCGACTTTTGCTTCATATGGCGAGCATGATTAGTCTGATTAAAACTAAAGCCATTCTTCGAGAGCCTAGAGCGCCATATTTCTTGACTCCTCGCATTAGGCCTGTTGCTTTCATTGTTTCTCATCATTATCTTTTGGATTCTATATAGACGATGAAGTTCGCATACCTGCTTATTCAAGAACCCAGAATCTTTTATAAGGATATGCAACATAAGTAATTAAAAAGGCATGCATGTATAGATATATTGAAGTGGAGAAAAAGCACCTGCTCTTTGAATGTTTCTTCATGTTTTAACATGGCCATTCTCATGTATTCCTGGTCGTAGGGCTTGAGAATTTTCTCCATGTTTTTAGCTTTTGTCAGACTTAGTCCAGTTGTCCCCTCAAGAATATATATATATATATATAGTTGAATCTACAATGCCTAGTTTCCAAGAACTTGCAAGCAGAAATGCGTTTAAATCACATTTCCAGATTGGTGATGTGTTCCCTGCTTGAATCTGTAAAAAGATGATAAACATGAAACAAGTTTTAAGATAAAGCTCCTTGATTGATGATAGATTGCTTAACAACAAAGAAGTGGTATACGATAGGAGCATTATTAATTACTTCCAAATAGTAATACATATATATATATATATATATATATATATATATATGCATTAGGATAACATCAACAATTAACTTAATTGCTAGCTTGTGTTTTCTTCCAACCGTGAACCGTACTGTTACATTAGGTGTGGCTACCTTTTAGGAAATATTTGTCCTTATCAGTTCCATTTGCGCATTCTATGGAACGTAAAGTACTTTTAATGCAAGAGCTACTTTTCTAGCCTAGAATTTGACCACAATAACATACAGAAAATTTAGCTTATCATCATAGCATAACTGTATGGAAGAAGGGGGATCGATCTGCATATATAAATAAGTTAACTAATTAATTAATTAGAGTCGAGGTTTCAATAATTATTCAGTTGAGCTTAATTAAATCTATTTCTAGAATTTGAACAGATCAAAGAGAAAAGAGAAGGGTATGAATGGAATGTTCATATTATGCTCTTTGAACAAGAAATATGTAGGAAAGCAATGAATAAACCGTTTCTCTGTGTTGTCCAATAGCGAAACTCAATCCATCATGAAGCTGACAATATTCTCTCTCTCTCTCTGTTATATATATATATATGTTAAAATCTATGTAGTCCTAATATTTCCAAAGAATGGCTTCTCTCTTTTCAATAGATGACCCTCATTTATTCAAAAGAGAGAAGCCATTCGTTGGAAATATTAGGACTATATAGATTTTAACATATATATATATATATAGTCTGTTGCTAGTCAGAAAAGGAAACTGAAGAAGTAAACTTTTCTTAATTAAATGCAAAAGTATACATAGCATAAATGCATAATATTCAAGAATATGATTCAACCGAAAATGCTAGTAACAGCTTCATTTGTAAAAGGAAAAAAAGAATTATATGTGCTGTTTACAGAATTTAACGGAAGAGAGAAAGGTTACAACATTTAAAAAGGTTTAAGATTGACGATCTTCTGACCTGTAAGTGGGAGCTTTCAAGAGCTGATCAGACGAAGATGAAAGCATATTTTCTGAATTGAAGGAGATGGAGCAAAACAGGAATTAAAAAGAGATACTCTCAAGGAAAGAGCAACAGTACTTTTTTCCACCAAAAAAACCTCTCATTTACAGTCGCTTGTTAGAGAAAGACCTTGCCTTCACATTCTCCATCACTATTATATACTGCAGAAGATAGGAATAAAATACAACTTAAGAATAATTTAAGATTCTCTCTCTCTCTCTCTCTCTCACACACACACACACACAAAAACCAATGTACTTGTTGCATATGTGAGCCATGCCAAACAAATCCCAGTGCCTCAGCCAATGTCATTCAAGTTTTGTGGTATAGATGGCTCAGACAGGTCCAGCAATGCAGCTATATAAAATTTGATAGAGTTCTACTCAAACTGTTATATATTTTTTTAAATATATAGTTGTTGAGGATCGCGAATGCATCGCAATATTGCTCCAGAGAATCAATCAACAGAATAAACAGCTTAGGCTGCTGAGATGAATAACTTCACATGCAACCAAGAATTGTTTATGATCACCACCATAATATTATCTACTCTTATATATGCTAATTAATATGAGCTAGCTAGGGAGCTTAAGATGGCATCTCATGGTCTGCCGACAAATAGATCTCGACCGTACGTTAATTGGGTATTTCTCATCAATAGTTCAATAATGTAATATCCCCAACCTATATATAAATGAAATATTAATATATCTAAAATTTGTATGAAAACTACATTGTATGCAAAGAAAAATTGCTAGAAGTGTGATAAAATATTCTATGTACTTAAGTGAATTTTTCTATGCTTGGTGAATATTTTATTAAGTTTTCTATGCGTCAATAATACACATTTAAGCAAAATATTATTTTGAATGTCTAAATAAGTGTATAAAAACTTTGGTGATTGATGAATAAATGGAAGTGTATAAATTTATTGTGAAAAGAGATTATTTTTGGGAACTCGTGTGAAATTAATTACATTCTTAGAGATTTAATTATATAAGATCACGGACCTAATTGCATAAAATTAGAAACTCAATTACGTAAAATTAAGAGTTTTGCCCCCTAAATAAGTTTGAAAATAAATTTTAGGAGGCCTAAAGATGTTGAAAAAGCCTTAGAGAACGATCAAAAGTAGTCAATTAAAATTGAAGGGACTAAGAAGTAGGGATTAAATTTAAAAAAAATGTGATAAATCAAGAGTCTAAAATAAAACTTTTGGCCAATATTTTTCCACCTTGAACTCACCACTTCACCCCTTAATAAATGAGTGTCATGATTAATCTAACAAATGGATGGCTAAAGATCAAACAAATGAAGGGTTAGGATTTGAAGAAAAATAGATGGTGGAGATTTAACCAAATGAAAGGCTAAGATTAAAAAATAAACTAAGGGTGGAGATTAAATCAAATGAAGAGAGGAGATCAAGTCAAAATAAGCAAAAGTCCACCCAAGCTTACCTATAATTCGGCATGAAGGAGAAGAAGAAAATGATGGAAAAATTAACAAGATTAGGGCAAACTCTTGCAAAAGGTTTCAAGGAAATTTGAAGCCAAATTAACCTAAACACCTAAAAACACCTTTAAAACACTCCATTAAGCCTAAAATTATAGTTGGGAAATCAAAAACATAAAGGAGGAAAATTTTGAGGAGTGGCCGAAACTTAAAGGAGGAAAAATAGAAGGAAATTTTAACAAAGACGGTACCACGAGAGTATATTGATTAAAAATAAAGCATACGAGAGGGAGACAATCCAGACCTAGCCCATCATGTCGGGAGGACAATGAATCCTAAACCCCTAAAGAGATGACTCACAATGATCCTAGGATTACATGATAGTTATAATTAGGCAACCACTAATACTTAAACGAAATAATACAAGCATTATTATACTATTGCTATACATGAATAGTTATGCATGAAATCAAACAATACCATAGACATAGACATTCCATACATAAAAAAAGGTTAGAAAAAACAAACAATTGTAAAATTCTAACTAGAAACTAGAGTTGCCCACCGTCATTTGTCGATGAAGTACCCCAACTAGTCCGAGTCATCTACTAAGCTTCCTCATATCAGCCATTTCGTCGGAAGGAGAAAACACCTTAACCATCCTCCCAAATAGATTAGATACACCAATTAGGAATATCCGATAGAAACCGTGTAATTTTGCTAGGAATATGTTGGAAAGCCCATGTTGCAAGTTCGTTAGCTACCTTATTTCCTTCTTTATATACGTGATGGAGAGCTATTCCCGAAGTTATGTCCGCCTAGTAATCCTATAGGATTTAAGTAAGATATCATGGGAGCTTTTGCAATTACACCAACCCATTCAAAGCTAGAGCGGAATCGCTTCGATGATGGACGGGTGAAAATTATGGGTTTTGCATAATCTCAAACCGTCTTTAATAACCATCAGCTTCTCCCTTGTTGTTGGTACCAACTCTAAAGTAAATGGAGAAAGTCATCAACATCATCTCATGTTCATTCGAAGGGTACCTCCCCCACTACACATGCCTTCCTATAAAGCACCATTGACGTTACGTTTGAGAGCACCTATAGAAGGTGGAGACCATCTTATCCATCTACCTCTAATTGTGGTTAGCATCCGAACGTGAATTCTCAAAGCCTTAAGATAGATCTTATCATGAAAGGAAATTAGGCACTAAGCAGGAGAATTTTTTTTGTGTATCGGGTTTAACTTTGGAAAGCCATCTTGATATTAGGCTGCGTATCGATTCCGCACTAAGAACAACGTCCGTAATATTACCAAACAAAATCTATAAATGAGAAGTTATATCTCTAAGAATGACAAGATGGTTTCTAGTCTATTCTTTAGGCCTACCGCAAAATTTGCATTTTGAGGTTAACGAAATTCCACGCATTTGAAGCCTTGCATCAACAACTAAAGCATTGTGTATAAATTTCCAAACCATGATTCCCACCTTCCTTGGAATCCATTTGTTCCATAAGCTCCTCCACAACTTAAATTTAGGACTAGGATTTCTATTTGCTTTATGATAAGCCCTTGAACTAAATCGCTTGACTTAGACTTTATGTAGCATAGCATATTAGTTTTGTTACTATCCATATGAATGGAGTTCGGTTCATCTCTTATCGGGGAATAAAGGGAGGCATAGATCAATGCATCTTTTTTTGCTTGAGCCGACAAGATTTCCGGATCGGTGTTAGGAGTGACGGTAGGTAGATCCAAGTATTGTCCATTTATCATTCCAAAATCGAAGGTCACCAATCCTAACTATGCAGATTGAACCGCCCAAGTAGGATTTTTATATGCGACACTAGAGATCTCTAAGCCAATGACCCTTTGTTGCTATCTAGCTGAAGAATAACCTTAGGAGTACCATATTTAGCTTGCATAAATCCGGACCACAAAGAGGATCTAGATATAAAAGCCCATGCAAGCTTCCCTTTCATAGCCTTCATAACTTCCCCTAAATTTTTTGTAACGCCTTAGGCCCCGAGAGGGAGGCTAGACCACTACCGTAGCATCGAGCATTCGTAGAGCACTAGAGATAGTTGTAGTGCACATGGCCGGTAAGGGCGGGGCACGTCATAGCCACATATCGCGCTCTTCGAATGCATATCAAGGCCCTATGACTTGAAACCATGCCATGCACGATGAAAGAAATTTGGCTTAAAAGCTTAATTAAAGACCCATTTCATATCTAAAACTTTTTTTGTCGTTGCAAAAACTTGCATCGCACCTCGAAATTTCATTGACGCAAACCGCATCCGAGCAATTTGCGTCACGCGCAGCTAAATCTATCACAATTTGTGACGACCTATTGTCTAATGACTTCACAAGTGGAAACTAAGGGTCTAGCTATATGAACACATTATGAATACTTTATGTAGGATACCAAAACAATAAAGGCAAAGAAACTAAAAGGGACACATGCTTCGGGCAAAATACTTTCATTTCATTCAAAACAAACTTTATACATACTTGTCTTAGTCGTAAGGCTACTTACATTCAAAATTTACAAACAAAATCATGCTATGACATATAAACATAAAGCTAGACATAGCCTATAACCTAAATGTCTAGATGAAAGTACACCTTTAGACAAACTCTAAAAGCATCTAGTAGCACCACGTTCACGGTAGCATACTCGCAAGCATCATTATGGTGACCTACACCATAAGATATAAAGAATGAGCTAACACTCAATAAGTGCAATCATGCATGAGTTTCGAAAACATATTTTCATGAAGAATTTCATTTTCCACCTTTCGGACATGCCCTATTGAATGTCCGATCCGTCCCTCTTTGAAAACCTAAAAAATCATGAAACTAGACAATGTCTAGTTGAGAATCAACCCTTAAGTTACACCGAGATCATTCTTATAGGTAGCCTCTCAATGTTTAGTCCTTGGGTATACACCGGATCATTCCTATGAGTTACACTTCCATGTTGATGAATATGATTTCTTTTTTATTTAAAACAAGCATCATGAAAAAAATGTTATGCCATGCCATACCATGAATAATTTCCTTTTAAATGCTTAAGCAACCAAATATCATCAACAAATTCAAGATAGCATAACTTTACTAGTAACCTCTATGCATTAAGGCTAATCTAAGATAATTTATAATTCATCAAGCCAAGCATGACGACCACACAATTTAGCATTTCGATAGAATCACAACCTATGTATGGCGACCACATAATTCAACATTTTAGTATAATCAAAGTCAAGCAATTTTGACAGAATCAATCAAGCAATTTTGACATAATACAATCAAGTAATTTAAGCATTCCATTTAGCCATAAAGGCATACCAAGTTTAACCCATATTTATCCAGGGTTTACATGGTAATTCTAAGCTTAGCGGTCAGTCTTAAGTCCACATCCATCAAGTTTTAATCCCTTTTTATTCAACAAACAAACATAGCAACAATCGGGCTTAACGTGTTAAGAATGCCTAAACCTAGGTCTTATAATGTAGTTGAATGGATTACACTTACTTGGTATAGAGTTATGAGATTGGAAAATGTTACAATAGACCACAATAGTCCTTTTTTGTAATTGGTCCAAGCACTTAGCTAAAACTGACAAGAACTCTAGTGAGTTATAACACCTTTATCGGCTCTCACTTAAGCAATTCTTCCTTCTCTCTTGTAGATTATTGAAATGGCCAAAAAAATTAGACATGGTCTCGCCCTCTCTTTATATAGGCTAATCATGCAATAGAAAATGGCCTAAAATTCTAGAGGATGACACCTCCTTGGCCGAGTCATCCCATGCAAGGTTAGCGGTGACACCTAACATTCCACCATCTCAAGAAAAAGTTAAGTCCCTCTAAATTATTTAATTGATGCTATCTAGTCCGTTAATTCAAGTACAAATCACAATTAATGTGTTTTTAAGAGATTTTCATAATAAAAGGACTAATATGTCACTATGTTTGGCTAGACATAAAATTCATCAATGAAAAACTAATGTGATGATAGTGATAGTTTTCATTAATGTAAACTCGAAATTTCGAACGTAGCATTTTTCATCAACAAAAAATGACTTGTCTAGACTAAGTGATTTTCGATAACATTTTTACATAGTATACTAGCATGCATTTGGTAGCGAAACCTAAGTTAAACTTTGAATCATCAATGAAAGCAGACTAGTCCGGACGCAGTAGTTTTATCGACAAGAAAAGCTTGTCTAAGCATGGCAGCTTTGACGATGAAATCGGTGCGTTAAGACACTCGCTATTTTCGATAGCGAATCTAGCATGTCTTAATGTAGTCGGCTTTCTATAGAAATCATCCATCAAACAAATTAATTAGGCATCAAGCTAAACACATAAAAAAGAATACGTATGATATGTGCAAAGGTTTGGGTCATTACAATCTCTCATCCTTATAAGAATTCTATCTTTGGAATTAACTTACTCTATTCTTTCACGCCGTGAGTCCACTTGACTTGTTCGCACATCATCATGTACACTCTACTTGGTGCTATTGGTATAGTTCTCTTCTTTGGACAATTATGTGTCATGTTCCTACCTTTCTTGCGAAGTAGCAAGTGTTTCTACCCATCAAACACTCATCAATGTGTTTATGGCCATACTTAATGTAATTTTTATTATTTGATATGTCTACTCTCTACTACCCATCAACCATTCTCTACTATGCCTTAGTCATTCTAGGTATCTCGGTATCATCCGGTATTGTCCTCTCGGATCGATCTGGTTCCACGATCTACTCACAAAAATTGTTAGCAACATATGACCTTTTTGCTCGTTGTAGTTGTGTTGCTCGATTATAGTTTTTCTCAATTTCTAGTGCTCGACTAACCATGTCACTATAATCCTTTATGGACACTCGCACTAAACTTCATACTTTAGGTTTCAAGCCCCTCATGGTGGATAACCCTATGACTTAACCCCTCACCTTTGTCATTTTTCTTTGCCATACCCTCACCATTATGATTTTTTTCAGTATGCTATTCTAATTACAGCCATCTCAATTTTGTCACCATGATGCACAATGTAACACACAAGCATATTCAATAATATCGACAAGTATCAAACAAACAAAATCGACAACATTAAGCAAATTAAGCAATTCCTCAAGTAAATAAGTTATGAATTCATCAAGCATCCTAACATATCATATATTTTCATCGTGAGAAAAATATTCATACTTGCTAAGCAAAAATTCTTAATTTCATATCCAATGAAATTTAAGCACTTATGCATCGACGACGTTGCTTGGAGCCGGAGTTGGAGTTTGCATATACTTTCTTAGCCTACCGAATCAACTTGCTCGATACCTAGGGATTGGGGAGACGAGTCTCCCCATGGGGGAAACATGTCCACCAAGGATCTAATATGAGATTGGGACGGCCATGGATGCTGGGGTTCCTCAACTTGAAAAGAGTTAATTTGGAGCAATTTCTCATTGGGGGAATTGATAATGGCTTCGACTATTAGGGGAATTAGTAATGGTCCTAATAGGAGAAATGCTCAACGAATTGAGGGTTGAATATGTACACACATGTACATAATATGCATTCAATAGGGTATAGGATATGTCCGAAAATAGAAAAGATTTTTTAAAATGAACATGAAAAAGGAATTCATGAAAAGGAATAGGTTTTTAGAAAGGAGATGACAAGGATTTTCAAGTGTATTTCACTTGCATATGTGCATAGCATACATGATTAACTTACCGAGCAATAACTCACTCAATTCTTATGATGTAGGGGTGAAGTATAAAGACTAATGGATATGTTTTCATATGAGCTTGTTATTGAAGATGCTCTTTCATCTATCTCGTAAAGTGTATCTTACGTATGGCTATAAGCTAGGCCTACTTCATGTAATAGTGCTATTGACTCTCGATATTCTAGTTTATGAATTGGGTATGGCTATTTTGTTTTATATAATGCTAAAAGTGCTGAATGGGCGGATGATTAGCTAACAAAAGAAAGGTAAACTTGTAAATAAATAAACCATTTTTTATAATTGTGTGGTACTAAACTGGCTATCATATAAAAGATAAATAGGTTATATATCAATCGATTTTGAACATATTAAGTATGTAATAACATAGTAGTGTGTAGTTGTAGTTTCTACAATTTAATAACTACATATTACTATTTGATAATAATGTTATGGTAGTCAAGTTATATAGTTAAAAGATGATAATTAATAATGGAAAAAGGATAGATTACCTAATAATAGATAACGATTAGTTAAATTTATTATGGCTAAAAGACAAAGAATTTGATAAAATCGAGAGACACATGATTCGGTTATTTTAGTCTAAACTATTAAAATAAATGAAAAAAAAATAATGCATTTTAGGCTTACATTTGAAAGCATAAGCAGGACCTATTACTTATTTAATATACTTTCATAGTAAAAACCATACCTAATAATACTATAAGAAGGACATAATGTCTTGTATCTTACACTCACCGTGAGCTATAGAGGTAATATCCTTAACTCATTTAGGTCCTAGGTCAATGGTGTTATAAATAAAGCTAAAAAGGATCTCAAATCTAATACTTGTCAACTTGAATTAAATTATCATACAAAATATAATTGTCAAGGAAAAAAAATCTGTATAATATGGGACAAGAATGTAAGATCATGTATCCTATGGAGGTACATAATAATAATAAAAAAATTCATCTAAAGGATCAAAGATTATTTCGTTGAATCAACTAACCATATATTTATGAATTAAAGCATTAAATAAAGAATTAGCTATTGAAACATCGATTTAAACCTTCGCAAAATGGATTCGTCAAAGTGTCCGACCTCTATTAATAATCCACACAATCAAAGCACAAACAAAAGAAATACTCAAAATTGGTAGACTACTAGCTTCATCTTTTTTTTTTATTTGTTTAACGGTTTTCTTTTTAAAATCCGATTAGGGTAATTTTGCAATAACCGTATGAGTGAGAGGGAAAAGTGGCATGTACTAGGCTTAGGGAGAAAACTATTTTTTTTCTTATTTTTGTTCAATGTTGTATGCCCTAATTTTCTTTTCTTTGTGTCGGTTTTTGTCTCTAAAGATTCTTTCTCCCTTTATACCGCACCTCTCCTCCTTTTTATAGGTGAAGAGTTTTTCTTATCCTCTAAAAACAAGTAGGGGCAAGCAACTAGTCCTTAAAAGGACTCTTGGTTGCTTCCTAATTTTTCATGGATTATGAGTTATTATGCATGTGAGCTTTTTGATTTTATCCTTTAAAACAATCATCCTTATCCAATAAGATTCATGTTTATCATTTTACCAAATATCTTTCGGGCTTTTAATTAAACATATTAGCTTAAACTATTTTGGCTCAATTAATTACTAATTAATTTGAACTATCCGAATAAATTAGATTAGATATTTTAAGAGGCCCACATTAGGAAATCATTTTTCAAATTACCCTTAAACCTAAATTTGGAAACTATTTTTTGTTTTAGCTTATTTATTTCCAAATTAGAAAATTGATTTCTAAAATACAAAACTTTCCATTTTAGGAAACTTTCTATTTTCGAAAACCTTTTTCAAAATAGAAAACTTTCACAATTGAAAATTTTTTTCAACATCTTTGGTTCTTTTTTATTACGTGAATGCTTAAATTTATGCGTGTGACTCAATAGGCTCCTAGATATATTGGCAATGTATCAAGAACAAATGCCTTCTCTTTTATCTTTTGATACAATTCTTGATATATAAATTAAGATTAGCATCTAGTAAGACATCATTACTATCCAATTCTCTAGGAGGATTAATTAATCCGCATATACCTTTCGCGAGCATAATTACCATACAATTCAATCTTTATGTCAACTTATCACAATGTGATCTTGAACTTAGTTATTAGTCCGTTCGATTGTGATCACATAAGTTTTCTTCGATTCTCAAATGTCTTAGCTCTTATAGTAAAGCAATTATGCTCTATTAGTGTACTACTACTCGTGGCCATAATTTTCTTGAGGTTATATTTATTGAAGTGTAATGTGATAATTTTTTTAGCATATAAGGAATGACATGTCCTATTTTAGTCATTCACCTATCTCTATTAGATTCTTAGTGCACCCAACGAATCGTCCACGTGTAACTCTTTACTAGATCCATCGAAACGAGTGTCAAAGTATATAAATTCTCTAATGATATAACCGTAATGACTTCAAGTCTAAGGATCAGTTGTACCCATGTCGTATGAGATTCTCATAGGCTAAACTAAATGGGTTCTCATGGCGAGTCAAGTCCAATAATATGTTCTCTAATATAAAATCACATAAGTGCTTGTTTGGCATCATCATGCTAATAAGTGTGAGATCTCTTATTACTATCATATATACCATGAGCATAACGTTAACAAGTCTAACCGCATATTGTCAATATTCATTCTTAACAATGCTATGACTTGGGATATTTAATGATATTATTTATGTGCATTAGTATTTGTCTTACATATTTCGATCAATCACTAATATAAATATATATCATATGGACTTCTATTTAATTCTATTTAATAAACAAATATAAACATTAAGAATTAAAAAAAAAACTTCTTTTATTATTAATAAAATAAATAATACAAAGCTATTCAAATATGATTAGATCCTGGACACCAATACATTTCATCATTCACGTAATTCAAGGGTCATTTTACAGTTTAAGTACGTGCTAATATTTTTTGTATATCTGGACGTTAATTGTTTCCTATCATCGCTTAACTCAGTTACTTATAAAACATTACCTTACATCACCCAATTGAATTATCTTGAAAAATATCACATTTGTTCCGAAAGTCATAAAGCTAGCCGTACGTACGTTTTGCACAATTTTAAGTAGCTACTGTAAATAATAAAAAAAAAAACGAAAAAAAAAGAGTGATATCGAATATGCTAATTGAGGCAGTGGCAATGTAGAATTTACAAAGAAGACACAGCACAATGATTGTAGCCGTGTTAAATGGCCATGTGAGAGTACTGGACTCTAATATTTATTTATTTATGATTATTATTATTATTATTATTATTATTATTGTTTTGAGTGAGCGATGGTTAGAATCAAAAGGATTAAAATAATGGCATCAATTGATACGGATTATAGAATATTACCAGTCTAACAACATACTGTACATGTTAAATGTACTTAGGATAGAATAATTGTATGAGTTGGAGAGAGAGAGAGGGAGAAAGAAGGGGGAGGGGTATGGGATCTCCTTTTATTTTGGGAGTGGATGAGCTGGAAGTATTTGTCATTGTTATGTTGGACCATAAAATTAAATGGATCTGATTGATTACTACAAATCATAACATAATTAAAGGAAAAGTCATTGTTAGGTTGCGACCACAAAATTAAATGGATCTGATTAATTACTACAAATCATAGCGTAATTAAAGAGAGAGAAAGACACTAAGACTAGTGTATCTCGTTATGTTGCGACCGTAAAATTAAATGGATCAGATTAATTACTACAAATCATAACATAAATAACGAGACAGAAAGAGACTATGACTAGTGTATGTATATAGTGCAAATTTTTTTTTTAAAAAAAAAACCCATATGCCTGCTCTTGTTTAAAATAATAATAATAATAATAATCACATTCACATGCATATGTAGGCCGGCCTTTGGTAAAATATTACTGCTAATAATGCATCGCCAAAATTTACGAGAAAGAATTGCTTGAGGGAGGTAGGAAGACTAGAGCCCTGGGAGCGACATTGCAGCACGCGTAGCCGGTCTGGGAAGGTGCAGCCGTATGGGGAGGTGGGTCCATCGGACTTGCAGTAAAAGGCTGAGCCATTGGGTGTGGGTGATTGTGTTGTGGCCTATAGGCGTGTTTTGGTCCCACCCTTGGAAAAATAAAGAGAATGAGAAATTATAGTAATCTATTGGGTTGAGTATGCCAAAGGAGAAACAAAGGAATACAATCAATGATCAGGAAGAAGCTCTGTAGACTGTAGGGATTATTTTTATCGCACTTGTGTTTTAGTAGGAGCTACTACCTACTACCTAGGATTTCAGAAAACAACTTAATTATCCCACTGAGGAATCTTGTTCGCTGCCATGTCGGTGTATTCATTCAGTGCAATTCGCTTGACTTTTGTAGAGTTCGGTGCTTGAAATTAAGTTCTATTCAAGACTTATATCATCAGCGGTCACCTCTAAATCTTATACATTAATGATCTTTAGTTTAAATATTCAATGTATTAGTATAGTATCAATATTTAATTTTATTTGAATGAGTTTGACTTATTATATTATTATATCATTTATATTGTTTAAAATAAATAAAGTTTTTCTATTAATTTTTATCATTTATATTTAATCATGGATTAAAATTATATAAAAGTCTATACGATATATGCATTTGCATTAGTAATTGATCGAAATATATGAGACAAACACTAATACACATAAATAATGTTGTTAAATGTCTTAAGTCATCGCATGGTAAAGAATGGATATTGACTATATGTGGTTAGACTTGTGAATGTTATGCTCATGCTATATGACAATAGTAAGAGATCTCACATCTACTAATATATTAATGTCAAAACAAGCACTTAGGTGATTTATGTTAAAGAACATATCACCGGACTTGACTTAGCATGAGAATCCTTTTGGTTTAGTCTATAAGAATCTCATATGAGATGGGTACAACCGATCCTTACACTCGAGGTCATCACGGTTATCTCATTGAACAATTTTTGTACTTTGACACTTATTTTGATGGATCCAGAGAAAGGATTGCGCGTGAATAATTTATTTGGTATACTAGAAATCTAATAGAGGTAAGTAAATGACTAAGATAGAAGGTGTCATTCATTTTACGTTAAATGAGTTATCACATTGCACTTCGATGAATGTCTACTCAATAAATCCGTGGTCATACTAGAAGAACATGAATAGAGCGTAGTTGGTTTACTCTAAGAGCTAAGATATTTGAGAATCAATAAAAACGTATGTGAACCATGTCTACCCCTACATGTCATATGACTTCTTAAGTTAAATCATATACAAGCATATAGATTTGTTCTTCAAATTGTGTGTCTTCATTTCTACTCGTGTGCTTCTCTCTTTTAGCTTGATTTTTCATGTTCATTCATTTTGTATATGCTTAGTTTGGGTTTACTCATTTAAATTTATTAATTTCTTAAGTGGGTCCTAGGGCACTAGCTCCTAGTATGCTTGAAAAACTCACGCACCTTGAACTTCTTAGGAATCATCACGTTAGGCATTAGACACTTATCGATACTAAGGAGTGTATCGTATATGCCTTCGACTTTGATAGCTCTTAAATGCTCCTCAATAGCTATGAGCTTCTTCATTTCCAATCCTAAGGCCATCTTATATTAGTGTATGCCCTCGCCCAATACATTGTATTTTTACTCCTTTACTATATATATACATATGAGACATTGTTTTATCTTATTATCATTCTTGCGCATATTTAAAATAGATAAAAATCCATGAATAGAATAATTCCGCTTAAGTTATCAAATACGTGATTTGATAGTAAAACCTTGAAGCATAAAAGAATACTATTCTAAATGTCCCTAGTCGATTATTGTAATGGGAATGACAACAAACTAAGACTAGTATGTACTTTGTGAGATGATCATGTTTTACCGGTCATAGAGATGGGATATCAATCGGGGAACATAGATATATGTTAGGGAATGGTGTATTTGGATCGATCCGCTCATGAGAACACTACATGGTTGAAAGTCATAAGTGATTCTCATGCAAATGCTTATACTTGAATCCTCGGACTTGAAATCGTTATGGATTCTTAGATGAATCCTTACACATTTTTGACATATGCTTAACGTCATTTATAACTAAATGACAAGTATGGGTATGACTGGGTATGCCACGATTCATGCTAAGACACATGAATGAAGTAAAGGGATTGCCACACTCTTTATTGAGAGAAGATATCACCGGCCACTTGATTAGTGAAACCGAGTAGTGCATGGCCATGTCCAAATAAAATGATAAGTGTTATCATTTATTTGATTTAGTCGATGTCACTAATAGATCAAGAAATGATTTAGCAATAAATAAGGATGACATGTTTCATGCCTTATGCCGATCATGATATCAAGAGGCAAAGGGTTATATAAGGTTGCAACTAGGTTACGTTAATTTATATTGACATTCATTCAATTTGGGTAGTCATAATATCTTACTAGAGAACGCTTATGATTTATGGTCCCTAAATTGGATTTAGGCCCATTGCCAACAATGAATGGACCTACAGGATCGCACACTTTAAAAATTTGGATTTGGATTTAAACTATCTCACTTATCGGGTTATTAAATTATGTTATTAATTAAAACATAATTGAGTGGGCTTAAGTTGATTTTTGGTTGGGGCTTATTTAAATGTTAAATTCATCCCTAATAGTATTTTAATTAAATGATTACTAATTATTTAATTAAAAGGAGAGAAAGAGTCCTTATTCTTGTAGAATAATTAAAGAGGAATTTGATTAGGAATGTGATCCCTATTTTTTAGGAAGTAGATTGCCATCCAAATTAGAAACAAATCTATTCCTAATAAAATATATAAAAGAGAGAAAATAGGTTTTGCTATCCTACAACTCTTAGAAAGATTGGGCATACATAAAAGAAGAGAGAAAATAGGTTTTGCTCTCCTCCTAACTCAAGGCCGCCGCCCCTCCTTTTTCTCTCTTCAAAACCGAAATCATCAATTAATAGCAAGTGAGATTGTTTAAGTGCTATCACATATAATCTTAATCCCATAGGTTTTTGTGTGTAAGACGGTAGAGGGCATTCGCGTTAAGACGAGTGTCTCCCATTGTTCGAATGGGCGTAAAAAGGAGCAAGGAAGAGAAATTGATTCGAGTTCACCTTGTTGAATAAAGATTCGGCATCTAAATCAAGTTAAACTCTCAACCTTTATTGATTATTTTAACATACATGTGATCTTGGCATGTTTCTATGGTAAAGTTTATGTTTTTTCGCCGCTTGTAAACTTGATTAAGTCCATAGGAAACCTAACGAAGTGATATCGGAGCATGGCTTGTATGCTAAATCTAATCAATTAAAAACCGATTTTGCTATGTTGGAAATCTGATTTTATGTGTTTAAATGTCAAAAGGCCGAATCTTATTAGTTTAATGACAATAGCCGAATGTGTTATTAACTTGATAGATTCATGAGTTTAATTGGTAAATCGAATATATTGTGACTTCCAATTGTGTTTTATGGGTTTTATGTTTAATGAGATTAAATCATAACATAAAATTGGTAAGAGAAATTGACTAGAAAAGGATTAATGGCACTATCTTAATCTAGTATTGATATTTTAATATGATTAAAATTGTGATTTTATGAACTCATTCAATGAGTGGTCAAAAGGTTTGACCTATCAGGTTAACACCCAAACCCTTAATAGGGTTAGTTCTTGAAATCAAATACACAATTTCTTAAATGGCTTATGGACATAATTAAAATTGAAAATCTATATTATTTGCCAGTATATGTTTTCGATTTTAATTTTTTTGGTGTATTTTTCGTGAATGGTTATGCATGGTACATGTCATGGGCCTATTTTTATTATGGGTTGTAATTAAATACGACTCGCGTGTCGTCTATTTTTTATGTAAAATTTTTAGTTTTATTTTATTAGAATAGATGTATTTAATATCATATTGAAGAATTTGTAATCAAGACAAGTGAAGGAGCCCAATGGAGGTGTGCCGACCCAACTCGAAGGAAGCGCATTAGATGTAGTTTTTCTTAGAGTTAGGTATTTGGCCCATGACATGTCACGTTTAAATTTTATGCACCTTATATATATTATGCATGTGTGAATGAATGGAAATTCGTGTATGCCATGTAAGCCGTAATAAAATGAATCCCTATAATATTAAGTCATAAAATTGCCTTCCTAATTCGAAACTTTTCAAGGCATCGATCATCTAAACGTGGGCTACGCCATAGCTAGGCGCGTTGGATTATCTTTGTAAGGTAAGAGTTAGGTTAAATGTCATGGCTATCACTCGAATGTAGGATTGACTTAACATGGGTAGTGGGACCGTCCCGACCCTAGGCAATAAAATGAAATAGTGCTCAACATAAGATGTTGATTCCATTCGATCCAAGAGTTATATTAGATATAATCGGAAAGGGTTCCTACCGAAATAACTAAGTCTTAGGTGTACAGTGCTCAGCTTGACTAAGCCAAGGTGAAATAAGGATCTTGCCCGCAATAAAAAACACTAACACAAATTATTTAAAGGGATATTAATTTAAATTGTGGGATTATAAATAAAGACCTCATACTAATCTTGCATATATTGTGTAGATTGAAATGGCATCGAACAACTCATAACCATTTTCATTGCGATCAGTCCTTGAGAAGGACAAACTCAGTGGGACTAAATTCCTTGATTGGTCTCGAAACTTAAGAATAGTTCTCAAGCAAGAGAGAAAGCTTGAAGTCCTAGACTAAGCGTTACCCAATGAACCGGCTAGAAACGCCACTATCGCTCAAAAGGAGGCATTCGAAAAGAAAAAGAATGACTCCAATGACTTGCCTCATGTCGGCTACCATGGGTCCAGAATTGCAAAAACAATTTATGGATATGAAGGCTTTTATGATCATGACTCACCTTAAGGAAATGTTCCAAGAGCAAGCTCATCATGAAAGGTTCGTGATAACCAAAGCACTAACTTCTTGCAAAATGGCACCGAGTACTTCGGTGAGTGCCCTCGTGCTTAGGATGAAAGGGTATATAGATACTCTTGAGAAGCTTGATGCATCTATTCGCAAGGAATTAACAACCGACCTTATCTTGGCATCTTTGCTAGAAAGTTATGATTAGTTTATCATGAACTATAACATGCATGGGATGGATAAATCAGTTCCAGAGTTACATGGGATGCTTAAAAATGTTGAGCGTAACATAAAAAAAACCAATCCTGTGCTGCTGGTTCAAAAGGGTAGGGGTGGAAAGGTATAGGGCAAGGTTGGACCTATATCCAAAGGCAAGGAGGTCAAGGCACCTAAGCCTAAGCCATCGAAGGAGGGCGTGTGTTTCCATTGTAACAATATCGGGCATTGGAAGAGAAACGCCAGTTTACTTAGCAAATCGAAGAAGAATGGAGGTGGGGCTTCCACTTCGGGTATCTTTGTTATAGAAGTCAATCTTTTTATTTCTGTATCATGGGTATTAGATATCGAATGTGGTTCTCATTTTTGTTCTAATGTTCAAGGACTAAGAAATAGGCGGGTTTTGGCTAAAGGTGAAGTCAACCTAAGAGTTGGGAATGGAGCAAAAGTTGCTGCCCTAGAAATAGGGGATTATCATTTAACTTGACCTAGTGGACTTGTAATTCATTTACGGAATTGTTATTTTGTTCTTGCTATGGGTAGGAATATTATTTCAGTTTCTTGTTTAGATATTGATGGATTCTATTTCATTATTAAGAATAATGTTATTTCTATTCATTGTGAGAATATTTTTATGGAAATGCTTTGCTTAGTAATGGTCTTTACATTCTAGACTTAGAAAACCACAAGCCCATTTATAACATTGATAACAAGCGGGTTAAATCAAATGAATTAAACCCAACCTACTTCTAGCATTGTCGTTTAGGACATGTGAATAAGAAACGCATCTCAAGACTCTATAAAGATAGAATTCTTGGCTCATTCGATTTTGAATCTTATGAAACATGCGAATCTTACTTACATGGAAAAATGACTAAAAGCCCTTTTAACAAATCAAGTGAAAGGGTAAGTGACTTATTAGGCCTAATACATACCGATGTATATGGACCACTAAGTACATCTACTAGAGGTGGTTATAGCTACTTCATTACATTCACGGATGACTTCAGTAGATATGGCTATGTCTATCTAATGAGGCACAAATCCGAGACTTTTGAAAAGTTCAAAGAGTATAAGAATGAAGTACGTAACCAACTTGATAAAAGAATAAAAGCTATTCAATCCGATCGAGGTGGCGAATATTTAAGCCAATAGTTTGACTCTTACCTAAAGGAGTGTGGAATAGTTTCACAACTCACTCCTCGTGGTACACCCCAATGGAATGGCGTGTCCGAAAGGAGAAATCAAACTCCGTTAGACATGGTTCGATCAATGATGAGTCAAACAGATTTTTCAATCTCCTTTTGGGGTTACGCCCTTGAAACTACCGCATTCCTACTAAATAGAACTCCAACTAAAGCAACTGAGAAGACACCATATGAAATATGGAATGGGAAAAAGCCTAACATGTCTTTTCTTAGGATTTAAGGTTGCGAATCCCATGTTAAAAGGTTAACATCGGATAAGCTAGCATCCAAAACCGATAAATGCTTGTTTGTGGGATATCTTAAAGAAACTAAGGGATATTACTTTTACAACCAAAGCGAGAACAAAGTGTTTGTTGCTCGAAAAGCTATTTTCCTTGAAAAGGAATTCATTTTCAAGAGAAACAAGTGGGAGTAAAGTACAACTTGAAGAAGTTCAAGAACCACAAACTCCTATAGAGGATATTACGAAAATCGAAACGGATTCACAAGGAGTTATGGAACCTAAATCGATTACACAAGAACTAAGAAGGTCTAGTAGGATTCATCACGAGCTCGAGAGATATGGATTTCTCATAACCGACGATCAAAGTATTGTTCTAGTGGATCAAGACGAGCCCACTACCTACCAAGAGGCGATTAAAAGTCCAAATTCAGCCAAGTGGCTTGGAGCCATGAAATCTGAAATGCAATCAATGTATGATAACCAAGTATGGATTTTGGTTGATCCACCCGAAGGTGCTAAGATCATTGAGTACAAATGGATTTTCAAACAAAAAGCCGATAACACCTTCAAAGGACGACCGGTGGCGAAAGGTTTTAGACAAACTTATGGTATTAACTATGATGAAACCTTCTCTCCAATAGTCATGCTCAAATCCATTAGGATCTTACTTGCCATAGCCATATATTATGACTATGAAATATGGCAAATGGATGTCAAAACGGCTTTCCTTAATGGAAACCTTCTCGAGGATGTGTACATGACACAACCCGAGGGTTTTATCGATCCTAAGAATCCTAAAAAGGTATGCAAGCTTCAAAGGTCCATTTATGGATTGAAGCAAGCATCTCGAAGTTGGAATCTTCGCTTTAATGAAGCAATCAAAGAGTTTGGTTTTATCAAAAACGAAGATGAGCCTTGTGTGTACAAGAAAGTTAGTGGGAGCATAGTAGTTTTTCTGGTCTTATATGTGGATGACATCTTATTCATTGGAAACGATATCCCAACATTGTTAAGAGTTAAGCAATGGTTAGGGAAGTGTTTTTTAATGAAAGACTTAGGCGAAGCCGAAACTATACTAGGTATAAAGATCTATAGAGATAGATCATAATGGTTCTTGGGACTAAGTCAAGAAAAGTACATAGACAAAGTACTAAAACGTTTCAGTATGGTTGACTCCAAGAAAGGGTTCCTTCCTATGAGTCAAGATGTGATTCTAAGTAAGAAGGATTGTTCTTCTACAAGAGAACAAAGGGAATATATGAGTAAGATTCCTTATGCATCAGCTATAGGATCTATCATGTATGCCATGCTATGTACTAGATTGGATGTCGCACATGCACTAAGTATGACAAGCAGGTTCCAACAGGATCCGGTGAAAATCATTAGAACAGTCGTTAAAAACATCCTTAAGTACTTGAGAAGGAATAAAGGATATTTCTTAGTGTACGGTGGTCGTGAAAAGCTAATTGTAAATGGTTACACCGATGCTCGTTTTCCAAATCAATGTCGATGACTCAAGATCACAATCTGGTTATGTGTTTTGTTTGAATGGAGGTATTATAAGCTAGAAAAGCTCAAAGCAAGACACCGTCACCGATTCTACCACCGAGTTCGAGTACATTGCAGCATCGAATGCTGCAAAGGAGGCAAATTGGATTAAGAAGTTTTTGACCGAACTAGGAGTTGTTCCGAGCACCCTAGATCCAAGTAAGCCTCTATTGTGATAAAAACAAAACCATCGCACAAGCTAAGGAGCCCCGATCACACCGAAATCCAAACACATACTCGAGGGATTCCATCTCATTCGAGAAATCGTCGAAAGAGGAGATGTGAAGATATGCAAGATTCCTAGAGAAGACAATGTAGCAAATCCTTTAACTAAGCAATTAGTTAGGCCAAAGCATGAAGGTCATGTTAGATCTTTTGGTCTTAGGATTATGATTGATTGGGACTAGTGCAAGTGGGAGATTGTTAGTATATGACCTAGCCCAATACATTGTATTTTATCCTTTACTATATATATACATTTGAGTCATTGTTTTATCTTATTATCATTCTTGTGCATGTTTAAAATAGATAAAATATCCATGAATAGAATAATTTTGCTTAAGTTATCAAATACGTGATTTGATAGTAAAACCTTGAAGCATAAAAGAATATTATTCTAAATGTCCCTAGTCAATTATTGTAATGGGAATGACAATAAACTAAGACTAGTATGTACTTTGTGAGATGATCATGTTTTACTCGGTCATGGATATGAGATATCAATTAGGGAATATAGATACATGTTAGGAAACAATGTATTTGGATCGATCCGCTCATAAGAATAATACATGGTTGAAAGTCATAAGTGATTCTCATGCAAATGATTATACTTGAATCCCTCGACTCGAAATCATTATGGATTCTTAGATGAATCCTTGCATATTTTTGACATACGCCTAACGTCATTTGTAACTAATTGACAAGTATGGGTATGATTGGGTATGACATAATTCATGCTAAGAAACATGAATGAAGTGAAGGGATTGCCACTCTCTTTATTGAGAGAAGATATCACCGGCCACTTGATTAGTGAAACCGAGTAGTGCATGGCCATGCCCAAATGAAATGATAAGTGTTATGATTTATTTGATTTAATCGTTGTCACTAATAGATCAAGAAATGATTTAGCAATAAAAATGGATGACATGTTCCATGCCTTATGCCGATCATGATATCGAAAGGCAAAGGGTTGTATAAGGTTGCAACTAGGTTATGTTAATTTATATTGACATTCATTCAATTTGGATAGTCATAATGTCTTGCTAGAGACCGCTTATGATTTATGGTCCATAAATTGGATTTAGGCCCATTGCCAACATTGAATGGACCTATAGGATCGCACACTTTAAAAATTTGGATTTGGATTTAAACTATCTCACTTATCGAGCCATTAAATTATGTTATTAATTAAAACATAATTGAGTGGGCTTAAGTTGATTTTTGGTTGGGACTTATTTAAATGTTAAATTCATCCCTAATAGTATTTTAATTAAATGATTATAAATTATTTAATTAAAAGGAGAGAAAGAGTCCTTATTATTGTCGAATAATTAAAGAGGAATTTGATTAGGAATATGATCCCTATTTTTTAGGAAGTAGATTGCCATCCAAATTAGAAACAAATCTATTCCTAATAAAATATATAAAAGAGAAAAAATACGTTTTGCTATCCTACTAACTCTTGGAAAGATTGGGCACACATAAAAGAAGAGAGAAAATAGGTTTTGCTCTCCTCCTAACTCAAGGCCGCCGCCCCTCCTCTTTCTCTCTTCAAAATCAAAATCATCAATTAATAAAAGTGAGATTGTTTGAGTGCTAGCACATATAATCTTAATCCCTTAGGTTTTTGTGTGTGAGACGGTAGAGGGCATTCGCGTTAAGGCATGTCTTTTATTGTTCAAATTGGTAGAAAAAAGAGCAAGGAAGAGAAATTAATTCAAGTTTACCTTATTAAATAAAGATTCGGCATCTAACTCATGGTAAAAGTCTCAACCTTTATTGATTATTTTAACATACATGTGATCTTGGCATGTTTCTATGGTAAAGTTTATGTTTTTCCGCTTCGTGTAAACTTGATTAAGTCCATAAGAAACCTAACAAGTGGTATCGAGCATGGCTTGTATGCTTAATCTAATCAATTAAAAATCGATTTTCCTATGTTGGAAATCTGATTTTGTGTTTAAATGTCAAAAGGCCAAATCTAATTAGTTTAATGGCAATATCCGAATGTGTTATTAACTCGATAGATTCATGAGTTTAATTGGTAAACCAAATATATTTTGACTTTCAATTGTTTTTTATAGGTTTTATTTTAATGAGATTAAATCATAACATAAAATTGGTAAGAGAAATTGACTAGAAAAGGATTAATGGCACTATCTTAATCTAGTAGTGTATTGATATTTTAATATGATTAAAAGTATGATTTTATGAACAACTCATTCAATGAGTGGTCAAAAGGTTTAACCTATTAGGTTAACACCCAAACCCTTAGTAGGGTTAGTTCTTGAAATCAAATACACAATTTCTCAAATGGCTTATGGACATAATTAAAATTGAAAATCTATAGTATTTGCTAGTATATGTTTTCGATTTTAATCTTTTTGGTGTATTTTTCATGAATGGTTATACATGGTGCATGTCATGGGCCTATTTTTATTATGGGTTGTAATTAAATACGGCTCGCGTGTCGTTTATTTTTTATCTAAAATTTTTATTTTTATTTTATTAGAATAGATGTATTTAATATCATATTGAAGAATTTGTAATCAAGACAAGAGACGGAGCCCAATGAAGGTGTGCCGACCCAACTCGAAGGAAGCCCATTAGATGTAGCTTTTCTTAGAGTTAGGTATTTAGCCCATAACATGTCACGTTTAAATTTTATGCACATTATATATGCTATGCATGTGTGAATGAATGGAAATTCGTATATGCCATGTAAGCCGTAATAAAATGAATCCCTATAATATTAAGTCATAAAATTGCCTTCCTAATTTGAAACTTGTCAAGGCATCAATCATCTAAACGTGGGCTATGCCATAGCTAGGCGCATTGGATTATCTTTGTAAGGCAAGAGTTATGGTAAATGTTATGCCTAACACTCGAATGTAGGATTGACTTAACATGGGTAATAGGACTATCCCGACCCTAGGCAATAAAATGGAATAGTGCTCAACATAAGATGTTAATTCCATTCGATCCAAGAGTTATATTAGATATAATTGGAAAGGGTTCCTACCGAAATAACTAAGTCTTAGGTGTACAAGCTCGGCTTGACTAAGACAAGGTGAAATAAGGATCTTGGCCCGCAATCAAAAACACTAACATGAATTATTTAAAGGGATATTAATTCAAATTGTGGGATTATAAATAAAAACCTCATAATCTTGCATATATTGTGTAGATTGAAATGGCATCGAACAACTCACAACCATTTTCATTGCGATCGATCCTTGAGAAAGACAAACTCAATAGGACTAACTTCTTTGATTGGTTTCGAAACTTAAGAATAGTTCTCAAACAAGAGAGAAAGCTTAAAGTCCTAGACCAAGCGTTACCTAATGAACCGGCTATAAACGCCACTACTACTCAAAATGGGGCATTCGAAAAGAAAAAGAATGACTCCAATGATGTGACTTGCCTCATGTCGGCTACCATAAGTCCAAAATTGCAAAAACAATTCGTGGATATGGAGGCTTTTGTGATCATGACTCATCTCAAGGAAATGTTCCAAGAGCAAGCTCGTCATGAAAGGTTTGTGACAACCAAGGCACTAACTTCTTGCAAAATGGAACCGAGTACTTCGGTGAGTGCCCATGTGCTCGGGATGAAAGGGTATATGGATACTCTTGAAAAGCTTGATGCACCCATTTGCAAGGAATTAGCAACTAACCTTATCTTGGCATCTTTGCTAGAAAGTTATAATCGGTTTGGTCGAGTCAAAACATTCGGATCTTGTGGTGTTATCGACTCACTTCCTTCGATAGGTCTGGTTTGGACATCTATTTCCTACGGCTTGGTTAGAGTCGACCAAGCATTTGCAATCTTTCACCCCGTTTGCTTGCCACATATGGTATTTCTTGATTACTCGCTAATTCATGATCAATTGTTCATTCTCTCACTATTCCCGGAGTTAATCAATCTTGTAAAACCTATTTGAGGAACTCAAGAGTGGTATCCTTCTCGAACTTTTCTTCAAATCCATTTAGGCCCACGGTTTTAGAGACAACTTGTTCATAGCCCAATTGTCTTGATACCGGGAAGGAGCATAACAACTATATCTAGTTGCTCCTATTAGATGAACCAAGGGTCGTGCTCCATAATAAGCTATGTAGGCTTTTCGATTCATCCAAACTGTCTTCCATAGGAAACCCTTAGTCGATAAGCTCAAAAATGATGAAAACCATTCCCGTTTAGACTTGTTCTTCCATTTGTCGGCTAGGAACTCTTTTAATAGTTCTTGATCAATCCACCAACATGTCTTAAAAATTGATTTATGGGCTTCAAAATGGCTAATTACCCATACAAAAAGCGAGTTGAACATAACAATTCATACTTCCTTTCCCGGACCTCCTATAGTGACTCAATAAGGAGACGTTTTAAGCTAGAATGACGAGTGGTAGGATTTATGAAGTGTTTGTCCATCATGATGAAGACATTGGTTGCATCTAGATTGATTAAATCAGCTGATGAGGAGAAGAGCACTAACCTAAAGATCATAAGTGCTAAAATCTTGATCCATTTAGAGGTAGCTCTTGGGTCTTTTATTTTTTGTTTAAACACATCCAACCAACTCTCAAAGTGCCATCCTTCGACATTCCTTTTAGCTTTACCATGACTCATGCTTATGTCTAGCCAATCCTCCATCCTTTTTTCGGTATTTGATCTTCTTCGATATAAATATACTCAATATAGAGTACTCAACATGTTTAAAAGCTAATGATACTCTTTCGGGGTTAGGGTCATGTCTACTCCCCTATAGTGAAATGTTTATATCAAGGGTCTTATAGACGGGCCAAGGCCTTGAGAGTAGGCTTTTGAACCGGCACCTTTAGCAATATTACAAGATTCCTATATTTAGCTCGAAACCTATACTAGTGATCAAGGCTCGGCATTTTCTAACAATTAAACGACCTTTGAATGTCATTGATTATTGATTAGAAGTGTCCGATCTCCCTATGGTTGCTCCGAAATTCTAGTGCTAGGTAATCTCCCTCCGTTTGTTGTAAAGCCTTAGAATTTTTGTTGAATTCGGCCACCAAGTGAGTTTTGGACTTGAGTTCTCTTGTCACCCATCCCGAAACATCGTGACCAAATTACTTGGTCGTGGCTTCGACATATCCAACTTGCCTTGTGAATTGATACAAGAAATATGATCCTAGGGTCCGATTCTCGCCATTACATGATTAGGTAGGATCTACCTAAGTCTCAAAGGGTGCCTTTTGGCTTGAGAGAATCGAGGTTGACCAAGTGTGAAACTAGTAATCGTGGACACCATCGAATACCTATCGCGAAAACGGTAGCTTTCCAAAAGAGTTGAGGTTTCGTGAGTGTTACCTAGAGTGAAGCCCATTGGGACATTAGTAATTCATCCTTAGATCCTAAGGCAAATGTAGATTCCATTAAAATTATGTACTATGGTGTGTGCATGGCCATTATTCCACATCTAGTCTCTAAAAACAAAAATAAAATAAAGATATAGCAAAAAACATCATTAAAAATCTAAAATTAAAATAAGTAAGAATAATAAATAAATAAATAAATAAAATGAAAAATTCAAGGTGACCAATAAAACAAAGGCATGAATTTATAGACGATGGGAATATTACGTAAATAGGCTAGCAGGTATAAGAGAATCCATCACATCAATGAAGTCAAACCCAAAATTGCATTCAAATCCTAACCCTAAGTATTGGTCCCTAGTGAAGTCGCCATTCCGTCATAGGACGACGTCATGGTAAGGTAAACATAGGAAAAATGATTGGAGTCATTACCTAGTATTATGATTACTAGGAAACCTCATAGTTGATCCGTTCAAAGTTCGGATAAGGGGTTTATTATGTGTAGGGAACATCAAAAGTCATTCTAGCCCATCCTACCTAAGGCAAGCCGCATCGCATACAATGTTAATTTGATTTCTAATTTTTAATGAAAACATCTCCCAATCGAGTGATTTGAGACTTGATTGGTTAGAGATCTCATCCTCACTCTGTAATGGATGGTCAAAAATGATGAATGCAAAGATAGTAAAATAGATAAAACTCGATAGATGGACCAAAGATTGACAAATAGGCAAAAACAAGCGAGACTAGGCAAAATGAGTATAAAGGTAAATACCGATAAAATTGGCAAAATTGACATAAATCAACAATTGGGCAAAAATAGGACAAAAATTGGCAATTAAGCAAGAATCGACGATTTACGTAAAAATAAATAAAAGTCGACAATTTAGGCAATCATAGGAAAAAATAAATAAAAGTCGACAATTTAGGCAATCATAGGCAAAAATTGATGATTTAGGAAAAATAAATAAAAGTCGACAACTTAGGAAAATATAGGAAAAAATCGACAAACTTGAGCACATGTAGGAAAAAAATTGACGAAAATTGACAATTGGACTAAAATTGGAGAAAACATAAAAATCGACTTATATGGAAATAGTTCAAACTTGCTTGGCTTGACATTGTGTCTTTTAATAAAATCGCTATACAAGATGCACTTTTAAAATATACATCTTGAATTACAACAAACACCCAAACATTCAAACCAACACATCATTCATCATCAAATAGCAAAATCAACAATGCATAACATCACAATTCAAATAAATTACATATGAACAAATGGATCGAATTAATTACATAATACATCCATTCAATCTATTACATAACACGTATCAATATGAATCAAATTTAATACATGTTAAAAAATAAAATAAAGTAAAATAAAAAGTGAAAAAAAGCATTACTCGTAAAAAACAAAAGAGGCAAGCCGATTTGCTTGATGATCTCAAGGTCGATCCGACCCTTTTGGCCTCGATGGAGATCAATACATAGTCAACTGGGGAGGAAAAATTGTTAAGAGTAGTGGCTATTGGTGAGTTGTTAGTGCTTGGGGTGTCTGTCTTGGCGAGGGTGCGCGCTGGTGCGTAAGTGTAGGTTGGCGAGGGGCGCTAGCATGCTAGGCGAGACAAGCATGTGGGCATTGTTGAGCTGCTACGAGCGAGGTATGTGGGGAAGCTTGCTGGCACACATGCGGGCATTGGCGAGCCGTTGCGGGCGAGGTGTGTAGAGAGGCTTGCTACTATAGGTGAGGCATGTGAGGCAAAGGGTGTGAGCATGTGCGGGCATGTGGGCATTGAGGAGGGGCTCGGTGTGTGAGGAGATGGTCGTAGGGAGGAAGTGGCTATTGGTATGGTGGTAGAAGAGTCATTGTGGTGAGGCTGGTGGTTAGGGTGAAAAATTTAGAAGATGGTGAATAGTAACTCGTCCTTTTTAGGAGAAAATGGTGTTTTTATATTAAGTTTTAGGGTTTTTTTTGGCTAAAATATGTTTTGGTCCCTCATTTTAAAAACCCAGTTTATTTTGGCTCTTTTCTCCTTTCTCTTTTCAATTGCACCACCAATTGTATTATTGTTTTTTTACTTTTTTTACTTTTTTCTTTTTTTTCCTCTTCTCTCTTTTTTCTTTTTGGAAGAAAAATTAGTTGCTAACGACCATAATAGTCGAGGGTTTAGGTAGAGCACGGTAAGGTGAAGGATCAATTAATAGAGGTCATAGCGACTCTAGAGGTTAAGGTCGGATAAGCACTAGTGGTGGCTAGGCTTGGGTTTTTGCCATCACCCAACAAGATACTCAAGCATCCAATGTTATGGTATGAGGTATTCTCCAAGTCTTTTCATATGATGTAAGGGTGTTATTTGGCTCCGGGGTGACCCATTCATTTATGTCCTCATATTTTGCTAAGAGATTTGATACAAGTCGATGCATACTAGAGTAGTCATTAATGGTATCGATACCTATGAGAGAATGTATGATAGATGATGTGGAGATTTTAAAGAAGATGATTTTCTTTTTAATGAAAGTAGAGTGTAGTAGCCTCTAACCCGGTATCGATCATTAAGGCAAGTAAGATGATGAGAAAAAGGGTGTGTAACTTATTTACCTTATGTGAAAGAGATTGATGATATCGTGATTAGTTTAGACTAAGTCTCAATCGTTAAGGAGTCTGCTAATGTATTTCTAAATTAATTACCTAGATTATGTGTAGATAGAGAAATAGAGTTTAATATTAATTACTTTTTAGCATCGAACTTATCTCTATACCTCCCTATCAGATTGTACTAGCTAAATTGAAAGAGTTAGAGGCTTAGTTTCAAGATTTAGTGGATAAAGGGTTTATCCGATCGTGCACTTATACATGGGTTGCTCGATTTTTGTCAAAAAGAAGGATAGGAGTTTAAGGTTATGCATAGACTACCATCGACCGAATAAAGTGATGGCCAATACTAAATATCCGTTGTCATGGATAGATAATTTATTTGATCAATTATAAGG
Source organism: Dovyalis caffra (assembly GCA_963924115.1). Classification (NCBI taxonomy): domain Eukaryota; kingdom Viridiplantae; phylum Streptophyta; class Magnoliopsida; order Malpighiales; family Salicaceae; genus Dovyalis; species Dovyalis caffra. The sequence continues at coordinate 13,499,527 of CAWUPB010001108.1, forward strand.
TATGAAGTATTTCTCGAAGATTGACTTGAGGCTTGGATACCATCAATTGAGAATTTAGAGGGAGCACATCCTCAAAATTACCTTCACAATGCGGTATAGCCATTATGAATTTTTGGTGATGTTGTTTAGGTTTACCATTGCTTTTACAACTTTTACGGATCTAATAAATTTGGTGTTTTGATGCCTCCTTGATAACTTTTTGATAGTATTTATTAATGATGTATTGGTGTATTTTAAGAATGAGATGGAGCATGAGAATTATCTAAGCCAATTACTATAGATATTAAGGGCTCGGGGATTATACGTAAAATTTTTGAAGTGTGAATTTTGGTCGGAGAATGTGGCATTCCTCTAACACGTTGTGTCCTAAGATGGGATTATGGTTGATTTGAAAAAGGTAGAGTAGTAAGCCATTTACGAAGACCTACTTCGGTGATGGAGATTTGAAGCTTTTTTGTTTTAGCCAGGTACTACCGAAGGTTTATGCAAGACATTCAAAGGATTGCAACGCTTTTAACTAAATTGACCTAAAAGAATATGGGGTTCTAGTTGTCGGATTAGTGTGAAGAGAGTTTTTAAGAGTTAAAGGCATGTTTGACCATGGCACCAATCCTCACCTTACCATTGGGTAGCGAGTGGAATTTTGATATTTTATAATTAGTCAAAAGTGAGGTTGGGATGTGTGTTAATGCAACATGGTAGGGTAGTAACTTATACTTTGAGACGAGTTGACGACTAAAAAAACATGAACAAAACTACTCTACACATGAATTAGAATTAGCGAGCAGTGCTTTTGGCTTTAAAGATTTAGAGATATTATCCGTATGGATAAACTTATGAAATCTATACAAATCATAAGAATTTTAAACATATATTTCATCTAAAGGATTTGAATTTGAGGCAAAGGAGATGGATGGAATTATTAAAGGATTACGATTGTACCATCTTGTTCCACTCAAGTAAGGCTAATGTGGTAGGCGATGTAGTGAGTATGAAGTCGGGAAAAAGTTTAGCCCATTTGTTGGAAGAGAAGTGGCCATTGACATCGAAATAAATGGATTATAAGATTCTAAAGTAGTGTTAGAGTTAGTGAGTCGGGTAATCTTTTGGCCCATATGGAGATTAGGCTAGTTTTAGTGGATTAGATTCGAGAGGTCGAAGGGAATGATGAAGAGATACAAGAAATTTTCACTAAGATGAAAGAAGGAAAAAGCCAAGGTTTTAGAGTTGATATTAGAGGCACTTTGTGGCTTTATTGAAGGTTATGAATGTCGAAGAATCCGAAGCTAAAAGAACAAATTTTTATAAAGGCTTATTGTACAACCAATTTAGTGGATCCCATTTATGTTAAGATGTATAAGAATCTCTGTGAGAGTTATTGATGGACTAGAATGAAGAAGAACATTATGGAATTTGTTTCACAATGCTTGACGTGTCGACAAGCAAAGTATGAGCACTAAAGATTGATAAGGATGGTTTAAGAATTGACACTACTAGAGTGGAAATGAGAAAGAGTTATAATGGAATTTGTAATAGATTTGCCTTAAAATTAAAGGGGTTATGACTCAATTTTGGTGAACATGGGTAAATTGACTAAGTTCGCTCATTTTCTACTAATAAGAACTACCTATGGGTATGCCTAATTATAGATTGATAGGATGTGTCCTTACATGATATTTTTGTCTCCATCATTTTAGATCGAGGCATTAAATTTAAATCTCGATTTTGGAGGAAGTTATAAGAGGCACTTGGTATGAAACTAGACTTCACTACGACATTTCAACCTTAAATAGATGGTTAGTTAGAAGTATAATTCGGAGCTTAGAGGATGTGATCCGGACATATGTGATGGATCTAGAAGGTAGTTGAGATCGTCATATTTCATTGATTGAGTTCTTATACAAAAATTATTATCACTCTTACATCACTATGGCACCGTATGAAGCATTATATGATTAGAAATGTAGATCACCAATATGTTGGGTGGATGCCACTAAAAAGGAACCCTTAGAGTTAGAATTAATTCAACTCACTACCAAGAAGGTGAAGTTGATTTAAGAATGCCTTAGGATTGCACATAGTTGATAGAAAAGTTATGTAGATCCTAAGAGGAGACATATAGAGTTTTAAATTAGTGACTTTGTATTTCTTTGAGTTTCTCTGGTGAAGGTAGTAATTCAATTTGGCAAGAAGGGAAAGATGAACCTAAGATATATTGAACCATTTGAAATTTTTTATCGAATTGAAGTAATGGCTTATGAATTGGCATTGTCACCATAATTCTCAAGTGTTCATATTTTCATACTAAGGAAGTATATATATGACCCATCCATGTACTAGAACCTTAAATGGTGGAATTAAGTCTTAACTTGTCATATGAGGAACAACTAGTGCCTATAACGGATTATCAAGTTAATAAGTTACGAAATAAAGAGATTGTGTCAATTAAGGTCATTCTTAGGAACTTGTATTTTGCCAATGATAGCTTAGTTAATTGATTTCTTTACATGATAATGTAATTAAATGAGTTAGTGTGAAAAGTTAGTCTTAAGATACAACAAATTATCTAACATAAGTTTAAGACACATTTTGCCAACTTAGGAAAAGTTAGGGTTTTTGTTTTGCTTTATATAATTTAATTGTGATTTTATTCTTTGGTGCCCATTTGATATGTTTATGCATTTATGATGTGTGAAATTTGTGTTGTTGTGGACTATAGAAGTCCATGTTGGTGTAGGTGCCAAAGATCCAACAATGTTTTGGATAGGTTTGAGTTATTGTATTATTACATCATTTATTTTAAAGAGAATAAAGAAATCTTTTTATTAATTCTTACGTTTTATGTTTATTAATTTAGTAGAATTAGATAGAAGTCCTTATGATATGCATTTGTAATAGTGATTGATCAAAAGATGTGAGACAAACACAAAATACACATTAATGACATCATTAAATGTCCTAAGTCGTATAATTTTCAAGAATGGATATTGAGTATATATGGATAGACTTGTGAGTGTTATGTTTATACTATATGGTAGTAATAGGAGATCTCACACTTACCGACATGATAATGCCAAAGTAAGCACTTATGTGATTATTGTTAGAGAACATATAACCGAACTTGACTCATCATGAGAACCTATTTGGTTTAGTCTATAGGAATCTCATACGAGATAAGTATAACAAGTCCTTATACTTGAAATCATTACGGTTATCTCACTAGAGGATTTATGTACTTTGACACTCGTTTTGATGGACCTAGTAAAGGGTTACACGTGGGCAACTCGTTAGGTGAACTAGGAATGTGATAGAGATAGGTGGATGACTAAAATTAGATATACCATTTCTTGTATACTAAAGGAATTATCACTTTGTGCTTCGATGAATATTTGCTCAAAAAATATATAGCCATAGTAGAAGTACACCAATAGAGCATAGTTGGCTTACTCTAAGAGCTAAAACATTTAGGAATCAAAGAAAACTAGTATGATCATAATTAAATAAGACAAATAACTAAGTTCGAGATCACATTGTGATAAGTTGCATGAAAACCGAATTGTATGATAACTATGGTCATGAAAGATAATTACGGATTAGTTAATCCTCTTAGACAATTGGATAGTCATGATGTCCGGTTAGAGGCCAATCTTAACTTATATTATCACTTTCCTCTTTTTTTTTAGGCTATCACCAAATTCCTTGATTAGATTTTTGTAAGAAACGATAAATAATTCAAAAAAGGTGGTTCTAACTTACTACTAATTTTGAACGCTTCTTTCGTAGTGCTTGGACTACATGGATTATCAATAGAGGTCAAAAACTTAGATGACTCTTTTCTATAAAGGTTTAAATCTATACTACAAAAGGTTATTATTACTTAAATCTATAATTCATGAATATATCATAGATGATTCAACGAGCATGATCTTGGGCCCTTTAGATGGTAAAACAATTTTGTTTTACTTCGCACCTCCATTGGATGTATGATCTTTCAATTAGTATCGGAGACCCCATTGATTGTATGATTTGTTAATTGTGATTAACCATATGAATTAGCTATGCCTAATTATAAATCTTATGTTTTTTATATTTATATGAATCTAAAACTAAAATTCGAGTTTACAATTCAATGAGAGTGCACGAGGTCGATGTTAGATGTTGGTGCTTCGGTGTATGAACACATCTCCCCGGTTGTGTATGGGGTGCGTGACAACCCCGGCAGCTCATGCACAAGGCACACAAAAACCTTGGTAGCTCACATACTGGGCATATGGTAGCCACTAGTAGCTCATGCCCTTGATGCGGGATAGGTCGAGCCCGTGTGTTAGGCCGTATGTTAGGCCACTTGCACAAAAGAATAAGGCCGAGCGCATATGTAAGGTAGTAGGCCAAGCGCTCGTGTGCTAGGTCACGGGTTAAATGCATGAAAAAGGCCTCTTGCCATAGGCGGGCATGCATTAGCGCACCAAGTCGAAGGCTTAGGCATCCAAGCCTGTAGGCCCTCGAGGCCCATAAGTCCCATATGCCTAAAGTGGTCCTAAAGCCAAAATATTTTTAAATTAAAATTTAGAGAAATTTTTATAAATTTATAAAATAAATAAAGCATAGATTTATAATTATGATTTGAATGAAATTTTGTTTCATTATTATGCTTTATATCAATGTGATTGAAGCATAGCTAAATCGTGTGAATGAGTCGACCTAGTTTATGGGAATGAATTTTGTAATTTTGGATAAATAGGGCATATACATCTTGCTTTCTCTATTAGACAATTGTATTTATCTACTCATCTTACTCCCTTCGAGTTTAACTTGAGGTTTTTTTATTTAAATAAATGAAAAAATAGAAGAGAGAAATTAGAATAGATGCGAAGAAGAAGCAAAGAAGTGAAGATAAATCTCGAAGAATTTGTAATAATTTTTCACTTAGGTATTTTCTCCACTAGTCTCTTTATACCTCGAGGGGGCTCGTATTAGAGATCCATTACTTTTCATCGGTGCTTGTGTCATGTATGAGATGTATGAATTTATAATGTGCAATTAATGTTAGTACGCATCTTAAGACTAACATGATTATTAACTAGTATGCATGGTAGGATGAGAATTACTAAATTGAAACCCTTCAAATTAAATATTAAGTTAAATGTCTTCAACGTTATAAGGAGGGTACTCTTTTCATCATTATTGACTTAATGAGATAACTCAAGGTCACTTCTTCCTCAAAGGAAATAAATCATGGTCCATGTAATGTCGTGAATGTTTGGTCTAACTTAAAATGAGTTTTTGACTTTTTTGAGATAACTCGAGATCCAATAAACTTGTAGGCAAAGATTGGTATTAACATAAGATGTGACATGACAAGGAGTTACCATGCTAATTAGATTAAGAATTGCATTGGATGCAATTGGTAAGGAGTTACCTATCTATTCCATTATGTGTGACTTGTTGAGATAACTCAAGGTTAATGCATATTAAAGATGGATCCTAACCCACTAAGGAAGACCAATCAAAAAGTCTTCTCAAGTCCTATGTATGATGGTTATAGAACTTGAAAAAAATAATAAGAACAAACACAGATTTTAATTTTTTAATTTATGCTTTGTTTTATTTATATAATTTAATTAACCAAATCATATAGTTTTCTATCAAGTCATGGTTGTTGCAACGTATGATTGGCAATACGTCGATGAGATCAATGATTAATGGGAGTAATACCTTAAATGACATAAACTTCCTTGATGGAAAAAGCAATAAGTGTAATGTCATCTAACATGGAAAAATGTTATATGCGATAGATGATGAGGAGAACAATGAAGGGGTGCAAAAGAAAAGTTGTAAAAGCACCCCTAGTATCTATGTTATTGAAGTGAAATTTTCTACTTCTAATCCCATATCATGGGTATTTGATATTGGATGTGGGATAGACATTTGGACAAATTTAAAAGGACTAAAAGAGGTAATAAAAACCACTTCGGGTGAGGTTGATCTACGCATAGGTAATGGTTTAAGAGTTAAACCAATAGTGGTAGGCCCTATGAGTTGGCACTACCATTTGGACTTGTGCTTATCCTCGAAACTATTATGATTCCTAGTATAACAAGGAATATCATTTCAATTTCTTGTTTCAATCAAGATGGTTTTTAATTTTTATTGAAAAAAAAAGTTTTCTATCGAGTCAAGGTTATTGTAAAGAATGACTTACAATATATTGATGAGATCGATGATCAATGAGAGTAATGCCTTAAATGGCATAAACTTCCTTATTGGAAAAATAAAAATGAGGAATGTCCTCTAATAGGGAAAAATTATCTATGTAATAGACGATGAGGAGAATAATGAAGGGGTGCAAAAAAGAGTTTTGAAAGCACTCCAAGTATTTATGTTACTGAAGTAAACTTTTGTACTTCTAGTTCTACATCATGGGTATTTGATACTAGATTGGGTGCACACATTTGCATAAATTTGAAAGCACTAAAAGAGGCAAGAAAAACCACTTTAGGTGCGATTTATCTACGCATGGGTAATGGTGAAGGATCATACATCCTATGGAGGTTCAAAATAAATAAAAACATTTCTCCGGGTAAGGGCCTAAGATTAAACTCGTTGAATTTACTAACCATATATGCATGAATATTAAGTTATAAATAAAGGATTACCTCTTGTAGTGCGGATCTAAATTCTTTTTTTTAAAAAACCATCCAAGTGTTCGACCGTTGTTGATGATCCATGCGATCTAAGTATCCATAAAGATGCACTCAAAATTAATAGGTTGCTAAATCTACCTTTTCCGATTTAGTATTTTCTATAGAAATGAATCTTGAGCAATTTTGCAACAACCTTAAAGGATAAGGAAATAGTATATTTTTCTAGGATTTATAAGAAAACTATTTTTTTCTTATTTTTCTCTCTTACCCGTGTGCCTTATTTTATTTTTATGGCTGGCCAAAATTATTCATTCCTCCATTTCCCTTATTTTTGGCTAAATACTCTCTCTCTCATCCTTATCCTTTATGCCACACCTCTCCTTTAATATATATAGGGGAAGAGTTTCGTTGTCCTCTAAGGACAAGGAGAGGGGTGCCATTAGGTCCCTTTCGGGACTTTTGGTTGTTATTTCCTTATCCTCCAATGATGAAGAGTTATTTTTATATGTGGAATTTTAATCATTATCTTTAAAAAATTCATCCTTATCTAATAAGGTTCAAGTTTATCCTCCCATCAAAATATTTTACGGCTTTCAATTAAACTTAATGGGAAAAAACTATTTTAGCCTAATTAGTTTACTTAGACTTGTGAAAATAAATAATATTAGATTATTTTAGGTAAGTCAACATTAGGAAATAATTTTTCAAAATACCTATTAACCTAAATTAGGAAAGCCATTTCAATTTAAGGTTATTTACTTTGAAATTTGGAACTAACTTCCAAATTAGAAAACCGATTTCTAAAATAGAAAAATTTCCATTTTAGAAAACTTTCCAATTAAAGAAACTTTTCATTTTAGAAAACTTTCTATTTAAAGAAACTTCACATTTTGGAAACCCTTTTCAAAAAAGAAAACTTTCATACCTAGAAACCTTTTTTCCAATATCTTTTTTTCTCACTTATAATGTGAATACTTAAACTTATGCATGTGACTCAATAGACTTCTAAATATGTTGGCAATGTATTAAGAACAAAAGGCTCCTCTTTTATCTTTTGATATAAAAATAAAGATTTACCTCTAGCAAGACATGATTATTACCTACTTCTCTAGGAGGATTACTTAATCCATTATTACCTTTGACGAGCATGGTTACCTAGCAATTCGAGTCCTCGTGTCAACTTATCACGAGTGTGATCTCGAACTTGGTTATTAGTTTTATTTGATTATGATCGTATAATTTTTCTTGATTTGTAAATGTCTTAGCTTAGGGTAAACCAATTATGCTCTTTTAGTGTAGTTTTAATATGGTCACAGATTTCTTGAGTAGACATTTATCGAAGTGCAATTGATAACTCCTTTAGCATATAAGGAATGACATGTTCTATCTTAGTTATACACCGGCGTCCATTGGATTCCTATTGCATCCAATGAATTGCCTATGTTTAACCTATTAATAGGTTCATCAAAATGAGTGTCAAAGTGCATAAGTCGTCCAATGAGATAACCATGACAACTTCAAGTCTAATAACCATTTGTAATCATCTCGTATGATATTTTCATAGATTAAAAAAAAATGGGTTCTCATGGCGAGTCAAGCCTAATGAAATATTTTCTAACATGAATCACCTAAGTGCTTGTTTTTGCATCAACAAGCCAATATGTGTGATATCTCCTAATGTTATCACATATCATGAGCATAGCACTCACAAGTCTATTCATACTTTGTCAATGTCCATTATTGATGATGCTACGACTTTGAATGTTTAATGATACCATTTATATGCATTAGTGTTTGTCTCACATCTTTTAATCAATCACTATTAGAATTGCATATCATAAGGACTTTTATCTAATTCTACCTGAACTTATCAATATGAAAATATATGAATTAATAGAATGACTTCTTTAGTAAAATAAATGATGCAATAATATATTAACTTGAGTCCATCCATACACAATTGGATCTTGGGCATCAACACTAATAATCTCTCAATTGCACTAAAGCCAACCAGCCATATCCCATAATCTCGATGATTGAGTAACATTCGGATGTTTTAGCTATGATAAAGGCTTAGTTTGGGGTTAGCTATGTTATCCTATTGTGGTCCTTTTCTATCCTTATGTTACCATAACCTTTTTATCTTTATAATTAAGTGATCGAATTATAGTACATACTTAAACCGTTGATGAGACCTTGGTTCCTTATCTTATGCTATAGACCACTTTCTTATCGGTTATTAAGCTATATGACATTGGAACCAAAATTTTTTTATTGTTCCATACTAAACCATTTAGTATCATGTCATTATAAATACCTTAGGAGACTCCTCAAATTCCAAGTAATCTATATCTATAGATCTTAACTCTTAGATTGTAGGTTTCTCTCACATTTCATCCTTGGGAAATTTTTTCTAGATTCCTTAATCTTTTGTTTACAACATGATATTATAGTCAAGGTATACTTTTATGTTGAATACCCATGGTTAATAGACTCATACTAACTTCTTATATACATAAGATTCATCTTCGTTTTTTATGAATAATCAAACTCTTTGATTATTCTATAAAACATCAACTTTTATTCCTAGAGGCATGCTTAAGTCCGTTGATGGACCTTAGCCTTTTACAAATATTATTTATAAGTTCTTGGGAACCATCAACGTATGTCAACTATAGATCCTTTTCATTTTCCTTTTATAGGAATCAATGTCTAACATTACCATTTCAAAAGTATTAGTTTCATCATCCCTTTTAGGGCTCCCATCATCATGTGTCAAGAAGAAAAGACCATATCCTTTTGTTTTGTGATAAATTTCTTTTAAACTTATGAAGTTCTTGCATTTTGTTTATGAGAGAGTTACAACACTTTGTAATCATTTTACTTTAGGATTGATTTATTTAAAGTGTCAATTTGTGAGTCGACTCAAATCTTATTGAGTTTGAATTTCCTCCCATCGTTGCAAACATCCATAAATTCCTTCCCAAGGTGTAACGCCCCGCCCTGATCATATTACTACTACCCAAGTAGAGTGCTTGGATGAAGCGCGTTATGCTTGACATACCCTAAACTTTAAGTAGTTCTCTTATGATATTTTTAAAAGTTTAACAACACATTACATATATAACTCCTTAAGATAAAATTTACATAACATAATTATATATTAACAAAACATCACGGCAATATTCGAATACTTACAAACTCCATACCCCAAATTTATAGACAAAATAAAAACTAATATATAGTGCCTCACATGAGCCAATTAGGAGGAGCCACTGCATCCATACCAACTTGTCTTTTTCCTATCACGACATAAAAATAACAATAGGGTGAGCCGAAGCTCGGTAAGTGGGGTGATGCACGTGATATGCAATGTTGTTTTAACTTCTCACCATACTCATAACTTTTAATCTCGGGTACCCTAGGTATTAGCCATTCTACTCTATTTATCATCCGGGTGGTCCACGGATCACCTTCTACTATAACGGAATTATTCCTCATTGTAACTATTGTTAGCGGGAATCCATCGTCTAACGAGTGCAAGCACACAACTTGATTTCATCTAGATGATCAAAGGATCATATTTTACTACAATAGAATTATCCCTCATTGTAACTACTATTAACGAGAATCTGTCATCCAATAATGCGAGCACACGACCTAGAAGTACTTGGATTACTAATAGCCATCTATTCCAGTTAGGTTATCAAACCTAGATATATAAACCATTTCTCAATCAATTGACTTGTCTTACACCACCCACTATGCACATGATACACGTGATGTGATGCATACCATATTGAATATATGCGAGCCATACGAGATTCAATTTCAACTATTATCATAGGTCCAACCCACACTCGGGTTTCGAGCATAACCTTACTCCCTTATCATCATGAAATATTTTCATAGATCTAACCCACACGGGGTCCCTCATGCTTTAACAATTCACACCAATCATCCTTACCTACTCCATATTACCAAACAATCATATCCCAACCAAGCATAACAATACTATCACATCAACACAACGCGAACTAACATAATTATGCCCCTTTTTATCATGTTTCCCCCTTGATAGAATGAAATAATGACATATGGTATTGGTTGAGTGATGGGTCTAATTATGTGTGTAAATACTTCTTTTTTCTTTTCTTTAGTAACTTAAATCGTTAAATTATTTATATTTTTGAGTTGCATAATTACTCGTATTTACATCAACTTTTAAATATATTAAAGTATACTTTTCTACCTTCATTTTATATCTATTTAAGCCTAATTAATCATTTATTACATTATCTTGGTGAAAGGAATCGAAACCGAATAAGTATGGAACAAAAGGGTGACTTTTAAGTGACCGAGTGAATTACACGGGCGGGGACACACCGTGTGAGAGGCCGTGTAACTCTCGACTTGAAGAAAACACATTTTTTCATTATAGGGGCAAGGACATGCTCGTGTGAGATGCTATGTAACCTTCCGCTTAAATTTTTATTCACGAAAACCCTAAAGTTTCATTTTTCTTCCTTCCTACTTCATGTTTATTCAAGTCCATATATGTCCCAATTTCACCAACCATGTTTTAGACCAACCAAATCCATTAGCCATGCCCATCCATACATGGATCTACTAGATACAAAACCATCAAAACTCACCAAATAATCACATAACTAACCATCACAATCAAACCATTGTCAATTATCAATCATGGAACAGACCTAACTAACATAATCAAGTCAACAAACACATCACAACATAAAACATAAGCTTAACCATTTATAATATCAATTTCCGACATAAAGCAATAAAGAAAACCCACTTACCTAGATAGATTAGCTTATGCTCTTTCCCTTAGCTTTTCCCCTCTTTTTCCTTTCCTTTCCTTTTCTTTCTTTTTCCTTCTCCTTTTTTCTTGCTATGACTTTCTCTCCCCTCCCCTTTTTTCTTTCTCAATTGGTTTTCTCTCTTGTTTGTGTAGCTATGGTTGCCTAAAATTTTTCACTCTTCCTTCTTGGGTGCTACGGTTTTTGCCCCAAAAAAATGACTAAGTTCAGCCTTTCCCACCCTTATAGACCTCACTTCTCCTCTTCTTAATTGATGTATTATGTGGAAAATTTTAATTAACAAGGTGTAAAGTAAGAGGAATTTGAAAAGTAAGGTGGCAGATTTGGAAGGTCAAAGTGATAAGTTAGCTTTGACTTCCATTAATGCATATGCTTAAGTGTCCTAACTAATTAGTTAGAGTAACTAACATCCTAACTAATCTTGTCCAAATAACTAAACCCATTTTCTTTCATGAAAATTCAGAAATTCCAATTTTTGTTTAAAATTCAAAAATTTCTTTTTCCTTAAAATTCTAGCAATGATACATTAAAGCTAGTTTATACTCGAATTGGCTATAACATTTTCTATATAGATCTAAAAATTACGAAACATTTCAGAGAGCTAGTAGACACATAGTTGAACAACATTTAATTTTTAAGTTTTACCCAAAAATCACTCTAAAGTCCTCAATTAAATCACACTAAAATTCAAGCGGAATATAGTCCTCAATACCGATTTTGCATATTTGATTTCTTCAATAATTAGATCATTAATCTCAAACATAATAACTTTAATTTAACATAAAACACACATTACAAGCATTAATTTCTCATGGTGAAATGAGAATTATACTCACTCTTAATAGACATATATATAGAATTATTCTAATACACATCGTGTTACGGATAAGGGTTTTTACGGGGGTTATACAAGGAACATAGTATGCTTACTAAGGAATAACACTTTGTTCTAATCATAAAATATTAACATCCTTGTCTTACTTTGGATGTCTCACAAGTTAACACTTTATTGGTTTTAGGCTTCATTATTATATTTGTCAAACCCTTTGACATTCATTTTACAACCTCTAATCTTAAGGAATGATTAATTCATTTTCTTTTCTTTTCCATATCTCATATGTAATAGATTTAATTGGAATCCTATTTATTTTAAAGGTTGTAACAATGAGTATTCATTTAAAATTAGGGATATCAATTCGACTCATTACAACCTAATCATGTGTAGCATGTGATGTTCGTAGAGAATCTCATTCTCTTCAGGTGATCTAAAATTTTAACATTCAAGTATTTATTTTCTTGATCTAATCGAGATGATTTATTAGTCTTGCTAGTTCGTCACATTACTTTTCAAGTCTTAAACTTTTAAATATTTAAATGCTTCGGACTTATATCTTATAACTACAATATCATCCATTATCATTAAAGGTTATGTGACAAACATGTTCTCCTCTTGCTTGGGTGAACATTGACGCATATACATCTCTATATATAAGGTCTTTATTAACTAGTAACTCTTTCTCCTTTTCAACTAGAAGGAGATCCATGTCTCTTGGCCAAGTAAACAAGTTTTCTTAGACATCATCTAATGATTCTAAATATGCTTTGCCTTTTATAGGAATTGGATCCATGTCTAACCAAGTAGGTTGGATATTGCATTTTTGCTTATATGACTAAGTTTAATGTTACTTATAAATTAATGTTTATTTAGATCATTTGAGTCTTCTAGTATTTATATTATACATCCGAGAGTTACAATTAAAACATATAATCATTATCAAGATATTTTCATAAAAACTCATCTTTAAAAATAACCATTATTCTTAAAAATGAAATACTTATTCAAAACAAGAAATGAAAATCGGATCTTTAGTCTCTATTAAAAGAATGATGATTAAGTCTTAGCACTTTTCTAAAAAGAAATTTAGATCTAGGCTACAAGAGATAATCCTTGATCCTTGCTTTAAATTCATGTATATACGATTAGTAGATTCAATAGATCAAGCTTGGGCCCTTAGATGGAGAAAAATTTTTATTTATTTTGTACCTCCATAGGATGCATGATCCTTGAATACATATCGGAGCCTCCATTGAATCTTTTATTATATGCTTGGTTGATTATGATTAACGGTATGAATTAGCTATGCTTAATTATAAATCTTATATTTTTGATATTTTATATAAAAATAATATTGAATTTAAGGTAAGAATGAAAAGGGGCACACGAGGTCGACGTTGGATGTTGACTCTCATGTGTAAGGTAGCCCTATTGACTACTGCATGCTAGGCGTACAACAAGCAAGCCTATGCACTATACATGTAGTAGGTAGGCCTACTAGCTTGCCGGGATGCACGTTAGGTGCCTAGGTTAGGTGCGCTAGGCCAAGCGAGTAAGCCAATGGCCGGGCACTTTCACGCTAAGTCGGTGGTCGTGGATAAATGTGCACTAGCACACAAACCCGAGGGTTTGGGTTTCAAAGCTCGTGAACCCTCAAAGGCCAAAAGCCCATAGGCCCAAAGTGGACCCAAAGCCTAAAAAGTTTCAAAATTATAAATTTAGAGATATTTTAATAAATTAATAAAATTTCCAAAACCATAGATTTATAATTGTTTTATGAATGAAATTTTCATTAGTATGTCGTGTATCAATGTGATTGAAGCTTGGGTGAATGGTATAGATGAGTCCACCTAGTTTCATGAGTGAATGCTTTTATTTTTTGGATAAATAGGACCAACGTGTCCTACTTTCTCTATTATTTTATCGTATTTCTCTTCTCATCTTACTTCCCTTGAATGTAACTTAAGGTTTCTTATTTCGGAAAAATGTAAAAATCGAAGATACGAATAAGAATAGATAGAAGGAGAAGAAGCTAAGTAATGAAGACATTCATGAAGAATTTATAATTATTTTTTAACTAGGAATTGACCCATAGTCTCCCTGTGGCTCGGTGGGGCTAATACTAGAAATCCATTACCATTTACCGATCCTTGAGTCATGCATGAGATGTATGAATGTGATGAGATCAATATGTTAGTATGCATGATTAGGAATGAAGTGATTATTGTTTAGTATGCATGATAGGATAAGACCAACCATATTAAATCCTTCAAACAACATATTAAGTTAATTTTTTTCCAATATTATGAGGCGAGAACTCTCTTAGTCATTGTTGGCTTGTTGAGATAACTTATGGTCGCTTCTTCCTCGAGGGAAACAAATCATGGGCCATGCGATGTCCTTAAACATTGAGTCTAAATTAAATGAGTTGTTAGCTTTATTGAGATAAATCAAGGTCTAATAAACTTATAAGTAAGGATTGGTATTCGCATAAGATGTGATAAACATAAGAGTTGTCATATCAATGGAATTAGGAATTAAATTAGATGTAATTGGTAAGGAGTTACCTACCTAATCGTTCATACATAGCTTGTTGAGATAACTCAAGGTTAATGCATGTTAGAGGATGGGATCCTAACCCACTAGGAAAATGAATCAAAAAGTTTTCTCGAGTCCTATATTGAAGGTTATAGAACTTGAAGAAAATAGTGAGAGGAAACATAGATGTTACTTCTCTAATTTATACTTTGTTTAGTTTTATGTAATTTAATTAACCAAACCATATATTTTTCTATCCTATCGGATTGCACGGTATGACTATGACTAACAACACATCGATAGGATTGATCATTAATAAAAGTAATGCCTTTAATGGTAAAATTTTTCCAATATCTTTGCTTCTCATTTATAATGTAAATACTTTAACTTATGCATGTGATTCAATAGGCTCCTAGATATGTTGGCAATAGATCAAGAAAAAAGACTCATCTTTTATCTCTTGATAAATAAATCAAGATTGCCCCACGATGAAGACATCATTACTACCCAATTCTCTAGGAGGATTAATTAATCCATTATTACCTTTCATGAGCATAGTTACCATACAATTCAATCCTCATGTCAACTTATGACACTATAATCTCAAACTTAGTTATTGATTATGATCACATAAGTTTTTATCAATTCCCAAATGTCTTAGCTCTTAGAGTAAAGCAACTATGTTCTATTGGGGTACTCTTACTCGTGATAACGGATTTCTCGAGCAAATATTTATCGAAGTGCAATATGATAACTCCTTTAGCATACAAGGAATGACATGTCTTATCTTAGTCATACACCTACCTCTATTGAATTTCTGGTCCACCTAACAAATCATCCACGAGCAACTATATTAATAGGTCCATCAAAATGAGTATGAAAATGCATAAGTTACGTAATGAGATAACCATGATGACTTTAAGTTAAATGACCATTTGTACCATCTAGTCTAAGATTCCTATAGACTAAAACCAAATGGGTTCTCATGGCAAGTCAAGCCTAATGAAATGTTCTCTAACACAAATCACCTAAGTTTTTGCTTTCGCATCAACATGCTAATAGGTGTGGGATCTCCTACTATCACATAGCATTAGCATAACACTCATAAGTCTATCCGCATTTTATCAATATCCATTCTGGATAATATTATGACTTGGGATGTTTAATGATATCATTTATATGCATTAGTGTTTGTCTCATATTTTTTGATCAATCACTATTGCAAATGCATATCATAATGACTTTTTATCCAATTCTATTGAATTTATCAACATGAAAATATGAAAACTAATAGAATGACTTCTTATTTAAAATAAATGATGCAATAATATATAACTTGAGCCCATCCAAATATGGTTGGATATTAGGCAATAACACTAACAATGCATGTGATGCACGTCTAGCACGCATGGCTCGGCACTCGCGCCTAGCCTGCACGCCTAGTGCATGATAGTCAATAGGGCTATTACACACATGAGCATCGATGTCCAATGTCGGACTTGTGTGCCCTTACTAATTTTGAACCAAAATTCAATTTCATAATTATATAAAATATCAAAAATATAAGATTTATAATCAAGCATAGCTAATTCATGCAATTAATCATAATTAAGAAATCATACAATCAAAGAATTAATAAAGGCTTTGATACCAATTAAAAGATCATGCATTCTATGGAGGTCCAAAATAAATAAAAATTTCCTTCATCTAAAGGCCTAAGATTAAGCCATTGAATCAATTAACCATACGAGCATGAATTTAAAGCAACAAATAAAAGATTACCTCTCATAGTACATATCCAAATTCTTTTATCGGAAAAGCCATCAAATTGTCCAACATCTATTGATGATCCATGTAGCCCTTATTGTTTCTTATAAAAATCAATCCTAGGTAATTTTACGACAACCTCAAAAAGAAGAAAAGAGTATAGATTGCTAGGGTTTTGGAGAAAACTATTTTCTCCTTTTTTTTCTTTTTTTCCATGTGTCCTATATGTTTTTAGTGGTCGATCAAATTTTCTCTCCCTTTCTAATCTTTTTCATAGTTGCCACACCTCTCTCTCTCCTTTATATTTATGGAAGAGTTTCTTTATTCTCTAAGGACAAGGAAAGGGGCGGCATTAAGTCCCCTTTAGAACTTTAGGTTTTTGCTTCCTTATCTTCGAGGATGAGGAGTTTTTTCTACATATGGACTTTTGATCATTATCTTCAAAACTTTCATTCTTATCTAATAAGGTTTATGTTTATCCTTCCACCAAAGTACCTTAAGGCTTTTAATTAAACCTAATGGTCCAAAACCATTTTAGCTCAAATAATTTAATTGGACTATCCAAATAAATAATCTTATATTATTTTAGGCGAGTCCATATTAGAAAATGATTTTTCAAAATACCCTTTAACCTAAATTAGGAAACTCATTTCCATTTTTGGTTATTTACTTCCAAATTTAAAACTAACTTCCAAATTAGGAAACTGATTTCTAAAATAAGATACTTTCATCTTTAGGAAATATCTTAATTAAGGAAACGTTCCATTTTAAGAAACTTCCAATTTAATGAAACTTTTCATTTTAAGAAACTTCCTATTTAAGGAAAATTTTCATCTTCAAAACCCTTTCATAATTGTAAACGTTTTACAATATTTTGGCTTCTCATTTATAATGTGAATACTTAAACTTATGCACGTGACTCAATAGGCTCCTAAATATATTGGAATTGTGTCAAGAATAAAAGAATCTTTTTTTATCTCTTGATACATAAATAAAGATTGGCCTCTAACAAGACATCACGACTATCCAATTTTCTAGGAGGATTTATTAATCCACTATTACCTTTCAATAGCATGGTTATCGTTCAATTCAATCCTCATGTCAACTTATCATAGTGTAATCTCAAACTTAGTTATAAGTCTTATTCAATTATCATCACACAAGTTTTTTTGTATTCCCAAATATCTTAGTTGTTAGAGTAAACCAATAATGCTCTATTGGTGTACTCGTATTGTTGCCATAGATTTCTTAAGAAAACATTTATTGAAGTGCAATATGATAGCTCCTTTAGCATACAAAGAATGGCATGTTCCGTGTTAGTCTTACACTTACCTCTATTAGATTCCTAGTGCACCCAATGAATCGTCCACGTCCAACCCTTTAATGGGTCCATCAAAACAAGTGTCAAATTGCATAAATCCTCTAATAAGACAATCATGATGACTTCAAGTCTCGGAACCTTTTGTACCCATCTCGTATGAGATTCCCATAGACTAAAACCAAATGGGTTCTCATGACAAGTCAAGTCTAGTGATATGTTCTCTAATATAAATCACGTAAGTGTTTGTTTTGCCATCATCATGCTAATAGGTGTGAGATCTCTTATCGCCATCATATAGCGTATGCTTATCACTCATAAGTCTATCCACATATAGTCAATGTTCATTCTTGACTATGCTATGACTTAGGATGTTTAATGATATTATTCATATGTATTAATGTTTATCTCACATCTTTTGATTAATCGCGATTACAAATGCATATCATAAGGATTTTATCTAATTCTATTGAATTTATCAAGATGAAACACAAGAATTAATAGAATAACTTCTTTATTATTGTTAAAATAAATGATACAATAATACATTAACTTAGGTCCATCCAAACATTGTTAGATCTTGGGCAACTACACTAACGAGCATCTATGATAGGCTAAATCTACGTGTATCGTGATAACCTACTACCATGTGATTTCATAGTGAAAAACTAAAGAGCCTCATATCAAGCTATTGAATTAAATAATCAAATATTCATGAATTAAAGCTATGAATAGAGAATTACCTCTTATAACATAGATTTAAACCTTCATAGAAAAGAGTCATCCAAGTGTCCGACCTCTATCGATAATCAACATAATCCAAACAGACTACAAAAAAAACACTCAAAATTAATAGAGTGTTAACTCCACCTTTTCTAACATGTTCAGTGTGTCTTATGAAAATCTAATCGGGGTATTACAACAACCCAAAGAGAGAAAGAAGAAAAGTGATATGCTAGTGTTAGGGAGAAAATAATTTTCTCTTTTTTATTTTGAGCTATATGCCCTTTTTTTATATGTGTAGAATTTTCTCTCCCCTAAAAATCACCTTCATGCTGCACCTCTCTCCCATATATTTAAAGGAGAGACCGAGAACAAAGAGGGGCAGCAACTAGTCCTAATTAGACTCTTAGTTGTTGCTTCCTAATCCTCTAAAGATTAAGAGTTATTTAACATATGGGCTTTTGATCTTTATCTTAAAATATTCATCTTTATCAAATAAGGTTCATATTTATCCTCTCACCAAAATATCTTTTAGGCTTTTAATTAAACTTATTGGCCCAATTAATTAATTTGGACTATCTAAATAAATTAAGTTAGATAATTTTAGCAGTGGTTGTATTAGGAAATAATTTCTCAAATTACCCTTAAATCTAAATTAAGAAACTCATTTTGATTTTAGGTTATTTACTTCTAAATTTGGAACTAATATCCAAATTAGGAAACTAATTTCTAAAATAAAAAACTTTTCATTTTAGGAAACTTTAATTTTAGGAATTTTTTCATTTTAGAAACTTTTCATTTTTGAAAACCATTTCCAACATTGGAAACTTTCATAATTGAAAACTTTTTCTAACATCTTTCCTTCCATTCAATCATGTGAATGCATAAACTTATATGCGTGACTTAATAGGCTCCTAGATATATTGACAACGTATGAAGAGTAAAAGTCATCTTTTTTATCTCTTGATACATAAGTCTAGATTGGCCACTAGCAAAGCATCCCGACTATCCAATTCTCAAGGAGGATTGATTAATTCACAATTATTGTTTATGAGTATGGCTACCATACAATTCCGTTCTCATGTCCATTTATCATAGTATGATCTCGAACTTGGTTTTAGTCTTGTTGGATTATCATCATATAAGGGTTTTTCAATCTCCAAATGTCTTAGCTTGTAGAGTAAACCAACTAGGCTTTGTTGGTATACTTCTAATATGGCTATAGATTTCTAGAGAAAACATTAATCAAAATGTAATGTTATAACTCTTTTAGCATATAACGAATGACATGTCCAATCTTAGTCATCTATCTTCCTCCATTAGATTTTTAGTGTACCCAACAAATCGTCCATGTATGACCCTTTCATGGGCCTATCAAAATGAGTGTCAAAGTCTATAAATCCTTCAAGTGAGATAACTATGATAACTTTAAGTTTGAGGACTAGTTGTACTCATCTCGTATAAGATTCCAATAGATAAAACCAAGTTGGTTCTCATTTTGAGTCAAGTCCGATGATATATTCTCTAACATAAATAATCCAAGTGCTTGCTTTGGAATCACCATGCCAATAAATGTGAGACCTCCTACTACTATCATATAGTATGAGCATAACACTAACATGTCTATATGCATATAGTCAATATCCATTCTTGACAATGGTATGACTTAGGACATTTAATGATATCATTTATGTGTATTATATTGGTCTCAAATCTTTTGATCAATCACTATTGTAGATGCATATCATAAGAACTTCTATATAATTTTGCTGAATTAACAAACATAAAATAAAAGAATTAATAGAAAGACTTTTTTATTACTTATAAAATAAATGATGTAATTATATAATAACTAAAATATATCTAAACATGGTTAGATCTCATGCACCCATAATAGCATTCTCCCACTTGTGCTAGAGCCAACAAACCATGTCCCTTAATCTTAATGATCGAGTAAGGGTCTCATATTTTAGCCGTGACTAAGGCTTCGTTAAAGGATCGACTATGTTGTCATTAGTATGGACCTTTTCTATCATTATGTCACTATGATTGATAATCTCTCTAATTATATGGTAGTGTCATAATACATGGTTGGACCATTGATGAGATCTCAATTCCTTAGGTTGTGTTATATCTCCATTGTTATCATAGTACAATACTATATGATCAACAATGCTAGGACCTATTTGTAGTCTAGACAGAAATTTATGATCCAAACAACTTCGTTAACTACTTTTGTAGCTTCAATATATTTAGCTTTGGTGGTTAAGTCGACCACTCGTTTCTTACTTGGAACTCTTCCATCTAACGACTCCACAATTTAATTAGAAAATGAATCGTGACTATAACTTGAAATCATCATGCTTAGTTTGAAAATTAACATCTATGAACCCTTTCACCACTAGTTCATCTCTTTCATAGACCAAGAAACCATCTTTTTTTCTTAAGTACTTAATAATGCTTTTAACAGACAATCCATTATTTTTCACCTAGATCCGCTTGATATCTAGTACATAAGCTCAAAGCATATGAGACATCAAACCACATACATAACATGGTATAAGTAATAAATTCTATGGTTGACGAGAAAGGAATATGACTCATCCTTTCTCTTTCATTTTATGTGTTAGGACGCTTAACCTTAGAATGTTTTATGCCATGTGACATTGAAATAAGTGCTCTCTTAGATTCTTTCAAACTAAACCTTTTTAGTATTTTATCAATGTACATGCTTTGGGAGAGTTTTAACATTCTTTATGATCTATCTCTCGTAGATCTTGATTCGTAGAATGTAAGTTGCCTCTTTCATGTCTTTTAGGGAGAAATTTTTGGATAACCAATATTTTATAGATTGCAATATGGTAGCACTGTTCCTAATAAGTAGTATATGATATACGTATAGAGTAAAAAAAACAATTGATCTCGCCACTAACCTTTTTTATACACAAGGTTCATCATCATTTCGTGAAAAGTCAAACTCCTTAATCATTTCATCAAAGCATTGATTCAAACTCATCGATGCTTGCTTAAGTCTATAAATGGATCTTTGTAAGAAAAGATTAAGCCCGGCTCGATACTAATTGAAGGATCACACATCATATAGAGGTGCGAATAAAACAAAAAGTTTTCTCCATCGAAAGGGCCTAAGATCATGTCATTGAATCAGCTAACTATATATTCATGAGTTAAAATGATGAATAGAGAATTACCTTTTATATCGTAGATTTAAACCTTTATATAGAAGAACCATCAAAGTATTCAGCCTCTATCGATAATTCACATAGTTCAAGCACCCACAAAAGAAGCACTTAAACTTGGTAGATCGCTAGCTCTACCTTTTCTTACTTGTTTAGTGTTTCTTATAGAAATATAATGAGGGTAATTTTTTCAATAACCTAAAGAGAGAGAGAAGAAAAGTGGTATGCTAGAGTTAAGGAGAAAACAATTTTCTCTTTCGTTTTATTTTGAGTCATGTGCCCCTTTTTATTTTTATGTGTGCCAAGTTTTCTCTCCCCCAAATCACCTTTATGCCGCACCTCTCTCCCACATATTAATAGGACTTCCTTATGTTCTAAGGAAAAAGAGGGGTGGTAACTAATCATTACAGGATAAGGAGTTATTTAACATATAGGCTTTTGATCTTTATCATTAAAACATTCATTCTTAACTAATAAGGTTCATGTTTATCCTCCCATTAAATACCTTTTAAGTTTTTCATTAAACCTATTAGCCCAAAACTATTTTAGCCCAATTAATTAATTTATACTATCAAAATAAATTAAGTTAGATAATTTTAGGAGGCCCATATTATGAAATAATTTTTTAAATTATCTTTAAACCTAAATTACGAAACTCATTTGCACTTTAGGATATTTACTTTACTTCCATATTTGGAACTAATTTCCAAATTAGAAAATTGATTTCTAAAATAGAAAACTTTTATTTTTGGATCGTTTCAAGAGACTTTTCATTTTCAAAAACCTTTCCCAAAATAAGAAGCTTTCATAATTAGAATTTTTTTCTAGCATGTTTCCTTCCATTCAATCATGTATATGTTTAAACTTATGTAGGTGACTCAATAGGCTCCAAGATTTGTTGGCAATGTATCAAAAGTTAAAGAACACCTCTTTTATCTCTTGATACATAAGCCAAGATTTACCCCTAGCAAGGTATCATGACTATCCAATTCGTAGGAGGATTCATTAATCCACAATTATCTTTTATGAGCATGGTTATCATATAATTCAATCCTTATGTCAACTTATCCCGAGTGTGATCTTGGACTTGGTTATTAGTCTTATTCGATTATGATCACACAAGTTTTTTTTTGAATTTCTAAATATCTTAGCTTGTAGAGTAAATCAACTATGCTTTATAAGTGTACTTTTGCTATGGCTATCAATTTCTTAAGTAAACATTCATCGAAGTGTAATGTGATAACACCTTTAGCATCTAAGGAATGATATATCCTATCTTATTCATTTATCTACCTCGATTACATTCCTAGTTCACCTAATGAATTGCCCTCATGTAACCCTTTACTAGGTTCATCCAAATGAGTGTCAAAGTACATAAATTCTCTAATGAGATAACCATGATGAGTTCAAGTCTAAGGACTAGTTGCACCCATATCATATGAGATTCCCATAAACTAAATCAAATGGGTTTCCACGGTGAGTCAAGTTTAATGATATATTTTCTAATAGAAATCACCTAAATGCATACTTTGACATCACATTCAAATTGGTGCTTTCGATGGCAAAGCCGGAACAACTAAGGGATATGATTGATTTTCCCTGAATCTATCCAGCAGAGAGGTCCATCAATGGTTCCATCAAATCACCGAACTCAAAATGATCTTCCACCTCTAGGGAGAATTCGTAAAACTCCATTTCCATTGACATTTGAATGGAGTTTTATGAGCTTAACACTTACAAGTTTATCAACATATAGTCAATGTCTATTCTTGACAATGATAAGACTTGTGTCATTTAATGATATCACTTTGTGCATTAGTTTTTGTCTCATATCTTTTGATCAATCACTATTATAAATATATATCATGAGGAATTCTATCTAATTCTATTGAATTAATAAACCTAAAACATAAGAATTGATAGAAAGACTTCTTTATTATTTATAACAAAAATGAAGCCATAATACAATAACTCAAACATATCCAAACATGGTTGGATCTTGGACACCTACACTAACATACTTTCATGGGATACCAAACTATTAAAGACATTGTAAAATTAAAAGGACACATGCTTTGGGAAAAATATTTTCATTTTATTCAAAACTAACTTTAAACATATTTTTCTTAGCCGTAAGGATGTTTACATTCAACATTTACCAAATAAAAATCATGCTATAACATGTAAACTTGAGCTAAACATATCCTATGATCTAAAATCCTAGATGAAAATACACCTTTCAAAAAATTCCAAAAGTGTACAACATGTACCATCTTCGCAATAGCCCAATCTTAAGCACGATTCATGATCACCTATAACACAAGACATAAAGAATGAGCTAATGCTTAGCAAGTGCAACCATGAATGATTTTGTTAAATCATGTTTTCACAAAGAAGTTCATTTTTCTCTTTCGGATATGCCCTATCAAATGTCTAATGCAATCTTTTTTCTAAAACCTTGATGAAAACCTAGAAACTAGATAACGTCTAGCTAACATTTAGGTATACACAAGATCATTCTCATTAGTAGCCTCTTTATGTTCATGGACATGAATTCTTTTTATTGCTTAAAACATGAACTATAAAAATCGATGCCATGCCATGCCATGAATACATGCTTTCAAAGCTCTTGTAACCAAATATCATCAATAAATTCAAGATAACATAACCGTGATAACGAGTCTCTACACATCAACCCAATTGAAGACAAGTTATAATTCACCTAGCCAACATATCAAACATGTCGAATTGCACCTTAAGATACAAAAAATTAGAATTTATTCGGGCATAACATGCAATAAAAAAAAATCAATATTTGGGCTGAATCACATGCCAAGCCATGCAAATTTCAATAGAATATGATAAAGAACAACAAGTAATTCATTTAACCACAAAATCACACAAAGTACAACCCATATTTTTCTAAAATTTACATGATAATTCTAGGCTTAGTGTTTAGTCCTAAGTCCACATACAATTAGGGCTACACCATTTCCATCCAATATACAAAAATATCAAAAATAAGCTCAACATATCAAGAATTCTTAAACCTAGGTCTCATAGTATAGTTTAATGAATTCCACTTACTTGATCTAGATATATGAGATTGGAAAATACTTCAATAAACCACAAGACACACTTCTTGTACTTGGTCTAGCCTTTAGCCAAAACTAGCATCAACTCACTTAGTTACAATGACTCTCACTCAAGGAACTCTTCCTTTTCTCTTATAGAATTTTCAAATGGCATAAAAAAGTCAAGTCATGGCTTACTCTATCTTTATACAGAGCCAGCCATGCTTTAGAAAAATGCTTATAATTCTAGAGGATGACATCTCCTTGGCTAATCACCTATGTAAGGCATGGTGGTGACACTTATATTCCCACTCAATCAAGGAAAAGGTAAGTCTCTCTCAAATATTTAATCTATGCTATGAAGTCCCTTAAATCAAGCATAAATCATAATTAATGTGTTCTTATGTGATTTTCATAATAAAGGGACTATTATATCACTACGTATGGCTAGGCATAAAATTAGTCAATGAAAATTTGATGTCATGATAGTTGCGGTATTTATTGATGTAAAATGGCATGTCTAAGCTTAATCATTTTAGACAAAATTTTCACATTGCATATAATAGAGCATGAAATTTGATAGCAAACATAAGTTAAAACATAAAATTCATCAATGAGAGCAACAAGTCTTAATGCTACAGTTTCATCAATAAGTTAAACTTGTCTTTATGCAATAGTTTCGATAGTGAATTGGTGCATCGAGATAATGCATTTTTCAACAATGAATTAGATATGTCTTAATGCATAACAAACATTAAGCATCAAAATCAAGTGCATTAATGAGGCATTAAGATAAGCACATATAAGCATGCATATGCAAGTTTTCAACGGTCTTGATCATTACATACTAGCTCCCGGGTTGGGGATGTTTCAAATGTGGTATTAGACTATGATTTATCGAGAAATTAAGAAAGCCACATATAAGATACATGAGTGGTGATCTTTGATAATCGGTAAGTATGTTTGATAACCGACTATTATGATTGCTCGGTGTATATATGCAATGAATATGAATGGCTTGATAATTTACTATGTGAAATTATTATGCTTGAATGTTATATGGATGGAATGTTATACGTAAGGATGTTATGAATGACGTAAATTAAGTTGTTTGCATGCATAAATTAAGAGAGAAAGAAATAATACATCCAAAATGATTGTTAATAATAACATAATGATAACCACGGCTCGACACGAGCACTAGCGGATCAAGAAGGAGAATTGATGTAGCCGTATAGATGGCAGCAAGAGATGATAGAACTATAGTAAGAAGGATAAGAGGAGTAATTATAGAGGATCTTGAAAATGAGTCGGTGTGGTTCAACTAAAGCATGGCCACCGTAGAGGGCTAAAATTATAGAACATTTCTAGAGTTTAATGCAAGGGAATTTAGAGGTGGTATGAATCCTAATATTGTAAAGAAATGGATTGCATCCATGGAAGTCATTTTCAAGTATTTGGCTCGATGAATGTTGATTGTCTAGCATGTATAACCTTTTTGTTAGTTGGGGATGCTCGTAACTAGTGGGAGATAATAAAAGGATCCCTTGAAGTGGCGAGGACTTACTTGGACTCGATTTAAGAAATTATTTAATGAGAAATAATTTCTCAAATACCATAAGGTCATGAAAGATCTAAGAGTTCCTCTAACTAGTACCGAGTGATATGATGGTGATGGAATATATCCATAGGTCTAACATGGTTATTGCTATCACACCTTTATTATAGAAAATGAGGAAAAGGAAGAAAAAGCATTTCCTTTGGGGAGTAAAAGCTGATATTAGGTGTTTTGTTTGGATGTCGATGAATACCTATAAAGATATGGTGAAAAAGGCAATTGGCATTAAGATTGATCAAAAGGAGTGGACTTGAGGATCAACCCCTAGTATAGGAAAAAGGGTGAGTAGGTTTGGTGGACAATTTGATAAAAATAAGTCGTTCACTTATAAATGGCATAGAGACAACTAAAAAAAAAAAGGCACTAGTGAGGCAACTAAGGATGGGTGAACAAGGTGCACTAAAGTGACCTAAATATGGCCGTTCACACATGAGAGATTGTTTGATTGGCATGGATGTAAGTTATTTTGGCCAAAAAATGAGACATTTGTCTAACAATTGTCCGAGGAAGAAATTAACTAAAGGACGTCGAGTCCACTAGATGGGTATGCATAATGAAGCAAGAGGAGATGAACAAGAAGGATGCTAATGTTATAGCTAGTAATATCCTAATCTCTAATCTTACTTTATGTGCATTGATAGATTAAAGTACTTGTACACTCATTTATTGCACGATCATTGTTAAGGCAACTAGGTATAACACTTGAAGTATTAGTTATTACATATGAAGTGGTGCTTCTTATCCGAAGAGTCACTAGAAACAAATGCTATGGTTAAGAAAGGTGAAATGAATATTGGAGATAATACCTTATATGCCGACCTCATGTTCTTGAGTATTCAAGGCTTTAATATTATCCTTGGCATGGATTACGTAGCAAAGAATGAAGCATCGATTGATTGTGTTACTTAAGAATGTGACATTTCATCCTTTGGATGAGAAACCTTTCAAGTTATAAGATAAAACACAAGTGAGACTCGTAGCACTAGTTTGACCCATGACGACTTAGAAAATAATAAAAAGTTGGTATGTGGGCTACCTAATAAATATGGTTGATACTGAAAAGGAAGGGAAGCCGAAATTAGAAGATATTGAGGTGGTTAAAGAATTCTTAAATATTTTCTTGAAAGTTTATCAAGCATACCTTCGAGAAGGGAGATTGATTTTGAAATTAAGTTAAAAACGAGAACAACACTTGTATCTAAGGCACCATAACGAATGGCCTCAATAGAATTATAGGAGCTTAAGACACATATATACGAACTACTAGACAAGGGCTACATTTGATACTACTATTCATCGTGGAGGGCACCATTGCAGTTCATAAAGAAAAAGGATGTGTCATTGTGATTATGTATAGATTATTGAGATTTGAATTGAGTGAACATTAAGAATAAGTATTCGTTCCCATGGATTGATGATCTATTTAATTAGTTAAGATGGTGCTTGGTGTTCCTTAATGTGCCTTATTATTTTGGGAGAAGGATGTGAAGAAAACTTGGATAAGTTTATTATTATGTTCCTTGATGATATCTTGATATACTCAATAAGTCATGAGGAACATATGGAGCACTTGAGGAAGACACTATAAACCTTACAAGAGTAGAAATTGTATGGTAAGCTTAAGAAGTGTGCATTTTGACTTGATTAGGTAGCATTCCTTGGACATGTGGTATCCAAGGATGAGGTTATGGTAGATACCGAGTAAAGTGTAGGCAATGTAGGAATATAAGTAGCTAAGGAATGTTTCGAAGTGAGGACATTCCTTTGAATGATCAGTTATTACATAAAGTTTTTAAAGAGATTTTCTAAATTAACCATGCCACTCACTCGATTGATGAGGAAGAATGCTAAATTTAAGTTGGATGATTAATGTAAGAGAAATTTCTAATAGCTAAAGTTTAAATTACTTATAGGACTCAATATTAGCTCTTCTAAAGGACAACAAAGATTTTGTAGTCTATACAAATGCTTCTTAAATTGGATTAGGAGTAGTCTTGAAGCAATATACATCTAGACGGTTAAAGGACTATGAAAAGAATTACCCCACTAATGATTTAGAATTGGTTATAGTTATCTTTACCTTAAAGATTTAGAGGCATTACTTGTATGGTGTTTGATGCAATATTTACATCGATCGAAGAGCCTTAAATACATCTTTACATAAAAGAGTTAAATATGAGCCAAAGAAAATGGCTTAAAGTACTTAACAATCGTATCATCATTTTTCATTATCATCCCGGTAAAGCGAAAGTTATGGCTCATGCTTTTAGAAGGAAGTCAATGGTAGCTTTACAGGTACAAATTGTATAGGACCTAGAGAAATTTTAATTTTAGAAAAAACTACGTAAAAGTGAAGGAAACTTCTTGGGCGTAATTATATTATAGCCAAATACCAAGCAAAGAATTAAAGAGGGACAGATCATGGGATCCGAAGCTAGATAAAGTTCAATAAAAAGTAGTTGAGGGAAAGACAATGGATTTTGCCTTGAATGATGAAAATGTTTGGCATTTATGATGATTATATATTCCTAATGTAAAGGAAATTTGAAAGAAATTCATGAAGGAAGCTCATGCCACACCCTATATAATCCACCTTAGTGGTACAAAGATATACCAAGATATCAAGGAGATTGGTGGAAAGGAATGAAATGTGATATTGTAAACTATATGGCAAGGTGTTTGATGTATGAACAACTTAAGGTTGAATGCTAATGACCCTTAAGATTATAGAGGCCAATAGATATTCCTACTTGGAAATGAGAACACATAATAATGGACTTTATATTTGGATTGCCAAGGTCGAACATGGAACATATAGCATATGGGTCATTGTGGGTCGATTAACTAAATTGGCTAACTTTCTAGTATCAAATCAATATATTTCATACAGTGGTACATAAAGTTATACTTAAAAGAGATTATAAGGTTGCATGGAATCCACGATATTGATTGTTTCGGATAGAGATCCACAGTTTACATCATGATTTTTGAAAAGATTGGATGAAGTGATAGGAACTAAATTGAGTTTGAGCACAACCTTTCACCCTCAAACCGATAGACAAACAAAGAAATTGAATCAAATATTAAAAGATATGTTATGCGTGTGTGTCCCGGATTAGTTAGTAAGTTAGAAAAAGTACCTATCATTGGTCGAATTTTCCTATAAAAATAGTTATCAAGAAATTATTTATAAGGCACCTTATGAAGCTTTATACGAAAGAAGATGCCAATCACAAATACATTGAGGTGATATAGGTGAATGGAAATTGCTAGAGCTAGAACTTATCTAGCAAATGGCTAACGTGCTAAAATAGTTTAGAGAAAGAATGAAATTGGTCCAAAGTCGATAGAAAAGCTACACGGATGTGAGAAAAAAAAAAGAATTGAAATTTGAAGTCAGCGATAAAATGTTTTTGAAAGTGTCTCTCATGAAAAGAGTGATAAGACTCAAAAGAAAAGAAAATATGAGTTCAAGGTTTATGGGACCATATGAAATGTTAGAGAGGATCGATGATCGATCTTATAGACTAGCCTTATCACCTTCTTTTTCTTCAATTCAAGATGTGTTTCATTATTTTTATGCTACGAAATATATCAAGGATCCAAGTCATGTATTAAGTAATGAGCCACTAGACCTCTAACCCGACATAAAGCACGAGGAAGGACAATTACAAATATTAGATTGAGAAGTTAAAAAGTTATAAAATAAAGAAGTCCCTTTAGTGAAAGTATTATGAAGGAATCATGAAGTAGAATAAGTAACTATGGAAAGAGAAGCTCGATATGCCAAGTTGTTTAACTTGGAATTTCAAGGATGAAATTCTTTATAAAGAGGGGAGGGTGAATAACCCAAGCCGTTATTAAATCAATTACAAGAGAAAAATATTTCATGGCCATGGAATTATTGTAAAGAGGTTGACAGAATACGATTATTCCTATAGAAAAGTAAATTTTTATGCAAAATAAATATTTTGAGCAATTTAAATGTTCTTGAAAAATGTTCTATTTACATAGAATATTTGCTAGAGGGGTGTTAGATTATTGGATGCCATTGGATGAATTTTCTATTATTCAATGATTATTTTATTTGAACTTTCCAATACATGAAGAGTGATTTTTAGGCAAATTAATTATTTGGAGAATTTTAGATGTGTTTAAAAATTATTCAATGGGCATTGAAAAATCAATTAAGAGGTGTAGGAATATTCCATGAACTTAGATGAATTTTTGCATGCATAGAGAATATTTTCTATAGGAATAACTATATTTTTACACAATGTAATTAATTTGAGAGCTTAAATAAGTGTATAAAAATTATGATAATGGTGAATAAATTCTTATAGGTGATTTTTGAATTTATTATGAAAAAAATTAATTTTTAGAAAGGTGTAGAATAAATTTGATAAAAGTACGAACCTAATTGCATAGAATTAGGGACCCAATAGCATAAAATTGAAAGTTTGAATTTTTAAATTAAATTTGGAATGAACTTTAGGAAGTGAAAAATTGTTAGAAAACTTTTAATGGAAGGACCTAAAGGAATCAATTAAATAATTAGAGGACTTGTAGATGAGTAATTGACGAAAAGTTTAATGAAATAAGGGACTAAAATTAAATAAATTTGGGAGATATTTTTCTCCCCCGTTATAGCCACTCTCACTCAATTATTTTAGTGTATTTAATGCAAGTACAAATGGATGGTTAAAGTTTAAGTAGAATGGTTAGATGGAGGGTTAGAAATTAAAGGAAGAATGGAGGGCTACAAATTAAAAGGAGGATGGAGAGCTAAAGATTAACCCCAATGAAGAGATAAGATTAAAAAATAGATCAAGGACCAAGATCAAACCAAAAGCGAGGGTGGAGATGGAGTCAATGAAGGAAAAAATCTAACTAATTCTACCTATAAATATGGGTGGTAGATAAATAGAAAAATGGTGGGAAAAATAGGAAAATACAAGAGGAAGTCTTGCAAATTTTCCATAGAATTCCACTTAGATTTTCATCCAAACACTTATAAACACCTTAAAACATCTATTTAAGTACAGAAATCTACTTAGAACATCAAAAATCCCAAGGACCTATTAATTGGGCTGATATTTAGGACTTGTTTGTCATAGTTTCGCTTTTGCGGCTAGAACCATACCTAGTAATGACATAGAAAAGACATAGTGCCTCATTTATTTGTGTTCATTGTACTCTAAATATAAGTAAACGACGATAATATTCTCTCCCTACTAGGTCCTAGGTCGGGGTGTTACGGGACATACGACTCGATCCTTAGTCGGTTTATCATAAGGTGATCTTGATCTTAGTTTAAAGTCTTTTTTTATTAACATAAGTTTTCTTCAATTCTCAAATTTTGTAACTCTAAACCAACTATGCTCTATTGAGATACTATTACTCGTGGCCATAGATTCCTTATGTAGATATTTATCAAAGTGCAATGTGATAACTCCATTAGCAAAAAAGGAATGACATATCCTATTTTAGTCACCCACCTATCTCCATTAGATTCTTAATGCACCTAACAAATCATCCATTTGTAGCAATTGAATGAGCCTATCGAAATAAGTGTCAAAGTACATAAATCTTTTAATGAAATAACCGTGATGACTTTAAGTCAAAGGATTAGTTGTCCTCATCTTGTATGAGATTCCGAGACTAAACAAAATGGGTACTCGTATGAGATAACACCGATGATCTTGGGCACCTACACTAAACATTTTGGCCAAATTAATTACTAGTTAATTTGAATGATCGAAATAAAATGAGCCAAGTATTTTAGTGAAGCCCATATTAGAAAAGATTTTTTCAAAATTACACTTCACCTAAATTAGGAAACTAATTTTATTTTTAGTTTATCGACTTTAAAATTTGAAACCGAAATTCAAATTAGAAAAGCTGATTTCTAAAATAAGAAACTTTCTATTTTAGGAAAGTTTTTCCAAAATAGGAAACTTGCAAAAATAGGAAATTTTTAATTTTTGAAAACCGTTTGCAAAATAGGAAAATTTTAAAAACTAGAAACCTTTTCTTGAATCTTTGCTTTTCTTTTATTAAGTGAATGTTCAAACTTATACGTATGACTCAATACACTTATAGATATGTTGGCAATGTATCAAGAATGAAAGATACCTCTTTTATCTATGGATATTCTTCATACATAAACCAAGATAGGCTTCTAGTAAGATATCATGACTACCTAGTTTTTTAAAAGGATTAATTAATCCATAATTACCTTTCACGAGCATAGTTATAATACAATTAAGCCTTTATGTCAATTTCTCATAGTGAATCTCGAACTTCGTATATAGTACGTTTGATAATGATCATACAATTTTTCTTCGTTTCTTAAATGTCTTTGCTTTAAGGTAAACAAATTATGCCCTATTTGTATACTCCCACTATGGTCATAGATTCCTTGGTTAGACATTCATCGAAGAATAATATGATAACTCTTTTAGTATAAAAGAAATGACATGTTCTATCTTAGTCATCCTTCTATATCCATTACATTTTTAGTGTACCCAACAAATTGCCCATATGCGAGTCTTGATGGAGCCTATTCAAACGAGTGTCGAAGTACATCAATCCTCTAATGAGACAACTATGATCACTTTAAGGCAAAGGATAGTTATACCTATCTTATATAAAATTTCTATAGAATAAACAAAATGAGTTCTCATGGCAAGTCGCATCTAGTGATATGTTCTCCAATACTAATGACCTAAGTGCTTGTTTTGTCATCACCATGCCAATAGGTGTAAGATCTCAAATTACCATCTTTTAGAAAGAGCATAGCCTCACAAGTCTTATTGCAAATAGTCAATGTCAATTCTTGATAATGCTATGATTTTAAAAATTTAATGATATTATTTAAATATATCAATGTTCGTCTAACATCAATTCATTAGTCATTAACGTAATGCATATCATATGGACTTCATTCTAATTTCATCAAAAGACTTAACTAGAGATTACATAAGCTCAAGGAGAAAGACATTTCATCATACTTTGCAGAAGAAGATAAGGACCATTACATTGAGGTCAATTCTTCTTCAACTTCATGAGTGTGATGTAGGAGCATCCACACATCCACCTCTCATTTGGTCGAAAGTTTAGCTCTTTAAAGTGGTCAAAAATTTTAGCCCTATATATATCTATTTCATTTCTTTTTTTTATTTGGGTTAGTTTTAATATTAAGGGCTTGGGGTAATTAATTAGTCCTCATATGAATTTAAGGTTTCCTACTTAATTATGGAATGGTTGCATATGGCCTAGTTGGATGATTAAACCTTATGAAATATGGATCCTTATTTCTTAGGGATTCCTTATTTATTTATGACTCTATGTAATATGTAAACCCATATTTAATTAGACTAAATTAAATAACTCCTAATTGAATATGAATGGCATAAGTCTAAGTCTAGTTAGAAAAAATAGTCTATTTAGGAAAACAATTCTATTTTGGCAAAAGAGACCATTCGGCTAATGAGACAAAGATTCATCCCGGTCGACTCTTTAGGTCTTTATGTGAGTTTTTTGAAACACACCTAGTGCTTCATTTTTTCTATTCTTGGATGAATTCTTAAATAAAAATTGACATTTTTCTCTAGGATTTTTTCGTCTCTCATTTGCTTAGACTAGCTAAGACATCTTAAAAATAGCCTTAGAATGATCGACTAAGGAGGGCTTAGATAAACAATTATGCTAGGTGGACTCTTGGAAAATGTATCTTGTGACACTATAAGAAAATTGTCAACTATCAATGAATATTAGTGAAAGATTACAGTTTTTCACTAAATAGAAATAGATTAGTAAGTAAACTATAAATGTTATTGAGACGGGGTTTTAGCTATGAAACTTAGATGGACTAGCGATGGATTACAAGTGGTAGATTATAAGTGGACTCGTGTCCATCTTTTAATATGGAAACCAAATATTTATTGGTATATTAGAGATGGTTTAGTAAGGGAATTATGTAGGAAATCTACGATGAAATCTTAATTCCATCACTATTTTAGGTTTTAGTATTTAGTGATGAAATTTTCATTAGAAATTTTATATTTTCTTCACAAATTAGTGATTAAAATTCCATCACTAAATTTTGAAAACAAAAAAGTGGACTCATAAAATTCAATAAAAGCAATAAACACTTATGTCCGTTGTTAATCTGGTTATGGGATTGCATCAATCACTAACTTAAATCCCTAAATCCTAGATCCCCTTTTTTCTTCCTCTATTTTTTTCTCCATCTCCCTCTCCTCCTCTCGTCACCAAAAAAAACCACCAAACCCTACTCATCCACATCCTAGCAATCCTTACCCACTCTAAAATCCTTTTTCCCTAGAAAGACTCCAATTTCCTCCCTCCTCTCTATCTCTTCCATATCCTTCCCAATTTCTAAATGTAAGTTCTCTCTCTCTCTCTCTCTCTCTCATAAAAATTTATATTTTACAATTGTTAATTTAATTTTGATTAATTGGTTGAATTTAATTGTTAATTGGTTTATTAGTTTGTTAATTTGTTTTGTTTTTATAATTATTGAGTTAATTTGATTAATCGATTGAATTCAAATGTTAATTGGTTGATTAGTTTGTTAATTTGTTAATATTTAGGTTAAATTATTTATTAAATGTTATTTAAATTTTAATTAGGTTAGAATAATATTTAATTAAGTAAATTTGATTTAGGTTTAAATTAATTAATTTATTGATTAGTTTGTTAATTTTTTATTTCGAGTTAATTGTTAGGCTAATTTCTTAATTCATTATTATTTGAAATTTAATTAGGTTTGAATTATGGTTTATTTACTTTGGTTAATTTTAATTAGGGTTAAATTAATTATGTTAATTTTTAATAATTGGTTTAATTTATTTTTATATGTACTTCAATTAATTAATTAATTAATAATAAGAATTTAATTAGCTTTGAATTACATTTATTCAAGTTAACTTCATTTAAGTTTAAATTAATTAGGTTACTTTTGATTAACTTGTTTTTTATTTTAATTTTACTTAGATTACAAATTGTTAATTATTTGTTATTTAAAATCTAAATAGGTTTGAATTACATTTAATTAAGCTAATTTGATTTAGGTTTAAATTAATTAGGTTAATTTTGATTAATTTTTTCATATTTAATTTTATTTATATTAAAATTTGTTAATTAATTGTTATTTAAAATTTTATTAGGTTTGAATTAGGATTAATTTTAACTAGGTTAATATGAATTATGATCAATTTTTATTAATTTATTGATGTTTGATTTTATTTATATTGTAATTTGTTAGTTAAATTTAGTTATGTTTCAATTATAGTTAATTTAATTTTTTATTGTTGAAGTGTGTTGAGATATCGGTGTAGGTGCCTAGGATCCAACCTTATTTTGATGGTTTGATGTATTGTGTCATTGCATTTATATATCAATAAAAGAAGTCTTTCTATTAACTATTATTGTTTATAATTTGATAGAATTTGATGAAAGTCCATATGATGTTTATTGCATTAACGATTAATTGAAAGATGTTCGATGGATATAATGCATTTAAATGATATCATTAAAGGTACTAAGTCGTAGGATTGTCATGAATGGTTATTGACTATATGTCATAAAACTTTTGAGTGCTATGCTCTAGTTATAAGATAGTTTTATGAGATATCACACTTGTTGACATAGTGATGCAAAAGCAAGCACTGAGGTAATTAATAGTAGAGAAAATATCACTAGATGTGACTCGTCATGCGAAACCATATGGTTTGGTCCATAGAAATCTCGTATGAGATAGGTACAACTAGTGCTTTAACTTGAAATCATCACGGTTATCATATTAAATGATTTATGTACTTTGACACTCGTTTGGATGGGCAAAGTCAAGAGCTGCATGTGAACGATTTGTTAGTCGCACTAGGAATCTAATGGAACTAGGTTGACGACCGAAATAGGATATATCACTCCTTATATGCTAATGGAGTTATCACACCATAGTTCGATGAATGTCTACTCAAGAAATTTATGGCCATAGTGGGAGCATTCAATTGAGCATAGTTGGTTTACTTTAGAGCTAAGACATTTGAGAATCAAGGATGACTTGTGTGATCATAATCAAACGAGATAATAAACCAATTTCGAGATCATGCTTGTGATAAATTAACATAAGGACTGAATTGTATGGTTACCATCCTTATGAAAGTTAATTGCAAATTAATTAATCCTCCAAGAGAATTGAGTAGCCATGATGCCTTACTAGAGGCCAATATTTATTTATGTGTCAAAAGATAAAAGAAATGTTTTTTTTTTTGAAATATTGACAACATATTTTGAAGCATATTGTGTCACATGCATAAGTATAAATATTCACGGAATAAAAAAAAACCATAAATTTTTTTGAACAAGTTGCTTGTTTTAAAAATTTTCCTTTTCCGGAAAAAGTTTCATAAAATGGAAAGTTTTCTATATTGAAAAAAGTTTCCTCTATTGGAAAAGTTTCTTAAATTGAAAAGTTTTCTAAATTGAAAAGTTTCCTAACTTAGGAATCAATTTTTCTAATTTGGAAGTTGCTTCTTAATATGGGCCTCATTAAAATACTTGACCCAATTTATTTGGGTGGTCTAAATGAATAGGTAATTAATTAGGCCTTAAGAGTTTAAGCCGAGTAGACTTAATTTAAAAGCGTAAAGGGTATTTTGGTGGAAGGATGAATTTGAGTAATATTAGATAAGGCTTAGGTCCAAGATAAGGCTTAAGTCTAGGTAGGGCCCAAAGCCCAAATGTCTAAAAATTTAAAATTTAGAGAAATTTTAATATTTTTTATTAAATGATAAATACTATTAGATTTATAACTATGTAAAATTCAAATATGTTTCATTTCCTTTTATGCTATTTATTAATGTGATTGACGTGAGGGTGAATGGTATGGATACGTCGATCAAGTTTTTAAGAATGTATGTGTGTAATTTTTTTGTTAAATACGAGTTACAAGTCCTACCTTCTCTACCATTTTGATCTATTTCTCTTCTTATCTTATCATTTTTTAATGCAACTATAGGTTTCTTATTCAAGAATTGTAAAACTAGAATATAGCATCTTAAAATAGATGTAAAGAGAAAAAAAACTAAAAAGAGAAGACAATCCTTAATATATTATAATAATTTTTCCTAGGTATTTTACCCACTAGTTTCCTTTTTGCTTGCGGAGACTAGTAGAAGAAATTGATTACCATTCAAAAGTCATTAAGTCATATATAAGATCGATGCGATTGCACTCCAATATAAATGAGTATGTGTTTGATAGTATGCATGATAACATTAATGGAATTGAAATCTAGTATACATGCTAGAATCAAATTGATGAGATCACACCATGTTAAATCCTTTAATTAAATATCAATTTATATGCCTTCCAACATTATAAGGAGAGAACTTTCTTGGTTGTTTGTTGACATGTTGAGATACATCAATGTCACTTCTTCCTCGACAAAATCAAATCATGGGTCATACGATTTTCCTGTACATTGAGTCCAACTTGAGATTAGTTGTTAGGTTTGTTCGGATAACTTAAGACATATCAAATTTTTAGGCAAAGATTAGTATTCATATAAGAAGTGAGAAGAAAAAGAATTGTCATTGCAATGAGGTTAGGGATTGCATTGGATGCAATTAGTAAAAAGTTACCCAATCCTTTATGTATGACTTATTGAGGTAACTTAAGGTTAATACAGATTAGATGATGAGATCCTAACCCATTAAGGAAAATAAATTGAAATGTTTTCTCGAGTCCTATAGGAAAGATTATTGAACTTAAAGAAATTAGTGGGAGAAAACATAGATTTACTTCTTAATTTATGCTTTGTTTTTATTAATATAATTTAATTAACCAAATCATAAGTTTTCTTTTCTAATAAAGGTTATTGTATAATATGACTAGTAATATATGAATATGATCTATGATTAATGAAAGTATTTCCTTGAATTTCACAAACTTCATTGACTAAAAAATTAATAGAAAGAATATCCTTTAATATTGGAAAATACTTACTACAATAGAGGATAAAAAGTACGTTGAAGAGATGCAAAAGAAGAGTTCTAAAAATACTTTAGCTATTTGAGTTATTGAAGTAAGTTTTATACTTCTAGGCCCACATCATGAGTATTTTATATAGGATATGGTGCACACATTTGTACAAATGTGCAAGCACTAAAAAAATAGAAAAAGACTACTTCAAGAGAGAGTGACTCGTACGTGGGCAATGGTTCAAGAGTTGTACCACTAGTGATAGACACCTATCAGCTTAGCACTACCATCTAGCTTGTGCTTACACTCCGAAATAGTTATTATATTCTTAGTATAACTAGGAATATCATTTTAATTTCTTGTTTGGATCTCGATTGTTTTTCATTTTTATTTATGAACAAAGGTTTTTCTTTTTATTAATCCGATGTTTCATATGGAAATCCTAAAATTAATAATGGTTTATATGTTTTGAACATGGACACGCATATTTATAACATAAATACCAAAAGAATCAAAACAAATGATCTAAACAAAACATATCTATGCCATTATTGACTTGGCCATATAAATGTGAATCGCATATCCAAACTACATAAAAAAGAATATCGAGAATCATTTGATTATGAATCTTATGATGTATGTGAATCTTATCTACTTAACAAAATGACAAAATCCCATTTTAGTAGAAAAGCTACAAGGGTTGCTGATTTGTTAGGCCATATACATAGTGATGTATGTGGACCCATGTCACCTTGACAAAATGAAAAAAATCTTATTTTAGTAGAAAAGTCTGAAAGTGGTTGTCGATTTGTTAGGCCTTATACATAGTGAGGTATATGGACCCATGTCCGCCCAAGTAAGAGTAGGATATGCTTATTTCATAACATTTACCTTTGATAGTTCACATTTTGATTATGTATATTTAGTAAGACATAAATCTTATGCATTTTAAAAGTTCAAAGAATTTATACTTGAATTTGAGAAACAAACCGGCAAAGTATTAAGGCACTTCAATCGGATCGAGGTGATGAATACATAACTAATAAATTTTTAGATTACCTAAAGGAGAATAAGATTGTCTCTCAATGGACTCCATCTAGAACACCACAAATGAACGAGTGCATTTGAAAGGAGGAATGAGATGTTATTAGAAAGTGTTCGATCTATGATGAGTCTAACTAATATCCGCATTTTGGTTTAGAGATATGCATTCCTTACTATAACCCATATTTTTTAATAGGATTCCATCAAATTTTATTGATTAAATCCTATGTGAGATATGAAAAGCATAGAAAGAATATTTATCTTTCCTTAAGATTTAGGATTTTGAAGCATATGTCAAATGTTTGAATCAAGGCAAGTTAGAGCCCAAATGAGTAAAATACAAATTTATGAGATATCCAAAGAAACAAATCAATGTTTCTTTTTCTACCACTAGAACAAAATGTTTTCTATGACTAAGCATGTTGTGCTATATGAGAAGGAATTTATAGATGCTAAAAATAGTTAGAGGAAACTTGAGTTGAATGAGATTTGAGTAGACTCATAAATTAACACTCCACTAGTGGAACCCCTAGTAGAAATATTACAAAGTGTTGTAACTACCCCAAATATAGATATATAAGAACTTCATAAGTAAAAACAAGTTTGTCCAGAGTTAAAAAGATATGATTTTCTTGTCTCGACACGTGGTGATGTGTATCTTATATAAGATGACAAAACTAATACCTATAAAGAAGCAATATTAGACATTAACTCCCATATATGGCAAATAGATGACAAAACTATTTTCTTTTAGGGAAAATTGAATAATGATGTGTAATTGAAAGACCCTAATGGTTATGTCACCAAAGAACATGAAAATCAGATTTATAATTGCAAAAGTCCATTTATGGTCTTGTGTATGCTTCTACAAATTACAATCGATGTTTGATGAAATACTTAATGGGTTTGACATTTTTAAAAATACAAAGGTGAACATAGTGTACATAAAAGGTTAGTAGGAGCTTAGTAATCTTTATTGTTCTATACAAAGACTACAAACTATTTATTAACCATAACACTATTATGTTACGATTTATAAAAGATTGGTTGTCTAAGAGCTATTACATGAAACAAATGCATGAGGCAACTTATATTTTAGGAATCAAGATCTATAGAGATAGATCACGTAGATTGTTAGAGTTGTCTAAAGCATGTACATTGACAAAATACTAAATAGGATGAGTATAAAAGAATTCAAAAGAGGACTTATTCCAATTTCAAAAGCATAAAACTCTCTAAGGTTGAGTGTCCTAACACACAACACAAAAGGAAGAGGAAGGATGGCATTCCCTACATATCAACCATTTGATCTATTATATATGCCATGTTATATACATGGTTTGATGTCTCATATGTTTTGACCATATGCGGTAGATATCAAACTGATCTTGTTTAAAAAAAAAATTGATTTTTGTAAAGAGCATTCTTAAGCACTTAAGAAGAACTAAGAATGTTTTAAATTAGTTGTAAAAGGGTTCACAATTCTAGTTTTTAAATTGACCATGACAATTTAAGTCACGATCAGGATTCATTTTCCTATTAAATGATGGTGTTGTTAGCTAAAAAATTTCCAAGCAAGAAATAGTAACCGACTAAACAATCAAGGCTACATATGTTGCTATCGTAGAAACATGACTAAATAATCTATCCGGATTTACAAATATATGTTTGGACTAAAGTTAATCTTAGCATTATTGATCCAATAGTATTGTATTGTGAAACAACAAAGCTATAACACAAGCTAAGGAACTAAGGTGTCATCAATAGTTCAAGCATGTATTATGACATTACCACTTGATTAGAGAGATTATCTATCATGAGGATATAAGGATAGAAAATATCCACACTAATGACAACATATCTAACCCCTTGATTAAGCCTTTTGTCACAGTAGAAATATGAGACCCTCATGATGTAATGTCCAGATACTCGCTAAAATAGAAATATAATAAAAAATTTAATATTAAAACCGTGTGAAAAAGAAATATATATATATATATATATATATATATATATATATATATATATATATATATATATTTTAGAATGAGAAATAATTACTAGAAATTAAAAGAATATTTAGAATGGTCAAAATAGTTTTTTCATGCTTAAAGAATATTTTAGTGATTTTTCGATACATGAATAGTAGTTATTGTATGAGAAAATTAATGAAAGCATGTTGTTGGTGTATGAAAAATATTTTGTTTGTTTAGAATAATTTTTAGAAGGGTTTTAGATTATTTTATATGATTTTATGAATTTTTCTACATATGGTGAATATTTCATTGAATTTTCTAAATGTAGGAATAATGTTTTTAACAATTTTTACAACTGATTTTTCAACTCTTTTAACTCTATCAAAGCCATTCTATAAGGTGTAATGTAAACATAAGCTATTTCAAATAGCAACTCAATAGTAAATTCAACATCTTTGTCCGGTGGCAATCCCAACAATTTTATTGAAAACACATCTTTAAACTCATTCACAACGGGTATATCTTCAAGTTTAACTCCCATCTTTCTAGTGCCAATCACATGTGTGCTAGATATGCTTTACAACCTCCCTAAATCCACTTATATGCTTTAATTATCGTACTAAACATATAGGCATAATTTTTATGTTCCCCTAAAAAAATTATCCTTGTTTGATTTGGCAATGCAAATTCAACTTCTTTGGTAAAATAATTCACAATTGCATAATTCTTTGTTAGCTAATCCATATCCAAAATGATGTCAAAATCATGGAATGGCATGAGCAATAAATCCACGAGACAACTCAATGTCACCAATTTGTACCACAAAATCTCGACAAATGTTATTAACCTCAACTCTCCTAAGTGAGTGCTAGCATACAAGTTGTAATCTAGAGGTTTAACATATTTATGGATTCGTGACGCAAACATTAGTGTTATGAATGAATGCATGACTTAGATCGATTAAAACACAAGCTTTAACATTAGAAACAAGTAATTTACCTATCACTACTTTTGGTTTAATGATCACTTCTTATCAAGGAATAGCATATACTAGAGCTTGAGCTTGGGGTCGGTTACTCTATGCATCGGATCTAGCCACACTTTATGTCACATTGGTGTTTCCCTATCTACCTCGACCTCTACCTTGTTGATAAGGCACATTATTTGTTCTCGATCCTTGTGTAGTTAGTTTAGAGCCAATTCCAGTTACTTCATTTTGCTTAGGACAATCTTGGATTATATGATCCAAAGCTCTATATTGAAAACATCCATCCGTTAGTCTCCAACATTCACCCTCATATCATCTTCCGTAATGCTCATAAATTGATCTCTAATCAAAAGAACCTCATCCTCTACCCATGTGGCTTCCACTCCATGTTTTCTTAGTTCCCGAATAATAACTTTAAACTTTACAAAGCTAAATTTAGATTAACTAGGGGCACTATATTCTTTCTTTTTTCCTAAAGAACTAACACTCTTAATTATCTTACTCAACCTCTCATCTCAAATAGCTATAGCCCTTAGTTTTGCATAACTTTCGAATCACCGAGATGAGATCTTACTTCGGATTACATAAGTCAAGCCTTCTTTAAATTTTTGGCACTTGTCCTTTTTGGTAGTAACCATGTATGATGCATAATGAGAAAACTAATTAAATTGTATCTCATAATCTTCTACCGACATGTTATTCTATTTCAAGTTTAGAAATTCTTTTTGCTTGTCATCTCGATAAATCTCAAGCATGTAATTATGTCTAAATTCTTGAGTGCACTTTATCATGTTCAATACCTTTTTGGTTCTCTTTAACCATTTATCAACTTTCAATAGATCTATAGACCCTCAAAAGTCAACTACTTTATACTTTCTCGGTTTGTCATACCTCCATTATCTTGGTTTATTTTTAGGATCATGTAGTTCCTTTATATTTTCAGGATGTAATGCATATTGATGATGAATTTATGGTCCAAACAGAGCTATGGATTCTTCCACATGTGCTGAGAAGCAACAAAGGCTTCTATAGAATGTTGGTCGACTACTCCCTCTCTACAGTGCATCATGGTTGAGATTATGATCACTGAATTCTTCCATCCTTTACATGTGAAATTATATCATGTCATGTACATTTATGCAATAGTATACAAGTATATATACCCATATGAATCCTATCCCGGCTTTAATAACAAAAATATAATATCCTAAACTTATTTACATATCCTAGTCAATTAAACATACATTGGAGTTAACATTATTCTTTTCACATAATCAAGGTATAGCTGATACAAGCAAAACCCATTTATAAAACCTTTATTTATTCCTTATCATGTCACATTTACATCATCTAGGATTATATACAATAAAAATTCTCATTATAATATAAATGCTTGTCATGATGAAAGAGAAGAGAGAGAGGTTGCCAATCGACTTATTATTCATAATAGTTGATTAGTAGCAAAAGTGATAAACTCTAACTTCATGCCTTCTTAGTACTTAAAATGAAATTGTAATTTTAATGAGATGCTACTCAATGGGAGATAATCATCATTGATACCATAACACACATTCATATCATTAAATAAGAGCATATAAATAAGTCATACGAGTCCATGCATCATCATGTTACATGTATCCTTTTTCTTATTGATTATGACCT
Organism: Dovyalis caffra; assembly: GCA_963924115.1. Lineage (NCBI taxonomy): Eukaryota > Viridiplantae > Streptophyta > Magnoliopsida > Malpighiales > Salicaceae > Dovyalis > Dovyalis caffra. The sequence goes on from CAWUPB010001108.1 coordinate 13,543,767, forward strand.
AAACACATCAAGTTTTCCCCTAAGAAGATGTAACTTGAAACATGTAAACTTGTATTAAAAGGATCCGCATCCTATAAAAATATGGATTAGAATAAAAATTTTCTTCATCTAAGGCTTTCAAGATCAAGTCATTGAATCAACTAATTATACATGCATGAATTAAAAGTGTGACTAAAAGATTACCTCTTGTAGCATAGATTTAGCCATTATAGAAAAAGGAGTTATCCAAGTATCTAGCCTCTATCGGTAATCCTCACAACTTAAGCACCCACAAAGGAAGCCATAAAGATCATAGGGTGCTAGCTCCAATCCTTCTATACGAGTTAAATTTTCTTTAGAAATTAAATCAAGATTTGTACATCAACTATTAGCTTTTTAAGGAAGGATACGACAACTATAACTTTTAAGAGAGAAACATTTTCTCTTTTTTCTTTTTTATGTTTTAATGGTTATATATCCCTACTTGCCACCTCTCTTACTATTATTTATATAAGGGACAACATCTTTGTAATTCAAGTACAAGGAGTTCCAACGTGGGTGGGTTTTTTTATCTTATTCTTATAAACCTTGAGCCTTATCCAAAAAAGCTCAAGTTTATCCTCCCACTAAAATATCTTACGGACTTTTAAATTAAGCATATTGGCCTAAACTCTTTTGACCTAATTAATTACCAATTAATTTGGATCTGTCCAAATAAATTAAAACATATACTTTTAGGAAGCCCACATTAGGAAATAATATCTTAAATTACCCTTAAACTTAAATTAGGAAACTAATTTTCTTTTTAGGTATCTTACTTTCAAGTTTAAAACTAATTTTGTAATTAGAAAACTGATTTTTAAAATAAAAAAATTTTTATTTTAAGAAACTTTTTTAATCTTGAAGCTCTTCATTTTCGAAAACGTTTTTCCAAAATAGAAAACTTTCCAATATTAGAAACCTTTTCCAAAATCTATACTTCTCTTTTACTATGTGAATGCTTAAACTTATGTATGTGACTCAATGGGCTCCTAGATATGTTGATAATGTATTAAGAATAAAAGACACTTCTTTTATCTCTTGATACATAAATCAAGATTAGGCTATAGTAAAGCATCATGATTACCAAATTCTCTAGAAGGTTTAATTGATCCATAATTACCTTTCACGGGTATGGTTATCATACAATTCGAGTCCTCATGTTAATTTATCATAGTGTGATCTCAAATACGATTTATATATATTTGATTATGATCACAAAAAATTTTTTTATTCCTAAATGTCTTAGCTCTAGAGTAAATTAATTATTCTCTAGTGGTACACTCCCACTATGGCCATAGATTTCTTAAGCGAGACATTTATCCAAATATAATGTGATAAGTCTTTTAACATACAAAGAATGACATATCCTATCTTAGTCATTCCCCATCTCCATTAGATTTCTACCGTACTTAATGAATTGCTTATATACAACTCTTTATCGAGCCCATCTCATATGAGATTTCCATAGAATAAACTAAATGGGTTCTCATGATGAGTCATGTCTAATGATATGTTCTCTAACATTAATTACCCAATTGCTTGTTTTAACATTGTCATGCCAATAGGTGTGAGATCTCTTACTATTATACTTATAGCATAAGCATAACACTCACAAGTCTTACTACATATAGTTAATGTTCATTCTTGATAATGCTATGACTTAAGACATTTAATGATATCATTTAAGTGCATTAATATTTATCTCACATCTTTTGATCAATCATTAATGTAATGCATACCATATGGACTTCTATCTAATTCTATCGAAATATAAACAACAAGAATTAATAAAAAGACTTCTTTTATTAATTAAATAAAGAATACAATATTACGAGTAAGTTAAACTATTCAAATAAGGTTGGATCTTAGATACCTACACTAACACTCTTCTACTAGCACTAGAGCTAACTTGCTATATCTCTTATGTTGGATGATTGAGCGAGAGGTCTCATATTTTAGTTATGATAGAGGTTTAGTCAAGGGGTTAGCTATGTTATCATCACTATGGACCTTTTCTATCCTTATATTACCATAGCTAATAATCTCTCCAATCGGATGTAGCATCGTAGTACATGCCTGGATCATTGATGAAACCTTGCTTCCTTAGCTTATGTTATGGCTCCATTCGTTGTTACGAGTATAATACTATTGGATCAACAACACTAAGAATAACTTGTAGTTCATATAGAAATTTATGAATCCGGATAGCTTCTTTAGCTACTTCTACGATTGTAATATATTCACCCTTAATTGTTGAGTCGTTACTATTTCTCACTTGGAATTTTTTTCAGCTAACGGTCCCACTATTTAATTGAAGAATGAATACTAGTTGTGACTTAAAGTTATCATGGTCGGTTTGAAAACTAGCATCCATAAACCTTTTCATCACCAGTTTATCTCCTCTATAGACCAAGAAAACATCCCTAGTTCTTCTCGAAGCACTTAAGAATGCTCTATATAGTAATATAGTGTTTTTCACTCGGATCAACTTGATATCTACTACATATGCTCAAAGCATATAAGACATCAAACTTCATACACAACATGGCATTTATAATAGATCCTATGGCTAACATGTAGGGAATGTGATTGATCTTTTCTCTTTCATTTTATATGTCAAAACACTCGACTTTGGAGATTTTTATGCCATGTGATTTGGAATAAATTCTCTCTTGGATTCTTTCATACTAAATCTCTTTAGTATTTTATCATTATACGTGTTTTGGGAGAGTCCTAACATTCTGCGTGATCTATCTCTATAGATCTTAATTCTTAGAAAGTAAGTTCGCCTCTCCCATGTCTTTCATGGAGAAATTTTTGAATAACTAACCTCTTATAGATTGCAACATGATAGTGTTATTACCAATAAATAGTATGTTATCAACGTATAGCATAATAAAGACAATTGAGCTCCAATTAACCTTTTTGTATATACAAGGTTCATTTTCATTTTATAAAAAGTCAAACTCTTTGATTGTTCATCAAAATATTGATTCCAACTCTTAGATGTTTGCTTAAGTCTATAAAGAAAATTTGTAATTTATAAATCTTATTTACGAGTCATTAGGTGACAAAACCATTAGGTTGTATCATATACACATCCACATTCAATTTTTCATTAAAGAAAATGGTTTTGGCATCCATCAACTATATCTCATAATCATGATTTGTAGTAATTACGAGCATATTTCGAATGAATTTAACGATTATTACTAGTGAAAAAGTTTCATCATAATTAATACCTTATTTCTAACGATACCCTTTTGTCACCAATCTAGCTTTATACATATGTATATTTCTATTTATGTCAATTTTTCTCTTAAAGACCCACTTACACCCAATAAGCTTGACACCTTCAAGTGGATCAACTAAAGCCTATACTTAGTTAGTGTACATGGATTCCATTTTGGATTGCATGGCTTCATGCCAATTTTCGAGTCAATGTCTAGCATTGCTTCTTCATAGGTATTAGGTTCGTCATCATGTATACTAGACACATCTCTATGTGTAGAGATACAAAGGCCAATTTTTCCGGCTCTCGATGAATCCTCTTAGACCTTTAAAGTTCTTATGTATCGGTTTATGGGACAGTTACAACATTTTATAACCTATCTACTTGGGGTTCCTCTAGTGGAGTGTCAATTTATGAGTCTTTTCAAATCTCATCGAATTCAATTTTCCTCCTAATAATTCTAGCATCTATAAATTCTTTCTCAAGGAATACAACATGTCTAGCCATTAACACCATTTGTTGATGTCCCATAAATTTACACTTTGTTGATTTGGGCTCTAACTTATCTCTCGTCCAAACTTTGACATATGCTTCATAATCCCAAATCTGAAAGAAACATTTGTATTCTTTTCTTTCCATATCTCATATTAAGTCCGATCAATAGAATTTTTTGGAACCCTATTCAAAGTAAATATTACGAGTAAGGAGTGCATATCTCAAAAATGAAATAAAGATATCGGTTTGACTCATCATGGACCGAGACCATATCTAACAACATCATGTTCCTCTTTTTAGACACACCATTCATTTGTTGTGTTCTAGGTGGAGTCCATTAAGACAGAATCCCATTCTCTTTTAAATGATATAAAAATTTCATTCTTAATTATTCTCTACCTCGTTTTAATCAAAGTGCCTTAATACTTTTACTTATTTGTTTCTCGACTTTAAACCTAAATTCTTTAAACTTTTCAAATGCTTTAAATTTATGTCTCATCAAATACATATAACTAAAACATGATCTATCATCGGTAAAGATTATGAAATAATCATATCATCCTCTTGTCGGTAAAGATTATGAAATAATCATATCATCCTCTTGTTTGGGTGGACATGGGCCTATATACATCACTATGTATAAAGCTTAACAAATCAGCAACTCTTTCATAGAAAACATCATTTTTATAAAAGGAACAACCTTTATTCTTAAATAAAAATAAAAAACCCTCTTAGTCCAAATAAAAAATAGAAATGATATTCCTAGTTGTACTAGGAATGTAATAACGATTTCGAGTGTTAGTATAAGCCTATATAGTAGTGCTAACTCATAAGTGTCTATCACTAATGGTACAACTCTTGAACCATGACTCACATATAGGTCAACCTCCCTTAAAGTAATTTTTCGTACTTCTTTCAGTCCTTTCACATTTGTACAAATATGTGCATCATATCCACTATTAAATACCCATGATGTGGGATTAGAAGTAGAAAAATTCACTTCAATAACATAAATACTTAAGTTATTTTTAGAACTCTTCTTTTACGCCTATTCAAGGTACTCTTTATCCTCTATCGTATAGAGCATTTTTCCATGTTAGAAAACATTCCTCTTATTCATTTTCTAGTTGAGAAAATTTATGCCACTCAAGGCATTATCGTTATTAATCATCAATCGTATTGATGCATTGTTACTTATACTATGCAACGACTTTAATAGAATAGAAAAGCATACGATTTAGTTAATTGAATTGCATAAATAAAACAAAGCATAAATTAAAAAGTAAAGTCTATCTTCTCTCTCATTATTTTCTTCAAGTTCTATAACCTTCAATATATGACTCAAGAAAAATTTTTGATTCGTTTTCTTTAGTGAGTGAGGATTCTATCCTCTTACATACATTAACCTTGAGTTATCTCAACAAGTCATACATGAAGGATTAGGTAGGTAACTTCTTACCATAGCATGAGTATAACACTTACAAGTCTTACCACATATAGTCAATGTTCATTCTTGACAATGCTATGACTTGAAACATTTAATGTATCATTTAAATGCATTAATTTTTATCTCATATCTTTTGATCAATTATTAATACAATGCATATCATATGAACTTCTATCTAATTCTATAAAAATATAAATAACAAGAATTAATAGAAAGAATTTTTTTATTAATTACCAATACTGCAATAAGTCAAACCATCCAAACAAGATTGGATCTTGGGCACCTACCATAACATATTTCTAGCTATCTCTTATAAATTATATTTGACCCATTGGGTTCATATAACTTGTATTTGTGAATACCTAAACATGCCATTCATAACCTTAACCCTTTAATCTTGTATGCATCATAGATGTCTCATATAACATATAATTGTGCCTATCATCATACATAAGTCATATCATGAATCATATATAAGCATTGATTCACCATATCATTTAGAGACATATCATTAATATCAAGTATCAAACAAAGAAACATGGTATCAAACAATCATTAAGTATTTCAAATATATCCCCTTATAAAAATGGAGTCTTGTGTCACTCTTCAACGTGCCGGATCTTGTACCTCGCGCTCATCGTGGTCTAAAACATATATAGATCATCTCATAAGTCTTTTTATCATACATGAACTTCAAAAACTCATAAAAAGTGAAAATATGAAATTTTGATCAACCAAACCCTTTTGGTAGCAACACCTTTCCTAACACTTTTAGCCCTTATTCTCAAAATATAAATCCAAATGACCTAACTCTAATTTTTTTATGGGACTAGACTCATAATACTATAAATAAGCTCCAAATTCCAAGCACATATTTTATGACAATATTGTGTAGTCAGCCCTCATGTAGAATTTTTTGCCCAATAACGCAACGACTAGATGGTGAGAGACGAGAGAAAAATGTACTTGTTCTTTTTATCTAAAATTTGATAGATTACTAAATCAGATCATAATCTATAACTTTAATTTTTTGAAAAAAAAAACTCAAATTCTAACTTTTAAATACCAAAAATTGCAATTCAAAATTAAGGTAGAATAAGAACTTAACAAAAATCATAAAATACCTCACCTTTCTTCAAGATTAATCAAGAACTTGACTCAATTCCTCTAAATCAAATCTTTCCCTTGATTTCTTCTTACTTTAAGATGGCTTTAGGTTGGTTTTGGTTGCTAGCTAGGTTTCTTTCATGATTTCTCACTTGCTTTTGATTTTTTTTCTATCTAGATTTTCACTCCTTTCTTGCCTTTCTCTTCAACTAGACATGAACAACTCAAGTCATCTCTCTCTCTCTCTCTCTCTCTCTCTCTCTCTCGACACACACACATACACACACACACACACTCGAGGGTGGGTGGCCATGGTGAAGGAAATTATAAAAAAAAAATTGATTTTGGAATAGTGTATGGAATTCGGGATAGGTTTAAATAGATATTTTGGTAAATTTTATAATAAATATCTCAACCAAGTCTAATTTGACACTTAACTCCCTTGACCACTATATATATTTCTTAAACCCCTCTAACATGTCATATATATATATATATATATATATCAATTTATATTAATGTGTGTCTTTATGTTTGCATGTATGTATGAATAGTAAAGCTTTTCGGGATAGTGATATTACATTCCCTCTCTCACTACCATTACCATTAGCAACCAACCCAAAATTATCCCTCTCTCGGTTACGCCTCACTAACCAACCCATCAACAAATGAAACTCACTATGGTAGCCATAACCCAAACCTAAACTTAAGTCATCCAACGCTCTATTTCTTGCTATAATTTACATTAATTTGCTAGTCACTATTATCCACCCTCTTTGATTCAAACATAGACTCGATAACTCGTAGACTATATTTTCCTCACTCCCCAACATATCGTCTAAAAAGAAACTTCCCATTGCCTTCCTCTTTCCTTCTCCTTCTACTAGCCAAAACAACCTCACCACTATCCGAACTTCCCTAGCCTTTTGCCATCACTATTTTCTTTAGTCATCACTAATCAAACCATTAACAAACCCTCAAATCGATCTCTCTCCTACTGCTAGCCATGTCAATGATCTCCTTAAATGCTAACCACTTCATCATTGTTTCTCAAATCCTTGTCAATAGCTAGCCCCTCTCTCACCACCAATCTACTAGCCTAACGAGTTTCACCAATCTTCTAGTTAGCCTCTAAAAAACAAAAATTTTAATAACACAAACACAATTTGAAATGGGAAGAAGAAGAAGGAATGGTTAGTGTTTTCTTAATTCGATTAAGGATTTTTTTTTAGTTGGCTTGGGTTTTTTAATTGGGTTAGGGTTTTTTAATTGGATTTTAGGAATTTTTTTTTTAGTTCGGTTTGGAGATTGTTTTAATTGGGTTACGGAGGGAGTGATTGACATGTAGCTTATTATTGGATAGTCCATAGACCACATGGAATCCTACGTGACAAAGTTAGCTATATTTTCATGCTTCATCACACACCATGTTAGCTTTGGTTGGAATTTAAGCTAAAAAAATTCACTCGTAATAGTATGGTTACTAGAAGCATAGTTCATGACCTTTCGTCTAAAATTGAAAGAACAAGCTAATATGATTAAAAAGTGTAAAGTTTATAATTTTCTCATATATTAACCCAAAATAAAAATATTATGTAATATGTCAAGCCATTAATCATTTTTTTTATGAAAAGTAATAACGAGTAAATGAAATTAAATTAAATTAAATTAAAGATAATAATATATAAAACTAAAAAAAAAATCACAAAACCATAACTCAACCAGATTAAATTTTAAAACACACAAATATATATATATATATATATATATATATATAAGCATGAATTTGGATCCCTTTTAAATATATCAAAAATTACAAAATATATCAAGTTCTAATTTTTTTTCAATTATACTTTTTCAATCAATACATTTTAATCCATAATCATCCAAATCTCATCTTAACCACATGATTGGTATGAAAAATATATTAATCAATTAAGTAATCATATAATATAATAAAATTTGGATGATGATTAAATTAAAAATCGAAGATACGGGGATGTAGTTTCCTAAATTAGAAGTTTAGGGGTGAAAAATTAATTAAACAACAATAAAGAAGTGGGTGTTAGTGTAGATGCCCAAGATCCAACCATGTTTGAATGGGCTTTAGTTAATGTATTATTGCATCATTTATTTTAATAAATAATAAAGAAGTCATTCTATTAATTCTTGTGTTTCATGTTGATAAATTCAATAAAATTAAATAAAAGTCCTTATGATATGCATTTACAATAGTGATTGATCGAAAGCTTTAAGATAAATACTAATGCATATAAACGGTATCATTAAACGTCCCAAGTTGTGGCATTGCTAAGAATGAAAATTAACTATATATGGATAGACTTGTGAGTGCTATGCTCATGCTATATGATAGTAGGAGGAGATCTCACACTTATTAGCATAATTATGCCAAAGCAAGCACTTAGGTGATTTATGTTAGAGATCATATCACTCGAACTTGACTCGCCATGAGAATCCATTTGGTTATAGCCTATAGAAATCTCATACAAGATGGGTACAAATGGTCCTTAAAATTGAAGTCATTATGATTGTCTCATTAGAGGACTTATGCACATTGACACTCGTTCGATAGCCCCATTAATGGGTTGCACATGGGCGATTCAATGAGTGCACTAGAAATCTAATGAAGGTAGGTGTATAACTAAGATAGGATATATCAGTCATTGTATACTAAAGGAGTTATCACATTGCATATCACTAAATGTATGCTTGAGAAATTTGTGAAAATAGTAGAGTACACCAATAGAACATAATTGGTTTACTCTAAGAGCTAAGACATTTGGGAATCGAAGAAAACTTATGTGATTATAATCAAAGAGGACTAAATTATATGGTAACCGTAGCGCCCCCATCTCCCTTACCAATTATGTAAAAGGCGTGGCTAGGTGTGTTATAGTTTAGAGACTAAGTCTCAAATTTACTCTCATTTTTACATAGCCAATAAATAATAACATATAAAATATAAAGTACCTACAATAACATTAATAAAGATAATTACAAAAGGTCACAAAGTATTTGTGGTGTGTTCACCTCTTAATAAACACCATATCCTTTAAGTACAAGCAAAAGTGTATCCTATATTTTAATTCGGATACCCTAGGTATTAGCAAGCCTACTCTATTCTCATTCCTCGGTTATTACCAAATCACCTACTACTAGTAATGAAATTATCTCTCATTGTAGCACAAGATTAGCGAAATTATCCATCGCCTAATGGTGTATTCAATTAATAGAGTACACACATAGCTTCATTGCTAATACCCATTTAATTCAATTAGGTTACCAAACCTATCCAATTTTCAAACCAAGTCGGTTACCAAACCTCATCGTTTCTTGGCTCGGTTTTGTTTTCTTAAGTCAAACCACCCCCAAATGCATATGATGCATGTAATGATTCATTTAACACATTTCACAAAATCATAGGTACCAAACCCTTTATTTCCATACAACATTCGAAATCATCGTCGTCACACAAGGAATACAAGACCCGTCTATTAAGGTTAATCAATTTACGTATTTGAGTCGTAGGAATGTGTTAAGTGCATTTGAAGTAGGATTTCTCTCCTAACCCGAAATTGAGCCTTAATGGCCGAAATTTGCTTCTAATAGATCTAGGTCTTAATTTTGATTCTTCTTACAATCTTACCTTCCCACACTTTATTTTATATTTATTTATGTTTCATTAGACCATTTATTTATGGAGTTGGATGATTGGAACTCAATTTATAAAAAGTAGGGTTTAGGTCGAGTGTTTCCTAGTCTAAATCGAAATTTCGTTTTTCTTATAATCTAACCTTTCTACACTTTATTTTACACTTATTTAGGTGCATTCAAAAAATTGTTTCACAAAGTGGATGAGTGGAGCCGAAAACCCAAATTTTTGGGTTTTAGGTCAAATAGGTCCAAAAAGGGGCAAAGGATTTTCTTTTATTTCTAGGTCATTTCTTCTCATCCTAACTTACTAAATTATACTTAAGTGGGTTACCTCGGAGGTCTAGATCTTTAGGTCTATAAAATAAATCCAAACTTTGGCCATTTTGGTACCTAGGCCGAATGCTTTCCTAAAGAGATTCAAGCCCATTTCGTTCTAACCAAACCTATTCAAAAACATTTAAACATACATCACACATAGATCTTACATTGATACATCAACATACCAACCATCCATCACCACACATGTATAAACCAACCATAAAGTTCCTCACTAAATGGACATCAAGCCATCTAACACATATTACAAACATAATCAACATAAACCAATATAAACAACATAATAGAAACCATTCACCAACCACCTCATTTAAGCATATATATAAGAAATTTAGAGCATAACATAAATTAACATAAACCTACTTATATTGCATTAGCTTTCCTAAAGATTGCCTAGACTTTCCCTTTTTCTTTTTTCTTTCCTTTCTTCTTTCTTTTTCGTCTTTCTCCCGTCTCAAGTCCGTTTCTCTCCTTCTCTTTGGTAGCTATGGTTTTGTCTAAAAAAAAATGACAAAGTTGATATCTTTCTTACACTTTTATGCCACTTTTTCTCTCATTAATGAATATGATATGTGTCAAATGTTCATGGCGAGAAAATGTCAAATGATGGAGACAAGGTAGAGCCAAGTGGTGTGTTTGACTTCCAAAAATGGTGAGGTGGCACAACTTGGAACATGGTGGAACATTAGGTATCCACCTTGGAACTAACAAAAGGTAACTAAATTAACCAACTTTCTAAGGTCATTTGGTTCCCAAAATTTTAGCCCATGCACCATGTTTGGGAGATTCTCTCACTTGCATTGTCTTTTAGATATTTGTTATGGGAAAATAAATAATGTTAGCTAAATACCCAAAAGTTTATTCTTATAAACACTTCCATGAACATTAGATCCTTTAAGACCATAAAATATAAAAGAAAGATATCTCATAAATTACACCCACATCCAATAGATAATTATGGATATCCTAGGAGATATTTTTTCGGGAATTAAAATTTCGACATGGCTAAATTTTTTTCTTCCATAAATCCTCTCACAAACTCGAAGCATATTTACCTCACCAAACATGGACATGAAACATAAATCACAATTTAGACTCGGTAGATGTAGATATAATTATTTTAGTACGTATAGTTATGTTAGGGAATTTCATGGGGGTTACATTTCTCCCCTTCTTAAAAGAAATTTCGTCCTCGAAATTGGCTTACACGAATAACTCGGGTATTTTTCTTTCATTTTCTCTTCTTATTCCTAAGTCACTTATTCGAAGTTATAATTCTTCCATAAAACTTTAACTAGGGCAATGTCTTTATTCCTTAAATGTTTAACTCACCTATCTAAAATCTGAATTGGTCTTTCCTCATATGTTAAGTCCAAGGTCAAGCTCGGCGGTCTTATCTCCGGAATACGGCTAGGCTCTTCGATACATTTTCTTAACATAGATACATAAAATACATCATGTACTCCCTATAAGGATGGTGGTAATAATAGTTGATATTCCCTATCGCCTATACGATCAAGTATCTCAAATTATCCAATCCCAAATCGTAATACGCCTTTCATCCGTGATATCCTTAAGAAAACATAGTCACCAACTGCAAACTTCGGATCTTTTCTCCTCTTGTCAACGTAGCTTTTCCGTCAACTTTGGGTCGTCTTCATCCGTCGATGAATCTTCTCCACCACCTTAGTCATTTTTTACACCAATTCGGCCCCAATAACTTTCATTTCCCTACTTCATTCTCATGGATGGGAATCTACACTATCATCTATACAATGCTTCATAAGGAGCCATTCCGATGGACAATTGATAATTATTATAGGCAAACTCCGCGAGGCGTACATATTTCTCATATTTCCTAGACTAATCGAGAACGCATGCTCGTAACATGTCTTCGAGAATCCGAATGACTCATTTAGATTGTCCATCGATCTATGGATGGTAAGCCATGCTGAAATTTAGCCTTGTCCCTATACCCCTATGCAAGCTCTTTTAGAATTTTGAGGTGGATCTAGGATCTTGATCTTACACAATTAAAACTAGGACCCCATATAGCCTCATAATTTCATCAATATACAACCGAGCATACCGGCTCGAGCTATAAGTGGTCTTAACTCGGAAGGAAGTGTGCCGATTTGATCAACCTATCCGTGATCACCTAAATGGCACCCGACCCCTTCTCCGATCTTAGCAATCCCATGAAAATCCATCGTGATATACTCCTATTTTCATTCTAGAATTGCCAATGGTTATAACATTCCCATAGGTTTTTGATGTTCCGCCTTCACTTGTTGATAGATCCGACATCCCTACATAACGTGTCACATCCTTATTCATTCCTAACCACTAATAATATTGTTTCAAATCTCGATACATTTTTGTACTTCCTAGATGTATCAAGTATGGGGATGCGTGGGCCTCTCTTAATATTTCTTCCTTCAAGTCCGTTACCAAAGGAACACATAATTCCCCTAAATCCGATCACTCCCTCGTGATCATAACAAGGTTAGACTCCTTCCTAGCCTTTACGCTTTTCTTCCATTCCTTTAGCCTTTCATCCGTTTGTTGCCCCGCTTGAATTCTTTCTTGTAGGGTCGCTAGACTAACAAAGCCGATATGGCATTCCCATAGCCCATACGGATGACCTCTAATTCTAGTTTTTTTTAAATCCCTCACGAGCGATAACTGGATTACGTGTATCGTTACTATCGATTTTCTACTCAAGGCATCGGCAACAACATTGGCCTTTCTTAAATGATAGTTGATGATGCAATCATAGTCTTTCATCAACTCTAACCACCTTCTTTGCCTCATGTTTAGCTCCTTCGTGTGAAAATATATTGTAAACTCTTATGGTTTGTGTATATCTCATATTTGGCTCTATATAAATGATGTCTTTAAATTTTCAAGGCAAAGACGATTGTCACTAACTCCGGATCATGCATTAGATAATTCTCGCTTGTATTATTTCAATTATCGTTAAGCATAGGCCACCATCCTTCCATTTTGCATTAACACTGCTCCTAACCCATTCTTAAAACCATCGTTATACACCACAAAGTCCCCATCTTCAAATGGAATTGTTAGTATTGGAGCCGTGACTAACCTTCATTTCAATTCTTGAAAGCTCTCCTCGTAAGCATCCATCCATTAAAACTTGAGATTCTTCTTCATCAAGTTAGTAAAGGGCCTTGCTATCTTAGTAAAGTCTTTAATGAATCTGCTATAATCGGTCAAGCCTAAGAAACTTCACACCTCCAATACGAGTCTTCGAGTAGGCCAATTTTGGATAGCTTTTACCTTCTTTAGGTCTACTTGTTATACCCTCTTTTTTCACCATGTGGCCTAGAAAAGATATTTGTTACGGCCAAAACTCACACTTCTTGAATTTGACGTACGAGTTTCTCTTCCCTTAGCGTATGTAAGGTAGCTCGTAAATGCCTTTTATGCTTCTTTTCACTTCTAGAATAGACTAGGATGTCATCAATAAACACAATGATAAATTTATCCAAAAACTCCCTAAAAAATCGATTCATGAGGTTCATAAAAGTGGTCGACGTGTTAGTCAACCCAAACGACATTACTAGAAACTCATAGTGGCCATATCTTATTCCGAAAGCCGTTTTACGTACATCATTCGACCTTATCCACAATCGGTGATACCTCGATTGCAAGTCGATTTTAAAAAACACCATCGTGCCTTATAATTGATCGAACAAATCATCAATTCGGGATAGTGGATACTTATTTTTTATTGTCACTCGGTTTAGCTCCCTATAATCAATACATAGCCTCAAGCTACCATCCTTTTCCTTTACCAACAACACTCGAAGCTCTCTAAGGTGAGGAACTAGAGCGTATAAATCCCTTATCTAGTAACTCCTATAATAATGCCTTCAACTCTTTCAACTCGATTGGGGCTATTCAATAAGAAGTCTTCGAAATTGGGGTTGTGCTTGACTCTAGGTCAATCTCAAATTCTATCTCCTTCTCCGGTGGCATTTTAGTCAACTTTTTGAGAAATACATCTAAATACTCCCGTACGATCTCGATATCTTTTGGTTTTGATTTTTATTCTACTCGACTATCTATCACATACGTGAGGTACCCTAAACATTCTTTTTCTAGCATCTTTTGAGTCTTTAAAGACGAGATGATTGGTACGGCCCAAAAATTTGAATCGGCCTTAAATTCTAACTGTTGATTCCCAAGTAGTTCAAAAAGTACCCTTCTACCTTGACAATCTATACTAGTACCATGCTTTGTCAACCAATCCATTCCCAAGATCAAATCAAAATCTTAGAGGTCCAACATTGTTAGATCAACCATGAGACTCTTATCCTCGATCTACACTAGACACTCTTCTACTATGCCTATCAATTCCATAAGTTTGCTAGATGGGACAGCTATAAGATACCACTAGAGCTAATGTCTCGGGTCCGGCACTTAGACTTTTTACTAATGTTTTGTGATATGAATGAATGGGTAGCACGGAATCAATTAAAGCATAAGTAATCAAGCCAAAGATTGAGACATTACCATAAATTACTTGTCGTATCTCTTCGGTCGACCTCCTCCTACGTCATTATATAAACTCGAACTGGTACCCTTCATAGTCTTGATTTCTATACCTATGGGCAATTGTAGGATACGTGTCCCGGCTTGTGACATATATAGCAAGTCCTCATGTCTAGTCGACACTCATTGATGTAGAACCTCCCACACTAACCGCACCAAGATTGATTACTCGGCATCGATCCCGGTTGATTATCCGTAGCGATCTAGCAATGTATGATGCTAGTCTAGTAACTCTTGTGCTTCCTGGCCCACCACCTCGAGTAAACTTCACGGGTGGGACACGCCTCATTGGTCGGACGAAGAGGCTCGGATTTAAATGCTTTCCTCTTCTACTATACCTCCTTTATAATCTCTTTCCGATCTTTGTCTACCAAGATGGCCTTGTCTCCTATTTTTGGAAAAGTATGAGGGGTCGATATTCGGACCATACTTTGAACTCTTGGGCTTAACCCTACTAAGAATCGATTCTTTTTCAAATTTTTATCCCTTGCTATGAATGGGATAAATCGCACCCCTTTTCGAACTTTTGCACGTACTCACCCATGGACATGTTATCCTATTTCAATTCTAGGAATTCTTGAATTTTCCTAGCCCTCACATTTACGATAAAGTACTTATTGTAAAAGGTCTCCTTAAATCCTTCTCATGTTAAAGTAGACACATCTACTATTAGTCATGTGTTTTACCACCAAGTATGAGCATCTTTGGTGAGCATAAAGATAGTGCATGACACGTGCTCGTTATCGATGAATTATAGGTACTCAATTATTACCTTTAAAGACTTAATCCACCTCGGCTATCATAGCATTAGCACTCTCAACAAATTGTTGGGGATTCATTTTACGAAACCTCTCTACTATGTCATTCCTAGGTCGAGGCTGAGGCGGAGGTTGTTGATGCATCGGTAGGAGTAGCCTTATTTGCTTCATGTGGGTTTGTTGTTGTTCTTGCATTACTTGTTATAGTTATTACATTATATCTATCGGACAATTTAAAGCTTCTTATATATTCTCATTGTTAGTACGGAGGTCCCTTCTCCTCTTGCTCGAATAGGATTTCGTCTTGACATGTTTTAACTTTATACATGTTACGTTACGTTTGAGTTAGTTTTGATATCGAACTTCTTCTAAAGACATGCATCACATAATAGAAAATAGCCAAAACATATACAACAAAACATAGCATTCGTACCACACATTCATATTGACATATAATTTTACATCCAAAAGGTTTCATGCCATATTTATACCCAAAAAGGCATTCCTATTGACCTCAAAAGGTGCACGAATGGTACTATATCGTGCAACACGTTTTCTAGGCACACATCTACTTAGTCGAGTTAACATATCGAACGCGTCATGGAAAGGAGTACTCTACTCTCTACTAGCCAATAGCGCTAACCGATATGGTTTATGCAATTTTATGAGCTAAGTGCAAAGGTAGACCACTAGTCATACGGTAACCTAGTCGTGGTCCGCCTAACCTATATCAATATAAAGGTTCGTATCACATTGTGATACGAATAGCAATCCATCATGCTCTCCTAGACGACATCAAGCAAGCGTTGATCTTTCAATAAAAGAGTCTAACGTATGGTCGGCCTCGAAACTCTACGCTATGTTACTAGTCAAAAAAGGCATCGGGGAACACTATTCGCTAAATCAAATCCGTACTCGGATCACATAGGCCACCATATCCCGGTCCGGAGCCACGGTAAGGTTGTTTAGCTCAACCGAGTATACAACTCGGGTGGCTCATTGTCGACGTGTCCTAACGACACGGGGAACACATAACGACCATGGCATCTACGATGGAAATACTTACAATTAACCATATTTTTAACAAATTGCTATATATGACATAAAACACAAATTAAACATACACATTTATCGGAGACCAAGAAAGAGATTTTACTTATTGAGTAGCATACTAGTCTTCGGGCTCATGTCACACTTAGGTTTCTACCTAATTAACTAAACCAAACCTGCGATACCACCTCCGTAGCGCCCCCAACTCCACTTATCATTTACCTAAAAGACGTAGCTAGGCTGCGTTACGGTTTAGAGACTAAGTCTCAAATTTACTCCCATTTTTACATAACCAATAAATAATAACATATGAAATATAAAAGTACCTATAATAAAATTAATGAAGATAATTATAAAAGATCACAAAGTATTTACTATGTGTTCACCCCCTAATAGACACCATATCCTTTAAGTACAAACAAAAGTGTATTCTATATTTTTTGTGCCACACATGAGCCCTTTTCTAGGAGAAATCGATGACTTCTTTATCATCCCTACCATCGCTTTTACTCGTCATAGCATGAAATAATAACAAAGTAAGCCGAAACGCGATAAGTATGGTGATGCACGTGAGATGCAATACAATCCTATCACTTAGCATTTCCCCTTTGATTTTAATTCGGGTACCCTATATATTAGTAAGTCTACTCTATTCTCATTCCTCAATGATTATCGAATCACCTACTACTAGCAACGAAATTATCCCTTATTGTAGCATACGGTTAGTGAAATTATCCATCACCTAACGATGTTTTCAATTAATAGAATATGTACACGGCTTCATTGCTAATACTCATTTAATCCAATTAGGTTACCAAACCTATCCAATTTCCAAACCAAGTCATTTATGAAACCTCATCGTTTCTTGACTCAATTGTTTTTATCAAGTCAAACCACCCTAAAATGCATATGATGCATGTGATGATTCATTTAACACATTTCACCAAATCATGGGTACCAAACCCTTCATTTCCATACAACATTCGGAATGATCGTCGTCACATAAGGAATACAAGACCCGTCTATTAGGATTAATTAATTTTTGTATTTAAGACCTAGGAATATGTTGAAATGCATTCGAAGTGGGATTTCCCTCCTAACCCAAAATTGAGCCTTAATAGCCGAAATTTGCTTCTAATAGATCTAGGTCTTAATTTTGATTCTTCTAGCAATCTTACCTTCCCACACTTCATTTTATATTTATTTAGGTGTCATTGGACCATTTATTATGGAGTTGGACAATTGGAACTCAATTTGTAAAAAGTAGGGTTTAGGTCGAGTGTATCCTAGTCTAAACCAAAATTTTTGTTTTTTCTTAGAATCTAACTTTTCTATACTTTATTTTATACTTATTTAGGTGCATTCAAATCATTGATTCACCAAGTGGATAAGTGGAACTCAAAACCTAAATTTTTAGGTTATAGGTCGATTAGGTCCAAAAAGGGGTAAAGGATTTTCTTTTGTTTTTAGGTCATTTCTTCTCATCCTAACTTACTAAATTATACTTAAATGGGTTATTTAGAGGTTTAGATTTTTAGGTCCATAAAATAAATCCAAACTTTGGCTATTTTGGCACTTAGGCCGAATGTTTTCCTAAAGAGATCCAAGCCCATTTCGTTCTAGCCAAACCCATCGAAAACAAACCCATCCACACACATTTAAAAATACATCACATATAGATCTCACATGGATACATTAACATGCCAACCATCCATCACCACACATGTACAAACCAACCATAAAGTTCCTCACAAAATGAACATCAAAACATCTAACAAATATTACAAACATAATCAACATAAACCAATATAAACAACATAATAGAAAGCCTTCACCAACCACCTCATTTAAGCATATATACGGGAAATTTAGAGTATAACATAAATTAACATAAACCTACTTACATTGCTTTAGCTTTCCTAAAGATTGCCTAGACTTTCCCTTTTTTTCTTCCTTCTTTCCTTTTTCCTTTCTTTTTTGTCTCTCTCCCCTCTCAAGTTTGTTTCTCTCCTTCTCTTTAGTAGCTACGATTTTATCTCAACAAAAATGGCAAAATTGATATCTTTCTTACACTTTTATATCACTTTTTCTCTCATTAATGAATATGACATGTGTCAAAAGTTCATAGTAGAAAATTTCAAATAATGGAGACAAGGTGGAGGCAAGTGGCGTGTTTGACTTTTAAAAATGGTAAGGTGGCACAAATTGGAACATGGTGAAAGATTAGGTATCCAACTTGGAACTAACAAAAGGTAACTAAAAGTAACTAAATTAACCAACTTCCTAACGTCATTTGGTTTCTAAAATTTTGGCCCATGCACCATGTTTGGGAGATTCTCTCACTTGCATGGTCTTTTAGATATTTGTTATGGAAAAATAAATAATAACAAGCTAAACATCCAAAAGGTTATTCCTATAAACACTTTCATGAACATTAGATCCTTTAAGACCATAAAATATAAAAAAGAGATGTCTCATAAATTACACTCACATCCAATAGATAATTATGGATATCTTAGGAGATACTTTTCGAGAATTAAAATTTTGGCATGCCTAAATTTTTTTCCCCATAAATCCTCTCATAAACCCAAAGCATATTAACCTCACCAAACATGCACATGACACATAAATCACAATTTAGACTCAATAGATGGAGATATAATTATTTTAGTACGTATAGTTATGTTAGGGAGTTTTACGGGAGTTACGAGTAATCATGCTCTTAAAAGGTAATAATGAATTAATTAATCCTATTAGAGAATTAGGTAATCATGATGTCTTACTATAGGCCAATTTGGATTTATGTATCAAGAGATAAAATAGGAGTCTTTTGTTCTCGAAACATTGCTAACATATCGAGGAGCATATTGAGTCACATGCATAAGTTTAAGTATTTCCATAATGAATGAGAAGCAAAGATATTGCAAAAAGTTTCAAATTTTAAAAGTTTTCTATTTTGGAAAGGGTTTCTAAAATGGGAAGTTTCCTAAAATGAAAAGTTTCCTATTTTAGAAATCATTTTTCTAATTTGAAAGATAGTTTCAAATTTAGAATGAATGTTTTAAAAATAAAGTCCACATGTGAAATAACTCCTAATCCTTGGAGGATAAGGACACGATAACCTAGAGTCCTTAAGGGATTTATTGCCGTCTCTCTCTTTATCCTTGGAGGATAAGGAAACTCTCCTATAAATATATGAAGGATCATGCATCCTATGAAAGTGCAGAATAAATAAAAATTTTCCTCCATCTAAGAGCCTTAAGATCATGCCGTTGAATCTACTAATCATACATACATGAATAATAAGATAAAAGTAAAGGATTACCTCTTGTAGCACGGATCTAAATTTCTTTTTTTTTATTACTCGTCCAAGTGTCTAGCCTCTATTGATGATCCACGCAACCTAAATATCCACAAAGAAGCACTTAAAATTGATGGGGTGCTAGCTCCACCTTTTCTAATTAAGTATTTCCTCTAGAAATCAATCCCGAGCAATTTTGTGACAACCTTAAAGGAAAGGGTATGAGAATTTTTTACTAAGATTTTAGGAGAAAACTATTTTCTCCCCTTTTTGTCTTCCGGACATGTGCCCTTTTTGTTTTAGAGGTTGGCCAAATTTTCCCTTCCTTTTCCTTTTGGCCAAAATTCTCTATTAGGTTTTTCTCTCTACTTTTACCGCCCCTCTCATCCTATCTATAGGAAGAGAGTTTCCTTGTCCTCCAAGGATAAGGAAAGTGGCGACCTTGAGTCCATAAAGGACTCTAAGTTGTTACTTCCTTATCCTCCAAGGACAAGGAGTTATTTTATATGTGGACTACTTGATGTTTATCTTTAAAACATTCATCCATATCCAATAAGCATGATGTTTATCCTCCCACAAAACTTATTTTAAGGCTTTTAACTAAACCTAATGAGCCAAAATTATTTTAGCCTAATTAATTTATTTGGACTATTCAAATAAATATTCTTAGATTATTTTGGCGGGGTCCACATTAAGAAACAATTTCTCAAAATACCGTTTAACCTAAATTAAGAAACTTATTTCCTTTTAGGTTTTTTATTTCCAAATTTGAAATTAACTTTTAAATTAGGAAACCGATTTCTAAAATAGGAAACTTTTATTTTAGGAAACTTTCCATTTTTTAAACTTTCCATTTTCTATTTTAGGAAACTTTCCATTTTTGGAACTCTTTCCAAAATAGAAAACTTTCGTAATTGGAAACTTTTTCCAATATCTTTGCTTCTCATTTGTAATGTGAATACTTGAACTTATGCGTGTGACTCAATGGCTCCTAGATATGTTAGCAATGTATCAAGAATAAAAGACTCCTCTTTCATCTCTTGATACATAAATCAAGATTGGCCTCTAGCAATGCATCATGACTACCCAATTCTCTAGGAAGATTAGTTAATTCATTATTACCTTTCACGAGCGTAGTTACCATACAATTTAGTCCTCATGTCAACTTATCACAATGTGATCTCAAACTTGGTTATTAGTCTTGTTTGATTATGATCACATAAGTTTTCTTCTATTCCTAAATGTCATAGCTCTTAGAGTAAACCAACTATGCTCTATTAATGTACTCCTATTGTGACCATAAATTTCTTAAGAAGACATTTATTAAAGTGTAGTGTGATAACTCCTTTAGCATACAAGGAATGACATGTCATATCTTAGCCATACACCTATCTCCATTGGATTCCTAGTGTACCTAACGAATCGCCCACGTGTAACCTATTAATGGGTCCATCGAAACAAGTGTCAAACTGCATAAATCCTCCAATAAGATAACCATAATGACTTCAAGTCTATAGACCATTTGTACCCATCTCGTATGAGATTCCCATAGACTAAAACCAAATGGGTTCTCATGGTGAGTCAAGTCCGGTGACATGTTTTCTAACATAAATGACCTAAGTGCTTGTTTTGGCATCACCATGCTAATAGGTATAAGATCTCCTACTGCTATCATATAGCATGAGCATGGCACTCACAAGTCTATCCATATATTATCAATGTTCATTCTTGACGATGCTATAACTTGGGACATTTAATGATATCATTTATGTACATTAGTGTTTATCTCATATCTTTCGATCAATCACTATTGCAAATGTATATCATAAGGCCTTCTATCTAATTATACTAAATTTATCAACATGTAAACATAAGAATTAATAGAATGACTTCTTTATTATTATTAAAATAAATGATGCAATAACATATTAACATAAGCCCATTCAAATATAGTTAGATATTGGGCACTAATACTAAAACTTTTATTTATTTCACACCTCCATAGGATGCATGATCCTTTAATTGATAGCGGAGACTCCGTTAACCTTTGATTGTATGATTTGTTAATTAAGATTAGTCTGCGTGAATTAGTTATGTTTGATTATAAATCTTGTGTTTTGATATTTTGTATTAGTTTAAAATAGAATTTTTAGATCAAAATCGGTGAGGCACGTGAAGCCTACTTAATGTCACACTCACATGCACAACAACCCCACTAGCTAGTAGTGCATTGGGTGTGCAACGGACGAGCCGGTCGCGTGATAAGTCGGGCCGCGTTGGCTAGGAGCATAAGCGAGTGCCGGGCGGCATGCGTTAGGCACCTGCATGCTAGGCCATACGCTAGGCACGTAGCAAGCACCTATATGCCGAGTCGCCGGTTGGGTATGTAGGCTAGGGCTGCGTGCTAGGCGCACGAGCCGAGTAGGTTGCCAAGCTACGCGCTAGGTACGTAAGCCGGGTGCCCTCGCGCCAAGCCGCTGGTCGAAGGCGGATGAACACGAGCACACCAAGCCGAAGGTTTAGGCATCGACGTCCATAGGTCCTCAAAGCCCAAAAGCCCATGGGTCTAAAGTCGGCTCCGGACCCAAAAAGGTTTTAAATTTGAGATTTAGAGATATTTTGATAAATTTATAAAATAGCCAAAATCATAGATTTATAATTATTTTATGAATGAAATATGTTTCATTAGTATGTCATGTATCAAAGTGATTGAAGCATAGGTGAATGATATGGATGAGCCGACCTAGTTTTATAAGTGAATGCTTGTAATTTTTTATATAAATTGGACCTACGTGTCCTACCTTTTCTATTATTCTATTATATTTCTCTTCTCATCTTACTCCCCTCGAATGTAACTCGAGGTTTCTTATTTCAAATAAATGAAAAAGTAAAAGATAAGAATTAAAATAAATACAAGATGAAGACATCAAGAAATGAAGACATTCATAAAGAATTTGTAATAATTCTTCGCTTAGGAATTGACCCACTAGTCTCCTTGTGGCTCGAGGAGGCTAGTACTAGAAATCCATTATCATTTACTGGTCTTTGAGTCATGCATGAGATGTATGTATGTAATGAGATTAATATTAATATGCATGTTAGGAATAATATAATTATTATTTAGTATGTATACTAAGATGAGACCAACTATGTTAAATCCTTCAAATAAAATATTAAGTTAATTATTTTTTAACGTTATGAGATGAGAACTCTCCCGATCATTGTTGGCTTGTTGAGATAACTCAAAGTCACTTCTTCCTCGAGAAAAATAAATCATAGGCCATGCGATGTCCTCGAATGTTGGGTCTAACTTAAATGAGTTGTTGGGTTTGTGAGATAACTTAAGGTCCAATAAACTTGTAAGTAAGGATTGGTATTCATATAAGATGTGATAAGACAAGGAGTTATCATGTCAAATAAATTAAAAATTATATTAGATGTAATTGGTAAAGAGTTACCTACCTAATCCTTCATGTATAGCTTGTTGAGATAACTCAAGGCTAATGCATGTTAAAAGATGGGATCTTAACCCATTAAGAAGATGAATTAAAAAGTTTTCTCGAGTCCTATATTGAAGATTATAGAACTTGAAAAAAATAGTGAGAGCAAACATAGATTTTACTTCTTTCATTTATACTTTATTTTATGAAATTTAATTAACCAAACTATACACATTTCTATCTTGTCATATTGCACAGGTATAACTAACAACACATCGATACAATCAATCGTTGTTGAAAGTAATACCTTTAATGGTAAAAACTTTATTAATTGGGAAATAAATTTAAGGATAGTCCTCCAATATGAGAAAATTCTCTATATGATAGAGAAAGCTCACCCAATTGAGCCTCCTTTGGATCAAGTTGAAGCTCATGTAACATGGATCAAACATAAAGATGATGCGATCATTGTTTAGAAAATTATGCTTGCTTGCTATAATGTTGGAACATAGGCGACAACACGAAGCTCACAAGTTTTTGGCATCATAACAAAGCTTAAAAGCTTATTTGAGGAGAATATTAGACATAAGTGTTATGACATAGTGAGGAAACTCTTTAGAGATAGAATGGATGAGAGATCCAACGTTGAAAAGCATGTCACCGAAACAATAGGCTATATCGATAAACTAGTTGAGCTTAAAGTTGGAATGGATACTGAATTATCCATTGACTTAGTATTGCAATCCTTGCCCAATAATTTTGGATAGTTCATCATGAACTTCAACATAATACACATGTAAAAGACTCTCGAAGAGTTGTTGTCCACACTAAAGGAAGCTCGGTCCAAAACTAACAAGAAGAATAAAAGTTTTATACTTCTAGTTAATAAGGAAAAGAGCACGATAAAAGGCAAGAAAAAGCCCAAGAAGAAGAAGAAATCTTTAAGCGTGCCTACTTGGAGGAGTGAAAAAGTATAAGGCTCGGAATAGCCCAAAAGATACGGTTGCTTTCATTGCGGTAAGAAAGGGCATTGGAAGTGCAACTGCAAAGAGTACTTAGAAAGGATACAAAAGAAGAGTTATACCACCACCTCGAGTATTTATGTTATTAATGCTAATCTTTTTATTTCTAAATCCCACCTCATGAGTATATGATATTACATGTACGTTTTTAAAATGTACAAGAGCTTAGAAATGGAAAGAATATAGCTTCAAGAAAAAATATCTACATGACTATAATAGATCAAGAGTTAGACCATTAGATGAAGGTATTTATGAGTTAGCACTACCGTGTAGGAATGTGCTAAGACTCAATCATTATTATTTTAGTAGAGACTAAAGATCTTATTTTCATTTTTAGTTTTAAATAAGCATTTAATTTTTAAGAATAATAGTTATTTTTAAAGATGATTTTTTATGAAAATATCTTAATAATAATTATATGTTGTGAACACAAACTCCTAAGTGTATAACATAAATACTAAAAGACTCAAATGATCTAAATAACATTAATTAGTAGCAATGTCAAATTTGATCATATAAGCAAGAATCTTGTATCCAACCTACCTATACAAATGATATTTAGAATCATTTGATGATATCTTAGGAATCTTGTTTACTTGACAAAGAGACATGGATCCCCTTTTAATTAAAAAAGAGAAAGAGTTATTTATTAATAAAGACCTTATACATAGAGATCTATATGAGCCTATGTTCACCCAAGCAAGAAGAGAACATACTTGTCACATAACCTTTAATGATAGTGGATCATGTTTTGGTTATAACACATAAGTCCAAAGCATTTAAAATGTTTAAAAGTTTAGACTTGAAAAGTCGTGTGATGAATTAGCAAGAGTATTAAGCCATCTCAATTAGATCGAGGAAATGAATACTTGAATGCTAAAATTTTAGATCATCTAAAAGAGAATGAGATTCTCTATAAACGTCAAATGTTAGACATGATTAGTCCATAATGAGTCAAATTAATATCCCTATTTATGGATAAATACTCCTTACTGCAACATTTACATTGAATAGGATTCTAATTAAATCTATTTAAATAGATCACATCTAAGATATGGGAAAGAAAAGAAAATGAATTCATTTTTCCTTAAGATTTTGAGGCCATAAAATGTATGTCAAAAGGTTTAACAAAGATAAACTGAAGCCTAAAATCAATAAAGTGCTAAATTGTGAGATATCTAAAGTAACACAAGGATGTCAATATCTTACCACTAGAATAAAGTGTTATTCATTACTAGGCATATTATATTCCTTGGGATGGAATTTATGGATGCTAGAAACGAGTGGGATGAAATTTAAACTCAATGAGATTTGAGTAAACTCATAAATTGACACTTTAATAAAGGAATCCTAAAGTAAATGATTACAAAGTGTTGTAACTCTCTCACAAACAAAAACACAATAATTTCGAAGTGTAAAAGAAATTCGTCAAAAGGATAAAAGGAAATGTTCTTCTCATTTTAACGCATGGTGATCTAAGCCACTAAAAGAGATGACGAAGCTAATACTTTTGAAATGGCAATGTTAGACGTTGATTCCTAAAAAAGGCAAATGAAAAGGGTGTATAGATGACACACCTTGATGGTTTCCAAGAGAATGTAAATAAGATTTGCAAAACGTTAAGGTACATTAATAGACTTAAGCATGCCTCTAGGAATAAAAATCGATGTTTTTATGAAATGATCATAGAGTTTGATTATTCATAAAAAATAACGATGAACCTTGTGTATATAAGAAGTTAGTGAGAGCCTACTATTCATGGTTATTCGATATAAAATTACATCTCGAGTATGATATTATCATGTTACAAATTATAAAAGACTAAGCAATCTAGAAGAAATTTCCTAAAAATGACATAGAAGAGTAACCTATAGTCTAAGAGTATAGATCTATAGAGATAGATCACTTGGAATGTAAGGAGTCTCTAAGGTAGTTATAATGACATGATACTAAAAGGTTTAGTATGAAAAAATTAAAGAAAGATTTATTCCAATGTCATATAGCTTAATGATCGATAATAAAGGATCTATAGTATAAGCTAATGAACCAAGGTCTCATCAACGATCCAAGCATCTACTAAATTGCTACCACTTGATTATAGAGATAAAAAGGTCATGGTAACATAAAGATAAAAAAGATTCACAATGATGATAACATAGGCTGACCCATTGACTAAGCCTTTTTCATAACCGAAACATGAGACCCTTACTCGATCTTCGAGATTAAGGGACATGGTCAGGTTGGCTCTAGTGTAAGTGAGAGATTCTTAGTGTATGTGCTTAAGATCTAACCATATTTGGATGGGCTTCGGTGAATGTATTATTGCATTATTTATTTTAATAATGATAAAGAAGTCATTCTATTAATTCTTATGTTTCATGTTGATAAATTCGGTAGAATTAGATACAAGTCTTTATGATATGCATTTGCAATAATGATTGATCAAGAGATGTGAGACAAACACTAATGTATATAATGGTATCATTAAACGTCCCAAGTCGTGGCATTGTCAAGAATAGACATTGACTATATATCAATAGACTTATGAGTGCTTGTACTTATGCTATATGATAGCGATAAGAGATCTCACACCTATTTGCATGATGATGCCAAAGCAACCATTTAAGTGATTTGTGTTAAAAAACATATCATTGGACTTGACTCTCCATAAGAACCCATTTGGTTTTAGTATATGAGAATCTCATATGAGATGGCTACAAATGGTCCTTAAACTTGAAATCACATGGTTGTCTCATTAGAGGACTTATGCACTTTGACACTCATTTTGATGAATCCATTAAGGGTTACACGTGGGCAATTCATTGGGTGCTTTAGGAATATAATAGAGGTAGGTGTATGACTAAGATAGGACATGTTATTCCTTATATACTAAAGGAGTTATCATATTGCATTTTGATAAATGTCTACTTGAGAAATCTATAGCCACAATAGGAGTACACTAATAAAGCATAGTTGGTTTACTCTAAGAGTTAAGATATTTAGGGATCAAAGAAAACTTATGTGATCATAATCGAACAAGACTTATAACTAAATTCGAGATCACACTATGATAAGTTGACATGAGGACTAAATGGTATGGTAACCATATGCGTGAAAGGTAATAATGAATTAATTAATCCTCTTAGAGAATTAGGTAATCATGATACCTTTCTATAGGCCAATCTCAATTTATGTATCAAGAGATAAAAGAGAATTCTTTTGTTCTTAATATATTTTTAACATTTTAAGGAGCCTATTGAGTCACACACATACGTTTAAGTATTCACATGATGAATGAGAAGCAAAGATATTGGGATAGGTTTCCAACTTTGAAAGTTTTCTATTCTGGAAAGGGTTTCTAAAATGGAAAGTTTCCTTAAATTAGAAGTTTCTTAAAATGAAAAGTTTCCTTAATTAGGAAGTTTTCTAAAATCAAAAGTTTTCTATTTTAGAAATTAATTTCCTAATTTGAAAGTTAGTTCCATATTCGAAAATAAATAACCTAGAATGGAAATGAGTTTCCTAATTTAGGTTAAAAAATATTTTAGAAAATTGCTTCCTAATGTGGACCCGTTTAAAATAATATAAGATTATTTATTTGAATAGTCCAAATAAATTAATTAGGCTAGAACGATTTTAACCCATTAGGTTTAATTAAAAGCCTTAAGATATTTTGATAGGAGAATAAACGTCAACTCGATTAGATAAGAATGAATGTTATAAAGATAAAGATCAAAAAGTCCCCTTGGAGGTTAAGAAAGCAATAACCTAGAGTACTTAAGGGATTTATTGTTGCCCCCTCTTTGTCCTTGGAGGACAAGGAAACTCTCCTATAAATATATGGGAGAGAGAGAGGTGTGGCAACATAAGAAAAAAAAAGGAAAAAAAAGATGAAATTCAACCAAAATTAAAAAGGGCTACTAGAGGCACACGACAAACACAAAAAAAATAAATGGAGAAAATATTTTTCTTCTAAAACCCTAGCACGAGACACTCTTCCTCTCTTTTCGAGTTATCGTAAAATTACTCGAAATAGATTTCTATAGGAAACACTACACAAATTAGAAACTCGTGGAGCTAGCATCCTATTTTCCTTCATCAACGGAGGCCGAACACTTACACGGCTTTTCTACATACATGTATGGTTAGTAGATTCAACGGCTTGATCCTAGGCTCTTTGATGAAAGAAATTTTTTTTTTATTTCAAACCTTCATAGAATGCATGATCCTTCGAGTGGGGTTCATTTTTGTTAGAATAGGGCATTGTTTATGGTATTAGAATTAGCTTGGTTGGACAATCATGATGGTTTAACGTATGGTTGATGGTGATTGACAAAATGATGACTTGGTTTTCTCGGTTGCTTGTTTTGGCTCTTTTTTTATGTTTTTATTTTCTCTCTAAGTATGAGTGTATGAGTGTGGGTAGGGTAGTTTGTATTTATAATGTAACCTAGGTCAATTTTATCAAAAAAAAAAAAAAATCCTATTTTGACTTGGCAATTAGGTCGGACAACTAGGTTTGAGGTCGAGTGCGGCTAAGCCTCGTGCACACATAGGCTTGATACGCAGACTTCAATTCACACTGGGTTATCCGGGCCCCTTTTTTATTTCATCCTTTTTTTCTCTTTTCTAATTATTTGTATTTTTTTTCTTCTTCTTTTGTCTTTTTTTTTATATACTTTTATAGTGGTAAAAATAATGTGATGACACTATTGATAATATTTTATGATCTTTATTTAAATAGTTTAGATGTTTGTATAAATTATGTTCGACTCTTTGGGGAACCTTGTATCTTTATTAGATAAAGTTGGTTTTAGCTCTTTTGTAAAGTGTAGGATTTTGACCTACTAGCAATCCACGATGCCTTTAAACCTAAATAAACTAGTTTATCATGAACTTGAAGTTTTTAAACTCGTAATGTTTTTTCTAGTTGTTAGGAATGTTTTCCCTTTAGAACTCCGAGATTCTTATGCTTTGTTTCAAGAGATATTTTGGTTCAAAGAAAGGTAAGTGAACCTTTTATACCTAAGTAAGATAGTTTTTTACATCTTTTCTACATCTTTTGACTTACTTGATGCTAATCGCATCATAAAGAAACTTCTTAACACACTTTTGAGTTGGAAGGTTTTGACCCTTAGTTCCAAGAAGCGAGGATTTTGGTCTCTAGAAAGGTCGTGGCATCTTCGACCATATGTAGGGTTTTTCCCCTATGACCTTTATGTTTCTCTAAAGACTTACTCTTTTAATCAAATCTTCATATCTTAATAAGACAATTGTAATGTTAACCCTAGTTTGAAGAGAGATTTGGATCTTTATGAAGGTTTATAAAGCCTTTGTAATCTGGATAATATAGTTTTTTACAAATATGATACAAATAAGAGGGCTTACTTATTCTCAATCTTATTGGATGAGAATCTTTTATTGCTTTAAAACTTTTAGATTGAGGGGATTTTTACCCTAGATCCCATGAGGTAGAGATTTTAGCTCCTAAAAGGATTCTAAGTGCCTTTTGTTTAGGCGAAGTATTGCCCTCTTATAAACTTATACAATTCCAAGAGGCTATTCATAAGTAAAGTCATTAGTATTCCCTTTTATCGAGGTGAGGTTTTTTTCCCTTTTTACGGTTGTGGTTTCATAGTTGAACAAAAAAGCTTTTTCAACTAATTTATATTTATTTTTTTACATGGGGTTTGCTTTATAGTAATTCGTTGAAGTTTTTGATGATTTAGGTGCTCTTTTTTAGGGATTCTTCGGCTTTTAAACCGGTCTTCTTGTCTCTCTTTTGCCCTTATACTTGGTAGAGGTGCACCTTTACTAGATGACTTAGCTTCCTTTAACAATGGCCTCTCCTTTAGGTAATGGAAATTTTGACCCTAGATAGTAAGTGTTGATAACGATGTTGATTTTATGGATGAGGGATCTTCTAAATATGGCATTGTATGCTAAGTTTGTTTGTATGATTATGAAGGCAAGATGTGTAGTTACACTTCTAGGGAGGTGCCCATGGTAATCCGAACTTGAATAGCTCATTCTACAAGAATCGTTTCTCCTTCTATCCCTTATAGGGGCATTCTTATTTTCATAGGAGATATTTTCATTTGGTTAAAAGACTTTTTGAGAGGATATTAAAGGTGCTTCTTAGAAATATGAAGATCTAGTGGACTCTATGCTTGAAGACAGTTGTAGAGATTACTAAGGAATTATTATCGGGAAATGTTATTCCTTTTGCATCTCGCTCTAATGAACATGATACGCTCATGCCATGGCATTGGGTTTCTACTAATAGTAAGAACCTTGAGAGCCCTCATATTCTCTTATTAGAGTTTATTTATGATTTTTCCCTTGAGTATGATGTTGATTTGTGGGATTTCTTCATCTAGCTTCTCTTTCCTAGTGATGGCCTAGTTTGGCCTTTCACTTTCTATTTTGAGGAACTCTTTGATTATTAGTATTTTTACTATTATTTTTCAAGACATAGCAATACTTTGTGTCATAATCATGGTCTATATCCTAGTAGAGAATCGAGCTACTAGTTTAGAGCATGAGTCCTTGAAGCTAAGGATAAACTCAAGATCCAAATTGTTGTGTCATTTTTCGACCACCCTCCGCAAAGTGGTAGGTAGCACTTTGCACATAACCTTTAAACTCTAGATGACAAGCTTAAGGCTTTACTAGACATTCTATACATGTTCTCTTCCTTACTCATTGTAACATACCAGCCCTCTCTTGTAGACTGGGCCGGTCTTTCTTGTCATGGAGGATTCGTCGAGCATGGGACTATTGGTGGAAAAATGATTTGCGAGGCCTCGTTGAGGGCTTTGTTGAGTTTCTAGTGTCGGAAGAGTAGCTAATGAATTTATCTACTCTTAAGTCTACATATATACCTTAGTGAGCAACTCCACACATCGTTAAAGTTATAAGATGTCAACTAGCGAGAGACTAAAGCCGAAAAAATCTACGGACATTAGTTTTCAAGGAGTTTCTTAGTCATCATCCACGGAGAACTTAGAGAATAAGGAGTAAAAGGATTTAGAGATTAGTTTTTTGCTTAGTTCTCCATAGTCGGTACTACCGATGAGATTGAAGATCCTCGATCTATGAATGATCGGTCAAGCTTTCTCCTTGATTGATTATATGGTGATGAAGAGTCTTGAATTTGTAATTTTGACGTTAATACCTGCAAAACAAAGTCCTCCTCTTGTGTTTAGGAAGATTATTCGATGATTAAATTAGCGTATGAAGAGATGCAAATATAGCCTTAATAGGAGTGATAATGTAAATATTGTATGATGCTTTTTAGGTAAGTAGAGAGTGTTTTGTGGGATAGAAAAGATGTACAATGATAGATCTATCCCTCTACAATTTTTTGATTCGAGCATTGTAATGGACGAGTTAACTCTTTACCTTCTCTTTGTGGTGTTTTCTATCTTCTTTTAGGCTTAACTTTGTCATTTATGTTTTTCATTCTCCTTATGAGGCTTTTAAATTTTTCTCTCTACTTCTTGCTTTTTTCGTTTCTTTTTTCCTCCTATTTATATGTCTCGAATCTTTTTTTTTATATCCATTATTGGTTTGTCTTGTGTACGAGATAAGAAGTTTGTCTTTTCTTCTCGTAATGATGGTTTTTCCTCCTTATAATAATGGTATGTTGTTCTTTTGTCTTCTTACCAATATAGTGATTTTTCTTTTTTTTCTTGTTTTTTTTTTTTTTTAAAGGCTAAGCTATGTTCTTTGCATGTGAAATAATTCCTCACTTATGGCTGGTCTTGTTAACATTTTTTTATGACGTTCAAGGTTAGGTGTCACTATGATAAGAGAATAGGCAGTCCCTCGGTGAAATCTATACTTATTTGAGGATCTGCGTGGTCTTTGCAGCGGCAGCAAAGACACTTTCTTTTGAATGAACACGTGTCTGGAATGTTTTTCCGAATATATCAGTCCTGGTTGGCCTGGAGATACAACTGAATGAACGAGTTGGGAAACCAACCAAACAAACATTTTCCAAACTCCAACCCTCACGTATAAATAATGTTACTCAATCAGGGATAGCAAACGACATGCCGGCAACTTTACTAATGAAAAATAAACGACGTGCACCGCACAGAATCCTTGTTATTGGTGTTGTAAACGACATGTCCCTCGTTAAATTAAAATAACCCCAGCATTGCACCGGTTCCCTTCATCGCGCTTAATTTTCTTCCTCTTTCCCTATTTCAGATCCAACTTGCCTAAGGTTCCAATTCTAGATCCGCTTCACTTTCTCTTTTTGATATTTTAATTTGCTTTTTAAGACACTGATCTAAATTGGGTTATGATTTGTTTTTTCGCAGACTGGAAATGGATCCTGATGCAGTTAAATCAACTTTGTCAAATTTGGCATTTGGCAATGTTATAGCAGCAGCCGCTCGTAATTATCAGAAGGTTTGGTCTTGAAAGTTGTCTTCTTCGTTCATTTTCTCAAATGGTTTCTTGTAAAATCGGTCATATATGTCTTTGCTTAGTGTTGGGTCGTTGTTTATTTGAAAAAAAAATATATATGATGTAAAGTTTGCTTCTTTTTTTTTTTTTTTTTTTGGATTTATTTCAAGTTTAAGCTTCTAGCGCAGCAAACCTACTTTTTGCATCCCTTAATTTTGTATGGTTTATCAATTTGTTGGGTGGCTTTGTGTTCTATTGGGGAAGAGATTGATTACTTAATGAGAATGATGCTTGAAGAAATAGAGAAGCTCGCTTGCCCTGCTTTTAGAAAAGTATGAAATTTTATTGCTTGAATTTTGGATAAATAGATGGTTAGATAATGTATTGGTGATTAAAGTGGAAAATTTGAAGAATCTTAGGCAAATTAAGGAGTGTTTGTAGAAATCTAGGTTTCCTGTGAGTACTTAACCATTGGGGAGATTAGTTTACGGATCAATGGTAATTAGGGGCAAATATATGGGCCAATGACAGTGAACAGTTTGCAACAGAGTCAGGGATGCGCTTCAGGATGTATGCAAGCACATACCTTTTTTGTGTTCTCCTTCTATTGCTTTTGTTGTGCTTGTCGAATTGCTAAAATCTATTATGAAGTTCTCAGAGTTTTTAACTAGAAGTCTTTCTCTTCCAACAATTTTAAAATACTAATTTTGATTGAGGAAACTGGAGGTCAAACTGCTTTCCGGGCTGTACTTATTAGCTTTGTCTATGCATGGTTGGGAAAGATGTATGTGGTTGAATTGATCTTGCCAACTCAATGCTCAAACAAAAAAGTGTTGCTAAATTGGTTTCTTCAATTGTTTGTTATAGTTATTACCGACACTACATGCTTATGCTACAGGAAATACTTGCTCAAGAGAAGGTGCAGACATCAGGTTCTTTCAATGAAGAAGTTGACCTTGATGAGTTGATGGATGTAAGTTTGATGGTTCATCAATACTGGCACTTACATTTTCTATGATATCATTTATTTAAAGTTGGTTGCATTTGTTGTTTAGGATCCAGAGCTGGAAAAATTGCATGCAGACAGGATTGCAGCGCTCAAGGTAATAAGTTCATATTCCTTATTGTATGTATGTTTAGAAATGGATAAGCTTTCTGAAGTCAGTAAAATTCACCATAGAATTTGTTTCAATAGAAAGAAGCTGAGAAGCGTGAAGCCCTAAAGAGGAAAGGCCATGGAGAATACAGGGAGATAAGCGAGGGGGATTTCCTGGGTGAAGTTACTGGGACTGAGAAAGTGATTTGCCACTTCTACCATAAAGGGTTCTATCGATGCAAGTATAGCACTTAAACCCTTTCTTGCATGCACATGCACGCTTGCACACACACACACACACATGCACTGATGCATGCACTCTTGGAATGGGGACATTCTATGTATTTTGTGATTTATGTGAAATTTGATCGTGCTAATCAATTACCCTAGGATAATGGATAAGCATTTGAAGGCTCTTACACCAAGTCATGTTGATACTAAATTCATCAAGCTGGATGCAGAGGTCCGTACTTGAGTTTTTGTTGTTTGCTTAGGCAGTTAAATTGACATTATAGTTTTGTTCATTGCTAATGTTTGATCTAGTGTGTAAAATGAGTTATCATACGTTGTACTCATTATTCCAAAACAAATGCAGAATGCACCCTTCTTTGTTGCCAAACTTGGAGTGAAAACTTTGCCTTGTGTCATACTTTTCAGGTGAGGCCACGCTTGTTGTGTTTTGTTCCATTTATGCGCACCTTGGTCAATAGTTTCCTTGAAGTCGGGAGAAGAACATAGACATTAAATTTTGGGTTAGCTTTCATGATTCTGTTTTCTTGTAAAATAAGCAATAATGGCAGATATGTCATTGTGGGAAGAATGAGGTCAACCAAGACAAAGCCCTAATGATTAATGAATGATTAGCCAAAGTGTGCTATTGTTATGCCTCAAGCTATACATATGCATCTTCTCTTGTGTGACCTTAATATTTGAGATTTGCATTGGATATTGAAATGCATAAGTTACGTTTTTGTTTATCAAGTATTATACTTAAAGATCCACCGTTTAATTTTTCAGTAAAGGGATTGCAGTAGATAGACTGGTTGGCTTTCAAGATCTGGGAGGAAAAGATGATTTTGCCACTAGGACACTTGAGATTCTACTGATAAAGAAAGGTAACTGTCCAGCTAGCTGTGCAATTTATAGTTCCTGGCCAAGTCTCTAAACTATTATCTTACAGGTATAATTAGTGAGAAGAAAGATGATGAAGATGATGATTACCATGAAAACAGTCGAAAGACAGTAAGATCATCTGTCAATCCTGATGCTGATTCCGATTAAATGGCCAGGAAAAAAAAAAAAGACAACAGCAACTTTGTGCTTCAGTCATCTGGTTCTTTTGAAATGCGAGCTTGTATAATTATTTTTGCTATTTATATCAATTCTATTTATAGTTTCAGTTTCGTCGTTGGAAATTACTCAGAACATTTATTTATCATCGTGGAACTGAAATCAATGTTTGATCCTAAATGCGGAGTTAATGAATAGCACTTTAATTTGTTGCAACAGCTGTGTGTTTCAAATATACAGATAGCTAGCGTATTGGCCTTATCCAGTAGCAAGTGATTAGAACTTGTTTTTTAAAACCTGACTTATTCAACTAAAGTGAAGGCATGATTTTTTTTGGGGTTTAGAGGTTTCATCATAAAGTTAGGTGAGATAATTTACCTTTTTGCGTCATCCAACCTAACCGGAGTGTTAAAATTTACCAGCTGATCGTTGCAAGTGTGTGGCAGCTCATTGGACGTGTGACTAAACAATTTATGAGCATAGCAGCTGCTCCTTTGGGGCAGATGATGTTACTATCAGTAGCCCAGCGAAGAACCAGTACTATAATGTAAGGGTTTTCAAATCCTCTTTGAAATGTAGAAGCACGAAAGATGAAGATGAATATTTAAGTGAAAAAAGTATTTTAAGTACTAATGGTTCGAACCAAGAAAGACTTTTGAGAGGTTTCTTCTTTAGCTCCATTTTAATTTCTGTGGTGTTGCCCTCAATATTGTGTTAGGGTTTCCTTAACTAGTTGCTCGAAACGAAGAAGAAGAAGAATTGAGAAAGAATTTGTACTTACAACAATCAAAACAATAGAATGAATTCTGTTCCCTCTTCACATCTCATTGACCCTAAACTAATAGCTCTTGTAACTCATACTTACCTAACTGCTGTCACATCAACTAGAATGGTTTTAACAGTAATTCATCTTCACTCTAATCAAAACGTAAGTAACCCTAATATCACTACTAATCCGGTGTATAACAAATATAGCAAGGATTAACAAGGTTTATAACATATTGTAATAGCTTTTATATCGAAGGACAAATGATTGCCTTGAAGTCGTTAATTATAAGGGAGATCGTTACCTAGGGCGTAAAAAAAAAAAAAAAAAAAAAAAAAAAAAAAAGAAGAAGAAGGTGATATGGGCTATGAAATCTTTTCTCTAACCCAAATGAAAATTAACCTATATAAAACATAATAAATGTTTGTTTTAATAAAACCAAAGTAAAAACCCACGTCACATAATATTTGATAGTAAAAAATTATTAATTGTTCAAATATGTTGTAGATCGAACTGATGAAATTAAATAATAATTAAAAATCTAAATATGTTTAAGAAAAATCTAACTTCAATAAAAATCAAATAATTTAAATTTAATTAAAAATAAACCAAATTAATAATGTAATTTTAATAGGATTATTTAGTTTGAACGGAATACCTGCCGTTGTTCCTTGAACTCGGGATTGCATACTTAGCTGTGATACAGAGAAATATTAGGCTAAAATATTGTGATACCAAGCCATCAAGCCACGTAGCATAGAAACAAGTGTCACTTACTTAAGCGGTCTGTCCAGATGGTGTACGTAGGAAGCATAATATATTCAATTTTCTGTTAAGGAAACAAATTAGGTAGTGGCCTTCCACTCCCTCTCTAACCAAAGAACAGCTCCCTAGCTCTGAAAAAAAAACGCTATCTATGGCTTATATATGGTCAAGAACAACTATATTAACAACAACGACAACATCAGCATTTATCATTAAAAATAAACATAAAACAACAAATTATGCCAAAATCTAATTTGTCTACCCTTCCCCCGCGTCGTGTGCGCCTCACTGTCTCTCTCCGCAAAAATCTCCACAATTTTTTTTTTTTCCTTTCTATTTGTAGCCCTTTCTCACATTTGCACTCACCCTTTGCGGAGGCACGTACCCTCTCCATCTTCTCTCTCTCTCTCTCTCTCTCTCTCTCTCTCTTCCTATCAATCTTTTTTTTAAAAAAAAAAAAATTGTCGAAGCTAGAACATTGTTTTTTTGTGTTGTGATTTGTTCTCTCTTTTTTGTTTCATGTTATAAGTGGCGTTAAATTGGTGAAACGCAGGCATTTGGCTAAGGCTTTTTGTTGGTTGTGGCATCGTTCCTTTTTTTGTGTGTGTTAAAAGCACATCTCTCACATCAATGGCTGCAGTTTGTGTGCCTTTGTCTCCCAACCCAGGTTAGCTACCTAATTTAATCTTACATTTCAACGTGTTTTGTCAAACTATTCATATCGAACCATGCTAAGCTTAGCAAACATTCTTCCTGATCAAATTTCCATCATTGCATTTATGTTATCCGCTCATTCAATGCATGGGAATTTCGGATTAATATTCTGAAAAATTAGCATTACTCCTTCACACACACACCCCATCTTTTCGTTGTAAATCAATGCCTTCTTTTCCAATCCAAAAGCTGCCAATGAGGCACTGGTCCAATGGGTAAGGATGGTCCCAAATTAATCTCCCTTCCGGCAAGATAACAAAAAAGAAAAACCCGAAAGCTGAGAGGATTGCATGATGATGCCTATCAATTCTTGTGTGAATATTGGCAATATCAATGCTACTGAAACTCTGGTGAAGAAAAAAGAGGCTATCATGTATTAATCAAGATTACTTCTTTTTTAATTGAACAACTGATGTTTCTTGTACCTTTGATAGTGTTCGTTGTCATGTATTTTCTGAGCAAATTCCTTTTATGTTTTGACTTTATTTCATTTTTTTTTTTTTAATGATACATGGCTAAAGTGGACATTTTGATACGAGGGTAGGACAATTTCATGCTTTTTTCATATTCTGATGTGTCCTGTTTAATCGTTAGTTGCGATTGCTATGTATTTGCAGTACCAGAGATGGAACATTCTGGGGATGAGAGGAAGAATAGAATTGAATCACTGAAAAAGAAAGCAATCAATGCCTCCAACAAATTCAGGCATTCTTTCACAAGAAAGGGTCGCAGAAGCAGCAAAGTCTTGTCTGTTGAAATTGAGGATGTGCACGACGCAGAGGAACTAAAGGCTGTCGATGCTTTCCGTCAAGTCCTTATACTAGAGGAGTTGCTTCCTGCAAAGCATGATGATTATCATATGATGCTCAGGTTTATCTTTTTCTGGTCCCATGTTCAGTGATCTGATTGAATTTGTTATTCCAGATTTAATTCTCAACCACATTGAAATACGTAAATTTTTATTAGAATCTATAAATAATATATATACTTCACTAATCTTTAGACTTATCCTCCGATAATCTAGATTCTTGAAGGCCAGGAAATTTGATATCGAGAAAACAAAGCAAATGTGGTCTGATATGCTTCAGTGGAGGAAGGAATTTGGAGCTGACAGAGTCTTGGAGGTATTGATATTAAATGATCTTTTGTTTTCTTTATTTAGTCCATAATCCAACCGGATCACCCTGAGAATTGACCGAGTCTCATTATGTTTTTTTCTGCTATTTTCCAATTTGTCAGGAGTTTGAATTTCAGGAACTCAATGAAGTCTTGGAATATTATCCTCAAGGTCATCATGGAGTAGATAAAGAAGGAAGACCTGTGTACATTGAGTCATTAGGCAAAGTAGATCCTGCCAAGTTATTGCAAGTCACAACCATGGAGCGCTATGTCAAGTACCATGTACGAGAGTTTGAGAGAACTTTTGATGTCAAGTTTCCAGCTTGTTCACTAGCAGCAAAGAGGCACATTGATCAAAGTACAACCATCTTGGATGTGCAAGGAGTGGTATGTTTGAACCATAATGACTGATATGGGTAAATCAAATAATTGCTATCATCTGTGTAGTAATGTGATATAAGATTTTGATTATCCTGAATCTTTCATATGGCTTTCAAAGTTTCAGCACATTCAGTGGAAGGGGTAGTTGGGTTCTAGACCAGTGTTAGGGTGTCCTTATAATATGTGTTCCTTTTCTTTCCCATATTTTATAGACCATGGTATAAATTATAATTACCTCAGAAGTATTTATTCAATCTCAGAATTAAAAATTACAGGGCCTCAAAAGTTTTACTAAAGCTGCAAGGGATCTCATCACTCGCCTTCAGAAGATTGATGGTGACAATTATCCTGAGGTACGAAGAACCTGTGTGTTTGTCGTAGATTCACAAACACAATAAATTTTCCCTGCAAATGACATAGTAAATGTTATGTGATGTAAATTGCTGGATTCTCGGCAGACACTGAACCGCATGTTCATCATCAATGCGGGTTCTGGATTCAGGATGTTATGGAATACCATTAAATCTTTCCTTGACCCTAAGACCACAGCAAAGATCCATGTAAGTGTACACATTTCTATTCTGAATTGCTACATTTTTATTCTAAATTTCTAGACTGATGTAGGAAATTATCTAATTAAAAGATATCATTCACCAGGTTCTTGGCAATAAGTATCAGAGCAAGTTGCTTGAGATAATTGATGCTAGGTAAGCTATTTTCTGTTCACACATCATGTGGTGCTTTTTCCTAGACTTTTTTATTTTCCTTTTCTCCCTTTTGATCTCAATGAATGGCTTTTGTATCAGTGAGTTGCCGGAGTTTCTTGGAGGTAGTTGCACCTGTGCTGACAAAGGAGGCTGTATGCGTTCTGATAAAGGCCCTTGGAATGACCCAGAGATTCTGAAGGTGATCTGCAATACTTATAGTATTTTCTTATGTTTACTACGGTTGAACTGACCATCTCATTTAGTTTTTTGTTGAATTAGCATTCTTAGTTGATTCAATGACTTGCAGATGGTTCAAAATGGCGATCACAAATGTGCAAAGAAATGTGGAACTCATTA
Source organism: Dovyalis caffra (assembly GCA_963924115.1). Lineage (NCBI taxonomy): Eukaryota > Viridiplantae > Streptophyta > Magnoliopsida > Malpighiales > Salicaceae > Dovyalis > Dovyalis caffra. The sequence continues at coordinate 13,583,842 of CAWUPB010001108.1, forward strand.
TTCTGATGAAAAAACAATTTGTGAGGATGACCTAAGCTGCTCAAAGGTATAATATTGATTATTCATTTCCCATTCCATTTCCCCTGTTGGTTATGCCTCTTTTGGCATATATGGGGTGCCGAATTATTTCTTTTCTCCGAGTTGTTTGCTTTCATAGTGGCCAGAGTTAAATGAGAGTTCTTTTTAAAATCCTACTCTTACTTCCTATTTATGGACAGAGACATGACTCTCCTAAGGTGGAGTCAGCTCCAGAGTTTCCACAAACCCCTCCTATTCCTGACAAGGTAAGTCTAGCAAACTTCCTGTAAATCCTGTCACCTGCAAAAAGGTTCCATTTGTTCTGTATTCCTCTTTTCCGTGTGAGTACCAATTCTAATGCCTTTTCATTTCCACGTTTTCTCTTGTTGGAAAATTCAACTGCAGGCTTACAAGTTGGATGACTATGACCTAGTGGTTGATAAATCTGTGGATATGAATTGGAAAAAAGCAGTAGACAATGGTAAGTTTGCTCTTTTGAAATGTACATTACTTGCTAATATAATTACATAAGTATATTCTGGTGATTTCAGACTGAATTCTAATTGACCCTACAAAAAGTATGACAACTAGAATAATGAATTCGTGACTTTCCTTTTTCCTTTTTCTTTCTGAAAACTTACTGTCAAATATCATCGCAAGTTCGCTGGGGGAAAAAAAAAAACAGAGAAATGAGAGAAAGGGATGCGACGTCGTGATGGCCATCATTTTTTAAAAGGATGAAGGAAATGAAAGGATATTCATGCAACATTTAATCTCAATTCTTCAACCCAAAAACAAAAGAATTTTATTTTCTCCTGAATAGTACTATTTTCTTCTTAATAAATCATGATATGGAGGTTATTCCAAATTTTTATCATTAGCCATGCAATATGAGAAATTTGGCTTGTGTAACTGAAAATTAGGGCCTCCAACTGCATGCAAAATGTTGATCAATTATCCTTACAAGTTACATCTTCATCTGTCCTTTAAAAATCCAAATGGCATATTCTAAGTTTCTATAACTTGCAAAAACAGATTGCTATACTCAGTATGATGCTTGCAAGGCTCCCCAAGCAATCAGCTCACCAGTTTTTACCGGTGTGATGGCTTTAGTTACGGGCATTGTCACCATGATTAGAGTGACACGCAATGTTCCCAGGAAGCTGACCGATGCCACCATCTACTCCAATCCTGACTATTGTGATGACATAACAGTTAAGGAACAGTCACCTGCCATTCCTACTGCAGATTACATGACTGTCTTGAAACGCATGGCTGAATTGGAAGATAAAGTGAGTATTTTGAGTGCTAAGCCTGTTTCCATGCCACCTGAAAAGGAGGAAATGTTGAATGCTGCTATAAGCCGTGTTGATGCCTTGGAGCAAGAACTTATCACAACTAAGAAGGTAGTCTCACATGGAAATGAATGCATGGTAGTGAAATTAAAAGTAATAAAAACTGAAACTGTAAAATAGAATTCTCATTTGTATTGATTACTCTTGCTTATTCAGGCTCTTGAGGACTCACTTGCTCAACAAGCAGAGCTCGTTGCTTATCTTGACAAAAAGAAGAAGAAGAAGAAGATGGTACATTACCAATACATCACAAGATGGCTAAAGATTTCTTATTTATTCGGTTTGGAATTTTAATGGCTATATAATTTTCAATATTGTTTGGCCTGTGGTGCAGTTGTTCTGGTGAAGGAAGAAAAGCTGGATGCTGAAAGGTGCACAAAGAATGGTATTGAGGTGATTTTATGCTTTAAAGGATACTACATTGCGTGCTCTGGTTCAAATCCGTGTAGAAAATTCATGTATAAAATAGCAATCAAAGGTTTTAATGAAGGTCCAATTTGCCTTTCTGACACACATGTATCTTCAATAAATCCTGGTGGCTTATAGCTCTATCCAAAATATCAAGAAAAAACATCTGAAAATTTATTACTAGTCTATTGACAGTGGCAAAAGAGAAAAGAATATCCCTTCTTAGTTTATACTGTGCAAGTAGTCTTAAGAATTTACTCTGTTTTTGAAGGGCAGTCTGGCACAAAAGCTAAGCAAACATGACCTCTGAGACCAAGTAAGCTTGGTAACAATTCCTTGAAGAATGACTTTCAGATGTTCAAAGATTCATTAGTTCTCAACTCACGAACAATATGAAACTAAGGTAGGCTTCCAATTAGTTTCTTTCACCTTGTTTGTGGTTGTGGCCTATCAAACCAAATCGACTCCTAATTGGCTATTACCCTACATCGGTAAAGAACTACTTTCTACAATTGACATGTTGGAAAGGATGTGCACTAATGAGGAAAAAACTGACACGATAAAAACTTTATTCCAAGAATCATTAGTTGCATTACTAAAACTAAACATTTCACATAGAGAACCTTTCTTTATTACAGCCTTGAGCCCATCATGAAGTCATCCTAACTTCTTCAGTCTTCAAACTTCTTTCTGATATGATATCTTCAATTCTTTCCTTTAGGATCTTTAGATGCCGCCATTACAAGCAGTGTTAGAGAACAATACGCACGATAGAGGCACAAGGCATAAACCTCTACTTCTAAGATCTCTTTTTTGTTGTCCCTTCCCATCTTCCTCATTTGAACACTGTTTACAATAGATTGGTGATCATATAAAAGAAATTAATATATAGAACGAAAATAAGTACAATGATTCGCAACCTTTTCTCGGGAATAATATATATATATATATATGGTACAATGGAGAGCAGATTCCGTTTATGATCTAATTAGATACTTGTAATTATGAGGAAAAGGAATTTCTTACCACTTGCGTTGTTCTAGTTGGCTTGATGTTTGATGACTTCAAGTAAGGCACGCTCAGTGTCTGTCAGCAACAAGGACTAACTAAAGTTATTAAGAGGAACAAAATCCACCTTGCAGTTTATCAAGTTGAATTAAGAGAGGAAGTACGTCAGCTTGTTAGTTTATACTATGGACAGAAAATAGGAGAGGGATAAATCAGCTGCACTTGGTCATGAAGAAATTGTATGTACCCAATTGCTTGTCAATACAGAGGCAGTGTCTGTCTGCAAGTTACAATGTGCAAAAAAAGACTAAAAATATAAGCAAGGTCATATTGATATTATAATGCATTTCTTTAAGACAATAGGAGAATAATGTTCAGACTTGAGTATTAATTACTCTTCAAAAAATAAAAATAAAAAAATAAAAAATAAAAAAATTAGAAAAAAGTGCATTTTCATTTTACAGCTTTAGAAATGAAGTATATATCATCATCTAAGGTGTATTAATAGAGGCACAATTAGCATAACTATACTGAAATTAATTAGATCATGAAGTAGAGAAGACACCCACTTTTTTGCAGCTATTTGAAGGGCTATCTTTAAGTTCTCGCATGAAACAACCGAAAGTGTTTTCTGAAGATTGGCTAGAACTGGCGGCACCATCATAAGTGCTAGTCGATAAAAGCTCCACAGCTTGTAAGTTGAAGTCCAAAGAACTTGAAACCAATGAAGAACACAAATCCGTTGTTGAAATATTGATACTTGGTAAAATATGGCTAAAGTTATATCTGCTACCAGCAGATAGACTCTGTAGACTTGCTGTGTTTTTAGCGTTAGAGTCTGAGATATGCTGAAGAGAAGATAAGCTGTTGAGAGGCCATCGATTTTCACCTAGATCATGAGAATATTGGTGCTTGTATTTAGATGACAGAAAATCTGATTCCGCTACATTAAAGCTAGCTGGCATCATTTCACTTGGTAACTCTTCTTTGGTCTTCGCCTGTAGCAATTCATTGGCTGCAGACTGCCGGTTGAAACTAGTTCCATGGCGGAAACTCAATTCTTGAGTCCTGGAAACAGGAGGCCTAGACACCCTTGAATTTGGGATGCAATCAGTTAGATAACTGCTGTGAGTATTACTGTTAATATTCCTGCATGGTCATATAATTAAGAGGAAAGAATGATTATGATAAATAAAAAACTGAGTAGTAACATCCATTAAAATCCCTAGCTGGGTTCTGCCTACTTGCATGCTCACAAACCCTAGAAAAATAACTACAATATCAGAGAAAGCGTCTTTCAAAGATTAATTAGATGAATCATTTGGCAAATAAAGTTGAATCTTGCCTAAATTTCAGTGACATAATAAAAAACTACCAAACTTCTTCTCCAGTACCATATATTGTACTTAAATCCATGAACATATAGAAGCTTATACATGTATCTGTGTTTCTTAGAGCTTCAAAACAGAAGAGACAAGTAGAATTCTATTATATAAAAGAGGGGAAATTACTTATAAAACGATGCCTGCTGCTGCAGGGTTCAACTCACTGGTGCTTGAAACCTTATTGTAATCGCCTGCAGGTTGTGATAATAAAGAAGAATAGTATCCTGTAAACTGTTCTTGAAACTGATGCCGGAGGTGGAGATTTCCAGGCTCCATTAATTGTGTAATGTTTTAGACTTGAAAAATCCCTCCTGGATCGGATAAGCCTAGCTAATAAATGAACTGTGACGATGATTTCAGAACCTTTCACTCTATACTGAAAGAATCACACAAACAAAAAACCACCTCTTTGCTTGCCTAAATTTAGTAAGTTACTTTCCTCGCTCATATCAATTCTCTTTTCACACTCTCTCTCCCTCTCTCTCTCTAGCCAGATGCTAACTTTTTGCAGCTTCACTAAAATTGTATTTGGATGAAGGTTTTTGCACTCTCTGGATATATAGCAGCCCCCATGAAAGATGGTGTATGCATGTGTGTGTGTGTATATATAACTAAAGAACTGTATTACTAGCTAGCTAGCTTGACCCAAAATCTTCTCTTGTTATATTTGGCTAAAGGTAAGCCAAGGTCCTAAAGAAACTTAGGCAAGATGGTGCAACCTGGGAAAAGAAATACTTAACTGAGATTCTATCTATATATATATAGAGAGAGAGAGAGAGAGAGAGAGGTTTAATTAGTGCATATATAGTCATTTGTTTGTTTTAATAAGGATCATTTTATTTTAATAAATTATTACAGTCAGAATCCAAAAATACTGAAGATCATTAATTAATATTATTACTACTATAGCTAGCAGGAAGATGTGTTACCAGTCATGTAAATTGTAGACTCATTAAGATAGATTAACCTCTTATATATATATATATATATATATATATATATATATATATGATTAGCTAGCTAGGGTACCGTGCTTGATTTCATTTTTCAGCAGAATGTGCTTTCTTTTTTATTTTGAAGCTGATATAAATGGTTGTAGAATTATTAGCGAAAAGTTACAACTTCGATTTAATTGAAGTCTCTGGTGCTGCTACATATATGTATAATGCTTCTAATTAACAAGTAATAAGAGGTCTTTCATCAAAAGACGAGGTAATTATACTATAATAATCCAAGAGCACAAGAAAAGGGAGGCTCAGGGAATATGTGAGATTTACATTATGGGCAACTTTGTCGCTGCCTTCCCTTCCTTTCCTATACTCTTCCAGCCTGCTCCTGTCCAACCTTTTTAATCATTTTTTATTTTACTTCTTTTGATATATTATTCCTCATGTTACAAGTCATTGCATGTTCGAAGGTTCACCATTTTTTTTTTCCTTTCCTTTTTGAAATAATTTTATCCAACTTTAATTAAGTTAGTTCTTAATTTCTTGGTATGTACGTATGTAACAATCAAATGAGTACTATTCTCCAAAACAAAATAATCAAATAAGCCTTGAACCATTTCAATTTTTGGTAGAGGGTTTGGGGTTCAAATTCCAATACTTTCCAACTTATATAACCAAAATAAAAAAACCCTAGAGGAAATGACCATCTGAATCAACGCATAGATTCCTTTTATAAATAATTAGCATATAAATCACATTATGCAAATTCCTTCCCAATTATTACAAGCCCATTGGGATTCCAACATGCCTATACTATGCTCCAAGGCGGGCAGCTGGAATTTTAAAATCTAATTGAGAGAACCTAGTCTGTCTAATCCACTTGCATACATAGGCACCATATTGGAATCCACGCTGGATACATTATGCTTCTACATTATACCAAAAAAAAGTTCTTACATTATAAAAGACACACACATGTATACATACCAATTCTATGTAGGGGAAAGGAAAACGGAGGAACTTCAAATTTTTCTGCCATGATCTACTAATCCTTTTTCAGTTATTGCCAGTCAACCATTCCCAAGACTTTGTTTCAATATTGGCACCATTTTGCTAGCACTTCTGTTAAAGTGCCTCACCTTCAAAAAGAAGAATCACTTTACCATATACGAGTGTCATATTTGATGATATCCAAAACTGTTTGTGCATGGATTTCTATCTCTGTATAAATGAATCGTTAGGCTTATGGTTGATTTTTTTTTGGAGTCATAATCAAGTAAATAGAGTAGACCGATGACAAATAATTTTTTACTTACAAATAATTCTTTATTCACAAAGGATTCTTTATCCACCAAGAATATTGACCATTATAAATTGAGTTTAGTGTGTGAAAAATAAAGGTTTGAGAGTTTTTCTTTGAGTGTGAGAGTAATTGGATTTTAGATATAAAAATCATAATCATATTCTTGCACTAATCTTCTCTCATAATAAAGAATTAGTCTTGAGTATGTAGAGTAGGAGGCAAGATTTTGCCGAACCATGTTAAATCTTACGTCCATTTTTTATTTATCTCTGTTAATTTTTTTCTTTCTATTGAATTGGGTTGTTCGTTGTGATGTATTGAATCTATGGTCATTAATTTTCCCAACAAACTTATATAAAAGGTTTGGTTTCGAAACGAAGGATCATGCATCCTATAAAGGTACGAAAAAAAAAATTCCTTTCATATAAAGAATCTAAGATCATACTTGTTGAATCAACTAACCATATATTTATAAATTAAACTCTAAATAAAAAATTACCTCTATAGCGTAGATTTAAACCTTTGAAGAAAAAAGTTGTCAAGTGTCCAGACTTCTATTGATAATCCACACAATCCAATCACTAAAAAAAAAAAACACTCAAAATTGATAGAGTGCTAGCTCCACCTTTTTTGACTTATTTAGTATTTCCTATAGAAATCTAATCGAGTAATTTTGCGACAACCCAAAGACGAGAGAAGAAAAAATGGCATGCTAGGGTTAGAGAGAAAACAATTTTCTCTTTCTTTTATTTTTTGCCATGTGCCCTAATTATTTTTCTTGTTTTGTCATTTTTTGTCCCTTGAAAATCCATTGTCTTTACCGCACCTCTCTCTCATATATATATATATATATAGAAGAGGCTTCCTTGTCCTTCAAAGACAAGGAGGGGCGACAATGAGTCCCTAAAAGACTCTAGGTTATTACTTCAAAATCCTTTAAGGATTATGAATTATTTTACATGTGACCTTTTTGATCTTATCTTTAAAATATTCATCCTTATTTAATAAGGTTTATGTTTATACTCCTATCAAAAAAAATTTAGACTTTTAATTAAACCTATTGGCCCAATTAATTAATTTGGACTATCCAAATAAATTAAGTTAGATGATTTTAGGTAGTCCACATTAGGAAACCATTTTCCAAATGATCCTTAAACCTAAATTAGAAAATTAATATTCATTTTAGGTTATTTACTTTCAAATTTAGAACTAACTTCCAAATTAGCAAACTGATTTATAAAATAGGAAAATTTTCATTTTAAGAAGCTTTCATTTTATGAAACTTTTCATTTTTGGAAATCTTTTTCAAAATAGAAAACTTTCATAATTGAAAACGTTTTTCAACATCTTTACGTCTATTTAATCATGTGAATATTTAAATTTATGTGTGTGACTCAATAAGCTCCTAGATATATTCACAATATATCAAGAACAAAAGACACTCTTTTATCTCTTATACATAAATCAAGATTATCTTCTAGTAAGGCATCATGACTACGTAATTCTCTAGGAGGATTAATTAATTCGTAATTACCTTTCATGGTTACCATACAATTCAATCCTCATGTCAACTTATCACGAGTGTGATCTTGAACTTGGTTATTATTCTTGTTCAATCACAATTACATAAGTTTTCTTCGATTCTCAAATGTCTTGGCTCTTAGAGTAAACTAACTAAGCTTTATTAGTGTACTCCTACTATGGCAACAGATTTCTTAAATAGACGTTCATCGAAGTGCAATGTGATAACTCCTTTAGCGTACAAGAAATAACATGTCATATCTTAGTCATTCGCCTACTTTCATTAGATTCCTAGTGTACCCAACAAATCGCCCATGTGTAACCCCTTACTAGGTGCATCAAACAAAGTGTCAAAATACATAAATCCTCCAATGAGATAATCATGATGACTTCAAGTCTAAGGACCAATTGTACCCATCTCGTATGAGATTTTCATAGACTAAACCAAATGAGTTCTCATGGTGAGTCAAGTTCAGTTATATGTTCTCTAACATAAATCAACTAAGTGCTTGTTTTGACATTATCATGCCAATAGATGTGAGATCTCCTAATGCTATCATATAGAATGAGCATGTCACTCACAAGTCTATCCGCATATAGTCATTATCCATTCTTGAACATGTTATGACTTAGGACATTTAACGATATCATTTATGTGAATTAGTATTTATCTCACATCTTTCAATCAATCACTAATTCAAATACATATCATATGAACATCAATCTAATTATGTTCAATGAATAAATGTATATGAAAAGAATTAATAGAAAGATTTTTTATTATAAATAATGCAATAATATAATAAGTCAAACCCATCCAATAAGATTGAATCTTGGGTACCTATACTAACAATCTCCTACTTGCACTACGGCTTTGTGTACCAACCGTGTCCGTCACACACCTAGTGTGAGATTGCCTAGCTAGCGAGCTCGGGCTAGCTCGGCGTGCAACTAGCTTAGGTTGTTCATATGTACGAGCGCTAACATCCAACATCGACCTCGTGCGCCCCTACTAAATTTTAAACCTAAAAAGTCGATAATAGATAAATCACATAGTTAATCATCTTTAATAAAACATGTAATCAAATATTCAACAAAGGCTCTAATATCAATTGAAGGATAATGCATCCTATGGAGGTGCGTAATAAAACAAAAATTTCTCCATCTAAAGGACCTAAGATTATGCTATTGAATCAATTAACCATATATTCATGAATTAAAACTTTAAATAAGAATTATCTCTTGTAGCGTAAATTTAAACCTCTACAAAAAAGAGCAATCAAAGTGTCCAATCTCAATCAATAATCCATACGAGTCCATGCACTCACAAAAAAAGGCATTCAAAATTGATAGAGTGCTAGCTCCACCTTTTCTGAATTATTTAGCGCTTTCTATAGAAATCCAATCGGGGTAATGTTATGACAACACAAAGAGAGAGAATAAAAAGTGGCATACGAGGGTTAGGGAGAAAATAATTTTCTTCGTCTTTTATTTTGAGTTATGTGCCCTAATTTATTTTTCTTATTTTTTTCTCTCTCTTAAAAATCCTTTAGCTTTACCATACCTCTCTCCCATATATATATATATATATATATATAGGGGAGAGGCTTCCTTATCCTCCAAGGATAAGGAGGGGCAGCAATAAGTTCCTAAATGACTCTAGGTTATTGATTCCTAATTCTTCAAGGATTAGGAGTTATTTTACATGTGAGCTTTTTGATCTTATCTTTGAAAAATTCATCCTTATCCAATAATGTTTATATTTATCCTCCTATCAAAATATCTTTCGGGCTTTTAATTAAATCTATTGGCCTAAAACTATTTTGACCTAATTAACTAATTTGAACTATCCAAATAAATTAAGTTAGATAATTTTAGATGGCCCACATTATGAAGCAATTTTTTAAATTACCCTTAAACCTAAATTAGGAAACTAGTTTCTATTTTAGATTATTTACTTTCAAATTTAAAACTAACTTTCAAATTAGGAAACTAATTTCTAAAATAGAAAAATTTTCATTTTATGAAACTTTTTTCAAAATAAAAAAATTTTATAATTGGAAACTTTTTTCAACATCTTTTCTTCTATTTAATCATATGAATGCTTAAACTTATGGGTGTGACTCAATAGATTCCTAGATATGTTGGCAATGTATCAAGAACAAAAGACACTCTTTTATCTCTTGATACATAAATCAAGATTGACCTCTAGCAAGACATCATGACTGTCTAATTCTCTAGAAGGATTAATTAATCCATAATTACTTTTTCACAAGCATGGTTATCATACAATTTAGTCCTCATATCAACTTATCACGAGTGTGATCTTAAACTTGATTATTAGTCTTGTTAGATCACGATCATATAAGTTTTTTTCGATTTCCAAATGTCTTACCTCTTAGAGTAAACCAGCTATGCTCTATTGGTCTACTCCTAGTGTGATCATAGATTTCTTAAGTAGATATTCATCGAAGCGTAATGTGATAACTCCTTTAGCATACGAGGAATGACATGTCCTATCTTAGTCATTCTTCTACCTCCATTAGATTTCTAGTGCACTCAAAAAATCATCCACGTGTAACCCTTTACTTTCTACATTGAAACAAGTGTCAAAGTACATAAATCCTCTAATGAGATAACCATGATGACTTTAAATCTAAGGATTAGTTATACCCATCTCGTATAAGATTCTCATAAACTAAACCAAATGGGTTCTCATGGTGAGTCAAGTCTAATGATATGCTCTCTTAAGTATTTGCTTTGGCATCATCATGCTAGTAGGTGTGAGATCTCCTACTACTATCATATAGCATGAGTATAGCATTTATAAATCTATCCGTATATAGTCAATATCTATTCTTGACCATGCTTTGTCTTAGGACATTTAACGATATTATTTATGTGAATTAGTGTTTATCTCACATATTTCAATCAATCATTAATTTAAATACATATCATATGGACTTCTATCTAATTTTGTTCAATGAATAAATGCAAATGATAAGAATTAATACAAAAACTTCTTTTATTCTGAATAATATAAATAATATAATAATATAATAAGTAAAACTCATCCAAATAAGGTTAGATCTTGGACACCTATATTAACATAAAAAACTTGGCTTTTGATTGCAAACAATATCTACACACAACAAACTTTAATTTACCAAACAATTTAATAAGAATAGAAGTTTTGCTCTTTGACAACGAAAGATGAAAGACATCCTTGTTTAATAGAATTTAGCTAAAACATTGAAGGGAAAAGATATGAAGCTAGAAGAGATAGAAGAGCATAAGTGGAAAGAGGTACGAACCAATGTGTGTGAGCATTATTTGACTAGATATGTATTACCGATAACAATATCAATAATGTTATAGATGAAGATTCGATACCTATAGTATAGGAAAAATTGGAAAATCTTTATCTAACGAAGAGTTTAGCAAACAAGTTATATTTAAAATGACAACTTTACAAGCTAAAGATAGAAGAAGGCAAGAATCTCATTGAGCATCTAAATTTGTTCATTGGTATACTAGGAAAAGTTGATGTTAAGTTAAGGAAAAAGACAAAGCCTTTTTTTATTCTTACCTCTCTTCCTAATTCATTTGAAAATTTATGACAACGTTACCGTATGGTAAAGGTAAAGTGAATTTAGATCAAGTACATGCTACACTTTTATCTCATGAGATGTAAAAAAAATTAAATAAAAAAAAACTATGTATTGGTGACTAAAGGGGAGTATTGGAAAGGAAGATCAACTGAAATGAGATTTTAAAATGATAGGTTTGAGTCCGGATCTAGCGAAAAGGACATTCAATGTTACCTACGTAAGGAATTTAGTCATACCAAGCAAAATTATCCTCGAAGATGTTGGAAATTGTTTGATGGTAGTAAAAGACTATAGAGATGTCCTCACAGCTTTTAAAGGTATTGACATTTTTTCTCATAATTGTTAAATATTAGACTCTACATGTGTATTGTATGTGTGTTCTAGGAATTAATATTTTGATGAGTTTGAAAGAGAAAAGGTTGACACCATGCATATCATATTATGATGTTAGGGTCTTGAAATGGTGGAAATCAAAATGCGTGATGGAGTGATCCATACTTTAGGTGGTCTAGCTTATTTCCCAATGATGCATAAGAATTTGATATCATTGAGCTAGTTAGACTCTAAAGAATACAATTATTCTATTATAAATAATATCTTAAAAGTCATATATGGCGGTACAATTCCATAAAAAGGAAAAAAAATGTGATAGTTTATATCATCTTATTGAATAGATAATGATCTCAAGAAGTGGCTGAAAATAGAATGCATATGATGATAGATACATAAAAAGAGTCTCTTTGATGATTGGAAAAGAGACAAAATTTATACATTCTCAAGTTTTAAATGATGTGAGAAGAAAGATCTTGCTTGAAGGAAAGGATACATCAAGGACCTTCTCTAAATTTAACAAATAAAATTGTCTTAAAGCGAGTTGTACATAGGCTTGATCATATTTTTTGAATCAAGTTTAGTTCGGAATTATTGGCTAATTCGGATCATGTATAGTTTATTTGTAAATTTTAAGGTTAATGGTTATTTCTACTTTTATATTTGTGGTATTTATGAGTAAGTGGAGCCAATGAACTTTAGGGGTGGTAAAACTATTCACAAGGTAGAGATTGTTAGCTTTGTAGCTCGTATTCATTAAAGTAATGACCAAGTAAATAGAGTAGAGTAATGACTAAGGATTCCTTATCTATTAAGGATTCTTTGTCTATTAAGGATTCTTTGTCCATGAAGGATTCTTCATCCATTAAGAATTTCTTGTCAACCAAAGATTTTTGCCATTATAAATAGATGGGTAGATATGTGGTTTTAATGTGTGAAAAACACAAAAGTTAAGAGTTTTTTTTTCTTTGCATGTGAGAATGAGTGTACAAGGGGCTTTGTGCTTGGATTTCGGGTATAAAAATCACAAAGATATTTTTGTACTAATTTTCTCTCATTATAAAACATTACTCTTAGGTTTGTGAAGGAGATAAAATTTTGTTAAATCATGTTAAATCTTATGTGTCCGCTATTTATTTATTTTTATTTCTTTCATTTATTTTTCTTTTCATTAAATTGGATTATTCCAAGTGCACTATAAAAAATTGCCAAACAACTACGGAACTCGGTAACGGATTAGAGTCCGTCACTAAATCATGATGGATCGATAAACAAACTACGACTATTGTCGGGGAGTGGATGTCGACTACGGAACACCGACGGATTGTTAGGGAGGGACCTATATCTATCGCTATATTTGATAGTAAAATGTTTGCGGGTATTTTAAAGACGATTAGCAAGGAAATTATGAGGAAAATTAGCGAGAGAAATCTTGATTTCACTCGTCGTCTTTTGGGTTTATAATTAGCGATAGAATTTTCTTCGCTAATTGCATATTTCCCTTACAAATTGACGATCGAAAGTCCGTCACTAATATTAAAAAATTGAGCAAAATTTTGGAACTTAAAATCCGCCAAATTAATGACGGGTTAGCAAAAGACACTTACGTCAAGTCATTGATTAGTGATGGATAAGAGATCGCATCATGTTTGTCACTAATCCTAAATCATAGTTTTTCTTTATTCTTCCCCCATTTTCTTCTTCCTCTCCCTTTCCTCCTTCAACCGTCGCTACCATCCCCACTTAAAACCACCATAAAACTCCACTCCACTATCTCGGAAACCCCCATCTACTCCAAACTCTTTTCTCTCTAAAAAGTCTTGAATTTTCTCTTTCTTCTCTGTCTTGTTCTTTTCGAAGGTAAGTTCTCTCTATCTCTTTTGTTTCTTTAAAAAATATGTTATTTTTCATAATTTTTATGTTAATTTTGATTAATTAGTTAAATGTTAATTTTGTTTATATTTAATTATTAATTAGTTAGGTTAATTTTTTCATCCTCGCTATCTTCCTTGATTCTCGACTTGTTTATCTCATCAAACCGAGTCTTAATGTCCTCGAAGCATTATTCAATTTTTACTAACCTAGTTCCAAATCTCATCGATTAATGTTTTAAAGGGTCCGGCCTTTCTTTTACGTTGGTTATTAGCTCGTGTGATAGTGAGAGAAGAAGAGGAATTGAGACGTAAGTCGTGAAAGAATATTGGGATAAAAACAAATGTAAGCAATAGGTACTGGATCAAGGTTTTGTCACCTAGGAGAAGACTAAAAAATGAATCATAAAAAAAGAGAGGGATCTCGTATGGAGAGCAAGAGGATGGGATATCGGTTTCTCGGTTCAAAGAAAAAGAGAATCAACCATAGAATGAAGCGACCTCGGGTGAAAAATCACAATCTAATGTTAATCTTAACGCCATTGGCTTCCTTAGATGATGGGTCTTGATAGACCGGAAGCGATGGGGGTGTATATAATTAGCTCGAGAAACAATTACTTATTGATAAGGGTTTAAGAAACCCATAGCCTTATGATCTCGGTATTGCTTCATGGTTGCTCTGTACCTATAGATCATATATATATATATATATAGTTGGTTTACTCTAGAGGATTTTTCTACTTCTTGCACTTTCTTCGTGAAGAGGTTAATAGTTAAGTTTGCTTCGAGTGATCGAGGCTTAGGATTTTACTACACAAAATGGAAGACATGTTGATTAATTCGTACGCTCACGTGTCATTAGGTTAATGAAAATTAGATGTGCTATTTCTATATACTATTACGAGTCGCATTGTTAATGCCAAAAAAAGTTAAGGATTTTTAAAATGTAAAAACCACTAATTAATTTGTATTTCATGAATAAATCCTTAATTCGAATTGATTCTCCAATTCAAATCGAATTAAATGTTTGTTTTTTTATGAAAATAATTTATAATATATTTTTAATTGAATTATTATTTATTTTTTATATTTGTTAAACTCGTTTGAAGTGTTATTCTAGATATTTCGATGAATTGGTTCGTTCCACCTCGGCGTCACATACAAGTAGATCTACTTGCGGTAGTAGTGGCGTAGCTCTAATAGTGATAGTGTTCCCGATCATGGCATTGATACTAGTAGTGTCTATGACCATATCGTTGATAATGACATTATTCGTAGGCCGTGGCACTACTAGTGCCGATATCTAAGATCGTGAACTTGATAATAGTGTCGACACGTCCGCATCCCCGATAGTAGTGCCCCTACCGCAATGTCTCGACCGATAGTGTCCCCGCCAATAGTGCCCTTACCGATCTCCAATTGTAGTGCCCCAACCATAGTTCTCCTGGCTACGGAGGTACCCTTGATTGTTTCTTTTGCTTTAGGAAACTATACTCGGATCTAATACTAGATGAATCATTCGGGTCATCAATAACTAATAAGTAATATGCTTTACATGTGGTAATTAATTTTATATTTTTATATATTATTAAAATCATTAATTAATTCATTTATTATTTATTTATTTTGTTTAACAGACTTGGTTTCATCAAATAAGTGCTCTATAAAAATCACGATAATTTTCAAGGAGCAACTAGACTCCGCTAGCTCCAGTTGCTCCATATGGAAATCTATCTCCATAGAGATTAAAAACTTCTACTTTAATGAGTATAAGGTAACATACTAATTATTTATTTATATTCTATTTAAAGTATTAATTTAACATGAAATTTGTTAATAGTATATTTTTTTCTTTATGTAGAAGTATTTTTTTATGAGAAGCGATCATCGATGCGTTAATTAAGGATGCATAGGAGAGTCCGGCATGAAAATAGTATGTCAACATACTAAACAAGCTGAAACATAAGATTAACAAACCCACGTTTATTATAGAATAAGTGTGGGATGCATGGCATCGAATTGGACCACATATGAGCTTCGGCTCGATCTCAATAAACGTCTCAAAATTGTATGTCGAAGACGGATGATGTCAATGTTGGCCCATCTAGGTAAATGTTGGCCCATCTAGGTATATGAAGTCCATCTCTTGATTGAGCATGCGCAACGTTTGGTAAATCCTATTATCCATTGTATTATAAATCAATATTTGAATTTATTATATCTCATGTTATTTTGTGTATTTTTTCGGTATAATAAATTGGGTCATAATCCAAATTCTTATAAGGCATTCCCGAACACTCCCAAACGAAAAGATGAGTCATTCATTGACAAACCGTTCTAGATAATAATGGTAAGTTTATTATTTTTGTAAATATACATCTATCAATATAATCTAAAGAGTATATTTATGATTTAATATTATAACTATTTCAATTACGTAAAAGCATGTGCAATCATTATAAGCGACATGAGGGTGATTCATTGTCTTTGAACATCAACATGACAATGATATATTTTGATGCTATAAGAGGAAAGAAGAAGCGAGAGATTGTACGACCTCAAAATACAAGCGTTTCGAGTATTACTCACATTCCGGTGCCAACTCATCTTCCGCCACATCGTAGTATCCCGGTAGTAATATTCTAGAAGTTATTGTCCGAGTACAAAGATAGGATGAAAGAGATGGAGGTTGACTATAATCATCGATTCTAGGAACAAAAGGGTAAACTCCACGATCTATAAAGTCGGATGGAGATGATGTTGGTGTTGTTATTAGAGCCGCAACAGGCTAGCGTCTCTCCTGCCGACCCCTTCCCTACACAACTCTAGAATCAACCATTCCTCTTAATACTTAGCAATCGAAAGATGATGCGGGAGATGATGATAATGACAATTAGATTTTTTTTTTTAGGTTTTTAATGTTTTTATATGTCCGAATGCATTTTTATATTTATTTTATTTTAATTTTATTAAATAATATATTATATTTTAATAATGTGTTATTTTTAGTTGTTTGCTACTACCATTAACATTAAATGGCTATTAATTTATATATAAAAAAAATTCTTCATTTAATGATGAATCAATGATCGAATTGGCGATCAAAATTAAATTTCTTTACGACGGAGACATGGTCGCTAAATAGCCATAGATACGACGACAAATTTTTGAGGAATTTTATCGAATTTGATTTAGCAATGGCATCTCCGTCACTAAATAGCGATAGAAAAAGAGGAATAGCATCAATTTTGTGACATTCAAGACTCGAAAGATGACTCGTTTACTTTGATTTTAATGATAAAAATGCTTTATATTACCGACAAACATAAATTATCATAGCTAACAAAATAGTGACAACAAGTTTAGCTACTGAAAAATATTATCGTAAATCCATCGCTAAACGTAAATAGCGACAAAAAATAATAATTTAACGATGAAATGTTTCATGGTTATTGCTTTCTTGCAGTGGTGGTGTATTGAATATAGGATATTTGATTTTTTTCAATTTGAATGTCTATAGCCTAAATGGATCTGACTATTTCTAAACTTTAACTCATTTGAATTAAGTTTCTGAACTTTAAAATTAGTTTTAGGAATTCCTGAACTCCAAAAATTTTGAGATCTAGTCTATCTGTCAGTTTTCCATCCAAAATAATGAAAAACACAGAATTAAAATCTTCCATGTTCAGAAATCTCTCTCTCTCTTCCCTCCATCTGCAAAAGCCCAATTTTCTCTAACCCTCTTCTCGCCCTTTTTGAAAATTTTCTTCTCCTAACACTGCCACTCTCATCTGGGGTTAATGCGGATTTCTCATCAAAGTAAAATGGCTCTTTTTTCGAAATTCTTCATTAATTTGCCATTCAATTCCAACAAATTTCATGATGGCCTCTTGGATTCTTCCAGCTCCTCCTTCACGTTATCATATTCAATACCTTTTTCCTTTTTGCTCCTATGAAATCTTCACCTTACTCTTCAAATCTTGAACTGTTATTTGAAGATTTGTCAACTTTTGAGCATCAGGAAGAAAGACAGAGGGTGGAGGGAGGAGGGAGAGGTTTTATTAATATAGAAATTTTAATTTTGAGCCTTTTTCTTAATTTTTGTATTTATTACAAAAAAAAAAAAAAAATGAACAAATGGATTAGATTTCAAAAAATTTAAAATTAAGAGATTTTTAAAATTAATTTAAAGTTTAAAGGCTCAATCTCAAATAAGCTAAGTTTCAGGAATAGTCAGATCCATTTAGCCACAGGTCTAGAATATTTTTAGCTGATTGAATTCAAAACGTAATTTTAGATTTCTATCAAACTATGATGTCGCTCCACTCCCCACAAGAGGAGAAGCATATTATGTTGGAAGTAATAGAAACTTTATTGTAAAATATGTGAAAGAATTAAGTAGAAATTAATACATTTAATATCGCAACAGAAAATAAAGCTAAATTAGGAAGTAACATAGTGTGCAGCAGCAACGGCGGTCTAAAAAGGTTGATTGGGTTAAAGATGTTTGAGAAGAAGACAAGGCATTGGAGCCAAAGAATATATGCTCCGTTTATGTTAGCTTAGGGAAGGGAAATCCTCTAGTCCGGCGGACCATAATCTTTTTGTTTCAATCTCTTCCATTAGATTTCGCCAGTCTTCACGCATACCCTCACCTTGCCTTCCTATTTTGTTTACAATTATTGGTGCTTCTGCTTCAGACATCGCCCATATAAGCTTGTAACTCGCATTTCACAATATTTTATTTTATTCACATATATCTGTTTTAACAGATTACACAGCTATAAATGGTAGTAGGACATTCGACACCTTGATGCATGGGGACTAGTAAAAGTACATTTTATCAACGAATAGGAATGGAACCGAGTTATACTAAATTTGAATTTGATTTATTTAATAAAATAAATCATATCAATTCTTATAAATACGCATTGAATTCCAAAAAATATATATTTGGATTCAAATCTTAAGAATTCAGTTTTATCGAATTTATTATTTGATTTTTATAGAAAATTTATATTTACTACATATAATACATTACTTGAATATAAAACATATTTCAACTATTACATATATGATAAGATATATTAAGATAATATTCTACTTATTAATTTTGTAAAATATTTAAAATGTTACACAATTCAAAAACATAAAACGAAATAATCTTAATAAAAATTTATTATGAATTGAGCAAGAAGTGTGATAAAAACTAAAAATAAATAAATAATAAATAATCTTTAGTTTTTTCCATGTGGTAATAAAAATAGGGTGATAATAAATATAACAAGACTAATTCTTAAAAATGTATATAAGTCAATTTATAATTTCTTTCCACCAAATTGAATTAAGAAAATGAAAAAAAAATTATATGTAAGTTTTTGAAAATACAATCATCATTGTCGAATGATATGCATTATTTGAACTTTATAATAAATAAATTTGGGTTAGATTATATTTATAATAAATATAGTTTCATATTTATATATATATTCATATTTAAATTTTTAATATTTTTAAAATATTATATTTATTATGAAAATATTTTTTAAATTTCGAGTTAGATTATTGTCGATTAAGATAAATCCGGATTTGATTCATTTAATAAAAAAAATTAATGAATTCAAATCATACTTAAACTTGGATAAAAAATATATATATTATTTATCAAATTTATTTAAGTACATTGGATTCAGATCAAAATTATATCTATTTACAGCCCTAACTATAGTATAATACTTGAACAATCTCTTAGGTGCTAAATGAACAAGAGAAAACCTTAAATTAAAATTAAGTCCCCAAACAAAATATTCTATCAATTTGATCCCACATGTTTAAAATTTTTCTCAATTTATCGAATTATGTGAATATTTCTATAAATTTCATTTGTTGCATTAAATATATACATTAGACTGAAAAATGTTAACAACATTGATAGAAGGGCCCAATTAAGAAATATTAACAGCATTGAGGTAATTGATAAATTGTTTGCGTTGTAATTTTTTTTTTTTTTTCAATGGTAAGGAATTTTCTCAAAGTAGCTTGCACGACAATCAAAACTTAGTTTTCTCTTTAAACTATCTATTTTGAAACTTATTTGAAAATGGATGTACAGGTTATAAACTAAGTTGATATATTTTTTTCAGAAAAGCAAAAACGGTTTTCTTGTACAAAAGAATATACAGTAGAAGTATATTTCCATAGTGGTTTTTACTCCATTATATATATATATATATATATATATATATTGCTTTTTTTTTCATCAAATTATTTTAATTTTTTATTTATTGAACTAGGTGGGAAAATTATGAAAAGCTAATTGTTATTATTTTTTTTTTCAGATAGGCTATCAATTATCAAATATATACGATATGTTTTCAAATTTTAGATTGAACATATATATATATATATATATATATATGATTATATTATTCTTATTGTTTAAAATTAATCTCTTCAAATATTAGTCATTTTTTATAAAAATTCTCATCAAATTAATTTTTTTAAATTTTTTTATTTAATTTTCTTTGTTAATACTTATGATTTATTATTCTCTATGTATGATTTTTTTATAAAAATAAATAATCAATTTAAAAATAAAATTCACATTTTTTATTTGCTTATTTTTTATATAATCAAAATTTATCAGAATCAATTTTGTAGTTGTTTTTACTATAGTCTATTAATTTTAATACATTCCTTACAATTTAAATTTTTTAAAATAATATTTTTTTTATTTATGTTGCACATTCCGACTCTCTAAGTATGATCATGATGTATATATAAATTTAAAAAAATAAGATCATTGGTTTTATTGAAAATTAACTATGCATTTACACACATAATACTAACCATTTACTATTTTTTTTTAATATTCTAAAATTAATTAATCAAATAATTAAATTAATGTTTTAGAATGACCACATAATAATTCAAATATAATTTTTTATACTAATATTATTGATTATTTTGTAAAAAAAGTATATATAAATCAAATGTACATATTTTGAAAAAATTAATTTTCTTACCTATTTAAAAAAAATAAAAAAAGATTTATTTCATAATTTTTATGTAAATTTTTATTTTAATTGTTCTTTTATTTATTTGATACAGTCTTATGAAAAAAATATTAAGATATTTTTAAAATTTTTTATTTAGATTATTACAAGTTTTATTTAAAAATAAATGCATAATGAAAAATAAATCGTGTTTTTTAACTATAAAATTTATAAAAAATATATAATGAAGAATAAATTAAATATAAAATTTTAATTAAAAAATATAAAATTAGATGAAAATTTTTATTTTATATATTTTAGTAAATCAATAATATAATGTAAACCATTAAATTAAAATAAATATTCTTTATTTGACCTGTAATATAGCACGAGAAGAAGGCTAGTTACTCGTTGTACCTTGGGTCTCGCAGTCCAACTTTGTTCCAAAACCTTTTACTTGGTCAATCCACCGATGTTTAGACACCCTCACCACTTCTAAACTAAAAAATGGCTTATGATTTTGGAAGTTGTCAACGTTTTTCATTCTTCCCTTCCCTTGAGAGCAGCCTAGAGTAGATGGCAATGGAGGCTGTAGCCCTAACAAGACAAGACAGAAATAGATTTTCCCATAGTTGAAAAAAAAAAAAAAAAAAGAAAAAGTCTGTCTTGATCATATTAAAAATCAGATTAACAAACTATATCTAGATAATATTAGCAATTAAAGTGTGAAAAAAAGATGTTGAATAAAAGAACAATAGTGTGACACGAGAAATGCAATTTAACGATTCGAATTGCACATGTATTGTTAATATAATTTATATTAAAATTAAACATGGCCCATACAACACGCCAGTAACAGTGACTTTGAACCCAATGAATCCAAGGCATTAGATTGGAAGGAATCATTTGGGTCCACAACCACAAGAGTAGGAGGGCGGAGTAATACCATCCTATGGCCTATGGGAAAATGAAAGATAGCCAGCCAGCCAGCCGGCTCCAGTATTTCTCTGCCTGCTTTCCACGTGGTGTCTAGAGACCTTACGCACACCCCTCAGAGAAAGAGTTAGTTAATCTAGAAAACGTTCACACAACTTTAAATTTTTATTGGATTAAAGGTAAAGCAAAGGCGAATATTATCAAACACAATAAAAGCATATCTTCCACGTTCCAAACTATGCAATTTTTTTTTTTTTTTTTTTTTGGGAAAATCGAAGCTTTTTTAGCCATAAGCATATGCTTAGGGTTTAAGCTTGGCTCACTCATTGTTTTGTTTCACTTTAACCTAATATTTTGTCACTTTCCATCCATTGCCGTTATCTAATTGAAATAAAAGTTGCACCTCGTGATAGATGTTGCTTCTTAAATATATTAAGCATCTTTTTCAAAACATGCTAATATTACTATCGATGCTTCAAAATGTTGAATGATTAAAAATATTATTTAGATAATTAATAAATGATCATATATTACTATCAATCTAAATAGGTTAAATTTCAGGCACCTACACTATATATATATATATATATATATATATATATATATATATATATATATATATATATATATATATATATATATATATATATATATATATATATATAGTGTAGGTGCCTAAAATCTAATTTATTTGGATGGTTTGATATATTGAATCATTTCATTTTCAATATTGATAAAAAAATTATTAATTCTTATTATTTATAATTTGATAAAATTATATAGAAGTTTATATGACATGTATTGTATTAATGATTAATCAATATATGTGAGACAAACATTAATGCATATAAATGATATTATTAAATATCTCAAGTCATAGCATTGTCAATATTGGATATTGAAAATAGATAATAAGACTTGTGAGTGTTATGCTCTTCCTATAAGATAGCAGTAGGAGATCTCAAAGCTACTAGCATGGTGAAGCCAAAACAAAAACATAAGTGAATAATATTAGAGAATATAGCACTCGGACATGACTTGTCATGAGAACCGATTCTCATATGAGATGGGTACAAATAGTTCTTTAACTTGAAGTTACTACGGTTATCTCATTAGAGAATTTATGCACTTTGACATTCGTTTTGATAGGCTCGAGTAAAGAGTCGCATGTAGCCAATTCGTTGAGTGCATTAGGAATCCAATGGAGATAGATGGATGATTGAGATAAGACATGACATTCCTTATATGCTAAAGGAGTTATCACTTTACACTTTAATAAATGGATGCTCAAGAATCTATGACCATACCGGAAGTATACCAATATAACATAGTTGGTTTACTTGAGAGCTAAGACATTTAGAGATTGAAGAAATCTTGTATGATCATAATCGAATAGACAACATATTAAGTTTAAGATCACACTCGTGATAAATTGACATGAAGACTAAATTGTATAGAAACCATACTTGTGAAAGGTTATTGCAGATTAAGTAATCATCTTAGAGAATTGGATAGTCATGATGTCTTACTAGATGTCAATCTTGATTTATATATCAAGAAATAAAAGAACTATCATTTATCTTTTTGATACAATGCTAACATATCTAAGAGCCTATTGAATCACACGCATAAATTTATACATTCACATGAAAAAGAGAAGCGAAGGTTTTTGAAAAAGTTTTTTATTTTAAAAATCGGTTTTCGTTTTGGAAATTAGTTTTCTATTTCGTAAATTAATTTCCTAATTTGAAAATTAGTTTTCTAATTTAAAAATCAGCTTACCAAAAATAAAAACTAGTTTCCTAATTTAGGTGTAGTAAAATATAAGGGTAGCTTATGAAATTGTTTCCTAATGTGAGTCTTCTTAAAAATATCAATTAATTTGGATGTTCCAAATTAATTGTTAAGTTATCGAGCCAAAGAAGTTTAGGCCAAAAGCTTGTAAGATATTTTAAGTGGAAGAATAATCTTTAGCATTTAAGGATAAGGCTTAGGGTTTATGAGGACAAGATAAAATAAAGCCCACATAAGTTACAACTCTTTTTCTAAAAAGGAGTTGTTGTCACCTATATAAGTGAGTGGGAGAGACGCAAATCACTACAACAATAAGAGAAAATTTTACACGTCTCTCACTAAAACAAAATAAATAAACGCACCACCCCTCTCTTTTAGTATAATGCGTAACCCTTGAGAGATTTATTTATGAGAAAATATACATAGCAGAAAAGATTGGAGCTAACACTCTATGATTTTTATTGCTTTTTATATGGGTGTTGAGCTATATGGATCATTAGTAGAGATTGGATGCTTGGACAGTTCAATTCAAAATTTTGATTCCGCATTATAAGAGGTAACATTTGATCCATCTTTTTAATATATAGTTAGTTCATTGAATGACTGATCTTAGGACTTTAGATGGAGGAGCATAAATTTTTTTATTTATTCCACACCTCTATAAAAAAATATGATCCTTTAATTAGTATCGTAGCTTTTGTTAAATCTTTAATTGTATTAAAGTTAATTTTGATTAATTGTAACAATTATTGATTTTTGTATTTATAAATCTAATGATTTTGGTTTTTTTTTTTAATTTAATAAAATTGATTTTGGGCTAGTAAGGAGGGCATGTGTGAAGCCAACACTCGGGCATTGACCATGATGTATGGCACGTTAGGCATGCCTCCCGCCCATCGAGTTGAAAGCTAAGCCGGGCATGCATGACAACGTATCGGGACACTAGCTAGCTAGCACACCATGCCAAGCGCGTGAAGGAGTGTGCCGGGCCATGGGTGCGAAGCCGGTGTTGGGCACCGGCCCGTTGGCTCGCCAAGGCCACTCTTAGGCACCGGTTAGTGGCAAGCATAGGCCGACTTGTGAGCCTTCAAGGCCCAAAAGCCCATGGGCCTAAGGCCTAAAAATTTGAAAAAATTAAAATTTAGAAAAATTTTAATATTTTTATAAAATGAACAAAATCATAAATTTATAATTAAAATTAAAATAAAATATATTTTATTAGTTTTATGCCATGTATTAATGTGATTGAAGCATGATTAAATGGTATGGATGAGTTGTCCTAGTTTCTAAAAATGTATGTTTGTAATTTTTTATTAAATAAGGCATGTGTATCATATCTTCTCTTTTATTTTGTTGTATTTATCTTGTCATCTTACTCTTTTGGAATATAACTCGAGGTTTCTTATTTCAAAATTATAAAAGTAGAAGATAGATTAGTAGACTAAGTATTAGAGAATAAGCCAAGAAAAGGAAACAATCTAGAAAAAAGATATAATAATTCTTTACCTAGGTTTATCACTCACTTGTCTCCTTGTGACTCAAGGGAACTAGTAGTAGAAATTCATTAGCATTCACTAGTCTTTGAGTCATGTATAAGATTGATATGATTGAGCTCTAGTACATATGATTGTAATGTGATTGAACTCTAGTATGCATGATAGTAATGCGATTGAACTATAGTATATGTGATAGGATTAAATTGATGAGAAATTATAATATAAAATCTTTCAAATAAGTATCAAGTTATATGTCTTTCAACGTTATAAAGAGAAAACTCTCTTGGCTATTATTGATTTGTTAAGATAACCCAAGGTCATTTCTTTCTCCAGGAAATCAAATCATGAGCCATGTGATGTCCTTGAATATTTGGGTCCAACTTGAAATGAATTGTTAAGTTTGTTAAGATAACTCAAAATCCAACGAATTCATAGGCAAAGATTGGTATTCACATAAGATATGAAATGATAAGGAGTTGTCATACCAATGAGATTGAGAATTGTATTAGATGCATTTAGTAAGGCTTTACCTACCTAACGCTTTCATGTGTGACTTATTAAGATAACTTAAGGTTAATGGATATTTGTGGATAGGATCCTAACCCACTATGGAAAATAAATCAAAAATTTTTTTCAAGTCATATATTGAAGGTTATAAAACTTATAGAAAATAGTAAGAATGAATATAGATTTTATTTCTTAATTTATGCTTTGTTTTTTATAATGCAAATCAATTAATCAAATTGTACTCTTTTATATCATGTCGAGTTGTTATACAAGTATGATCGATAATACATTGATTCGATTGATAATTAAGAAAAGTAATACCTTCAATGGCATAAAATTTCTTAACAAAAAATGAATCTAAACATGGTCTTTCAATATGAGAAGATTCTCTATATAACGGAGACGCCTCTCCCAATTAAGCCTCCTCGGGATCAAGCTAAAGCTTATGCAAGCATGGCTCAAATATAAGGATGATGTAATCTCAATTTAGAGCATCATGCTAACTCTTATGATGTTAGAGTATAAGTGCTCGTTAGTGTAGGTGCCCAAGATCCAACCATGTATAGATGGGCTTAAGTTAATTTATCATTGCATTATTTATTTTGATAATAATAAAGAAGTTATTCCGTTAATTCTTTTATTTACATGTTCGAGTAGAATTAGATAGAAGTCCTTATGATATGCATTTGTAATAGTGATTGATCGAAATATGTGAGACAAACACTAATACATATAAATGATATCATTAAATGTCCCAAGTTATAGCATTGTCAAGATTGACATTGATAAATATGGATAGACTTGTGAGTGCTATGCTCATGCTATATGATAGCGATAGAAGATCTTACACCTATTGGCATGGTGATGCTAAAGAAAGCGCTTAGGCGATAAATGTTAGAGAACATATTACTCGGACTTGACTCGCCATGAGAACCCATTTGGTTTTAGTCTATGGGAATCTCATATGAGATGGGTACAAATGGTCCTTAGACTTGAAGTCATCATGATTATCTTACTTGAGGACTTATGCATTTTGACAGATCGTTTCAATAGACCCATTAATGGGTTGTACATAGGTGATTCATTGGGTATACTAGGAATCCAATAGAGATAGGTGTATGAATAAGATAGGACATGTCATTTCTTATATGCTAAAGGAGTTATCACATTGCATTTCAATAAATGTCTACTTAAGAAATCTATGGCCTTAGTAAGAGTACACCAATAAAGCATAGTTGGTTTACTCTAGGAGGTAAGACATTTGGGAATCGAAGAAAATTTGTTTGATCATAATCGAACAAGACTAATAACCAAGTTCGAGATTACACTATGATAAGTTGATATGAAGACTGAATTATATGATAATCATGCTTATGAAAGGTAATAATGGATTAACTAACCATCCTAAATAATTGGGTAGTCATGATGCCTTACTAGAGGTCAATCTTGATTTATGTATCAAGAAGTAAAAGATGAGTCTTTTATTCTTGATATATTGCCGATATATCTAGGAGCCTATTGAGTCATACGTATAAGCTCAAGTATTCACATTATAAATGAGAAGCAAAGACAATGGAAAAAGTTTACAATTATAAAAGTTTTCTATTTTGGAAAGAGTTTCCAAAATGAAAAGTTTTTTATTTTAGAAATTGATTTTCTAATTTAGAAGGTAGTTTCAAATTTGAAAATAAAGAACCTAAAAGAAAAGGAGTTTTCTAATTTAGGTTAAAGGGTATTTTAAGAAATTGTTTCCTAGTATGAACCTCATCAAAATAATGTAAGAATATTTATTTAGATAGTCTAAATAAATTAATTGGGCTAAAATAGTTTTAGCCCATTAGGTTTAATTAAAAGCCTTAAAGTAATTTTGGTGCGAGAATAAACATCAATCTTATTGGATAAGGTTAAATGTTTTAAAAGATAATAATTAAGTAGTCCATAAATAAAATAACTCCTCATCCTTGAAGGATAAAGAAGCAACAACCTAGAGTCATTTACGGACTCAAAGCCGCCACTTTCCTTATCCTCGGAGGATAAGGAAACTCTTCTCCCATAAATAGGAGGAGAGGTACGGCATGGAGGGGCTTAATGCATGAACCATAGAGTATTTCAGCCAAGTTAAAAAATAAAAGGGAGAATTTTGGCCAAAAGAAAAAAACAAAAAAGGGAGATTTCGGTTAGCCTCTAAATTATCTAGGGCACACGGCCAAGAGAAGAAAAAAATAAAATAGTTTATCCAAAACCCTAGCAAGAAATAGTATTTCCTTATCCTTTAAGGTTTTCGTAAAATTATTCGAGATTGATTTCTAGAGAAAATACTTAATTAGAAAAGATGGAGCTAGCATCCCATTAATTTTGAGTGCTTCCTTATGGATACTTGGATCGTGTGGATCATCAATAGAGGCTGAACACTTGGTGGCTAATCAAAGAAAAGAAATTTAGATATGCGCTACAATAGGTAATCCTTTACTCTTAGCTTATTATTCATGTATATATGATTAATAGATTCAACGACTTGATCATGAGGCCTTAAATGGAGTAAATTTTTTTATTTATTTCATACCTCTATAGGATGCATGATCCTTTAGTGTCAACATAAAGGCATAAGTGTCTTTGATATCATAACAAAGCTTAAAAGTCTATTTAAGGAAAATACTAGGTATGAGCACTATAAGATAGCCTAAAAGCTTTTTAGAGCGAAAATAAATTAAGGATCCGAGTGTTAAAAAGTATATCACCGATATGATAGATTATATCGATAAGCTAGCTAAGCTTGGAGTTGGAATAGATGTAGAGTTATCTATTGATCTGGTTTTGTAATCATTGCCCAATAGTTTTGTATTGTTCATTATGGACTTTAATATAATGATTATGAAAAAAGACTCTTGGAGAGTTGTTGTCCATACCGAGGGAGCTCGACTTAAAATAAACGAGAAGATAAGAGTTATGTACTTCTTATTAGTGAGGGCAAAGGCAAAGTGAAGGATAAGAAAAATTCCAAGCACCAAAAGAAGCCTTTATTGTGCTCGAAAAAGGGGTGCAAAAGGTCAAGGCTCAAAATATTCAAAAGGAAGCAGCTTGCTTTCATTGTAATAAAAAGGACATTAAAAGCACAACTTTAAGGAGTTCCTAGTAGAGGTGTAAAAGAAGAGTTCTATTAGCACCTCGGTATTTATATTTTTGAAGTTAATTTTTCTACTTCTAATCTCATCTCATGGGTATTTGATATTAGAGGTGGTGCTCATATTTGAACAAATATGCAAAGGCTTAGAGAATCAAGAAAAATTGCTTCTAAAGAGGTTGTCTTGCACGTTGGCAATGGATTAAAAGTTGTACCATTAGTCGTAGGCACTCGTGAGTTAACATTATCATCTAAGCTTGTGCTTAAATTTAAAAACTATTATTATATGCCTAGTATAAGTAGAAATATTATTTCTATTTCTTATTTGGATAAAAAAGGTTTTTGATTTTTATTCAAGAATAATAGTTGTTCTTTTTATAAAGATGATATTTTATATGAAAATGCTATAATTAATAATGGTTTGTATGTTTTTAACATAGATACATATGTGTATAATATAAATATCAAAAGACTCAAATCAAATTATCTAAATAAAACATATACGTGGCATTGTCAACTTGACCATATAAACAAGAATCAAATATCCAAACTACATAAAATAAATATTTAAAATTATTTGATTATAAATCTTATAATGTCCGTAAATCTTATGTACTTAGCAAAATGACAAAATCTTCTTTTAGTGGAAAAGGAGAAAAGGCTACTTATTTATTAGACCTTGTACATATTGATGTCCGTAGACCAATTTTCAACTAAGCAAAAGGAGGACATGATTATTTCATAACCTTTACTATTGATAGATCACGTTTTGGTTATGTATATTTGATAAGACAAAAATCGAAGTATTTAAAAAGTTTAAAGAATTTAGACTTGAAGTTGAGAAACACACTAGTAAAAATATTAAGGCACGTCGTTCGATCGAAGTGGTGAATACTTGAGCGAGTGAATTTTTAGATCACCTAAAAAATAATAGGATTCTCTCTCAATTGACTCCATCTAGAACACCATAAATGAATAGTGTATGTAAAAAGAGGTATACGACATTGTTAGACATGGTCTAATGCATGATGAGTCGTACTTACTAGTGTAGGTGCCCAAGATCCAACCCTTTAGATGGGTTTGACTTATTATATTATTTCATTATTTATATTAATTATAATTAAAAAAATTCTTTATATTAATTCTTATCATTTGCATTTATTCATTGTATAGAATTAAACGAAGTCCATATGATATGCATTTGTGTTAGTGATTAATCGAAATATTTGAGATAAACATTAAGGCACATAAATGATATTACTAAATGTCTTAAGTTGTAGCATGGTCAAGAATAAAAATTGACTACATGTGATCGGACTTGTGAGTGTTATGCTCATGCTATATGATAGTAGTAGGAGATCTCACACTTATTAACATGATGATGTCAAAGCAAGCACTTAGGTGATTTATGTTAGAGAACATATTACTAGACTTGACTCGTCATAAGAACCCATTTGGTTTAGTCTATGGAAAACTCATATGAGATGGGTACAACTGGTCCTTAGACTTGAGGTCATCACGGTTATCTTATTAGAGGATTTATGTACCTTGACACTTGTTTCGATAGACTCGGTAAAGGGTTACATGTAGGCGATTTATTGGGTATATTAGGAATCTAATGGAGCTAAGTGAATGACTAAGATATGACATGTTATTCTTTTTATGCTAAATAAGTTATCACATTGCACTTCGATGAATGTCTACTCAAAAACTCGTGGCTATAGTAGAAGTACACCAATATAGCGTAGTTGGGTTACTATAAGAGTTAAAACATTTAGGAATCGAAGAAAACTTGGATGATCATAATTGAACAAGACTAACAACCAAGTTTGAGATCACATTGTGATAAGTTGACATGAGGACTGAATTGTATGGTAACCATACTCGTGAAAGATAATTGTGGATTAATTAATCCTCTAAGAGAATTAGGTAGTTATGATGCCTTGCTAAAGGCCAATATTAATTTATATATCAAGAGATAAAAGAGGTGCCTTTTGTTCTTGATACATTGCCAATATATCTAAAAACCTATTAAGTCACAGGCATAAGTTTAAGTATTCACATGATTAAAGAGAAGTAAAGATATTGGAAAAAAATTTTAATTTTGAAAGTTTTTTATTTTGGAAAGGATTTTTCAAAAATGGAAAGTTTCCTACAATGGAAAGTTTTTTATTTTAGAAATCGGTTTTCTAATTTAGAAGTTAGTTCTAAATTTAGAAGTAAATAAAATGAAAATTAGTTTCCTAATTTAGGTTAAAGGGTATTTTAGAAAATTATTTCCTAATGTGGGTTGTCTAAAATTATCTAAGTTTATTTATTTGGATAGTCCAAATTAATTAATTGGGCCAAAATAGTTTTGGGCCAATAGGTTTAATTAAAAGTCTAAAGATATTTTGATGGGAAGAAAAATGTGAACTTTATTGGATAAAGATAAATATTTTAAAGATAAAGATCAAAAGCCTATATGTAAAATAACTTTTAATTCTTAAAGGATTAAGAAGCAATAACCATAAGTCCTATTGAGGATAAGTTACCGCCCATCCTTTACCTAGGAGGATAACGAAACTCTCCTCCTATAAATAGAATGAGAGAGATGCAACAATTAAGGGAAATTTAAGGGAGAGAGCATTTGGCCAAGAGAGAAAAAATTCTTTAGGGGTACACGACATAAAGAGAAAAAAAATAGTTTTCTCCTAAAAATCCTAATACATGCCACTTTTTCTCTTCCTTTAAGGTTATAGCAAAATTGCCTAGATTAGATTTCTATAGAAAATAGTAAATAAATCGGAAAATATGGAGCTAACACTCTACCAGCTTTGATGCTTTTTTATGTGTACGTGGATTGTATGGATCATTAATAGAAACCAAACACTTGGATGACTCTTTTCGCTAAAAAATTTAGATGTACACTACAAGAGGTAATCGTTTATTTAATGCTTTAATTTATGCATATATGGTTAGTAGATTTAGTGGCTTGATTTAAGCTTTTTAAGTAGAGGAAATTTTTTTATTTAATTTCGTACTTTCATAGGATGCATGATCCTTCAATTGGTATCAAAGCCTCAATCGAATCTTCAATTATATGTTATGTTAATTATGATTAATCGCATGAATTAGCTATGCTCGATTATAAATCTTATATTTTTGATATTTTATATAAATTTAAAACTGAAATTTGGGTTAAAAATCAATGAGGGCGTACGAGGTCGATGTTCTATGTTGGCGCTCACACTCACAAAAGCCCTAGGCTAGCCCAACAAAAGGCATGCGATAGCCATTGCCTACCCACGTGCTAGAAGCATAGTAGACCAAGATATCAAACGCTAGGCGTGCGATAGTCCCTACCTACGCGTGAGGCATACGAGCCAAGCCAAGCTCGCATGGAAGGCGTTTGAGCCGTGCACTCGCATGCGAGCCGCTCGAGCCGTGGACTTGTGTGCTAAGCCACGCACAAGGCACATAGGCTAGGCACTCGTGCACCAAGCTTGCAAGCCAAGGGTACGTGCGAGGCCACCGGCCGTGCGCTCTATGCCGAGCTAGACAGTGCATGCATGAGCATGCTAAGCCAAGGGCTAAGGCATCGAAGCCCACGGCCCCTTAAGGCCCAAAACCTATGGGCCTAAAGTGGGCCCAAGGCCTAAAGGTTTTCAAATTAAAATTTAGAGAAATTTTAATAAATTTATAAAATGACCAAAATAAAAATTTATAATTGAGTTATGAATGAAATGTGTTTCATTAGTATGCCATGTAGAAATGTGATTGAAGGATGGATGAGTCAACCTAGTTTTATGAATGAATGTTCATAATTTTTGGATAAATAGGACTTCACGTCTTGCTTCTCTATTACTCTATTATATTTCTCTTCTTATTTTACTCCCTTCGAATGTAACTCGGGGTTTGTTATTCAAATAAATGTAAAAATATAATATACGAATTAGAATAGATACAAGAAGAAGATGTCAAGAAATGGAGACATTCCCGAAGAATTTGTAATAATTTTTACCTAAGTATTTGATCCATTAGTCTTTGTGTGGCTCAAGAAGGTTGGTATTAGAGATCCATTACCATTCATCAATCCTTGAGTTATGCATAAGATATATGTATATTATGTGATTAATGTTAGTATGCATGTTTAGAATAATATAATAATTGATTAGTATGCATGCTAGGATGAGATCAACCAAATTAAATTCCGTAAATAAAATATTAAGTTAATTGCCTTTCAATATTATGAGGAGGGAACTCTCTTGGTCATTGTTGGCTTATTGAGATAAATCAAGGTCACTTCTTCCTTGAGAGAAACAAATCATGGGCCATACGATATTCCTAAACATTAGGTCTAACTTAAAATGAGTTGTTGAATTTGTTGAGATAACTCAAGGTCCAATGAACTTATAGGCAAAGATTGGTATTCATATAAGATGTGATATGACAAGGAGTTGTCATGCCAATGAGATTAGAAATTACATTAGATATAATTGGTAAGGAGTTACCTACCTAATCCTTCATATATGACTTATTGAAATAACTCAAGGTTAATACATATTAGAGGATACGATCTTAACCCACTAAGAAAATGAGTCAAAAAGTTTTCTTGAGTCCTACATTGTGAAGTTTATATAACTTGAAGAAAATAATGAGAGCGAACATAGATTTTATTTCTTTAATTTATGCTTTATTTTATTTTATGCAACTTAAATAACCAAACTAAATATTTTTTTATCTTATCGGATTATACAAGTATGACTGGCTACACATCAATATGATGGATCATTAATGGAAGTAATGCCTCAACTAGAAAATAAATTTGAGGATAGTCCTCCAACATGAGAAAATTTACTATATGATAGAATAAAAACTCTCCCGACCGAGCCTCCTCATGATCAAGTCGAAGCTCATACAACATGGATTAAACATAGAGATAATACGATCACTTCTCGGAGAATCATGCTTGCTACTATGATGTTGAAGCACGTACACCAACATAAAAGCACACAAGCTTTTGATATCATAACAAAGCTTAAAAGCTTATTTAAGGAGAATACTAAGTATGAACGCTATGAGATAGAGAGAAAGCTCTTTAGAGCCATAATGGATGGGGGATCCAATGTCAAAAAGCATGTCACTAAAATGATAGGCTATATCAACGGACTAGCCAAGCTTGAAGTTGGAATGGATGATGAATTATCCATTGACCTAGTATTATAATCGTTGCCTAATAGCTTTGGATAATTCATCATGAACTTCAACATGATGCATATGAAAAATAGTTTTGGAGAGTTATTGTTCATGCTAAGGGAAACTTAGTCCGAAATTAACAAGAAGAACAAGAGTTTTGTATTTCTCATTAACAAAGAAAATGGTACAATGAAAGGACAAGAAAAAGCCCAAAAAGAAGAATTATTTAACTATGTCTATTGGAAGAGTGAAAAAGCCCGAGGTTTAGAATAATCCAAATGATGTAGTCTCGCTTTAATTGCAATAAGAAAGGGCATTGAAAGCATAATTATAAGGAGTACCTAGAAGGGGTGCAAAAGAAGAGTTCTACCACGACTTCGGGTATTTATGTTATTAAAGCTAACCTTTTTATTTCTACTTCTACCTCATGAGTATGTGACATTAGATATGGTGCTCATATTTTTGAAATGTATAGGAGCTTAGAAAAGGAAAGAAATAGCTATAAGGAAGATGACCTACACAACTATAATTGATCAAGAGTTGGACCATTAGATGTAAGTATTTATGAGCTAACACTACCATGTAGGAATGTGCTAAAACTTAATTATTATTAGTAGTAGAGACTAAAGATGTTGTTTTCATTTCTTGTTTTGAAAACGTATTTTATTTTTAGAATAATGGTTATTTTGAAAGATGAGTTTTTATGAAAATATCTTTATAATAGTTATATGTTTTGAACATAACTCCCATATATATAGCATAAATACTAAAAGACTCAAATGATCTAAAATAACATAAATTTACAGACAAAGTCAATTGAGCCACATAAATGAGAATCTCATATCCAATCTACTTATAAATGGATATCTAGAATCATTTAATGATGTCTAAGGAATCTTATTTACTTGGCAAAGAGACATGAATTCCCTTTTAGTGAAAAAGAAGAAAGAGCTACTAATAAAGCCTTACATATAGAGATGTATATAGGCCCATGTTCACCCAAACAAGAGAAGAACATGCTTATCACATAACCTTTAATGATAGTAAATCATGTTTTAGTTATAAGACACAAGTCCAAAGCATTTGAAAGGTTCAAAAGTTTAGACTTGAAAGTCATGTGAAAAACTAGTAAAAGTATTAAAACATTTTGATTTAATGAGGTAATGAATAATTTAACGTTAAAATTTTAGATCACCTAAAATAGATGAGATTCTCTATGAACATCACATGTAAGATGTGGTGTGGTCCACGATGAGTCGAATTAATATCCATATTTTATTTTGGGATAAACACTTCTTACTACAACTTTTATAGTGAATAGGGTTCCAATTAAATCTATTTAAATAGACCTCTATGAGATATGAAAAAGAAAAAAAATGAGTTTATCTTTCCCGAAGATTTAAGGTTGTAAAATACATGTCAAAAGGCTTGACAAATACAAACTAAAAGCCTAAATAAAAGAAAGTGTTAATTTGTGAGATATCCAAAACAAACAAATAAGATGTCATTGGCCTACCACTAGAACAAAGAGTTGTTCGTGACTAGGTATGTTATGTTATTTGAGAAGGAATTAATGGATGCTAGAAATAATGGGAGAAAATTTAAACTCAATAAGATTTAAGTACACTCATAAATTAACACTTCACTAATGGAACTCCAAGTAAAAAGGTTACAAAGTGTTGTAACTATCCCAAAAACATAACCACAAGAACTTTATAGGTTTAAAGGAAATTTATCAAAAAACAAAAGGATATGATCTTGTTATCTCGAGCACATGGTGATGTGAGCCCTAAAAGGAATGACAAAGCTAATACTTATGAAATGACAATGTTAGACATTGACTTCTAAAAAAGGCAAATAAAAAGGATGTGTAGATGACATACCTTGATGGTTCTTAAGAATATATAAATAAGATTTACAAAATGCAAAAGATCCATTTATAGACTTGAGCATGATACTAGAAATTAGAGTCTACGTTTTAATGAAATAATCAAAGAGTTTGATTATTCACCAAAAACGAATATGAACCTTATGTATATAAAAGGTTAATGGGAGCCTACTAGTCATGGTTATTCAACATAAAAGTTAAACAAACTACTCATCGATTATAATATTATTCTATTATAAACTATAATAGATTAAAATATCTAAAAGAAACTTTTCAAGTATGACATAAGAGAGCAACCTACAGTCTAAGAGTAAAGATCTATAGAGATAGATCATTTGAAATGTGAGGAGTCTCCCAAGGTAGATACAATGACATAATACTAAAAGGGTTCAGTATGAAAAAATCAAAGAAAGATTTATTCAAATGTCATATAGCTTGATGGTTGACAATAAAAGATCCATAATGCAAGTTAAGAAACCAAGGTCTCATCAATGATATAAGCATGTACTACATCACTACCACTTGATTATAGAGATAAAATAGTAGTTGTGATATAAGGATAGAAGAGATCCTCACTAATGATAACATAGTTAATCCTTTGACTAAGCCTTTATCACAACTGCAATATGAGACCTTTACTCGAACGTCAAGTTTAAGGGAGATGGTTGGTTAGCTCTATTGCAAGTGAGAGATTATTAGTGTAGATACTTAAGATCCAACCCTTTGGATGTGTTTAACTTATTATATTATCGCATTATTTATATTGATTATAATAAAAGAAGTCCGTTTATTAATTTTTATCATTTGTATTTATTCATTGTATAGAATTAGATAAAAGTCGATACGATATGCATTTGTATTAGTAATTGATCGAAACATATGAGATAAATAATAATTCGGATAAATGATATCATTAAATATCCTAAGTCATAACGGGATCAAGAATGGACATTGACAACATGCGGTTAGATTTATGAGTGTCATGTTCATACTATATGATAGTAGTAGGAAATCTCACACCTATTGGCATGATGATGCCAAAGCAAGCACTTAGGTGGTTTATGTTAGAGAACATTTCACTAAACTTGACTCGTTATGAGAACTTATTTGGTTTAGTCTATGGGAATCTTATATGAGATGGCTACAACTAATTCTTATACTTAAGGTGATCATGGTTATCTTATTGGAGGATTTATGTACTTTAACACTCATTTCAATTGACCTAGTAAAGGGTTACATATGAGAAATTTATTGGGTACACTAGAAATCTAATGGAGGTAAATGAATGAATAAGATAGAACATGTCATTCCTTTTACACTAAAAGAGTTATCACATGGCGAGTTCGATGAATGTCTGCTAAAAAAATCTATGGTCACAATAGGAGTACACCAATAGAGCATAGTTGGTTTAAGCTAAGAGCTAAGACATTTGGGAATAGAAGAAAACTTGTGTGATCGTAATCGAACAAGACTAATAACCAAGTTCAAGATCACACTATGATAAGTTGACATGAGGACTAAATTGTATGGTAACTATGCTCATGAAAGATAATAATGGATTAATTAATCCTTCTATAGAATTGAATAGTCATGATGTCTTACTTGGAGGATAATCTTGACTTATATATCAAGAGATAAATGAGGCGTCTTTTGTTCTTAATACATTGACAACATATCTAGGAGCCTATCAAGTGACATGCATAAGTTTAAGCATTCACATGATTAAAGAAAAGCAAAAATAATGAAAAAAATTTCTAATTTTGAAAGTTTTCTATTTTAGAAATCAGTTTTCTAATTTGAAAGTTAGTTCTAAATTTGGAAGAAAATAACCTAAAATGAAAATTAATTTCCTAATTTAGGTTAATGGGCATTTTAGAAAAAATATTTTCTAATGGGGCCATCTAAAATTATCTAAGTTTATTTATTTGGATAGTCCAAATTAATTAATTAGGCCAAAATAGTTTTGGACTAATAGGTTTAATTAAAAGCTTGAAGATATTTTGGTGGGAGGATAAACATGAACCTTATTGGATAAGGATGAATATTTTAAAGATAAAGATCGAAGCTCACATGCAAAATAACTCTTAATCCTTGGAGGATTAGGAAGCAATAACTATAAGTCCTATTTAAGATAAGTTGTTGCCCATCCTTGACCTAAAAGGATAAGGAAACTTTTCCTCTATAAATAAGAGGAGAGACATGCGACAATTAAGGGGAATTTAAGGGAGAGAGCATTCGACCAAGAGAGAAAAATTCTATAGGGGTACACAACATAAAGAAAATAAAAAAGAAAAAATAGTTTTTTTCCTAAAAACCCTATTATACACTCGTTTTCTCTTCTTTTAAGATTTTCGTAAAATCGCCTAGATTAGATTTCTATAGAAAACACTACATAAATCGGAGATAGTGAAGTTAGCACTCTATCAATTTTAAATGCTTCTTTGCGGGTGCTTAGCCTCGCGTGAATAATCAATAGAGGTCGGACACTTGGACGACTCTTTTTTGCTAAAGAATTTAGATCTATGCTACAAGAGGTAATCTTTTATTTTTTTTCCTTAATGCATGCATGTATGGTTAATAAATTCAACGACTTGATCTTAGCTCTTTTAGATGAAGGAAATTTTTTTTTATTCCGTACCTCCATAAGATGCATGATCCTTCAATATTGATATCCCTATTTCATTTTTGAGGTATACACCCCTTACTACAATCTTTGTTTTGAACAGGATTCCAATAAAGTCTATTGATCAAACTCTATATGAGATATGGAAAGAAAAGAAAGTTAATTTCTCTTTTTTTAAGATTTGGGGTTGTAAAGCATATGTCAAACGTTTACATAAAGTCAAGATAGAGCTTAATTCAATGAAGCGTAAATTTATGAGATATCCAAAAGAAATAAATGGATATTACTTTTATCAACCATAATAACAAAAGATGTTCGTGGCTAGGTATGATGTATTCATTAAGAAGGAATTTATAGTTACTAAAACCAATAAGAGAAAGTTAAACACAATGAGATTCGAGTAGACTCACAAATTGACGCTCCATTTATGGAATCTTAAGTAGATAGCTTACAAAGTGTTGTACTTATCCCACAAATAGATACACAAGAACTTTATAGGTCTAAACAAATTCGTCAAAAGCTATAAAGATATGGTCTTTTTGTGTCTACACACGATGATGTGTCTCCTATAGAGGATGATGAACTTAATACTTATGAAGAAATAATGTTAGACATTGACTATAAGAAATGACATGAAACCATTTAATTTGAAAATGGAATCCATGTACGCTAACCAAGTATGAACTTTGGTTGATCTACTTGAAGGGGTTAGACCTATTGGGTGTAAGCGAGTATTTAAGAAAAAGATTGACATGGATGGTAATGTATATATGTATAAAGCCGGATCTGGTGACGAAAAACTATCGTAAAAAGTAAAGGGTTGATTATGATGAAATATTTGCATTAGTAGCTATGGTTAAATCCATTAGAATTATGCTAACAATTGTTGCATATCATGATTATGAGATATCTCAAATGGATGTTATAACTGTTTTTCTTAATATAAATTTGAATGAAGATGTGTATATGACACAACTTGATGGTTTTATCACTAAAGAACATATAAATAAGATTTATAAATTATAAAGATCCATTTATTGACTTAAGTAAGCATCGAGGAGTTAGAATCGGTATTTTGATGAAACACTCAAAAAGTTTGACTTTTTAAAAAATGAAGATGAACCTTGTATATACAAAAAAGTTAAGGGGAGTTCAATAGTCTTTGTTGTTCTATATTTAGATGACATACTATTTATCGATAATAACATTACCATGTTGCAATATGTGAAAGATATGGGAGAGGTATCCAAGAATTTCTCTATGAAAGATATAAGAGAGGCAACCTACATTTTAGAAATCAAAATCTATAGAGATAGATCACTTAGAATGTTAGGACTTTCTTAAAGCATGTACATTGATAAAAATACTAAAAAGTTTAGTATGAAAGAGTCAAATAGAGGACTTCTTTCAATGTCACATAACATAAAACTCTCTAAGGTCGAGTGTCCTAATACACAAAGTGAAAAAGAAAAGATGAATCGTATTCTCTATGCATCAATCATAGGATCTATCATGTATGTCATGATGTATGCATGGTTGGATGTCTTATATACTTTGAGCATATGTAGTAGATATCAAGTTTATTCAAGTGAAAAACACTCGAATTCGTTGTAAAAAGAATTCTTAAGTACTTAAGAAGAACTAAGAATATTTTCTTAGTCTATAGAAGAGATGAACTAGTTATGAAATAGTTCACGGATGCTAGTTTTTAAACTAATCATGATAATTTTTAGTCATAGTTAGGATTCATTTTCTTTTTGAATGGTGTTGCTATAAGTTAGAAGAGTTCTAAGGAAGAAATAATAACCGACTCAACAACCAAGGCTAAATATATTATTGTTGCGGAATTAGCTAAGAAAGCTATATGGATTCATAAATTTCTATCTAGATTATAAGTTATTCCAAGCATTGTTGATCCTGTAGTACTCGTATTATGACAACAACAAAGCCATGATGCAAGTTAAGGAGCCAAGGTTTCATCAATGGTTTAAGCATGTACTCGTAACGTTATCACATAATTAGCGAGATCATTAGTCATAGTGATATAATGATAGAAAAGGTTCACGCTAACAACAATATAGCGTAACCCTTGATTAAGCCTTTGTCACGACAAAAATATAAAACCCTTGTTCGATCGTTGGGCATTAGGGACATGGCTAATTGGCTCTAGTGTAAGTGAGAGATTGTTAGTGTAGGTGTCTAAGATCCAACTCGTTTAGATGATTTGATATATTGTATCATTACATTTTCAATAATAATAAAGAAGTCTATTTATTAATTTTTTTATTTATAATTGGATAGAATTCGTTAGAAATCCATATGATATGCATGTATTAATGAATGATCAATAAATATGAGATAAATATCAATGCATATAAATGATATTATTAAATATTTCAAGTTATAGCATTGTTAAGATTAGACATTGATAATATACGATAAGACTTGTGAGTGCTATGTTTTTGCTATAAGATAGTAATAGGAGATCTCACATCTACTAGCATGATGATGCCAAAGCAATCATACAGGTGAATAATGTTAGATAACATATCACCGTACGTGAGTCACCATGAGAACCCATTTAGCATTATATATAGAAATCTCATATGAGATGGGTATAAGTAGTCGTTTGACTTGAAGTCATTACGATTATCTCATTAGAGGATTGATGTACTTTGACATTTGTTTTGATGGGCTCGAGTAAAGAGTCGCATATGAGAAATTCATTGGGCACATTAGAAATCTAATGAAGATATATGGATGAATGAGATAGGATATGTCATTCTTTATATGTTAAAGGAGTCATCACATTGTATTTCAATGAATATATACTTAAGAATCTGTAGCTATAGTGGAAGTATATCAATAGAACATAGTTGGTTTACTTGAGAGCTAAGACATTTAAAAATTAAAGAAAACTTATGTGATCATAATCGAAAAAATAACAAACTAAGTTCGAGATCACACTATGATAAATTGACATGAGGATCGAATTATATGGAAACCATACTCATGAATGGTTACTACAGATTAAGTAATCCTTTTAGAGAATCGAGTAGTCATGATGTCTTGCTAAAGGCTAATCTTGATTTATGTATTAATGATAAAAAAGTGTCTTTTATCTTTTCAATACATTGCTAATAAATCTAAAAGCCTATTGTGTCACATGCATAAGTTTAAACATTCACCCAAAAAAGAAAAACGAAGGTTTTAAAAAATGTTTCCTATTTTAGAAATCAATTTCTTAGTTTGAAAATCATTTATCAACTTTGGAAATCGGTTTCCTAATTTGAAAATCAATTTCTTTATTTTGAAGTCACTTACCAAAAATGAAAATCGGTTTCCTAATTTAGATTTAATAAAATGCAAAGGTAACTTAGGAAATTATTTCCTAATGTGGACCTCCCTATAAATAATTAACCTAATTTATTTGGATGATATAAATTAATTGTTGAGTTATTGGGTAAAAGGGCCAACAAGCTTAAGTAAAAGTACGCAAGGTATTTTAAGTGGAGGAATAATTCTCGGCACTTAAGGATAAGGCTCGAGTTTACGAGGATAAGATAAACAAAGACTACATAAGTTACAACTCTTTTTCTAAAAAGGAGTAGTTGCCACCTATATAAGTGAGAGGGAGAGAGAGACATAAATCTCTATAACAATAAGTGAAAATTTTGCACATCTCTCGGTACAATAGAATAAATAAACCCGCCACCCTCTCCTCTCTTAATACATTATGCAACTTTTAAGAGATTTCTTTAAGAGAAAATATATATAGCATAAAAGATTGGAGCTAGCACTCTATTATTTCTATTGCTTCTTGTGTGAGTGCTTAACCGTGTGGATTATCGGTAGAGACCGGATGCTTAGACGGTTCAATCCACTAATTTGGTTATGTGCCACTAAAGGTAACATCTAATCTATCTTGTTAATATATAATTAGTTGATTTAATGGCTGATTTTGAGACTTTATATAAAGGAGAAATTTTTTTTTTGATTTCGCACCTCGATATTATTGATGATCCTTATATATATATAAGATAGATCTAATATTTTAACTTTCATACAAAATAGACAACGAGATAATGAAACATTCTTAAGTTTTAGAATAAATATATTAATTTTTTAATTTTGTTATAGAGAACCAATACTATAAATATTTT
Source organism: Dovyalis caffra (assembly GCA_963924115.1). NCBI lineage: Eukaryota > Viridiplantae > Streptophyta > Magnoliopsida > Malpighiales > Salicaceae > Dovyalis > Dovyalis caffra. Next base: position 13,626,300 of record CAWUPB010001108.1, read on the forward strand.
CTTAGGTTTAGTGAACAACGAGAGAAATAGGACTTGGATTCAAAAGTTGTATTTTTTTTATTGATTAAGATAAGTACCATCAAATTAAATTTATATTAGAAAAATACATTCAATTAATTTTATAGTACCGATATTTTTTTTCTTGTTTAAGGAAATAAGATGGAATTATTATTTATAAATATATTCTTATTTGATTTTTTTTTTTTTGCTTTTTCAACTATAGGACTTAATTCGTTTATTTTGAAGTTAAAAATTTGAAACATTTAAATTTTAAATGATTGATTTTACGTTGAATTATTAAGATTATAAAAAAATTCTTTAATTTTTTAATTTTAATAAATGGGTTGTTTTAATGGACCCAAAAAATGAACTATTCTCGCGCTCTTATTGTGTGAAAGTTGTTTAGATAATATCTAGGTCTGTGTTTTGTTCGAAACTTGTTTTTCTCATTTTTCGAGTGTTTGTTTCGTATTTAGAAAAAAGTCAACAAAAAATGATAGAGTATTCTTGAAAAAATGTTTTCCTAGTTTAAAAAGAGAAAAATATTTTCCTTCTTACGAGTCGTCTTGGTCTTGCGTTACTTACCTTTTTTTCGATATATTTTAACATTTTTTCTCTATCTTTTTTTATTTAAAATATATCAAATTAATTTTTAATTATTTCTTATCAATTATTATTTAATTATTTTTTCTCTATTTTTACTAATATTTAATTTTTTGATTTATAGATACATTAAATATTCTTAAAAACCATTTTTACACCTTAAAATTATTTTTATAATAAATATTTTAATACTTTATCTTTATTTTTTACTATTATCTAAAACACCACCGACAATATACTTAAATTATTGAAAATGATTATTACAAGACTTTAATTTTTTATAAAAAAATTTAAAATTAATTAATTCATTAATAAATACATTATTTTTTCAATACTATTCATTTGTAACTAAATCAATAATTTGTAATTTTAATCGGTTATAAAATTTTGTTGGTAATTATAGTGAATAATTTGTTACAAATTATTCCAACGTTAATGCTTTGAAACCAAATGAATAATTGTCTACAAATGATAACTAATAATTTATAAAATTATTTTTTAGTCTAACTTATCAATTCAATTTCTAAAAAAGAATTCTTAATTGAGTTATTAAAATAACAATGTTAGGATTATTTAGATTTTTTTTTTTACTAAATATGAACATTAACTTGATTTTGTCCAAAGTAATTTTGATGAATTGATTTGATGATTAAAAAAGTATATTTTATTTTTTAAATTAAAATTTTAGAGTCGATATTTATGAAAATTTATTAAATTTTTTTAAATGTATCTTATATTATGAAATTATGAATATGCGTTTTTGAATTTTTTTAAAAATTATTGATGTAACAATCTCATACTCGTTTTTGTATTTTAATTTTTTGTATCAAACAAATTCGAAATATATTTTTCAGCTCAAATAAATGGTGAAATATATATTTCGGGAGTTTTTTCATGTAATTGTCAAATGACAGAAAATATTTTTTTAAAAAATAATTTTCTCAAGAATTGATTTTTCTATAAAAATTATTTTTCATCAAATAAATAGAGCCCTAAAAAAAAATTTGGAATTTTTTGTCAAACGAAAATAAATTTAGCCGTTACCGGTTAGACTAAGGCCCTAGCTTTGTTGTTTCCAAAATATAGTAGGAAAGACCTGAGGGAGCCAAAGCCAAGCTAAACTAAAGCCGTCAACTGAGAAGCAATAGGCAGATGTATCTGCATTTTTGTTTGTGCATGAAGAGAAAGGTGAAGTTTCCTAAAACCCAAAGCAAATCACGTTATAGCTGTCTTTTTGTGTCACGATTTGCCTTGTTGCCTTCACGTCTTTCACCACTGCCCCCTCTCCTCTCCTTCCCCTTGTTCTAATCATGACAAGATAGAGTGTCCAACAAAATCCTGTTAGATCAGATCAGATTTTATCCCTTTCACTACATAGATAAGATCTCCAGCTCCATTTCTACTGAATTATGGAAAATACTGTGCTTTTTATGTATAGGCTCCTTATTTGAACGCAAATTGGTTTCTGGATTTTAAGAGTTTTGCAATTTGGTTGTGTAGAGGGAAAACGAAAGGATTTTGAGTTTTGGTTAGATTGTGATCATGTGATTCTTGGCTTGATTTGGAACAGAATTTAACGGGGTTTGTTTATTTGTGAGATTAAGCAAGAGTTGGAGGTGAAAGTTCAGGACTTTGTTGCTTTTTGAATTTGCTTTCTTTGTTTCAGAGGAATCCGTTAAAAGTGGGAGTTGTATTTTTTGTGATTAAATTATTAGAAAGAAAAGCTACAGACACAGAGAATAACATTACAAGCAAGTAGGTGATCTCAAAAGATCAAAGACTGCGGCAAGTAAGTATCAATTCCGCTCCCTTTCTTTATTCTTTGTATATATATTTACTATAGCTTGTTCATTGTGTGCGTGTCTTTGAGTTTTCTCAAAGTTGTTACTTGATTAGATGTATTGCTTTAATTGGTAAGTAAGTGAATTGGGTTTCCTTTTATGTGAATGTTGATGAGATTTTGTGGAGTTTTAAGATTTTCTAATGACAATTTGCAGGGAAATGGCAACTTTAGTGGAGCCTCCGAATGGAATTAGGTCAAGAGGAAAGCAATATTACTCAATGTGGCAAACAGTGTTTGAGGTTGATTCAAAGTATGTTCCGATTAAGCCTATAGGTAGAGGGGCTTATGGTGTTGTTTGCTCTTCGATTAATAGGGAAACAAATGAGAAAGTTGCCATCAAGAAAATCAATAACGTGTTTGAGAACAAGATTGATGCTTTGAGGACTCTCAGAGAGTTGAAGCTTCTTAGACATATTCGGCATGAGAATGTGATTGCTTTGAAGGATGTTATGATGCCTATTCACAGGACAAGTTTCAAGGATGTGTATTTGGTTTATGAACTCATGGATACAGATTTGCATCAGATTATCAAGTCCTCACAACCACTTTCCAATGACCATTGCAAGTATTTCTTATTTCAGGTAAATATTCTCGCTCAAGTGGTAGTGGTATAAAAGTGTGTTATTCTTTCAGCTTGTCTTGCGATGTCAACTTCTTGCTGATATTAATAATTTGTCTGGCAGAATGTGTTTTCAATCGGGAATTATGCCTGCATTTTAGCTCTGTAATTATATGTTTTAATCTAGTGTTGTGCCAGGAGATACTGGTGTATCTTGTAATGACAACAGTATTAGGTTGTTTACACGGTGAAATTTATTTAAGAAAGAATCAAACTAATTGATAACAGTTATCATATTATGACACTCAGAAAAAAGATTAAGCTGTAGCTGACCATTCAATAGTAGTTATATTTGGTAGTTTTGGTCTATAGGCTTTCATCTCAATCAATATATGTAAGACTTTGGCAAACAATGCATGCTTACACATAAACTGTTACCATGAGTAAATCTTGGTTAACACTATTGGGTATTATCAGACTCGGCTTTGTATTGAAGGTGTCATCACAAATCATGGGCCTGGTTACTGCTTTGTCTGTTTGATTCTCCACTTCATTGGGGTATGCAACCCACCAAATTTGTTTACCTATAATTGACCACTCTTTTATAATATATAGTGTCTATAGTTTCAGTGCTTTTGTTGAGTTTCTGGCTTACTCTGTATTCATGCCCCATTAAAAGTTCGAATCCAGAAGGAAAATATTGAACAGTTATTGAAGTTCTATTAAGAATATGTAGAGCTGGTTACAAAAATTGTATCTGGATTCAACATTTTATGATACTATGAGAGAAAAGCAATAGTTCAAGCAAAGTTGATGAAAAAATTCTTTGCTGCGGAGTTCTGTGATTCATGTTTACTCACACTCACTGGGTGCCAGAGCAGGATGTGAGGGACATTCTCTTCATTTTACTGTAAAACAAGGGCCATTTGTGATTCCCTTGTTTTGCTTTCTTTGTGAGTAAGAAATGCCCTGCATTCTCTGTTGGCTTCCCTGGTTGCAGACTTAACTGAGTTATTCATGTGTGAACGAACGGCTCAAGAAACTGCGTTCGAAGATGTTAATGGATTTGGCAAAATAATGACAATGGCTTACATTCTTTTTAAATAAACTTGATAGCGGTGCTTTAACATAGCATAACCAGCGATACTATTCCTGAATAATGATTAAATGTGGTGCCATGCATAGCAATCGATTTGTTTTTCTTCTCAATATTGTTCTGGTAGCATCTAATCTTCATCAAATATTTTAGTTGCTACGTGGGCTGAATTATCTCCACTCAGCAAACATTCTTCATCGGGACTTGAAGCCTGGAAATCTCCTTGTCAATGCTAACTGCGACCTGAAGATATGTGATTTTGGGCTGGCACGAACTAGCAGAGGCAATGAACAGTTCATGACTGAGTATGTTGTCACCCGTTGGTATCGTGCACCTGAGTTGCTACTCTGCTGTGACAACTACGGAACCTCCATTGATGTCTGGTCTGTTGGGTGTATCTTTGCTGAGATACTTGGTCGCAAACCTATCTTCCCTGGAACAGAGTGTCTTAACCAGCTGAAGCTAATTATCAGTGTCCTTGGGAGCCAGAATGATACTGATCTTGAGTTCATTGATAACCCAAAAGCCAGAAGGTACATCAAAACACTTCCTTATGCAAGGGGAGCCCATCTTTCACTTCTCTACCCTCAAGCTGATCGTTTGGCCATAGACTTGTTGCGAAGGATGCTGGTGTTTGATCCTACTAAGAGAATTACGGTGACAGAAGCACTTCTACACCCTTACATGTCAGGGCTGTATGATCCAAGACAAGGGCCGCCTGCACAGGTCCCAATCAATCTTGACATAGATGAGAATCTTGGGGAACATATGATTAGGGAGATGATATGGGATGAGATGCTTCATTACCACCCTGAAGCTGTGTTAGCAAACAGATAGTGTTCTGAAATCTTTTTTTCCAGTGTGTCTACGAGACCAGTTCTATATTTCCACTTAGAATCATGGTGCTGAAAAAATGTACTGTAATTTTTACCAAGATTTTGTTGGGATATTTTGTTTATTAGTTTGAGTTTCTGAGCAGGACTATGGCATCCTGTAAATTGTAAATAGGTATGCCACCATTTATTGTGGTCTATAAAATATATGTGCCCTTGTAGACATCCTGCTTTTGCTAATGCTGATGCATCAATATTTATTAGGGATGAGGACCATGAGGTTTCAAATGTTTTACCTTATGACTTGTAGTAATCCTTTATATTTTATTCATCTTCCATCTTTGATCTTCTTTCCAAACAATTTTTTTTTTTTTTTTTCAGTGCCTAATTTGATATGCCGCATGTGAAAATGATAACCAACCACTGGGAGCCACCCATATAATGGACAAACTACGTACTTCACCATCACTTGGCCTTACACGTTCATGAAATAATGGAATTGTGCAAGGGTTTGAAAATGCTGAAGTGACGGGACGCTAGGACAGTGAGGTACTGTTAAGGCACGTTTTTAAACACAAATTTGGATATTGCAATTTTTGGAAATGTGCTACTTTTGTTTCAGCAGAAGCATTATAGTCTGCTGCTATATATATATATATATATATATATATATATATATATATGAGGATTTCTGGTACGAAGACAATCTCAAAGTAGTGATTCAGATATCTGCCTCGTTTTTTTAGTCCTTAGCCAGTTCTTGTACTTACGTGAAAGCATCAAACATTAGAGTTAGAATTTTGGTTCACCCTTTTTTTTTTTTTTTCCCTCTCCCCTCCTTTTCAAAAACTGGCTTAGAAGTTAGCATCATATTTTTTTAAAAGCTCAAAGTTTTTCTCTAATTCAACAAACTGTTTCGTGAGTAGGAATTTGGCAGTTTGAAGTGACGTGCGGGCCTACTTCACGTGGAGAGAGTCTTGGGAAATTTTTTGCTGGGGCCTTGTGCCACTTTGTCTGCTTAAGCCTAGCCTGGCCTAGATAGTCCAAGATAAAGGTTCTCAGGCCTGGCCCTTAATTAGAATATTAGGCCCACTCTAGCAGTATCTTTTGTAGTCCAAAATAATATGATTTTCAATTTTATTTTCTTTTGATATGATCGTTGGAATTAAAGTATATGAAGGTAAATATAATTGCATAGTATCAAGGAATAATTACCCTTTTTTTTTTTTTTTTCTAAGGTTGAGCATTTTTTTTTTTTTTCAGGAATAGAAGAAGATTCAACATGAACCTTCCAATTCACTTGGCCTCGGTTTTAAATTTAAAACTCATCTCTCTCTCTCTCTCTATATATATATAGCTGGAAATCAAATTTAAGATGTGCATATAAAAAAATAAATTAATTAGAAAATAAACGTGTGGCTTATATTAGAGGACTTCGTTTGGCCATTACAAACTTCAATGGCTTAATTTGGCATGAAGCAAATGGCCAAGGCAAACAAATTCATGCTTGATGACCTAGTTTTTGGATCAAAGCAGTCCCACTTCACTTGATAGTAGACTCATAAATAATAGTGGCATCCAGCTATAGGTTAGGCACACATTTCTTTTAAAAAAAATTGCCATCAATGATCTCCTTCGTGATTATAATGTAATATATAAATGTACTACACAATTAGTACGTGACTGTTTGGCTCCCATTATATTGAATAAAATATAGTTATTTTAATTTGATAGTTTGTATTATATTATTAGTCGATATATATATATATATATATATATATATGTTCTTCCTTATGTATTTATTTTTAAATAAAAATTTATAATAATAAAATATAACATTTTATAAAACATCTTAATATTTTTTTTCATAAGATTGCATAAAAAAAATAAAGCAATGATTAATATAAAAATTTATGTAAATTTAAAATATAATTTTTTTTATTAATGTTGATGAGAAGACTAGCTTTTTGATTATATATATATATATATATATATATATATATATATATATATATATAAAGTAATCAATAACATTATTGTAAAAAATTGTATTTGAATTAGTAGGTGTTCTTCTACAACATTATTGTCCTTATTTTATTTGAAAAAAATTAATTTTAAAATATTAAAAAAGAAGTAATAGCAATTGGTTGGTGTTATTTTTGTAAATGTATAGTTAATTTTCAATAAAATCAATTATCTTATTTTGTTTTCATATACATTATGATCATACTCAATGGGTTAGAGTGTATAGAATTTATTGAAGTTAATAGATTTCAATAAAAACAATCTTAAAATTAAATATGATAAATTTTGATTATATAAAGAATAAGCAAATAAAACACATGATTTCTATATTTTAATTGATTATTTTATTTAAGAAAATTATTTGAAAATCCATACATTGAAAAAAATAAATTATATTTATTAACAAATAAAATTACTTAAAAAAGAAGAATAAAAAATAATTTGATAAGAATTTTCATTAGAAATGATAAATTGAAGATATCAATTTTAAACAGGTAAGAGTAATATAATTTGATAGATATGTTTATTCTAAAATATGTAAACATAATGCATATATTTCGTAATCGTCATCCCGAATAAAAAAACTAAAAAAAATAACAATTAGGTTTTCATAATTCATAATAATAATAATAATAATAAAATAAATTAGTGAAAGAAAAAAAATAAAAGCTAAAAACGAAGGCAAGCATGCACTCCTAGTCCATTTAGGAACAAAAACCATCTTTTGAAAATTTCAAAAATCAAAATGACATATAATGTTAAATTTACATATGAATATTAAAAATAAAAATCATAAAAATACCATTGTGTAGTAAAAATAAATATTACATACAAGTCTAAGGGAATAGTGCAATCCACCCCAAATTTAATAGCTTATTTATAATAATATAATTATTAGATATGTATGATTTAGAACCATCACGGTTCGGTTATAAAGATTATGTGTTTACACTCCTATAGTAATGTATGTGTTTATATGCAAAACAATCTCGAAATGGGGAGCCACGGGAAGTTTCCGACCATCCACCGACATCCAAAGAACAGATTGGTGAACTTTAAAATTGGATTTTTAAATTGTAAAGCGGACAAAGTGCGGGGAATGTTGATATTGTTAAAAATTAATTTGTATAATTGAGAAATTTGTCCAGATTTGAATGCTTGTTGGTAGGGGTGATCAAACGGTTCGGTTAACCGAAAATCGAATTAAACCGGATCGAATTGTGAAATTTGGTATGGGTATAAATTAAAAAATGTATAATTTATAACCGAACCGAAAAAACCGAAATAATTTCGGTTCGGTTTGGTTTTTTTTTTTAAGAAACGATTTGAACCGAAAACAATTTTTTTTATTCCTAATTCTAATTCCGAATAAGTGAATAATATCTAAATACCTAATCATCTAACCCTAATTCGCTATCTCACACTCGGACACTCGGTAGCTCTCGCCTCCCTCTCCGCCTCCGACTCTCCCTGTCCCTGTCTCCCTTACCCGGACCCAGTTACCCTTAGTCGCCTTTTTCGTCTTTCCTTTCCTTTTGAGGTAGACGAAGTCACGCGACGAGCCGGTCGGCCACCGTCGCCGCCCGAGCATTCCGAGCAAGCTCGCCGACGAACGAGCAAAATCGGTCTCTCTCGTTCTCGTCTCTCGCACTCTCAACACAAGTCTTCTGCTCGCTATTCTTCACTCTCCGGTCTCCACTCCAGGTGACGATGAAGTCTTTCTTCGTCTCTCGCACTCTCGGCCTTTCACGGATCTCGCACTCTCAAAGCCTCACTCTTCTTCTGTCGTTCTTCACTCTCCACTCCAGGTGACGACAAGTCCTTCGAGCTCCGATCCTCTTCTAATCTTCCTTCGTCAAGCTTCGTGTCTTTCAAGGTTAGTCTCTTTTATTTTAATTTTTTTTTGCACGATATGTGATAACAACGAGTGTATTAGGTATATATTATGTTGTTTTTTAGATTCCTTAGTGAGTTTTGATAAGCTGTGGTGTTATCTTGGTTGGAAGCTCGAAGCCTTGCCTTGAAATGTTTATTGTGTCCTGTTGGCATCCGTGATCTGTTTTCCTTTTTGGTTGCTTTGGAGTATGTGATTCTGCACTTTATTTGTGTTACTTTGGTTATCAAGTCTGTGTTTTGGTTTTAGCTAGGGTAAGGGTGACGATTTGTTCATGTCTAACTCCTATTTTCTTTTCTCTTCTTTGTTTGTTTCGGCATTTTTCTGTTTTAGCTAACATGGTTATCAAGCTTCCCATTCTGCACTTTATGTTGTTTTCTCTTTTATTGATTGTTTTCCTTTCTTTCCTTTCAAATGAATAATGAAATGATTACTTGTTCCGGATGGGATTAGCACACGCCACCACTAGGGGTATTTTTCCAAGGCTAGGAGCTACTGTCCGTATTGTGTTTGGCACGTTTTTATGTGACTTTGAATTTACAAGAACTTGAGAGGTTGGTGATTTTGTTGAAACCAAAGAAGGTGGTGGCGGGATCCTTGCTTGAGCTAGATTAGCCCCGAGTTGAGAGAAGCGATACTATTGCGGACATTGTGCGGATAATAGCGAGCCGATCTCAAACGGCTAGATTTCATTGCTTTATTGGCTCATAAGATGTCTTCATGGAGTGAAAAGGAGGACTTGTGTAGTTATGTTTGCTTGCAATATCATATATATAGAGAGACAGAGAGGGAGGAAGAAATATTTTCTCCAATATTTTTGTTTTTGCTTTTGGACTAGAAGGTTTATCTCTTTTTCCAATTCAAAATTTATGTGTGAGGCATGTGATGGATCTTTGACTATTCGAGCTTCCAAGTTCCAAAGCAAAACCTAAACTCTGCAGATTTGGTTAGTAAGTTTGTTAGTATAATTTATCGGTCATGTGATTAAATAGTGTCATGATTGGTTAGTGAGTTTGTTAGTCTAATTTATTAGTATAATAGTGTCATGATCGATCTGTTTTAGCTAATATGGATCCTCCCCTAGTGGTGCTAGTCCGGTTACCATGTAGAGGACAGGAAATAGGAAGCTTGGAAACAATCAATAAGGTAGCAAATAGATGTATGGAAATCTGGAATCGGTTGAAAGGAAAGACTAAAGAGCACATGAGGATGTGAATGGTAGCCGTTAGGGAGGGAGTTGAGTTAGTAAGCTAACATGGCAAGAGTTGGTTTGGTTGTTAGATTGAGAGGGAAAGTTAGTTAGAAATAAACACTCGTATAAATCATGAGTAATTCATTGTAAAAGAGCTATTCTGTCATTTTAGATCAATATTGAATTTACTCTTCTTGCTGATTTCTCTCGTTGATTACTTTATTTTTTGTTCTTCTTGCTTGGTTCTTGATTTGCATAACTAATTCTAAAATTGATAGTTGTTAAAATCTTTAAGCTGTTGTTAATCTTCATTTAGTCTTGAAAGAATCATTAAAACCTGTAATTCATCATTTCATTTAGAATTTGGCATCACACAAGTAAAACTAAGCTAAATTCTTATCCACAAAGAACTGTCCATTGTTGTTAAGCAATCTTTCTTCATTTATCTTCTCATTTTCTCTCTTTTAATCGCATACATATAACCAAAAATTGGATAGATGAAATGAATGCTTAAAATTTCTACATAATTAAATGAATAGAGTTTAATTACTGAATGAATTCGAAAAAAAAATGAACATACCTTTTCATATACCCATGTAATTTTAATAGCATTTGTTTTGTGTATAAAAGCTATTAAGCTATTTATTATAGGGTTAGACTACTTTTTTGTTTGCTACTGATTTAAGGGAGGATCTTCTAGAATTCTACCCAACTTTGAGTACTTGTCTAAGTGTCTACTTGTCTTCACTCTTCATTATGGACGAGTTGGACACACCTTTTGTTAAGGCGAGAGCGGTAGCATGCGCCTATATTTAATTTTAGGGTTAGACTACTTTTTTGTTTGCTACTGATTTAGGGAAGGATTTTATAGAATTCTACCCAATTTTACTACTTGTCTAAGTGTCTAAGCTGTCTTCACTCTTCGGTATGGATAGTTGGACACTCCTTTTGTTAAGGCGAGAGCGGTAGCATCCGCCTATATTTGATTTGAGGGTTAGACTACTTTTTTGTGGTTATCAACGAGTAGGCGAGTTCCATTCCATATTATGCTACCAACTTGGCAACTTGTGTATATTTATTATGTTTTTTGATTATTTAAGAGTGTGAAGCTTAATACTCTTGTTCCTTTGTTATTTATGTAGATGTCACAATCTCAATCCGAAGAGATGAATTATGAACATGTGAGTTCAAGCAATCCTAATACACAATCAAGTGTAGGTGTAGGTCCAACTTCAATTAACAATCAAGAAGATGTCAAAGGAAAGAAGAGGAAATCAATGAAGCCAAGATCGATGGTGTGGGACCATTTCACAAAGTTTGAAGATGAAAATAAAGACATGAAGGCTAAATGCAACTATTGTGCTAAGGTATTTGCTTGTAATCCTTCAAAAAATGGGACAACCTCACTTAGGTCTCATATTTTGACTTGTAAAAAAAACCCTTTTAGTTGTATTGACTCTACACAAACTCAATTAGACCTTAGAAGGCTTGAAGTGGGAGAAAATAATCTTAGCACATGGAAGTTTGATCAAATTGTTAGTAGAAAAGATTTAGTTGAAATGATCATTCTAGATGAACTTCCATTTAAGCATATAGAGGGTAGGGGATTCAAAAAGTTTTTGTCTAATTTGCAACCTAGATTCAAACTTCCATCTCGTTTTACAATTTCAAGAGATTGCTATCAACTTTATTTAGATGAGAAAATAAAGTTGAAGCAACTTTTGAAACAAAATAGTCAAAGAATTAGCCTCACTACGGACACATGGACATCTATTCAAAGAATCAATTATATATGTTTAACTGCTCATTTTATTGATAATGATTGGAAGTTGCATAAAAAGATCTTGAATTTTTGTCCGATTGATAGTCATAAAGGAGTAGATTTAGGTATTGCCATTGAGAAGTGCTTGATTGATTGGGGAATTGAGAAGGTTTTTAGTGTTACGATCGATAATGCAAGTTCGAATGATGTGGCAATTAGACACTTAAAAGATGTGATTAAGAATTGGGGTTATAGCATCTTAGATGGAGAATTCATTCATATGAGGTGTATGGCACATACTTTGAATCTAGTTGTTCGCTGATGGGTTAAAACATTTTAATCCTTCGATCATTCGTATTCGATCGAGTCGTTAGGTTTGTGAGGCAATCTCCAGCTAGGTTGAGAAGATTTAAGGAATGCATTCAACTTGAGAAAATTGATTCTAAGAGTTTGTTACAACTAGATGTCGCAACTAGGTGGAATTCAACATATTTGATGTTAGAGTCGGCTCTAAAGTTTGAGAGAGCTTTTAAGAGATATGAGCAAATTGATCCTTTATATAGGAGTGAATTTGATGTAGATCTTGGTGATAATGTTGTTGGGCCACCTAATGTGGATGATTGGAAGACTTGTAAGAAGATGGTGGGCATGTTGAAAATTTTTTACAACCTTACTTTACGCATTTCGGGTTCCTTATATGTGACTTCAAATATTTTTTTTGAAGAGATTTATGCGCTTGAACATGTTTTCAAAAAATGGAAATGAAGTGAGGATTTGGATGATTTTGCATTGGCTAATAAAATGAAGGAAAAGTTTGAGAAGTATTGGGGGGATATTAAAAAAATGAATAAGTTGATTTATATTGCGACAATACTTGATCCTACGCATAAACTTGTATTTATTGAATTTTCAATCAAGGAATTGTATGGTGATTTAGAGGGTCAAAATATGTCAAATATTGTGAAGGGATCTATAAATGCCATGTATGATTTCTATTGTCATTCATCATCTCAAGATGAAATTGGCCAAACTAGTGGGAGTTGGGGAATAGATGTGGATTGTGCAAATAAAGAAATGATTGATGAAGAAAATAGAATAAAAATGGAGATAATGATGCGTTTTGAAAAATACAAGTATGATATTGGAAGTGGAGGAAATAAAACGGAGTTGGACAAATATCTTGATGAAAGTGCTGAAAATAATAGTGCTGATTTCAAGATTTTAGAGTGGTGGAAAACCAATGCTCCTCGGTTTCCCATCCTTTCACAAATGGCTAGGGATGTATTAGCGGTTCCTGTTTCTACGGTCTCCTCGGAATCGACATTTAGCACCGGAGGAAGAGTTCTTGACTTGCTTTAGGAGTTCTTTAACTCCTACCTTAGTGGAATCTCTTATATGTGCAAGATTGGATTAAAAATTCATCGACGCCAATTATTATTGAAGAAAATTTACAAGATGTAGAGAAAATACAAAATGGTAATTTCTATAACTCTTATCATTTAATTTGTTATTTCTTTCCTATATATTAATGATAAAGGGTTAATTTTTTTATCTTTTATTTTTCGAGTTACCAATTGCCGGTGCCACTAACTCTACTACAAATGTTTGATTGGTTGATTACTCGATAGTGTTTTGGCTTTTTGAATCATATGTGTAAGTTATTAAGTTTTTAAGATTGATTTTTTTATTTACGTTGCTTATGCATGGTTGGATGTTTGACTTACACTTGGTCAATGCTACTGGCCTCTCGCCTACTCGACCTTGAATTAAATTTTCATTACACATATCAAGGTCGTCCAAGTGTCCATTGGATGTCCGACAATGTCCAACGCTCCGAGTCGACCAAGCTGTTGAAGGAGGCTCGAAAGGCTCGAGGTTGTCCAAGGTTACAAGCAAGACTCTTTATTGTGAGAAATTTTCTTTATGGTTTTTGGATGTGTAGTCATTTCTAATCTAGATTTTGGTATGTAAGTATGTTGTATTGTTGATGAATCTTTCTTTTTTCTTTTTTTACGTTCTTTGAGGTGTTGGATTGTTGGTAGTCAAAGACTCAAAGTCTAAGTAAGAATGTTGAATGTTGCTTTCCATATTTCCATATTTGTTGAATGTTGTATGATTTGTATCTCGTCAATATTTGGCTATTTGGTGCGTCCGATGTGTCCGGTTGATTGGTTCCGCTTAATGCCGTCTACCTTCTAGTGTTTACGTGATTCTATCTACTGCCTTCGATTGCTACGTGTCTATGTCTTCTTCTCGCCTAGTGCCTTCGGTTGCTTGCGTCCGGTTTGGTGAGTCTAGTGCATTCTTTTTATTTTTGAGTTTATTGATTTTAGATGAGTTGTTTAGTTTTCTTGCAATTTTAGACTTTAATTTGTTGTTTGTTGGGTGATTAGGATTGGTTTTATTATACGAGCAATGCCGATATTTGTCATGATGGTTGATGGTGGCCAATTAGCCAATCACATATTAGCCTTGTGGTTGTTTCTTTATGTGAATGGTCGGTAAGCTTACCGAAAGCGGCTCTGTGCCTCCGTTAGAGCGGAGTTACTAGGTTAGCATCCAATTTATGGTCATCAATCATGTTATCCTTGGAACCTTCTCGTCGAATGTTTTGGAACTTTCATTGTTGTCTTAGTTCACTATCTTGGAACTTTGATTGTCATCTTAGTTTATAAATGACTTGCAAACAATTTTAGGATGTACTATTATATTTTTTTAATACTAAATTAGTTTCTAATACCATAAAAATAAAAATCTTTCACGGGAATAAAAGTTTGGTTATAACCGAATTATTTCAATACCGAACCGAAATAATTCGGTTACAAACCGAATTAACCGAATTTAGTTTGGTTCGGTTTTGGTTTTTATTTTTTCTAATTCGGTTAACCAAAAACCGAACCGAATTAAGCTTAACCGAACCGTTTAACCGTTTACTCACCCCTACTTGTTGGAGGTCCATTTTGTTTTTTGTTTTTCCTTCCACGCCGTATAGTCATGCATCCCTTCAAAATCATTCTACGTAAGCTAGTCTATATATATATATATATATATTGTTAAACATTTTAAAATGAACCACATTCACCCACGTTTGGCTTCCGGGTAGAGTAAGTCATAATCCATGTTCAGCTCATTCATCGGCATGTACTTGTTTCTCATTCGTCTCAACTCCCACGGAACTCGAGTTGCATCAAAATGCTGAAATATTGTAATCCTAATGATGATTTGTCACTAAAAAGGGTGTAATAATAATAATAATAATAATAATGTTATGAAATAATGAATATCCATCATTATGTTTATCTACTTTTCATATCTTCGCTACCCATGATTCTTAATATGATTCAATTCATCATTCAATATGAGAAATTGAAAGGGTGATGAAATTGATTATTATAGTGAAATCATTTCTTTATTATTTTTCTATTCAATTCTCCTAATATTTCTATTTCTTTTATAACACGTTATCGGCACGAAGCTTTAACCAATCGAGATAATAAATCATGAGGTATTTATTTACTAAAAGACTTAATTAATTGTTTCAATCATTGAATTTCTTCTACACAAGTGCTCCACCAAAAGATCTAAATTATTTAGATCATTAAGAGGTATGTATTTAATTTATTATGTATTTTAAATATAATGATATATAGAATATACATTTGAAAAACTTAAATGATTTAATATATAGAATCTAATGATCTATTATATGTTGTTTGAAAAGCTTTAATTTTATTATTATATTTATTCTTATTTTTTAATATTATTATTATATATTATATTATATAATTTTTATCATATCAAACCTCGAAACCCGATTTTATGGCTCTTGATATTTAAAATAAGAATGATTGATTATGAGTGCTTGATTCTGAAAAAATATTATCTACTTTTTATATCTTGAATATGCTCATGCAGTAGCAATATCGAGAAAATGAATTTAAGAAATATTCTGAATCGGTTTCATATGTGCTCATTGCTAAATAAAATGACAAGCTATTGGGAAAATGAATAAATCTCATCCAACTGGATTTACCCTATTCCCCGAAGTGAATTTTCAACTTATAATAATTTTGGGCATAGACAAAGATTTGGTCATAGCCATGGACATAATCGAAATAGTTATCATTATAATTATGATGACCATAATATTATATATCACCATCGAAATGGATAACTATGAAAAAAAAGGAATAAAAATAGATAAAGTTAGTATTCTGAAAAATAAATATCATAGATGTGAAATAAATGAATATTGGTTATGTACTTATCGTATACCAAAGCACCTCATTGAGCCTTGTCAAGCCTTATTGAAAAATAAAGAGTAAAATATGAAGGTCATTTTTATATCGTATAGTGATGGTTACAAATTTATTTTACTATTTATTTATTTGTTTGTATTTATGATGAATATATTTATGTATTTATTTTGTATTGATTTATTTGATTATTTATTTTATGTTAATATTATATATGATACTATCAATATAATAGAAAGCTCTAGAAGTACGACTATATTATTATCTAAAGAGATAAATTTTGAAAGTTCTAGAAAAACGATTATATTATAACCTTAAGAGATAAATTTTTAAAGCTCTAGAAGAGTGGATGTATTATTACTTGAAGCTATAAAAGGCCATTTTTTTTCCGGCTCTTGATGAATGCTTTTAGACTTGCGAAGTTCTTGTGTATTGATTTGTGGGATAGTTATAACGCTTCGTAACTTTTCTACTTGGGATTCCTTTAGTGGAGTGTCAATTTGTGAGTCTTCTTGAATCTCATGGAGTTCAACCTTCCTCTCACTAGTTTTAGCATCTATAAATTTCTTCTCAAGGAATACAACATGCCTAGCCATAAACACTTTTTGTTCTTATGGTTAGTAAAAGCAATATCCATTTGTTTCTTTTGATATCCCATAAATTTACACTTTGTTGATTTTGGCTCAAGCTTGTCTCCATTTAAACATTTGACATATGCTTCACAGACCTTAGATCTTAAGGAAAGACAAATTTGCTTTCTTTTCTTTTCATATCTCATATGGAGTCTAATCAACGGACTTTGTTGGAACCTTATTCAAAATAAATATCATCATAAGGAGTGCATATCCCTAAAATGAAATTTGAATATCAATTTTGATTCATCATGGATTAGACCATGTCTAATAATGTCCTATTCCTTATTTTGGACACACCATTAATTTATGGTGTGCCGAGTGGAGTCCATTATGAGAGAATCTCATTTTCTTTTAAATGATCTAAAAATTTAGTGCTTAAGTATTCTCCACCTTATCAAGTGATTTAATACTTTTGTCCGTTTGTTTCTCAACTTTAAACCTAAACTTTTTGAACTTTTTAAATGCTTCGATTTATGTTACATGAGATACACATAACCGAAATACGATCTATCATTGATAAAGGTTATGAAATAATTATATCCTTTTTCAGCATGGGTGGACATGGGCCCACATACATCACTATATATTATGCTTAGCAAATTAGTAGCTTTTTCACCTTTTCCCCTAAAAAGGGTTTTTGTTATTTTGCCAAGCAAACAAGATTCACAAACATCATAAGATTCATAATAAAATGATTCTAAATATTCATTTTTATGTAGTTTGGATATGCGATTTTCATTTTTATGGCCAAGTCAACAATGCCACATATAGGTTTTGTTTAGATAATTAGTTTTGAGTCTTTTTGCATTTATGTTATAGATAGGTGTGTCTACGTTTAAAAAAATTTATACTCGTTATTTATATAAGCATTTCCATATAAAACATCATCTTTATAAAAAGGACAACCTTTGTTCTTAAATAAAAATGAAAAACCGTTTTGGTCCAAACAAGAAATGAAAATGATATTCTTAGTCATACTAGAAATATGATAACGAGTTTTTGAGTATAAGCACAAGTCCCGATGGTAGTGCTAACTCATAGGTGCCTACCACTAATGGTATAATTCTTGAACCATTACCCACGCATAAGTCGACCACACAAGAAGTAGTCTTTTTAGCCTTTTTTATTCCTTTTAAATTTATGCAAATGTGTACACCATATCCAATATCAAATATCCATGATGTGGGATTAGAAGTAGAAAAGTTTACTTGAATAACATGAATACTTGAGGTGTTATCGAACTCTTCTTTTACACTCTTTCATGGTACTCTTTATCGCCTATCGTATAGAGCATTTTTCCGTGTTGGAGGACATTCCTCTTATTCATTTTTTAGTCAAGGAAGTTTGTGCCATTTAAGGCATTATTTCCATTAATCATTGACCTCATCGATGTATTGTCGGTCATACCGTGCAACAACCTTGATAGGATAGAAAAACGTACAATTTGGTTAATTAAATTATATAAAATAAAACAAAGTATAAATCAAAAAAGTAAAATCTATATTTGCTCTCACTATTTTCTTCAAGTTCTATAAGTTCCAATATAGGACTCGAGAAAACATTTTGATTCATTTACTTAGTGGGTTAGGACCTATCCTCTAACATGCATTAACTCGGAGTTATCCGAACAAGCCATATATGAAGGATTAGGTAGGTAACTCCTTACTAATTATATCTAATGTAAATCATAATCTCATTGGCATGACATTTTCTTGTCATATCATATCTTATGTGAATACCAATCCTTGCAAACAAGTTTATTGGACCTTGAGTTATCTCAACAAACCCAACAACTCATTTAAGTTAGACCCAATGTTCAAAGACATTACATGACTCATGATTTGTTTCCCTTGAGAAAGAAGTGATCTTGAGTTATCTCAACAAGCCAACAATGACCAAGAGAGTTCTCTCATCATAATGTTGGAAGGTAATCAACTTAATATTTTATTTAAAGGATTTAAGTTTTTTGGTCTCATCCTAAGCACGTATACTAATCAATAATCATATTATTCCTAACATGCATACTAATTTTAATTACATAATATACATACATCTCATGCATGTCATAAAGGATCGATGAATGTAATGGATCTCTAATACTAGCCCCCTCGAGCCACAAGGAGATTAGTGGGTCAAATTCTTAAGTGAAAAATTATTATAAATTCTTTAAGAATATCTTCATTTCTTGGCATCTTCTCCTTGCATCTATTCTAATTCTTATATTCTACTTTTATATTTATTTGAATAAGAAACCTTGAGTTACATTTGAGGGAAGTAAGATGAGAAGAGAAATTAATAGATTATATGAGAAGGCAAGATGCGTAAGCCCTATTTATCTAAATAATTACAAACATTCATTTCAAAAAACTCTCGACTCATCCATATCATTCACTATGCTTCAATCACATTGATAAATGTACACTAATGAAATACATTTCATTCATAAAACAATTATAAATCTATGTTTTTTTGTCATTTTATAAATTTAAAAAGAGTTTTTTAAATTCTAATTTCAAAACTTTTCGAGCCTTAAGCCCATGAGCTTTTAAGCCTCGAAGGCCTACGAGCTTTGACTCCCAAGCCCTCGGCTTGGTGCACTCGTGCGCACCTACCCATGACTAGTAGCCTATCGTGTGAGTGCCTAGCTTGCGGCTTGACACGCCTTGCATGTGAGCGCCCGACTCGTGTGCACATTTGGCTTACATCCATACATACGAGTGCCTAGCTTGTGGCCTAGCAAACGGGCTTGGCCTACGGTGCCTAGCTCGCAAGGTCGCCTATCGTGCACCTATCGTGTGACCTCATGGCCGTAGGCTCGGCTTGTCGCGCGACCGGTGTGTGACCGGCTTAACCTATTGCACACCTAGTGCGTGACTAGCCGCAGGCTATTGCACACTCGGCACATGACCGGCCTAGGTTTTGTTTATAGGTGTGAGCGCCAACGTCCAATGTTAGCCCCGCGTGCTTCATTATTTTTAACCCAAATTTAAGTTTTAATTTAATATAAAATACCAAAAATACTAGATTTATAATCATGCATAGTTAATTTATGTAGTTAATCATAATGAACATAATATATAATCAAAGATTCAATGGAGGCTCGATACCAATTGAAGGATCATACATCCTATGAAGGTACGAAATAGATAAAAAAATTTCTTCATCTAAAGGGCCCAATATCATGTCATTGAACCAACTAACTATATATACTTGAATTAAAGCAATGAATAGAGAATTAACTCTTGTAGTGTAAATCTAAATTCTTTAGCAAAAAAGTCTGTCTAAGTGTCCGACCTTGATCCGATCGATCGAAGTGCCTTAATACTTTTGCTCGTTTGTTTCTCAACTTCAAAGCAAAACTCTTTGAACTTTTCAAACGTTTTAAATTTATGTCATACACATAACCGAAACGTAATCTATTATTGGTAAAGGTTATAACATAATCATATCTACCTTTAGCTTGGGTGGATATGGCCCCACATACATCACTATGTTTGAGGCTTAAAAAATTAACGACTTTTTTACCTTTTCCACTAAAAAGGGATTTTGTCAATTTGTTAAGCAAACAAGATTCGTAGACATGATAAGATTTATAATCAAATGATTCTAAATATCTATTTTTATGCAGTTTAGATATATGATTTTTGTTTATACGGCCAAGTCAATAATGCACCAAATAGGTTTTGTTTAGATCGTTAGTTTTGAGTCTTTTCACATTTATGTTATAGATAGGTGTGTCTACGTTCAAAACATATAAACCATTATTTACATTAACAATTTCATATAAAATATTATTTTTATAAAAGAAATAACCTTTGTTCTTAAATAAAAATGAAAAACCATCTTGGTACAAACTAGAAATGAAAATGATATTCCTAGTTATACTAGGAATATGATAACAGCTTTTGAGTATAAGCATAAGTCCCGATGGTAGTGCTAACTCATTGGTGCCTATCGCTAATTGTACAACTCTTGAACCATTACATACACGTAAGTCAACCTTACTAGAAGCGACTCTTTCTAACCTTTTTTAGTCCTTTTAAATTTATGCAAATGTCCGCACATCCAAGTATCAAATACCTATGATGTGGGACTAGAAGTCAAAAAGTTTACTTTAATAACATGAATACTTTACGTGTTATCGAACTCTTCTTTTGCACTCCTTCATGGTACTTTTTATTGCCTATCGTATAGAGCATTTTTTCATATTGGAGGACATTCCTCTTCTTCATTTTTTAGTCAAATAACTTTATGTCATTTAAGGCATTACTTCTATTAATCATCGATCTCATCAAAGTATTATCGGTCATACTATGCAATAACCTTGATAGGATAGAAAAGCATATAGTTTGATTAATTAAATTGCATAAAATAAAACAAAGCATAAATAAAGAAAGAAAAATCTACGTTCGCTTCCACTATTTTTTTAAGTTCTATAACCTTCAATATAGGATTCGAGAAAACTTTTTGATTTATTTTATTAGTGGGTTAGGATCCCATCCTCTAACATGCATTAACCTTGAGTTATCCGAACAAGCTATAAATGAAGGATTAGGTAGGTAACTTCTAATCAATTACATCTAATATAATTCCTAATCTCATTAACATGATAACTCCTTGTCATATCACATCTTAGTGAATACTAATCCTTGCCTATAAGTTTATTATACTTTGATTTATTTCAACAAACCCAACAACTGATTTAAGTTAAACCCAACATTCGGGGTCATCGCATGACCCATGATTTATTTCCCTCGAGGAAGAAGTGACATTAAGTTATCTCAACAAGCCGAGCAACGACCAAGAGAGTTCCCTCCTCATAACATTGGAAGACAATCAATTTAATATTTTATTTGAAGGATTTAAGTTGTTTGGTCTCATCGTAGCATGCATACTAATCAATAATCATATTATTCCTAACATGTATACTAGTATTAATCATATAATATAAATATATCTCATACATGACACATAGGAACGATGAATGGTAATAGATCTCTAATATTAGCCCCCTCGAGCCATAAGGAGACTCGTGGGTCAAATTCTTAAGTGAAAAATTATTATAAATTCTTTAAGAATGTCTTCATTTCTTAGCATCTTTTCCTTGCATCTATTCTATTTCCTATCTTCTACTTTTATATTTATTTAAATAATAAACCTCAAGTTATATTCGAGGGGAGTAAGATGAGAAGAGAAATACAATAGAGTATATGAGAAGGCGGGACACATAGATCCTCTTTATCCAAAAAATTACAACCATTCATTCCGTCAAACTAGGTCGGCTCATCCATACCATTCACCCATGCTTCAATAACATTGATACATGACATACTAATGCAACATATTTCATTCATAAAACAATTATAAATCTATATTTTTTTATCATTTTATAAATTTATGAAAGTTTCTCTAAATTTCAATTTTAAAACTTTTCGACCCTTAGGTCTACTTTTGTGCCCATAAGCTTTAAGGCCTCGAGGGCCTACGAGCTTCAAAGCCTAAGCCCTCGGCTTACCACACTCGTGTGTGCCTACCCATGGTCGGTAGCTCGGCGCGTGAGCGTATGACCGGTGGCGTGGCATGCCCGGCCTTCGACTTGGCACACTTTGCGTACAAGCTCCCGGCATGCATGCCTTTCGCGCTTGTGCTTAGCCTACGACTTGGCACACGAGAGCCCGGCTTGCAGCACCTAACGCATGGGGCCGCCTATCATGTGCCTATTGCGCGACCTCCTGGCTAGTAGGCCCGGCCTATTGCTCGCCCGGTGCGCAACGTGCTTGGCCTACTATGCGCCTAACACGTAACTAGCTAGAAGCCTACTATGTGAGTGTCGATGTCCAATGTTAGCCTCGCACGTCCCACTATTTTTCAATCCAAATTTTATTTTTAAATTAATATAAAATACTAAAAACTCTACATTTATATCCATGCATTGTTAATTCATATAGTTAATCATAATTAACATAATATGCAATCAAAGATTCAACAGAGGCTCGTTACCAATTAAAGGATCATGCATCTTATAGAAGTACAAAAAAAAAAAAATTTCTTCCATATAAAGAGCCCAAACACATGTCATTGAATTGACTAATTATATATACATGAATTAAAGAAATGAATAAAGAATTACTTCTTATAGCGCATATCTAAATTCTTTAGTAGAAAAGCTATTCAAATATCCGACCTCTATTGATGATCCATGTAGTCCAAACGCCCATAAAAAAACACTCAAAATTGGTAGAGTACTAGCTCCACATTGTCTAATTTGTGTAGTGTTTCCTATAGGAATCTAATCGAGCAAGTTTGCTTCAACCTTAAAGGAAGAGAAAAAGTTATGTGTATTAGGGTTTTAGGAGAAAACTATTTTCTCTTTCTATTTTTTTTTGCCATGTACCTTAAAGAGATTTTCTCTCTTCGACGAATTTCTTCCCTCTCTTTTCTTACTTATGTTGTACCTCTCTCTCTCATATATTTATAGGAGAGACTTCCTTTTCCTCCAAGGACAAGGAAGGGAAAAAATGAGTCCCTTAATGATTCTAGGTTGTTGCTTCCTAATCCTCAAAGGATTAGAAGTTATTTTACGTATGAGATTTTTGATCTTTATCTTTAAAACATTCATCTTTATCCAATAACGTTGATATTTATTTTCCCACCAAAATATCTTAAGGCTTTTAATTTTAATTAAACCTATTGGGTCAAAATCATTCTGGCCTAATTAATTTATTTGGACTATCCAAATAAATAATCTTAGATAATTTTAGACGATTCACATAAGGAATCAATTTTTCAAAATACCCTTTAACCTAAATTAGGAAATTTATTTCCATTTGAGGTTATTTACTTTCAAATTTGGAACCAACTTCCAAATTAGGAAACTGATTTTTTAAATATGAAACTTTTCATTTTAAGAAACTTTCATTTAAGGAAACATTCCATTTTAAAAAACTTACCATTTTTTGGAAACCTTTTCCAAAATAGGAAATTTTGAAAATTGAAAACTTTTTTTCAATATCTTTGCTTCTCTTTAATCATGTGACTACTTAAACTTATGTGGGTGACTCAATAGGTTCTTAGATATATTGGTAATGTATCAAGAACAAAAGACTCCTCTTTTATCTCTTGATACATAAATCAAGATTGACCTCATAGCAATCCATCATGGTTATCCAATTCTCTAAAAGGATTAATTAATCCATTGTTACCTTCCATGAGTATGGTTACCATACAATTCAATCCATATGTCAACTTATCGAAGTGTAATCTCAAACTCAATTGTAAGTCTTGTTAGATTATGATTACATAAGTTTTTTTCGATTTCTAAATGTCTTAGCTCATAGAGTAAACCAACTATGCTTTATTGGTATACTCCTACCGTGGTCATAATTTTTTGAGCGAGACATTATTCAAAGTACAATATGGTAACCGATAGGCCTCTTCTAACCTATAGACTTTAGGCAAGTGCACCTATTGTTCTATAGTACGATTGACGAGTATCGAGTATCGACCCCACGGAGGCAACGAGTACTAGTAATCACTCTCTTTTTATTATCTAACCGACAAGGTATAGTGATAATGAATAATTAAAAGAAATAATAACTAAAGCGAGCTCACAAAAATGCAACAAGAATAATGAAAATAGCTAACCAAGCAATCAATGGTAAAAGCGAGTACCGGATAGCGAATCCCCCTAAGACCTTCTATGTAATCGCAATATCACTCATTCAATCATTCTTTATGTTCATCGGACGGTAGGAATTTTTGAATTATGCTAACTACTTTCTTAAGTTAGCTAACACCTAATCCCAAGTTGATTAATCGAAATCTCTTTCTAATTAACACCCCTAAGATCGCTTTAATTCGTTCCGTGAATTTCATATTAGATTTGACTCTAATTTAGAAGATTTATGTCGTTCTATCTCTAGGATTGCATGCAACTCTTTTTAGTTATGGTTGATCTAATCACACTTAGGATTTTTTCGAGTCTCATAGTATGAAATTAGGTATGAATCAACACACTAGCATATGCTAATTCAATTAAATAATAATTACAATATAACTAAATCACATAAAAATATAGATTGATTTGAATAAAGATATTAGATCACACTCGTCAATCTTAGGGTTCATTGTATCTAGGTACCAATATAATTTAGTTCATGGTCAAAGTGAAGAATACATAATCTTGAATAGAGAACAATAAACATTCGGGAAAAATATTATAACCCCTTTACTTTTAATGCAATCTCCTCAAGAATCGACCTCCTAGCCTTAGGTCACGTTTCAGCTTAAATATGAGCAAAATTATGCATTCCGTAAGACACGACCTAGTACACGGTCGTGTCTCCGCCCCGTGTAATGCAAAATTTCATTTTTCTTGAATCAAATAGTTACACGGCCTAATACACGACGGTGTCTCTGCCCGTGTAATAAAAAATTTCATTTTTCTTGAATCGAACGAGTTACATGACCTATTACATGGGTGTTTCTTTGGCTATGTAATTTACTAGTCACTTGAATTCACCAATTTTGCTCAATTCTTGCTTGGTTTCTATTCTTTTTCACCAAAATAACGTTGTAGGGCTTGAGAAACATAATTTAAGCAAGGTAAGTGCCAAAATTATACCATTTATCACCAAAGACAATTAAAATATAAGAAATTTGACACTTAAAATATGCATAAATGGGAACTTATCAAAATTCCCTATACTAAAGCTTTTGCTTGTCCTCAAGTAAATAATTTGATAACTAGTCAAAAACTAGATGAAGGTTTATTCATTCTACCTAGACTTGTAACAATTAAGAATTGGCCTCGGGGATAGCGGATAAACGTGCACAACATAACAATTAAATGTACTTAGACTTCTAAATCATTTAAACGGACGGTTCAAGCATACTCATGGGTCAAGCCAAGACCGTGCGTGTGTGCATCAATATGTACATATTGATAGTATGAATAAATTATGTTACCATTACCAATCCATATAACGAATTTGAAACCATAACTATAAGATAGTTATGTTTATTGTACATGCAAAGATTATAACATATTTATCACTTCAAGCATTTATTTATTGATTAGTGACATTGAGTGCATTTTACGCTCAATCTCAAATGTTTTTCACCCTCTTGATTGCTACAAACTCAATTAGTGAATTAATGGCCTTCCTTAATGTGTAAATTTACACTTATTTGGTTTCCACCTTTAAGGTAAATCCTCTTTATAGATGCGAAGGCCCCTCATTTCGGTGATTGCCCCCGGTTACTCGGAGAATCTCTTTTCGAGGTGCTTCGCAAACTTATATCTTCCTATAAGACATCGAAGTAGTTTTTTTTTTTTTAAGGCCACATTCAACTATCCTGGTTTAGGTTCAATAAGTGAGGAGTCACATGTAGTTATTTAAGCATTAACATTTAGACTTCTTACATGTACTCGGAACATAACCACCCCATAGGTAAAGTTTCGGTCTCATCATACACATTATGAAGTAAGCATAAGTTTTTATTCGTAATTTTAACAAGAAATATTAGTAAGTGCTTAATATATAGTCTATGGCTCAACACACAATCATGATTCAAAAAATTCAAAAGCTAAGTTCAAGTCAAAGCACATTAATCATCACTTCATACATGCAAACGATTATGCATTCCCATTATAGGCCAAATATTGTCACTCCTAGGCACAATGAGAACACTTGTCATCTCGCTTTAATATAGTAAAGCATATGCAAAAGTTTACCCCTCCCCCACATTAAAAGATGTACATTGTCCCCAATGTACAAAATAAAGCACAAAATAGATTACCAATAAAAAAAGGTAAAAAAGGTGAGTAAATGAGGTATACCGGAACTTCCTTGAACAAAAGGGCACAATTACCGATAGTTGGTGTGAATTTCATCCAGTTTCGCACATAGCCTTTACAAAAAAAAAAAAAAAAGAAAAAAGAAAAGAGAAAGAGAAATGAAAAAAAAAGAAAACGAAAAAAAAAAGAAAGGGACAAGTAAAACATGAAAAAGAAATAAAGAAGCCTATAAAAACTATGGTTCGAACTAACATCACGACAAAAGATAAAATAATATCGGCTTAGCGGGGTTAGTCCCTTGCTACCGTGAACCCAAAAGATATGACAAAAATAGGCAATTCAAAACAATGATTATGGCGCCGCAGTGCTTTGTATCATCCAAAGAATGTTGTAGTGCTACGGTTGGCCGTAAGTCCATCATCGGTGCTCGCATCAACCGGGGTATCATGAGGTGCGTGAGGTGCGGAACTCTCATCAAGGAACGAGATTTTGAAAAATCAAGTAGACGCTACATACACCTCTTCATCCTCATCAAACGAGCGCCGTGCTCTCTCGAGCACCGCGGCTATCCGAGCTATCTCTGCCCGAATCTATTGAGATTTAGCTAGCGATGTTAGTGGGTCCCGAAGTGGTGCCCGTTGCTCCTACCGATCAAGGTAATCTCTCTCTTCGTATCAACTACGGTTGGCTCGGAGCGCCTACTAGTGCATAATATGTCCTATGTGGTACCTAATGCTTCTCGACCATACCCATGCTCTAAAGTGCTCTCATGTCAAGGGCTTCCATCTAATGCATCTCTTGCATACCTAACACTAGTGGAAGGCGATCCATACCCTTAACTAGTTGTGTGATGTAATGCCTTGCATATAGTGCCTTGGATTTCTTATTCTTTGCTTGTCCCCCAATAGAATTAGCCAAAAAGAACCCAATATGGATGGGGTAGCGCTCGTTATACTCGTAAAGGCATAGTAAATCTTGCATACCCATTACTCTTGGACTGTCATTCCTAGCGTTAAGTGCCCGGGATAATAATCGATGGATATATCACAATGCAAGAGATCTTAATATGGTGGTCTTTGATCTACTAGGGTCGTAGGTTGACTCATGACTAATGCGTCTCCAATAATCTTGATAAGTGATGTTCGTAGTAATTTCATCTTTAACTCATTGTACTCGTGCTTGCTACAAACTCCCGAGAGTAAATATTCATATTAATAGAGAAACTAGTGTAACTCATCCGTATCAACTCTCTATTTAACTTGAATTGGAGCACATCATCAATATTCATGCCTCGAAGCGGACCCATACCGTGAAGGTTGAAAGCACCTCAAATGTCAACTCTCGATAAGCAACGGGTTGAATCCCAAAGAATGCATCTCAACCACCGAGTAGATATCGAATCTGGACCTTCCGGTCTAATCCTAGGGATTGTAGAGTGCCCTAATCTATATATATGCAGCTTCGAAAAGGTTTCTCTTATAGCAACTCATATCGATCTCTATTAGCTCTAGATAATTGGGGCATTGGTCGTCTAAGTGGCGGTCGGGGTGGTTGCTACTCGCTGTTGAGTTTGTCTCGGGGAACCACTAAATGAGCCCTCATCTCATTACCGGGGAGCTTCGTCCTCCGTTGAGGACTCTCCGTGGTTCTTGTCATTTTGCTTAAAGAACAAAGAAGTATGCTCATGACAACCTATATTCATAAGTGTCGTATCTATCAAGATTCAACAAGAAAGTTGTATAAAAGAACAATGCCAAACATTAGTCCATGAATTCCATCAATAATTTTCCGTCACAGATTATACCAAACATGTTATAAGCCTTGTGTTCTATTCATCATTCAAAAAAAAAAAATCCAATATATGTGTAATCTTCCTATCGAAATTCGGATTTAAATCAAATAGATAATTTCTAACAATAAGGGAAGCTAAAAAGTCAATTGATTCAACCCAAAAATAGCAAATGGAAGCATCAAGGATCACATCCCTAAGCACTTGTGCTCATCACTCTCACATGCAATTTATCAAACAGGTGGTGTGCATAAGTATTAGGCACAACCAATTCAAAGAATTATGCAAGGTCATAACCATCCGAAGGTACCAGCCAAAGTATATTGCAACAACAACAAGAAAGCGAGCACCAATTTATATACATACATGATCAAAAACCAGCACAACACATGTAATCTCACCGTTATAATTTATAGTTAAATGTAGGAGAAAAACCCAATACTAATGGCAATCATAACTAAGAAATGAAGAGTGAAATAACACCCAAATGGCTAGTAGTTCTCTCAATTGCAGTAGCAAAACCAAAAATAGGTAACCAAATTATGAAGACCCATTATGATTCAAGCACTAAAATTGAAGAATTCAAAGACCAAACTCGATTCGTGCCCTATGAAGTGAAAATAAGAGAAGAGAAGTGAGTAGTAGTGGCCGGAGATGTCGGAAAAGGTGATGGCTATGTCACGTCGGAGACGCTAGTGGTCGACGGTAAGGGTTAGTAACGACGATGAAAGGGAAGAGACACGAAAATGGTTGGGTTTTGAAAAACATGGGTTTGAAAAATGAGACACGAGGTGGTTTCTTTCGATTGTGTATTTCAAGGTAGAAATACATGGGTCTCGACACGGGCTTGTTTTAGGTAATGTCTTTCTAGTTAAGCATGGAGGACATAATCGGCTTGTTACATGGGCATGGACATAGCCGTGTCCTAGCCCGTGTAACTCTTTATGATTAAAAACAAAGGCCGACTTGTTACACGAGCATGGACACAGTCGTGCCCTAGCCCGTGTAACTCCTTGTGATTAAATCGAAAGGTAGCTTGTTATATGGGCATGGATGCGGTCGTGTCCTACCCCTATAACTCTTTGTAATTTAGAAAAAATGGTAGCTTATTACAGAGGTGTGGACACAGCACGTGTCCTTCCCCATGTAATCTGTAATTTAGACAAAAGGATAGTTTGTTACACGGGTGTGGACACAGTACGTATCCTACATCGTCTAACTCTCTGAAAAAATTAAATGTTTTTTTGAAAAAAATTACAAAAGAAATCCAATAAAAAGGGAAAAATTACAAAAACTAATTAAAAAAAAAAATTGGGTTGCCTCCCAAGAAGCGCTCATTTAACGTCATTAGCTTGATGAACTTCAAATTCATGATTCTATGGGTTGGAGATTGAACTCCTCTCTACCAAGGTTGTCAATATCCCCTCCGAGGTATAACTTTAACCGATGATCATTTACCTTAAACATACCTTTATCTAGATGCGTTATTTCTATAGTGCCATAGAGAAAGACTTGTCTTACCGTGAATGGTCCCGACCAGGTGAGATTTAAGTTTATCGAGAAACAATCGAAGTCTAGTGTTGTACAAGAGTACTTGATCTCCCTCCTTAAGTAGTTTAACTTGCTTAATATTGTGATGATGATACTATTTGGCCCGTTCCTTCTACAGACTTTGCATTCTCATAGGCTACCAAGCGCCATTCCTCAAGCTCATTTATTTGAAGTTTTCTATTCTCATCTACAAGATTAAGGTTAAAATTGACGAGACTTGATTGCCTAATATGCTTTATGTTCAAGTTCCATAGGTAAGTGGCATGCTTTACCATACATTAACATATAAGGTGTGGTGCCTATAGGTCTTTTGTATGCTTGTTCTATAAGCCCATAGAACATCGTCTAGCTTTTTTGACCAATCCTTCCTATGATGCTCAATGGTCTTTTCTAGAATCCTTTTTAGTTCCCTATTAGCTACTTCGACTTAGCCACTAGTTTATGGATAATAAGGGGTAACAACTCTATGTGTAACATCATACTTCATAAGCACTCTAGAAAATTATGTATTACAAAAGTACGTGCTCCTATCACTTATAATTGCCTTAGGTGAAACAAATTGTGAAAACAGACTTTTTCAAAAACTTTACCACCACCCTCTCATCATTAGTGGATAAAGCCCGAGCTTTAACACATTTAGACACATAATCAATTCCAACAAGAATATATTTATTACCATTCGAAATAGGGAAAGGGCCCATGAAGTCAATGCCCCAAATATAAAAAATTTCACATACCAATATATAGTTTTAGGGCATTTCGTCACAACGAGAGATGTTACCCGATCGTTGGCGATTATCATAAGATTTCACATATCTTTGGGCATCCCGAAATAATGTAGGCCAATAAAAACCCGACTCAAACACTTTCTTAGTCGTCCTGTTTACATGGTAGTGTCCACTAGTGGGTCCCGAATGACAATGGTCTAGGATTTTCCATCCCTCCGAGTAGGACACATATCTCTTAATAATCCGGTCCGCATAAATCTTGAACAAATATGGATCCTCCCAAAGGAAATTCTTTAACTCGAAAAAGAATTTCTTCTTTTCTGATGAGTGAGTCTCCTAGGAAGGATCTTAGCGACCAAATAATTAACGATGTCAGCAAACCAAAGGGTTTCAAGATTACTTACCTATGTAATGCTATAGAGGTGCTCATCCGGGAATGCATCATTGATTTCCTCTTCATTAAGTTTTTCCAAATGAGGGTTCTCCAATCAAGATAATGATCTACCGCCAAGTTCTTAGCTCCCGTTTTATCCTTGATTTCTAAATCAAATTCTTGCAACAGACAAGATCCATCTAATCAACTCTGGGTTTAGCATCTAGCTTGTTCAACGGATATCTCAATGCGGAATAGTCGGTGTGTACAACAACCTTGGACAAAATTAAATAAGGCCTAAATTTATCAATCGCAAAAACTAAAGCTAGCAATTCTTTTTTTATGGTAGTATAATTCTCATGTGCATCATTTAAAGTTTTGCTAGCATAGTAAATGGGTTAAAAATGCTTATCTCTATGCTCGTCCAAGGACTACAACAATTGTGAAGTCACCAGGCATCACATATTAGTTCAAAAGGAAGATTCAAATTTGGGGCAACCATTATTGGGGTGTTAATCAATTTTTCTTTCGAGTGGTAAATGCATCTAAACGATCCTCGGTGAAACCAAAAGGCACATCTTTCTCAAGCAACTTGGTTAAAGGCTTAACAATTTTAGAAATGTCTTTTACGAATCTTCGATAAAAGCACACGGACCCAAAAAACTTCTAATAGCCTTAACCGAAATCGGGGGAGCTCATTTTTCAATAGTTTTAATTTTTGCTCTATCTACCTCAATCCCCCTATAAGAGATTTTATGGCCTAAGACTATGCCCACTTGTACCATGAAATGACATTTTTTCCGAGTTTAAAACCGCATTAGTTTCTTCACAATGTTCAAGCACTCGTTTCAAATTATGAAGGCATAAGTCAAAAGAATTACCAAAAATAGAAAAATCATCCATAAATACCTCAATTATGTCCTCCATCGGATCATAAAAAATGGCCATCATGCACCTCTAGAATGTAACAGGTGCGTTGTACAACCCGAACAACATCTTCCTATAAGCAAATGTACTACGGGGACACATGAATATAGTATTTTCCTGGTCTTCCGAGCTATAGGAATATGAAAGTAGCCCGAAAGACCATCTAAGAAGCAGTAATACATGTTTTCGGCTAGTCGCTTTAGCATCCGATCAACAAATGAGAGGGGAAAATGGTCCTTTCTAGTGGCATCATTTAGTTTTCTATAGTTGATACACACTCTCTACCCGATGGTCGTTCTTGTTGGAATCAACTCTTTCTTTTCATTTGGGACTACGGTCATCCCTCATTTCTTTAGAACAACTCCGCACGAGCTCACCCAAGAACTCGTCAAAAATAGGGTAAATCACTCCCGCATCAAGGAGTTTAATTACCTCGGCTTTTATAACTTCGTTCATATTTGGATCAAGCCTCCTTTGAAGTTGCACCACTAGCCTAAACTGATCCTCCATCAAAATTTTATAAGTGCAAAAAGAGGACTAATTCTTTTAATGTCCGAAATTTTTCAAGCAATAACCCTCTTATGCTCTTTAAGAACATTTAACATTTTTTCTTTTTAACCCACCTTTAGCTTGGAAGAAATTATTATGGTAACTTTGAATCTTTTTCAAGAAATACATATTCTAAATGTTACGGTAAAGTTTTCAATTCCAAGTTAGGTGGATCCTCAATGGAGGGCTTTAGTCTCGTTTCTTTACCTCTATCAATCTTCTCAAACGTCTTATTTCGAACCATGAACTCAATAGCCTTTAGATGGGCTACTTGCTCAACTCTAATGGGGTCATCTTCATCATCATCCTCACCTTGAATAATACACGGCTCCAACGGGTCATTATACATAATTCCCTATACTGATTTTGAAACTGCAGTATCAATAGAATCAATAAAATAGCATTTATCATCATGTTCAAGGGAGTGTCTCATATCTTTAGATATAAGAAAAGTTACCTCTTTATCCTCAACCCTAAGAACAAGTTTACCATCACTAACATCAATAATGGCTCTAGCAGTAGCCAAAAATGACCATCATAGGATTAAACGTACTTTCACATCTTCATCCATGTCAAGAATAACAAAGTCAATTGAGCAAATAAATTTATCTACCTTAACCAACACATCTTCAATTTTACCTCTAAAGTATTTTAAAAATCATTCGCTAGTCGTAAGCTCATTCTTATTGGTTTAGGTTCTCCCAACCCCAGTTTCTTAAACATTTTATAAGGCATTAAATTTATCCTAGCCCCAAGATCGGCTAATGCGTTTTCAACTAACAAACCGCCAAATGAGTAAGGGATAGTAAAACTCCCCGGGTCTTGTAATTTTTGAGGTAGCTTGTTTTGTAGGATAGTAGTGCACTCCTCACTCAATGCCACTATTGATAGCTCTTCTAGCTTCCTCTTGTTTGAAAAAAGTTCCTTAAAAAATCTAGCATATTTTGGCATCTCGCGAAAGAGCTTCAACAAATGGTATATTTATATACGGTTGTTTAAAGAGTTTGAGAAATTTACCAAACTATTCATCCATGCGGTCCTTCGCGGCTTTGCGGGATATAGAATGGTAGGATTGGACTCTTTCACTTGGTTGAGGTTGTTTGTTTACTTTTTTTTTTTTACTCTTTACCCTTTTCAATTTTCTTCTCTTCGTCACTTTTCTTCTCTTCTACCCTCAATTCCTTTCCACTTCTAAGGGAGATCGCCTTTACATGTTCTTTGAGATTAGTCTTAGTATTACCGAGCGGACTACCTTGTTGTCTCTCGAAAAAGAACTTAGCAAGTTACCCAATTTGTTTCTCAAGATTATGGATAGAAGCCTCTTGGTTTCTCAATGTCATTTTGTTTGCCTAAAAATGAGATTCGGATGTTTGAATGAACTTATTCATAAGCTCTTCCAAACCGAGTTTTTTTCCCGAGATGAGCTTTGTTACTTGGAATCTTGGTGGATGATTCTGTCTCTATTATCTTTGACCTCCCTAAGAGAAATTGGGGTGATTTCTTCACCCGGGATTGTAAACATTAATGTATGGGTTATTCTAAAAACGAGGAGCATTACCCATATAATTAACTACCTCATTGCAATCTTGGTTTATATGTCCTTCCCCATACAACTCACACTCGCATAACAAGAATTGGTTGCTTGCACTACCGATAGACCATCAATCTTCTTACTTAGAATCTCCATCCGAGCTGCAAGAGCCGTGATCGCATCTACATCATAAATACCTGCTGGTTTATTTGAATTTATTCTAGTTATGCTCCATTGGTAATTGTTCATAACCATCTGCTTTATCAATTTTTGAGTCGCTTTAGGTGTTTTATTAGTTAGAGTGCCTCCAATCGTTGCATCTATCATCCGTCTAGTAGCTAGATTCGATCCATTGTAGAAAGTTTGAACTTACATCAATGTAAGAAGGCTATGGTGTGGGCATCTTCTCAAAAAATTCTTAAACCGCTGTCAAGTGTCATAAAGTGTCTCCGACTCAATTTGTGCAAATGAGGAAATATCATTCTTGAGCGTCATAGTCTTTATAGGTGGAAAGTATTTTACCAAGAACTTCTCGCCAATTAGTTTCGGATGGTGATTGACCCCTTGGGTAGAGAGTTCAACCACTATTTATCTCTAATCCTTAGTGAGAATGGAAATAGTCTCAATCCGATAGCATCATCTCGTAGTCCCATTGATCTTGAATGTGTCGTAAATTTTTGACAAGTTGGCCGAGTGAGCATTCGGGTCTTCATCCCGCAACCCATCAAATTGCACAAACTATTGCACCATTTAAATGATATTCAGCTTGATCTCAAAATTATTGGTCGCAACAATTTGGTCGAAGAATGCTAGATTCTATTACTCGTCGAGTTTGTTCTAGCATAATAAAACATGGTTCTCTCTTCCTCGATCATGACTATCTGCAGTTCTTCTTTCCTCCGACATCCTTCTTCTTTTTCCCTATCCAGCTCTTCTTCTCTTTGTCTAAGATAATTTTTGAGGTTTTGAAGAGCTATTCTTTCTATTTCAGGATTTGGCCTAACTAATTCAGCTTTGGTTGTTTCGAGTCATACACTAACCGGGCTCCCGAAAAGCAAGTACGAACAAAGAAGAGCGTAATTCAAAGAAAACAAGATAAACCAAAATGAAACTAATTAAATGTAACATAAAATAAAATGGCTAGATTAATAAAAAAAAAGGTTTTCCTAATATCTTAATCCTCGACAACGATGCCAAAAACTTGATAGACCTCTTCTAACCTATAGACTTTAGGCAAATGCACCTATCGTTCTATAGTACGATTGACAAAGTATCGAGTGTCGATCCCACAGAGACTATGAGTACTAGTAATCACCTTCTTTTTATTATCTAACCGACAAGGTATAGTGATAATGAATAATTAAAAGAAACAATAACTAAAGCGAGATCACGAAATGCAACAAGAATAACGAAAATAGCTAATCAAGCAATCAATGGTAAAGGCGAGTACCCGGATAGCGAATCCCTCTAAGACCTTCTATGTAATCATAATATCACTCATTCAATCATTCTTTATGTTCATTGGACCATAGGAATTTCTAAATTATGCTAACTTCTTTCTCAAGTTAGCTAACACCTAATCCCAAGTTGATTAATCGAAATCTCTTTCTAATTAACACCCTTAAGATCACTTTAATTCATTTTGTGAATTCCATTATTAGATTTAACTATAATCCGAAAGATTTATTTCGTCCTATTTCTAGGATTGCATGTAACTCTTTTTAGTTATGGTTGATCTAGTCACACTTAGGATTTTTTAGTCTCATAATATGAAATTAGGTATGAATCAACACGCTAGCATATGCAAATTGAATTAAATAATAGTTACAACATAACTGAATCACAATGAAAATAAAGATTGAGTTGAATAAAGATATTATATCACACCATCAATCTTAGGGTTCATCGTATCTAGGTACCGATATAATTTAGTCCATGGTCAAAGTGAAGAATACATAAATCTTGAATAGAGAACAATAAACATTCACGGAAAACATTATAACCCCTTTACTCTTAATGCAATCTCCTCAAAAATCGATAGGGATCCATTCCAACGAGCATTATATTACTCAAAACCCCACTTTTCTCGAGCTTCTAGGTCATGTTTTTTCTCTCCAAGTCGACCCCCCAACCCTAGGTTGTGTTTCGGCTTAAATATGAGCAAAATTATGCATTTCGTAAGACACGGCCTAGTACACGGTCGTGTCTTTACCCGTGTAATGCAAAATTTTATTTTTCTTGAATCGGACGAGTTACACGGCCTAGTACACGATCGTGTCTCTGCTCATGTAATGCAAAATTTCATTTTTCTTTAATCGGATAGTTACACGACCTATTACACGGGTGTGTCTTTGGATGTGTAATTCACTAGTCATTTGAATGCACCAATTTTGCTCCATTCTTGCTTGGTTTCCATTCTTTTTCATCAAAATAACATTGCGGGGCTCGAGAAACACACTTTAAGCAAGGTAAGTGCCAAAATTATACCATTTATCACCAAAGACAATTAAAATATAAGAAATTTGACACTTAAAATATGCATAAATGGGCACTTATCGGTAACTCCTTTGACATACAAGAAATGAAACCTATCTCCATTAGATTCGTAGTGCATCCAATGAATCACCCATGTGCAATCCTTTACTAGATCCATTGAAACGAGTGTCAAAGTTCATAAATCCTCTAATGAGACTAAACCAAATGGGTTCTCATGGTGAGTCAAGTCTAGTGATATATTTTCTAACATAAATCACCTAAGTGCTTGCTTTGGCATCACTATGTCAATAAATATGAGATCTCCTACTTGCTATCATATACCATAAGCATGACACTCACAAGTCTATCCATATATATTTAATGTCCATTCTTGATAATGCTATGACTTGGGATGTTTAATGATATCATTTATATACATTAGTATTTGTCTCACATCTTTTGATCAATCATTATTGTAAATGCATATTAGAAGTACTTGTATCTAATTTTAGTAAATTAATAAACATAAAACATAAGAATTAATAGAAAGACTTCTTTTATTATTATTAAAATAAATGATGCAATAAAAAAAACTTAAACCCATCCAAATATTGTTGGATCTTGGGCACCTATACTAACGGTGCTTACATTTTAGAAATGTGTATGAGCTTAGAAAGTGAAGGAAGATAGCTTCGAGGGAGGATGACTTATATAATAGTAATGGATCAAGAGTTGGACTATTAGTTAGAGACACTTATAAGTTAGCACTACCATGTAGGCTTGTGCTTAGACTCAATAAGTATTATTATTTTTTTCCTAGGTATAGTCAAAGGATATTATTTCCATTTCTTGTTTGAAATACGTTTTTTATTTTATTTAAGAATAACGATTGTTATTTTTAAAGATGAATTATTATATAAAAATGTTTTGATTGATAATAATTCTATATTTGATTTATAATAATTTTATATTTTGAACATAATGTAACTTCTATATATATAACATAAATGCTAAAAGACTCATAAGATCTAAATAAATGTATATTTATAGCATTGTAA
Organism: Dovyalis caffra; assembly: GCA_963924115.1. Taxonomy (NCBI): domain Eukaryota; kingdom Viridiplantae; phylum Streptophyta; class Magnoliopsida; order Malpighiales; family Salicaceae; genus Dovyalis; species Dovyalis caffra. The sequence continues at coordinate 13,663,778 of CAWUPB010001108.1, forward strand.
AACTTGGCTATATTAAAAGAATTATATATCCAAACTAATGGATACATAGAATCATTTGATGATGTCTATGATTTCTATTCACTTGGCAAAATGACATGAATTCGCTTTTAGTGAAAAAGGAGAAAGAGCTACTAATTTTATTAGGCCTTATACTTGAAGATGTATTTAGGCTTGTGTTCACCCATATAAGAGAAGGACATGATTATTTCATAACCTTCATTGATGATATATCATATTTTGCTTATGTATGCAATACAAGTCTAAAGCATTTGAAAGGTTTAAAGAATTTAGATTTAAAGTAAAAAAACAAATTAGTAAAAGTATTAAGGTATTTCGATCGAATCAAGATGATGAATACTTAAGCAATGAATTTTAGATCACCTATAAGAGAGTGGGATTCTTTATCAATGGATACCACATGTTAGACATGGTTCATTCCATGATGAGTTGAAATAATATTCCCTATTTCATTTTAGGACATGCGCTCTTTATTGCAACCTTTACCTCGAACATGATTCCAATAAATTTTGTTGATCGGACTCCAAATGAGATATGCGAAGAAAAGAAAATGAATTTATCACTCCTTAAAATTTAGGACCGTAAAGTATATGTCAAATATATAGACATAGACAAGTTAGAGTCCAAATCAAAGAAGTGTAAATTTATGAGATATTCAAAAGAAGCAAATAAATATTATTTTTTCTACTAATGGAACAAAGTGTTATTCATGATTAGGCACGTTGTGTTCCTTAGAAAGGAATTTATAGATGCCACATATAGTGGGAGAAAATTAGAACAAAATGAGATTTGAGTAGACTCACAAATTGACACTCCACTAGTGAAACGCCAAGTAGATAGGTTACAAAGCGTTGTAATTATTCCATAAATAAATACATAATAACTTCATAAGTCTAAAACGAGTTTGTCAAGAGTAAAAAAGATATGATCTTCATGTCTCGACACATGGTCATATGTACCCTAAAAAGAATGACGAAGCTAATACATATGAAGTGGCAATGTTAGACATTGACTTCTACAAATGACATATAAATAAGAATGTGTAAATGACACAACCTAATGGTTATGTCACCAAAGAAGATGCAAATAAGATTTATAAATTGCAAAGGTCCATTTACGGACTTGAGCATGCTTGTGGGAATGAGAATCGATGTTTTGATGAAATAATCGGAGGGTTTGACTTTTTTAAAAAACAAATATGAACCTTGTATATACAAAAGATTAGTGGGAGCTTGGTAGTCCTTGTTGCTCTATATGAGGACAATGAACTGCTTCTCGGTTATAACATTATCATGTTGCAATCTATAAAAGATTGAATATTCAAGAATTTCTTCATGCATGACATAGGAGAGCAACCTAAATTCTAAGAGTGGAGATCTATAGAGATAGATCACGTAGAATGTGAAGGCTGTCCCAAGGTAGATACATTGACATGATACTAAAAGGTTTAGTATAGAAGAATCAAATAAAAGATTTCCTATACTCGTCATATGACTTGATGGCCAATTACATAAGATCTATAGCGCAAGTTAAGGAACTAAGGTCTCATTAACGGTCCAAGTATATAATGTAATGCTATCACATGATTAGAGATATTATCAATCTTGGTGATATAAGGATAGAAAGGTCCACATTAACGACAACATACCTAGCCCTTTGACTAAGCCTCTATTACGGTCAAAACATGAGATCCTTGTTCGATCGTCGGGTATAAGGGACATGACTGATTGGCTATAGTGTAAGTGAAAGATTTTTAATGGAGGTTTAATCCTCGATACCCGTTAAAAGCCTTATTTAATAAATTTAAGGATATTGAAGGCACGTGAAAAATGTTTGGTGTGCATGGAATAATCCACAAAGGATTGAAAAAATATTCAAAATAGTTAAAATAGTTTTTCCATACTCAATGGATATTTTATTGATTTTACTGTGCATGAATAGTGACATTTTGTGTGAAATAATTATTTTAGGCATGTTGTATGTGCATGAAAATGTTTTGTTTATATAGAATATTTTTTAGAGGAGAGTTAAATTATTGATATTGTTGGATGAATTTCATGATATTCTATGAATATTTTATTTGAATTTTATTGTGCATAAATAGTATTTTTTGAAGTAAATTAATTAAGTTAAGTGCTTAAGAGATATAAGAAAATTAACCAATAGACATAGAAAATCATTTAGGATGTGTAGGAATATTTAAAAAACTTAGATTTTATTTTTTTTAGAAACAAGAGTGGTACCCTAGTAAATTTATTAATAATATAAAATTTGAAGAATGAGGGGGATAATCCAACCTATCCCATTAAATGAGAGAATAAGAAAGCCTATACCCTAATGGATCAGAACAGGAAAGTTCTTGAAAAAAAAAAAAACAATTAAAGAAATACTACATAAGTTACGGTAATACATAGTATCTGACCAAATGTTTAAAACTGACATGTAAATCACGTAGAGAGCATGGTCCAAATAATAATCAAATAGTCCCATGCATGGCTTCTTCAAATCTTCCTTTTGCCTTCTTTATACCAATAAACTCTGCAGAATTACCCATCATTGTCGAAATTTAGGCGTACCATTCTGCCTTCCCTTAATGCCATCCGCACAGGTGCAGACTCTTCCTCATAAAAAAATGGGCTTCTGTAGGAATATGTGTGGCTTGCCAAATTGTCTGCTACCTCATTGCCATCTCTCTATATATGTGATATCTTCTATTCCCCCAACATATATTTACATCTGTGAAGAGAGTATGGTAACCTCTATAGAATTGCTTGTACACCTCCTATTGTGTCCGCCACTATCTTCGAGTCTACTTCCACAAAATTCACCTGGATGTTATTATTTATGTATAACTTTGTTGGAGGCACACACTTCACCCTTTATGCTAGTCCCTAATCCATATAAAGATGAATAACCAAATAGTAGTTTGCCCTGCCAGTTCCTCACCACTCCTCCTTCTGAGCATAAGCCTTCTCTCAATGAGCCAACACAGTTTAGCTTATAGGTGTTCACAGGAGGGGGGATCCATGCAACCTATTTTCCCCTGAAAACTGAGGGAGCAATCAGAGGGATGCCTAATACTCGGATACATAACTGATCATGGAAGTTTAACTTGGCTTTTGGCTTGAAAAAAGGTTGTAGTTCATGTAACCATTTTATGACCCTAAAGATTATGGCAAGAGTGTGCATAGTAACACCATCAAAAAAGCTTTATTTCTTGCATTCCAAATCTCCCAGATGCAGCAATGGAATACCACCATTTTGTTGAAACATTTTTTATTACGAGCTCCCGTGATTCCTAGCCAAGCAGAAACAAGTCCCCCTATACTATTTCTCACTGAAGCCGTGTTCAAAATATTAGCAAAGTGATCTCATACTGATTTTTCCACTGATCCCTCCAAAAATAAATGCCTCAACACTTCTATAGAAGGACTTGTGCAGTAGTGGCAGCAAGAGGGCAAGGCCACCCCACATCTCTTGACCATATTGTCAACTACCACTCCCCCTTGATCACTTTCCAAGATATAATCGAGAGTTTCACTGGAATCCACTTATTCCATACTCGCTTCCATCATGGAAAATATGCACCCGAGTGTCTTATGCATTTCCTAAATATAGCTGTTCTAAAACTTCCATTTGTTAAATGCTTAAAAATTAATCTATCCTGCTCATTTGGTTGAATGCAAATGGTACGTATGGAAGTCCTCACAGATTCAGGTAGATCAACCATGGCATTTCTGTTGTTCATGATTTCTCTCACTAGGATGTCTACCCATTGTCCCAATTCCTCCCTAGAACCATCCCATCTTTTAAGTGTTATAGTTCCATTCCCCATCAACCAATCCAAGTTTTCTCCAAGGAATGAGATATATGGTAGTAGGCTCCTCCAAACTAGAGATCCCTTTTTTTCCTCTGGTACTAATGTGTGTGGTGTGCCATATTTAGATGTAATGAACCGAGCTCAAAGGGAGAGGCCTTGTAAGTAAGCCTAAACTAATTTCCCTTTCATAGCCTGAAGCACTCCGTATAAGTTCTTTACTCTGAGGCCCCCTTCATCATAAGGTTTGGCAATAGTTTCCCATCCGATCCAATGGTGCCTTCTTTCCTCTCCACTACTCTAGAAAAAGTTCACAATCTGATTTTGGATGCATGAAATAATCTTCTTTGGAACTGGCATGACTGCCATTGTATAAATAGGGATCGATGAAAGCATAGATTGAATTAATATTAATTTACCTCCCACATATAACAGCTTCCCTTTCCATCCTGTTAGTTTACTATTGATTTTTTCTTCTAATAGCTCAAAGTACAATAGTTTAGCTTGACCCTTAAAGAACGGAATTCCTAAATAGAGGATAGGAGGTTTGGCATGACTAAAACCTATCCACCTCTGTATCATTCTTATCCTGTTTACTAGCAGTTTACAGCTATAGAGAAAACCACTTTTTTCGACATTCACCATTTGAGCACTATATGCACATTACCTCTTCAACAGGCACATCAGACTATCAACTGATTTTTTCAATCCATTACTGAATAGAAGCATATCACCTGTAAAAAGTAGATGGTTCATATTAATTACTAAACGTCCCATACGATAAGGCAAGTAATTTGAATTTCTGCTTAGGACGTCTTGAGCCAAAATAAAAAAAGCTAGTGACAATGGGTCTCCTTGTCTAAGAACCCAAATTTCTACATAGTCTTGATCAGAAAAGGCCACTCCAATCTATCATATGCTTTTGCCATGTCTATCTTGAAAGCCACATTACCTCCATATGTTTTCTTATCAATTTCTTGAAAAAAGTTCATGGGCCAGTGGTACATTTTCATGAATTAATCTCCCTTTTACAAACCTAGATTGTTCATCTGAAATAATATTTGGCAAAACCCTACCCAATCTAGGAGATAAAATTTTGAAGTTGATTTTATAAGAGACATTACATAAACTGATTGGCCTTAGAACACTATAACTAGCCAAATTTTGACATTTTGGTATCAATACCGTCCTTGTTGCAACTAAAGATGTCAGAATGTCACCCCCTTCAAAATATCCTACACTACTTTGACAAGTTGAAGGCTAATGATATCCCAACAAGACTGGTAAAAAGCAACAGTGAAACCATCCGAACCTGGAGCACTAGAAGGATTTATGTCAAAAAGAACTTGCTTGATCTCTATTTTTAAAGGAATTGCTACAAGCATATTATTCTGATTTGCAATCACTCGTGACTCGTGAGGGAACCACCTCAAATGGCTCATTCAGATTCTTTACAGAATTACTCTACAGTAGATCTTGAAAATAATTCACTGCATCTTTGCCTGTTATTACATCAATAGTACATATTATACTATTTATTTTTAAAGAAATCTTACCCCGCTCTTGATGATTCTGGATACTAGTATAGAAAAACGAGTGATTCCTATCCCCCACTTGTAGCCAGCTTACTCTAGCTTTTTCTCGAAGGAAAATCTCTTCCTAAAGAACCATTGCTGATAATTTATTTTTTGCCTCTACTAATTCCTACATTGCCTCCTCCGTGGTATGCGTAATAACCTCAGCTTCCTTACGAACAGCCTCGTCTTTTCCTTTAAACAGATGTGTATGTTTGTTGCCATATATCTCTTAATTCCATTTGCGCAAAGCTTTCCTCAGTACTTGTAAGTTTAGTTGAAAATTTGTGAAGGAATTTGGGTATCATGTTGACCTCAATGTCATTTAACCATTTCCTTAAAATCATCATGGTGAGTCCACGTCTGTTTAAAAGTAAACCTGGACATCATTTGCCTCCTCTCCTCAAAAGATAATAACACATGGCAGTGATCTGAAAGGACTCAAGATAGATGTGTACATTTTAACAGTGGGATATTTGTCTAGAAAGAGACATTTGCCAGACATCTGTTCAGTCTCTCCCAGATTCTTATAACTCTTACATGATTATTACTCCAAGTAAAAATATTACTTGTGAAGCCAACATCCTATAAACCACCTTAAAGAATGAATTGATTAAATTCCTCCATGGCATCCGAATCTGGGGGAAACCCTCCTACTTTTTTTATGAGATGCAATGATAATATTGAAATCCCCACCCACCAATTAGAGGGAGGAGCTGTTTATATTCAGCAAATAAGACCATAGTTCTCTACGAGAAACTTTGTCGTAGTCGGCATATATACAAGAAAATAAAAAGTCTCTATATGTGCCATTATAGGATATTGCTACCGTAACAGCCTGGCTACAAGAACTGTGTAATGAAATACCTTTGTTTTTTGATCAGATCCATATATGCGTATCAACTAGATTATGATGTAAATAGAAATCAAACTTCAGTAGTTTACCTAACTCATTAATTTTATCTCCATGCAACTTCGGTTCAATAATAACAAGGAAGTTCACCCTATGTATTCTGATCATTCCTTTAAGATACTTTCTTTTCTCAAGGAAATTGATGCCTTTAACATTCCGTATCATACAACTCATTAAGAAATGGAAAGGGAGTTGTTACCATTTTGATCCTTTGTGGATCTGGTGTTGTGTCTTAAGGAAGTACCTGCAAAGGTGACTTTTTTTGCTTTCTTTTTTTTTGGAAATTTAGAGCCATAAAATTATCATCTTTGGCCTCTATTGTCTGGGATAGTAATGAATAGTCTGCCATCTTATAGTCCATTGGTTTTCCAAGCATCAAGTTGTCCAATGAAGATACACACAATCCTTCTTTCACTAAAGGTACTATATCTTCTATGCAAGACAATGGCCTAGGATCAGAGCTAAAGGTTCTTAGTATGGTAAATCTATTACTGCCTAGCTGTAAAGGACGTAGCATGGATTTTCTTGTATCCCCATGCTTTGATTCTGCCTCTTCATATAATATTTCTGCCGTATCATTTTGCACCTGACAGTTAAAGTCTTTTCTATCCATAGCTTCTGGTTCCTCTTCCCAGGCTCCATATTCACTTAATGATGATGATAGGCCAACTAAGCCCACTAAAGTAGATTATGCGTTTACTATAGAAGGTGTCATTGATGTTACATTTAGATCTGTCAACTTTTGGGGTAGTTCTATCGCACTGTGCTTCTCTGTTTGAACTGTGATATTGACTCTAGAAGTATCCTTTTGCACTGCTTCTACTACTTTGGATATTGATATATTCTGTTAAGATGTTGCTGAGGGAAAATTGATATCATTCTTCATTGTACCCAAAACTTACCCTTTTTCCTTCCAACTCTTCATCTTTCTTGCATCAAGGACATTTAGAAAGGATGTAAGGGAAGATTTGATTGTTATGTGCTGGTCCTACTTGTTCAAGTTGGGAGATTGAGCCATAGCTGGAGAGCTTTTTTTCACTACATTCCGTCTGGGTATGGCCACGATGGTGGCAGTGACTGCAATAGGATAGATTTCCTTCATACACAATCTTTTACCAGAAGCCATTGTTTCTATTATTACCTACTGAAATCGACACCTCATCTGGAAGTTAGGAAGCCATATCCAGCTCTACACATACCCGTGCATGAATTGGATGAGACACATTAGCCATCCTCTCATCAGTTTTTAGAAACAAACCAAATGAGTTCACTATTTCCTAAAGTATTCCTCTAGGAAAGAAAGAGATTGGCAGATATTGTAGCCTTATCCATACAGCTGCAAGTGAAGATTTTCTATTGGATCAAAAGCATGGTTCCCATCTGAAAAGAAGAAATGGGGAGGATTGTATCTCATAGTGCTCGATTGACCCTTAGAAAAATCTTCTTCTAAGAAGGTTCAAATAATAGCATGTCTAGGCCCCAGTAATCCCATAATGGGATCAGTTTCTAGCCACCAGTGTTGAACGATACTGTCTCTGATAATATTTATAGGGGGCGTGCTTCCTGCAAATTTGGCTACCAGGGTATGCTCAAACAGTTTTTCAAATTGTTGGATTTCTATTGAGGAGAAGTTCATTGCTCGTTTCCCCTCCATTAAAGTAGACTGTCGAGGAGCAATGTCCAAGTTCACCAATACTCTATTGTTTTTTAGTTTTTTGGAGTTGGCCAAGGAAACTATATTTGCAAAAGAAGTTTGTGTGGTGGGACTGGTTTTTTGGTTCGAGTTTACTTGAAGTGGTGAGGAAGCTGAGGTTGGAGCAGTAACGGTGGTGGAGGGAGCGGGCTAGTCCCCTATCGGAGAGGCCTACGGCCGACCTAAGGCTGACCAGCGATAATGGGAAAAGTTGTAGGGTTTCCTAAAATTTCAAAGCTAAAAGCTGTCTCTCACCATATGAATTTTTCTATGCATGAATAGTTTTTTTTTTTTTTTTTTAATAGAAAATAATATATTTTAAAACTAAATAATTAATTTAAAGGTCTAAATAAGTGTATAAAAACCATGCAAATGATGATTAAATTCTTTTAGAAAGTGTTTGAATTTATTATGAAAATAATTTGAATTTTAGAAAGGTATGGGATGCAATTTTAGAATTAAGGACCTAATTGCATATAAATTAGGGACCTAATTGCATAAAATAAAAAATTTTAACTTTTAAATTAAATTAGCTATGAACTTTAGGAGTTAAAAAGTTGTTAAGAAATACTTAAAGGAAGGATCTAGTGTAATCAATTAAAAAATTGAGGGACATGTAGAGTAGTAACTAAAGGCAAGATTAGTAAGTTTAGGGACCAAAGTTAAGCAATTTTTTAAGAGAAATTTCTACCCCTTCAAATGACTTTCAACAGCATGATTGGAAGTTAATTATTGAGCTTTTACTAGATTAAAAATGAGAGGTTAGAATTAGGCAAGATAGAGGGCCAAAATTAAAAGAAAGGTTAATGGTCGGGATTTATCCAATTGAAAGGCTAGGTTTTAAGATGGTTTAAGGATCCCACCAAATTGCAGCAAATCAAGGATATAGATGAGGTCAAAGGTTCACAAAAATTTGCCTATAAATATGGTGCTAGAAAAATAAGAAAATTGCAAGAAAAATAGCAAAACACAAAGGAAACTCTTACAATTTTTTCGTAAGAATTTTCACCCAAAAAATTCACCTAATCACCTTTAAACATCATAAACCAACTAATTAAGCATGAAAATCAGGTTAGAAGATCAAAATCAATCAAGCAAAAAAACTTGAAGTTGGGCCGAATTGTGTGGAGAAAAGAAAGGAAGAAATTCTTCAACTAATTCAACCTTTCAAGGATAATTGGGATCTTATATAAGTAAATTAATCTCATTTACACTACAAGAGATGTTTAATTTACGTCAATTGATCTTATGGATGCTTTAATTTGTGATTATTAGCCTTAATTTTGAAAATCGGGGTTAGGATTCTTGATGAGAAAAAATTAAGAAAATGAAATTAATTTAAGAATTCATGAAAGTAAGATTAAAACATGTCAATTAAGCATGTAATTAAGGTTTAGAAATAAAAAATTTCTAATTTTAGGAAGAGGCAAACTTTCGGCCCAAAATAGCAAATTAGGGGCTTTTGATCCTTTGGCTTAAATGATGTTCTATGGCTTGATTATGTGTTAATTAGGTGTTAGTTGATGTTTGGGAATGAAAAGTAGCATTAAAATTGAAGAAATTTCTTTGAATTGTATAAGGAAGCATTTAGCCCAAATTCCTAATTTTTAGGGTTTTGATTCCTTCAATTAATTCATGGACTATTGGTTAATTAGGAATTGAACAAGTACGAATTGATGAGTAAAAATGAAAAATTTCATAAAAATTAAAGGATTATATAAATTCAGCTCATTATTGCCTAATTAGGTTTTATGCATGTATTTAACCCATGAATGTCAAATTTATGAATTCTTGATGTTAATGTGTAATTGAATAAATTAGTATGAGAAATTGATGATGAAATACGAAGAAAATAATGAAGTTAATGCTACGGTAATATTCGAATCAAATGGAAAATAAATTAGGATTTAGGTTTAATTGACTTTTAATACTTCAATTAATCAATTTAGACTTAGAATAATGTAATGAGATAAATTAGATCGAGAAATTACATTAAAATTGGAAAATTAACTTAAATTACCTAAATTAAGGCTTAGGCTCAATAAATCACAATTTGGAGTTTATGCACGTAATTGATCAATAAATGCCTAATTAAGTTAGTTCTTGATATCAAGTTATAATTGAATGGAATTACATGAAAAATTTGGTGTTGAAATTGGAAGAAAATGTTTGGGCTAGGTGAGGGTTACCATTCGACCTAATTTGAACATTTTAGGGTTTATGATTTGGTTTGTGTAATTATTATGTAATTCACTTCTTGAATGCCATTTGATATGTTTAAGTTATGCTTGTTGTGTGGAACTTTTAATATTGATGGTTATGAAGTTGCATTGTTTATGTTATGTAATGGTGTTGTTATGGGTAATGGTTTGGAATGATTTTTATTAAGGTTATGTTTATGATGCACTTTATGTTGTTAAATTATTTATTATCATGACAAAAATGCATCTCACTCATGGCATGCATTTCATGAAACAATAATGGTTATGCATTTTCAATAAAATGCATATGCACGTTAATTTTATAAAAATGGTTTAATGTTCAAAAAAATGTATTTTATGTCATGATTTTTCAATAGTAATTGGAAATACTTCATGGAATGTGATTTTCATGACTTTGAGGAATTTTTATGAGGAGGGCTTCATAGGTTTTCCATACTTGATGGTAAATGGCTCAAGGCCGGATAAGTGTAGAGGTGCACTTTTAGAAGTTCAATAGAGCGCATCCGCATATGGGTTTGGTTCGCCAAACATCTTATAAAAACCCTAAAGTACCTATGATGGGACTTGTCCAAAGACTAAAAAGAATTTTCATTCTAATTTTGATAATGATTTTATCATGAAAAAGGATTTAAAACGAGCATGCAAATGATTTTTATATGCATTATCACTTACATGTATAGCACACATAGATTAACTAACTAAGCTATGGCTCACCTATTTTCTTATGGTGTAGCTAATACATGTAAAGATGATAATGTTCACCTTTGAGCGAGACTATCAAAGGGATCGAACAATGGGTTTATATTAGATATGGTGGGAAGATGGATCTCGTTCACACCTTTGTTGTTGTAGTACTTGGTATACTTGGTTTACTTTTTAGTTATGACTTCATTTTTCTACATGATAGTTAAAGCTATGAGGGTGTAAATGGCTATTTAGTAAGAAATAAATGCAAATTGATAATAAATCATTTTTGTTGTATTTGGCATTGAACTGGTTTTTGTATGTTATGGGTAGTTTATAGGTAAATAGAATATCGATAGTAAAACGAGCAGTGAAATCGTAGTTAGTGTAGTTTCTTTAAGTTATTCATTTCCATGGTAGTATCAACTATAAAATAAGAAAACGAAACTAGATGTAAAATACTTGAAATATATGGTAATTAACAAAAAAAAAAGCAATTAATTACCGAGTAATGAGTTGTAATTAAATGAATTTATATAATTTAATAGAAAAAAGAATTTAAGAAAATCAAACATCATAGTTTCAATCATTTTAGCTCAAATAATTTAAATAAAAATAAGGAAAGTAAAAATTTTATAGTGCATTTTAAGGTAAAACGTAAGACTTAATAGTCCTTTATTAGACTTTCGTAGGGTAATTTGCTTATGAGTATCATGAATAAGTCACGGTGTCTTGTTAGCTTGCATTCATTACACTTTAAATGTAGATTAACGACGAGTAATATTCCGAACCTATTAGATCCTAGGTTAAGGGTGTTACGGATGTGGTATCGGAGCATGTTTTGCCAAGCACATCTTACATATACTTACTATGACCTTCGATAATCGGTAAGTATGTTTGATAAATAATTGTTATGATTTCTTAGAGAGCAAATAATGAATGTGAATGGCATGATATTATGCTGTGAGTGAATATTATGTCTATGGAAATGTTATAAGTTAATATGACATGAATGACTTAGTTTATGTTGTTTATGCTCATAAATTAAAAGAGGGGAAAACCATGCCACTAAAATGAGTTATTAATAATAACACTAGTAATAATATGGAATCGAGTCGCACGTTAGGGGATCAAGAGGGAGAGTTGATGGAGCCGCTTAAAAGGCAATAAGTCATGATGGAGTTATAATAAGAAAGGCATGAGGAGTAACTATAGAGGATACTGGAAAAAACTCAATGTAGTCCGACTAAAGTATGGCCACCAAAGAGAATCAAGATAGTTGAGTGTTTCCAAGGGTTTAATCCAAAGGAATTTGGAGGTGGTTCAAATCCTAATGTTGTAGAAGAGTGGATTGAATCCACGGAAGTCATTTTCGAATACTTGGACTCGAGTGATGTAGATCGCGTAGCGTGTACAACTTTTATATTAGTCGTAGATGCATATAATTAGTGGGACATGGTGAAAGGATCTCTTGATGAAATGGGGCTTACATTGAATCAATTTAAGAAATTATTTGATAAGAAATATTTTTTCGGACATTATGTCATCCATAAAATTTAGGTGTTTCTCCAATTAAGGTAAGGGGATATTTTAGTTATGGAGTGTGTCCATAAGTTTGAATATGGCTGTTACTATGCTACTTTTATTGCAAAAAAAGTGAGGAAAGAAAGAAGGAACATTTCCTTGGTGGATTGAGGGTGAAAATAAGGAGTTTTGTTTGAATGTCAATTGACACCTATAAGGATATGGTAAGAGAAGCACACGGAGCTGAAGTGGATCAAAAAGAATGTACTCACATTCCACCTCTTAGTGTGAGAAAAAGGGAACTGCTCGAGCGGGTTCGAAGGCCGGCTTGGTAGGAAGAGACCATTTACTCCAAACTCGGAGAAAGGATAACAAGAAATGAAAGGCGTTTATAAGACCACAATGGATAGGGGATCAAGGTAACTAGAATTGTCCAAAATATGGCTGCCCACACACTAGGGATTGTTTGATGGGTATAAATGTGTATTATTTCTATAAAAAAGGTAGGACATTTGGCTAATAATTGTCCAAAAAAGAGGCCAACCGATGGATGATACATTCCTGGATGTGTATATACATTAACATAGGAGGAGGCAAATAAAGAGGATGCTAATGTTATATGCGGTAGTGTCTCAATCCTTGATCTTTCCGTATATATATTGGTAGATTCGGGTGTCACACATTCATTTATTGGACGATCATTATTATGATGACTAGGCATGATACCGAAGTATCGGATGTGACATACGAAATGGAACTTCGATCAAGAGAGTCAATAAAATCTAATGCTATAATTAAGGAGTGTGTGATGAAAATTAAAAGTTAGACTTTATGTTTCGATCTCATAGTCTTGAGTATCCAAGACTTCGATGTTATTCTCGACATAGATTTCATATCGAAGAATGGAGCATCAATTGCTTACATCATTAAAAAGGTGGTATTTGACCTACCAAATGAGCAACCTTTTGAGTTGCAAGTTGGAACACTAGTGAGACCTATAACCCTAGTTTCAGTAATGATAGTCTTGAAATTGATAAAAGGTGTATGTATTGGATACCTAATGAATATGGTTGACATTAAAAAAGAGGGGAGCCCGAAACTAGACGATATCAAAGTAGTTAAAGAATTCTCGGATGTTTTTCTCGAGAGTATGTTGAGATTACCTTCGAAAAGGGAAATTTATTTTGAAATTTAATTGGAATTAGGAACATCATCGATATCTAAAGTAACATATACAATGGATCCGAGTAGAGTTACAAGAGCTTCAAACACGGATACAAAAACTACTAGATAAACGCTACGTTCAACCTAGTTGTTTACCGTGGGAAGCCCTAGTGTTGTTTGTAAAGAAAAGGATAGATCACTATGGTTATGCATACATTATAGAGATTTGAATCGAGTGATCATTAAATACAAGTATTCACTTTCACATAGAGATGACTTGTTTGATTAGTTGGGACGGAGCTCTATGTTTTCTAAAATTGATCTTCGATCAATATATCACCAATTGAGGATTAAGGAAGAACATGTGAAGAAAACAACTCTAGGACTTAATATATGCATTTCATGTATTTTGTGATGCCAATCAAATTAACTAATGCCCCGATCATATTCATGTATTTAGTAAATTGAGTATTTCATGAATATCTAAATAATTTTATCATTGTATTTATTGATGATATTCTTATATATTCTAAGAATCATGAAGATTATAAGGGGCATCTAAAGAAAGCACTACGGATGTTATGAGATCACAAATTGTACGCTAAGCTTAAAAAGTGTGCATTTTGGCTTGAACAAGTGATATTCCTTGGGCATGTAGTAACTAACGATGGGATTATGGTGGATCCGAACAAAGTACAAGCGAGTATAGGAATGAAAGCATTCGAAGAATGTTTTTGAGGTAAAAAGTTTTCTCAAAATGGCTAGCTATTATTGAAAATTTATAGAGGGATTTTCAAATACAACTTTACCACTCACTTAGTTAATAAGGAAGAATGTAAAATTTGAGTGGGATGACTGGTACGAACAAAGTTCCCAACAACTAAAATTCGGACTCACCATAACCTCGATATTATCTCTTCTAAAGGATAAGGAAGATTTCGTAGTCTATACGAATGCATATTAGATTGGATTGGGGGTAGTCTAGATGCAAGACAGGAAAGTGATCACTTATGCAAGACTACAAAAAGAATTATCCAACTCATGACCTTGAATTGGCTACTTGTCTTTGTCTTGAAAATTTAAAGGCACTATTTGTACGGCGTTCGATGTAATATCTACACCGACCACAAGAGCCTTAAATATATTTTTACTCAAAAGGAATTGAATATGAGGTAGAGAAGGAGACTTGATGTACTTAATGATCACGACATTGTTTTCCATTACCAACCTAATGAGGAAAATATTATGGCTAATGCTTTGAGTAGGAAATCAATAGCAACCTTAAAAGGGCGATTGCATGGGATATGGAGAAATTTCAGTTAGAAGTTGTACCAATTGAAAGTTGAGGGAACTTTTTAGGTACGATGATGATACAACCAAATACTAAATAGAGAATTAAGGGAGGATAACCATAGGATTCAGAATTTCTTAAGATTTAACGAAGGCGGTAGAAGAAAAGAAAATAGATTTTGCACTTAGACGATAAGCGTATTTGGCATTATCAAGGTAGACTATGTGTTCCCGATCTAAAGGAACTTCAAGAAAAATTTTTAAAGGAAGCTCACACCACACCCTACACTATACACCCTAGTGGTATGAAAATATACCGAGACTTGAAGAAGGCCTATTGAGGGAAGGGATGAAACGAGATATTACATATTATGAGGTAAGGTGTTTAACATGTTTGCAAGTTAAGATCAAATACCAAAAACCTTTAAGATTGTTAAGACCATTAGATATTCTCAAATGAATGTGAAAACACATATTGATGGACTTTATATTAGGCTTGCCAAGGTCGAACAGAGAGCTAATGGCATATGGGTCATAGTGGATCGATTAACTAAATCAGCTCACTTTTTTTACAACCAAGTTGACATATTTCATGCAACAATATTTAGAGTTATACCTAAAAGAGATTGTGAGATTAAATGGTATCCCCATCTCGATCATGTTGGGCCAAGATCCGTGGTTCAAATCATGATTTTGGAAGAGCCTACACCAAGTGATGAGAACTAAGCTTTAGTACTACTTTTCACTCGCAAATCGATGGATAGACAAAATGGGTGAACCATATATTAGAAGACATGCTACGAGCTTGTGTGATGGATTCATCTACAAGTTGGGAGAAGTGTTTGTCACTAGTTGAATTTGCTTACAATAATAACTACCAAGTAAGTATCGGCATGGCACCATATAAAGCTTTATATGAAAAATGGTGCTAATCACCAATACACTTGGACGATGTAGGTGAACAAGAGCTATTAGGACTAGAATTGATCTAGCAAATAGCCGATGTTATACAACAAGTTAAGGAGAGAATGAAGACAACTCAAAGCCGACCGAATAGTTACGCAAACATGAGAAGGAAAGCATTAGAATTTAAAGTAAGCCATAAGGTATTTTTAAAAGCGGATTCGATGAAGGGTGCCATGAGATTTGGGAGAAAAGAAAAATTAAGTCCAAGGTAAATTGGACCCTATGAAATCTTAGAGAAGATTGGTGACAAAGCCTATAGGTTAGCATCGCCACCATCTCTCTCCGTGATTCATGATGTGTTCTACGTATCCCAACTTTGAAAGTACATTGAAGATCCAAATCATATATTAAGCAACAAGCCACTAGAGTTACGACCTAACATGCGTTATGAAGAAAGGTCGAGTATAAGTATTGGACTAGAAAGTTAAAAAGTTACAAAATAAAAAGGCTCGTTAGTAAAAATATTATGGAGAAACCATAATATTAAAGAAGCTACTTAGGAAAGAGAAGCTGAAATAAGGACATGATACCCCAAACTATTTACTTGAAAATTTCGAGGACGAAATTTTTGTAGGGAGGGGAGGGTGTAATACTGGATATCCGTTAAAAGTATTATTTAATAAATTTATGGATATTAAAGGCATGTGAAAAATGTTTGGTGGGTATGGAATAATCTCAAAAGGGTTGAAAGAATATCCATAGTAGTTAAAATAGTTTTCTCATGCTCAATGAATATTTTGTTTATTTTATCGTGCATGAATAGTGACATTTTGTGTGAAATAATTATTTTAGGCATGTTATATGTGCATGAAAATTTTTTTGTTTGCATAGAATATTTGCTAGAGGGGAGTCGGATTATTCAATGATGATTGATGAATTTTCGGATATTATATGAATATCTTATTTGAACTTTATTATGCATGAATAGTATTTTTGACGTAAATTAATTAATTTAAAAGCTTAAAAAGGTATAAGAAAATTATCCAATAGATATAGAAAAGTTATTTAGGATGTGTTGGAATATTTAATAAACTTAGATGAATTTTTCTATGTATAAGGAATATTTTCTATAGGAAATAGTGTACTTTTACACTAAATAATTAATTTGAAAGTCTAAATGAGTGTATAAAAATTATATAAATGATGATTAAATTCTTTTAGGAAGTGTTTGAGTTTATTATAAAAAGAATTTAAGTTTTGAAAAGTATGGGATGTGATTTTCGAATTAAGGACCTAATTGTATAAAATTAAAAGTTTGAACTTTCAAATTAAATTAGCTATGAACTTTAGGTGTTAAAAAGTTGTTAAGATATCCTTAAAGGAAGGACCTTGTGCCATCTATTGAAAAATTGAGGGACATTTGGAGTAGTAATTGAAGAAAAGATTAGTAAGTTTAGGGACCAAAGTTAAGCAATTTTTTAGGAGAAGTTTCTACCCTTTTAGCCGACTTCCACCAACATGATTGGGGGTAATTAATGTCTTTGACTAGATTAAAAAGGAGGGGTTAGAATTAGGCAAGATGGAGGGCCAAAATTAAAAGACAAGTTAATGGCTAAGATTTACCCAATTGAAAGACTAGGATTTAAAGATGGTTTAAGGGCTAGAATCATACCAAAT
The DNA here is from genome assembly GCA_963924115.1 of Dovyalis caffra. NCBI lineage: Eukaryota > Viridiplantae > Streptophyta > Magnoliopsida > Malpighiales > Salicaceae > Dovyalis > Dovyalis caffra. The sequence goes on from CAWUPB010001108.1 coordinate 13,681,260, forward strand.
TGTAAAAAATCAAGGGTAGATATGAGGTCAAAAGTCCACCAAAATTTTTCGATAAATATGGTGCAAGAAAAATAAGAAAAATTAAAGAAAAATAATAAAATACGAAGGAAACTCTTGCAAATTTTTTTTTGAATTTCCACCCAAAAAATTCACCTAATCGCCGTTAAAGACTCTAAACCAACTAATTAAAAAAGGAAATCAAGTTAGCGAGATCAAAATCTATTAAGGGGAAAAACTTGAAGTTTGGCCGAATTGTGCGGAGAAAAAGGAGGAAGAAATTCTTCAACTAATTCAAGCTTTTAAGGATAATTGAGAGCTTATTTGAGTAATTTAGTCTCACCTGCACCATATAGGATATTTAATTGATATCAATTGATGTTGTGGATGTTATAATTTGTGATTATTAGCCTTAATTTTAAAAATTGGGGTTAGGGTTCTTGATGAGAAAAAATTGAAGAAAATGAAATTAAGTTAGGAATTCATGAAATTAAGGTTAAAACATGTCATTTAAGCTTGGAATTGAGGTTTAGAAATAAAATATTCTTAGGTTTAGAAAGCGGTAAACTTTCGACCCAAAATAGCAAATTAGGGGTTTTTTATTCTTTAGTTTAAATATGTTTTATGGCTTGAATATGAGTTTATTAGGCATGAATTGATTCTTGGGAATAAAAATGTGCAATAAAATTGAAAAAAATTCGTTGAATTGTATAAGGAAACATTTAGCCCAAATTCCCAATTTTTAGGGTTTTAATTCCTTCGCTTAATTCATGGAATATTGGTTAATTAGGAATTGAATAAGTATGAATTGATAAGTAAAAGTGAAAAAATCCATAAAAATTGAAGGATTATACCTAATTTAGCTTAGGCTCAAATTTGAACCAAGTAAGGGCCAATTAAGTTTTATGTATGTATTTAACCCATGAATGTCAAACTTTTTAATTCTTGATATTAATTTGTAATTGAATAACTCGAGTATGAGAAATTGGTGATGAAATGAGAAGAAAATAATGAAGGTATTGCTATGGTAATATTTGACCCAAATGGAAATTAAATTAGGGTTTAGGTGCAATTCACTTATAATACTTCAATTAATCAATTTAGACTTAGAATAATGTAATGAGATGAATTAATGTGAGAAATTACATTGAAATTGGAAAATTAACTAAAATTACCTAAATTAGGGTTTAGGTCCACTAAGGCCTAATTTGGAGTTTATATATGTAATTGATCAATAAATGCCTAATTGAGTTAGTTCTTGATATCAAGGTATAACCGAATTGAATTACATAAAAAATTTGGTGTTGAAATTAGAAGAAAATGTTTGGGTTAGGTGAGGTTACCATTCAGCCAAATTTAAATATTTTAGGGTTTATGATTTGGTTTGAGTAATTCATGTGTAATTGAACTTCTTGAATACCATTTGATGTGTCTAATTTATGTATGTTATGTGGAACTTTAGCATTGATGGTTATGAAGTCTGTATTGTTTATGTTATGTAATGGAGTTATTATTTGTAACGGTTTAGAATGATTTTTATTTAGGTAATGTTTATGATGCACTTTATGTTGTTAACTTATGTATTGTCGGGATACAAATGCATCTCACTCATGGCATGCATTTCATGAAACAATAATGGTTATGCATTTTTAATAAAATGCATATGCATATCTAATTTTATGAAAATGATTTAAAGTCATGAAAACTATGTTTTATGTCGTGATTTTACAATACCGATTGGAAATACTTTATGGAATGTGATTTTGTGACTTTGAATAATTTTTCCGAGGAGGGCTTCACGAGTTTTTCATACTTTGATGGTAAATAGTTCAAGGTTGGATAAGTGCGTACGTGCACTTTTAGAGGCTCAATAGAACACATCCGCGGACGGTCCGGTTCACTAGATATATAATGGAAACTCTAAAGTACCCGTGATAGGACATGTGTTAGTGTAGGTGCCTAAAGATCCAACCATATTTGGATGAGCTTGAGTTAATGTATTATTGATTAATTTATTTTAATAATAATAAAGAAGTCATTCTATGAATTTTGTGTTTCATGTTAGTAAATTAAGTAGAATTAAATAGAAGTCTTTATGATATGCATTTGTAATAGTGATTGATCAAAAGATATGAGATAAACACTAACGCATATAAATAGTATCATTAAACATCCTAAGTTGTAGCATTGTCAAGAATGGACATTGACTATATGCGGATGAACTTGTGAGTGCTATGCTCATGCTATATGATAGTTATAGGAGATCTCACACCTATTGGCATAGTGATGCCAAAGCAAGTACTTGATTTATATTAGAGAATATATCACTAAACTTGACTCGCCATGAGAACCCATTTGATTTGAATCTATGGGAAACTCATATGAGATGGGTACAAAGGGTCTTTAGACTTGAAGACATCATGATTGTCTTATCGGAGGACTTATGCACTTTAACACGTTTTGATGGATCTATTAAAGGGTTCCACATGGGCGATTCATTGAGTGCACTAAGAATCTAATGGAGGTAGGTGTATGATTAAGATAGGTCATTTCATTCATTTTATTTTAAAGGAGTTATCACATTGCACTTCGATAAATGTCTACTCGAGAAATCTAAGGTCATAGTAAGAGTACACCGAGTAAAGCATAATTGGTTTACTCTAAGAGTAAAGAAATTTGGGAATCAAAGAAAACTTATGTGTTCATAATAAAAAAAGACTTATAACCAAGTTCGAGATCACACTCGTGATAAGTTGACATGAGAACCGAATTGTTTGGTAACCATACTCGTGAAAAGTAATAATGGATTAATTAATCCTCCTAAAGAATTGGGTAATCATGATGCCTTGCTAGAGACCAATCTTGATTTATGTATCAAGAGAGAAAAGATGAGTCTTTTATTCTTGATACATTGCCAAGATATCTAAGAGCTTATTGAGTCACATGAATAACTTTAACTATTCACTTGATGAATAAGAAACAAAGATATTGGAAAAAGTTTTCAATTTTGAAAGTTTTTTGTTTCGGAAAGGGTTTCAAAAATGAAAAGTTTCCCCAAATGAAAATTTTTCTTAGTTAGAAAATTTCCTTAATTTGAAAATAAATAACCTAAAATAAAAATAAGTTTCTTAATTTATATTAAAGGGTATTTTGAGAAATTGCTTCCTAATGTGGACTCGCCTAAAATAATATAAGATTATTTATTTGATAGTCCAAATAAATTAATTGGGCTAGAATGGTTTTGATCCATTAGGTTTAATTAAAAGCCTTAAGATATTTTGGTGGAGCTAGCACCCTATTGATTTTTAGTGCTTCTTTGTGGGTACTTGGACTGCATGGATCATCAATAGAGGTCGGACACTTGGATGACTTTTCAAAAAAAAAAGAATTTATATCTACACTATAAGAGATAATTCTTTATTCATTGCTTTAAATTCATGCATGTATGGATAATAGATTCAACAACTCGATATTTGGCCCTCGGATGGAGAAAAACTTTTATTTATTCCACACCTCTATAGGATGCATGATCCTTCAATTGGTATCAAAGCCTCTATTGAATCTTTTGATTGTACGATATGTTACTTATGATTAACTATATGAATTACCTAAGCCTCGATTATAAATCTTGCATTTTTGGTATTTTCTAAAACTAAATTTTTGATCAAAATTAGTGAGGGCACGTGAGGTCGACATTGGACATCGACGCTCGTGTGCTCAATAGGCTTACCGGCCGTTTACACACCGGATGCACAAGTAGGCGTGCTTGTTGGCCCGCCGTGCAATGCACGAGCCCATCGTATGCCAAGCCGAGCACTCGCGTGCGAGCTAGGTTATAGGCCATTGGCTAGAAGCCCTTGTGCTAAGTCGTTAGCTGTTGGCATACGTGCACAAACACATCAAATCAAGGGTTTGGGCATCGAAGCCCATGGGCCCTCAAACCCAAAAGCCCATAGGCCCTAGGCTCAAGGTCTAAAAAAGTTTTAAAATTAAAATTTAGTGATATTTTTATAAATTTATAAAATAACCAAAACTATAGATTTATAATTTTTTTATGAATGAAATGTGTTTCATTAGTACTCCATGCATCATTGTGATTGAAGCATGGGTGAATGATAAGGATGAGTCAACCTAGTTTTGTGAGTGAATGCTTGTAATTTTTTAGATAAATAGGACTTGTGTCCCGCCTTCTATATTATTCTATTGTATTTCTCTTCTCATCTTACTCCCCTCTAATGTAACTCGAGGTTTCTTATTTCAAATAAATGTAAAAGTAGAAGATAAGAATTAGAATAGATACAAGAAAAAGACTCCAAGGAATGAAGACATTCATGAAGAATTTATAATAATTTTTCACATAGGAATCGACCCACTAGTCTCTTTGTCGCTCGTAGGGGCTAGTACTAGAAATCCATTACCATTCATCAATTTTTGAGTCATGCATGAGATGTATGTATATTATGAGATCAATATTAGTATGCATGTTGGGAATAATATGATTATTATTTAGTATGCTAGGAGAAGACCAATCATATTAAATGCTTCAAATAAAATATTAACTTAATTGTATTCTAAATGTAATGAGGTAGGAACTCTCTTGGTCATTATTGGTTTGTTGAGATAACTCATGGTCACTTCTTTCTTGGGTGAAATAAATCATAGGTCATACGATGTCCCCGAATATTGGGTCTAATTTAAATAAGTTGTTAGGTTTGTTGAGATAACTTAAGGTCCAATAAACTTGTAATTAAGGATTGGTATTCACATAAGATGTGATAAGACAAAGAGTTGTCATACCAATAAAATTAAGAATTACATAAGACGTAATTGGTAAGGTTACCTACCTAATCCTTGATGTATGGCTTGTTGAGATAACTCAAAGCTAATACATGTTAGAGGATAGGATCCTAACCCACTAAGAAGACGAATTGAAAAGTTTTTTTAAGTCTTATATTAAAGTTTATAGAATTTGAAGAAAATAGTGAGAGCAAAAATCAATTTTACTTTTTAATTTATGCTTTTGTTTTATTTTATGCAATTTAATTAACCAAATTGTACATTTTTCTATTTTGTCGGATTGCACGAGATGACTAGCAACATATCAATACGATCGATCATTGATGGAAGTAATGCTTTTAATGGCACAAACGTCCTCGACTAGGAATTGAATTGAGGATAGTCCTTCGATATGAAAAAATTCTCTATACGATAAAGAAAGCTCTCCCAACCGAGCCTCTTCTCGTTCAAGATGAAGCTCATGAAGCGTGGATCAAACATAGAGTGATGCGATCACTATTCAAAGCATCATGCTTGCTCGCTATGACATTGGAGTAATGGCACCAACACAAAAGATCACAAGCTTTTAACATCATAGCAAAGCTTAAAAGCTTGTTTGAGGAGAATACTAAGCATGAGCACTATGAGATAATGAGGAAGCTTTTTAGAGCTAGAATGGATGAGGTTTCCAATATCGAAAAGCATATCACTAAAATGATAGGCTATATTGATAGATCGGCCGAGCTTGAAGTTGGAATAGATGTTAAATCATCCATTGACCTAGTATTGCAATCGTTTTCCAATAGTTTTGGATATTTATCATGAAATTCAACCCGATGCATATGCAAAAGACTCTTAGAGAGTTATTGTCCATGCTAAGGGAAGTTCAACTCGAAATTAACAAGAAGAACAAAATTTTTGTACTTCTAGTTAATAAGGAAAAGGTCATAGTAAAGGGCAACAAAAAGCCCAAGAAGAAGAAAAAGTCTTCAATTGCACCAACTAGAGGAGTGAAAAATGCCGAGGCTTAGAATAGCCCAAAAGATGTAGTTTGCTTTTAGTGCAACAAGAAAGGGCCGCAAAGAGTACCTAGAAAGGGTGCAAAAGAAGAGTTCTACCACCACCTTAGGTATTTATATTATTATTGCTAATCTTTTTATTTCTAAATTCCACCTCCCGAGTATATGATACTAGATATGGTGCTTACATTTTTAAAATATACGAAGCATAAAAAAAGAAGAAAGATAGCTTCAAGGGAAAAATCTACATGACTACAATGGATCAAGAGTTGGCCCATTAGATGTAGGTATTTATGAGCTAGCAGTACCATGTAGGAATATACTAAGACTCAATCATTATTATTTTAATGGAGACTAAAGATCTTATTTTCATTTCTTGTTTTGAATAAGCATTTCATTTTTAAGAATAATGGTTATTTTTAAAGATGAGCTCTTATGAAAATATCTTGATAATAATTATATGTCTTGAACATAACTCCAAGTGTATAACATAAATACTAAAAGACTCAAAAGATCTAAATAAATATTAATTAATAAGCAACTTCAAACTTGATCATATAAATAAGAATCTCATATCCAGCTCTAGCTATGCAAAGGATATTTAGAATTATTTGATGATGTCTAAGGAATCTTGTTTACTTGGCAAAGAGACATGGATCCCCTTTTAGTTAAAAAAGAGAAAGAGTTACTAATTAATAAAGACCTTATACATAGAGATGTATATGGGCCTATGTTCACCCAAGCAAGATAAGAATAAGCTTGTCACATAACTTTTAATAATAGTGGATCATATTTTGGTTATAAGACATAAGTCCAAAGCATTTGAAATATTTAAAAGTTTAGACTTAAAAATTCGTGTGATGAACTAGCCAAAGTATTAGGGCATCTCAATTAGATCGAGGTAATGAATAGTTGAATGCTAAAATTTTAAATCACCTAAAAAAGAATGGGATTCTCTATGGACATCACATGTTAGACATGATCAATCCATATTGATTTAACATCCCTATTTATGGATAAATTCTCCTTACTACAACATTTATAATGAATAGGATTCCAATTAAATATATTTAAATAGATAACATATGAGATATGGAAAAGAAAAGAATCAATTAATCTTTCCTTAAGATTTGAGGCTATAAAGTGTATGTTAAAAGGTTTAACAAAGACAAACTGAAGCCTAAAATCAATAAAGTGCTAAATTGTGAGATATCCAAAGTAAGATAAGGATGTCAATAACTTACCACTATAACAAAGTGTTGTTCATTACTAGGCATACTTTATTCCTTGTGAAGGAATTTATGGATGCTAGAAAGTGTGGAAAGAAATTTAAACTCAATAAGATTTGAGTAGACTCACAAATTGATACTTTAATAAAGGAATCCTAAAGTAGAATGATTACAAAGTTTTGTAACTCTCTCACAAATAAAAACATAAGAACTTCATAAGTTTAAAAAAATTCATCAAAAGATAAAAGGATATGATCTTCTCATCTTAACACATGGTGATATGAGCCCTTAAAAAGATGATGAAGCTAATACCGATATGAGCCCTTAAAAAGATGACGAAGCTAATACTTTTGAAATGGCAATGTTAGACATTGATTCCTAGAGAAAAGAAAATGAAAAGGATGTGTAGATGACACACCCTAATGTTTTTTAAGAACATACAAATAAGATTTGTAAAACGCTAAGTTCCATTAATAGACTTAAGTATGCATCTAGGAATAAAAGTTGACATTTTCATAAAACAATCAAAGAGTTTGATTATTCATAAAAAAAAAGATAAACATTCCGTATATAAGAAGCTAGTGGGAGCCTACAATTCATGGTTATTCGAGATAAAATTATACCTCAACAATAACATTATCATGTTATAAACAAAAGATTAAGAAATCTAGAAGAAATTTCCCAAAGATGACATGTGAGAGAAACCTACAATCTAAAAGTATAGATCTATAGAGATATATCTCTTGTAATGTGAGGAGTCTTCCAAGGTAGTTACAATGACATGATACTAAAAGGTTTAGTATGGAAAAAAAGATTTGATCCAATGTCATAAAGCTTGATGGTCGATATTAAAGGATCCATAACATAAGCTAAGGAACCAATGTCTCACCAATGATCTAAGCATGTACTCGCATTGCCACCATTTAATTATAAAGATAAATAAGTCATGGTAACATAAGAATAGAAAAGATCCACACCGACAATAACATAGCTGATCCCTTAACTAAGCCTTTGTCACAGCTTGAAACATAAGACCCTTACTTGATCATCGAGACCAAGGGACATGGCTGGTTGGCTCTAATGTAAGTGGGAGATAGTTAGCGTAGGTGTCTAAAGATCCAACCATGTTTAGATGGGCTTGAGTTAATATATTATTACATCATTTATTTAAATAATAATAAATAAGTCATTCTATTAATTCTTATGTTTCATGTTGGTAAATTTAGTAAAATTAGATAGAAATCCTTAAGATATGTAATAATGATTGATCGAAAGATGTGAGACAAACACTAATGCATATAAATGGTATCATTAAATGTCCCAAGTCGTAGTATTGTCAAGAAAGGATATTGACTATATACGGATAGACTTGTGAATGCTATGCTCATGCTATATGATAACAAGTAAAAGATCTCACACCTATTGGTATAGGGATGCCAAAGAAAACACTAGACTTGACTTATCATGAGAACCCATTTGGTTTTAGTCCATGGTAAACTCATACGAGATGGGTACAAATGGTCCTTAGACTTGAAGTCATCATGGTTGTCTTATTAGAAGATTTATGCACTCGACACTCATTTTGATAGACCCATTAAAAGGTTGCACATGGGAGATTCGTTGGGTGCACTAGGAATCTAATAGAGGTAGGTGTAATGACTAAGATAAGAAATGTCTTTTCTTGTATGCTAAAGGAGCTACCACATTGCACTTTGATAAATATTTGCTCGAGAAATTTATGATCACGAGTACAAGTACACCAATAGAGTATAGTTGATTTACTCTAAGAGCAAAGAAATTTAGGAATCGAAGAAAACTTATATGAATAAAATTCAACAAGACTTATAACCAAGTTCGAGACCACACTATGATAAGTTGACATGAGAACTGAATTGTATAGTAACCATACTCGTGAAAGTTAATAATGGATTAATTAATCCTCCTAGAGAATTGGATAATCATGATGCTTTGCTAGAGGCCAATCTTGATTTTTGTATCAAGAGATAAAAGAGGAGTCTATTACTTTTAATACATTACCAATATATCTAGTAGCCTATTGATTTACATGCATAAGTTTAAGTATTCACATGATGAATAAGAATCAAAGAGATGGAAAAAGTTTTCAATTTTAAATGTTTTCTGTTTTAGAAAGGGCTTCCAAAATGAAAGGTTTCCCTAAATGGGAAGTTTTCTAAAATAAAAAGTTTCCTTAATTAGAAATTTTCCTAAAATAAAAATTTTTCTATTTTAGAAATTAGTTTCCTAATTTGAAAGATAGTTCCAAATTAAGAAATAAATAACCCGAAATGGAAATGAGTTTCCTAATTTAGGTTAAAGGGTATTTTGAAAAATTAATTCCTAATGTGAACCCGTCTAAAATAATCTAAAATTATATATTTGGATAGTCCAAATAAATTAATTAGGCTAGAATATTTTTGGCTCATTAGGTTTAGTTAAAAACCTTGAGATATTTTGATGAGAGGATAAACATCAATCTTATTGGATAAGAACGAATGTTTTAAAGATAATGATCAAAAGTCCACATGTAAAATAGCTCCTCATCCTTGGAGGATAAGGAAGCAATAACCTAGAATCCTTAAAAGGACGCAATGTCACCCCTCTCTTTTTCCTTGGAGGATAATAAAACTCTCCTATAAATATATGAGAGAGAGAGAGAGAGAGAGAGAGGTGTGGTAACATAACATAAGAAAAAGGAGAAAGACAGAAATTCAGCCGACCTCTAGGGCACGGACAAAGAGAGAAAAAAAGAGAAAATAGTTTTCTCCAAAACCCTAGTTTGTCATACCTTTTCCTTCTCTTTTAAGGTTTTCGTAAAACTACACAAATCGAAAAGGTAGAGCTAGTACCCTATCGATTTTTAGTGCTTTTTTGTGGATACTTGGACTGCGTGGATCATCAATAGAGGCCGGATAATTAGATGACTTTTCGGATAGAAGAATTTAGATCTATGCTAATAGAGTTAATTCTTTATTCATTGTTTTAAATTCATGTATGTATGGTTAATAGATTCAACGACTTAATCTTAGACCCTTAGATGGAGGAAAATTTTTATTTATTTCATACTTCTAAATGATGCATGATCCTTCAACATGTCCAAAGATAGAAAAAAATTTTCGACTCGCAATTGATAAGGATTTTATATCATGAAAAAGGATTTAATACAAGCATGTAAATGATTTTCATAGGTGTTATCACTTACATGCATAGCATGCATAAATTGACTTACTAAGCTATCGCTCACCTATTTTCTTGTAACGTAGCTAATATAGGTAAAGATGGTAATGTTCACTTATGAGCTAACTATCGAAGGGACCATATGACGGGCGTATATTTGATGTGGTTGAAAGATGGATCTTGTTCACACTTTGGCTATTGTAATACTCGGGTATTTAGTTTTCTTTTTAGTTATGACTTCGTTTTTCTACATGATAGTTAAAGCTATGGGAGAGTAAATGGTATTTTGGAAAAAATGGATGTCGATAGATAATAAGCCATTTTTGTATTATTTGGCATTGAATTGGCTTTTGTATGTTATGGGTAGTTTGTATGTAAACATAATATCGATCATAAAATAGTAGCAAAATTGTAGTTAGGGTAGTATCTTTAAGTTATTCATTTCTATGGTAGTATCAACGATAATATTAGAAAATAAAACTAGATAGATAATAACTAAAATAAATTATAATTAATGAAAAAGAAAAGCAATTAATTACCGAGTAATGGGTCGTAATTAAATGAATTTACATAAGTTAATAGAAAAAGAATTTGAGAAAACCAAGTGTCACAGTTCAATCATTTCAATCTAAATAATTTAAATAAAATGATAAAACTTAAAAATTTTATAGTGAATTTTAAGCTAAAACGTAGGACCTAATCGTCATTTATTAGACTTTCATAACGTAATTTACACCTAGGAGTATCATGAATAAGTCATAGTGTCTTGTTAGCTTGTATTCATTGCACTTCAAATGTTAGATAATGACGATAATATTCTCAACCTATTAGGTCCTAGGTTTGTGGTGTTACAATAGGTACCCAATATCCAATCTTGTTTGGATGGTTTGACTGATTGTAGTAGTGCATTCTTTTTTAATTAATAAAAGAGGTCTTTCTCTAAATTCTTGTCATTTATATTTTGATAGAATTAGATACAAGTTCATATGACATGCATTGCATTAATACTTAATCGAAAGATGTGAGACAAACATTAATGCACTTAAATACCATATGTCCCAAGTCGTAAAAGTGTCAAAAATGGATATTGACTATATACGATAAGACTTTTAAGTGCTATACTCATGCTATAAAATAGTTGTAGGAGATCTCACACCTATCGACATGGTGATGCCAAAGCAAGTACTTAGTGTTAGTGTAGGTGCCCAAGATCTAACCATGTTTGGATAGGCTTGAGTTAATGTATCATTGCATTATTTATTTTAATAATAATAAAGAAGTCATTCTCTTAATTCTTATGTTTTATGTTTGTAAATTCAATAAATTAGATAGAAGTCCTTATGATATGTATTCGTAATAGTGATTGATCGAAAGATGTGAGACAAACGCTAATGCATATAAATGGTATCACTAAACGTCCCAAGTCGTAGCATTATTAAGAATGGAAATTAGCTATATGTGGATAGACTTATAAGTGTTATGCTCATGCTATATGATAGTAGTAGGAGATCTCACCTCTATTGGCATGGTGATGCCAAAGCAAGCACATAGGTGATTTATGTTAGAGAACATATCACTAGACTTGACTTTCCATGAGAGCCCATTTGGTTTTAGTCTATGGGAATCTTATATGAGATGGGTGCAAACTGTCTTTAGACTTGAAGTCATCACGGTTGTCTTATTAGAGGACTTATGCACTTTGTCACTTGTTTTGATAGACCCATTAAAGGATTGCACGTAGATGATTTGTTGGGGGCACTAGGAATCTAATAGAGGTAGGTGTATGACTAAGATATGATATGTCATTCCTTGTATGCTAAAAAAGTTATCATATTACACTTCGATAAATGTCTCGTTCAAGAAATCTATGGCCACAATAAGAGTACACCAATAGAGCATAGTTGATTTACTTTAAGAGCTAAGATATTTGGGAATTGAAGAAAACTTGTGTGATCATAATCAAATAAGACTTATAACCAAGTTTGAGATAACACTATGAGAAGTTGACATGAAGACTAAATTATATGGTAACCATGCCCATGAAAGGTAATAATGGATTAATTAATCCTTCTAGAGAATTGAGCAATCATGATGCCTTGCTAGAGGTCAATCTTGATTTATGTATCAAGAGATAAAAGAAGAGTCTTCCGTTCTTGATACATTGCCAACATATCTAACAACCTATTGAGTCATACGCATAAGTTTAAGTATTCACATGATGAATGAGAAGCAAAATTATTGGAAAAAGGTTTCCAATTTTGAAAGTTTCTTGTTTTGGAAAAGGTTTCCAAAATGAAAAGTTTCCTTAAATGGAAATTTTTCAAAAATGGAAAGTTTCTTTAATTAGGAAGTTTCCTAAAATGAAAAATTTCTATTTTAGAAATCGGTTTTCTAATTTGGAAGTTAGTTCCAAATTTGGAAATAAATAGCTAAAATGGAAATGAGTTTTCTAATTTAAGTTAAAGGGTATTTTTGAAAATTGTTTCCTAATGTAGATCCGCCTAAAATAATTTAAGATTATTTATTTGGATAGTCCAAATAAATTAATTGGGATAGAATGGTTTTGGCCCATTAAGTTTAATTAAAAGCCTTAAGATATTTTGGTGAGAGGATAAACATCAACCTTAATGATAGGATGAATGTTTTAAAGAGAATGATCAAAATTTCACATGTAAAATAACCGTTGATTCTTGAAGGATAAGGAAGCAACAACCTAGAGTCCTTAAAAGGCATTCAATGTTGCCTCTCTCCTTGTCCTTGGATGACAAGGACATCTACTATAAATATATGGGAGAGAGAGAAAGGTGCGACACCACAAGAAAAAAAAAGGGAAAAAGAGAAATTTGGTCGACCCTAAAAATCACTAGGGCATATGGCAAAGAGAGAGAAAAAAAAAGAAAATAGTTTTCTCCAAAACCTTAGTATGCCATACTCTTTCTTTCCGTTTTAAGGTTATCATAAAATTTTCCGAAATAGATTTCTATAGAAAACAAGACAGAAATTAGAAAAGGTGGAGCTAGCACCCAATCGATTTTAAGTGCTTCTTGTGGATACTTAGATCGCATGGATCATCAATATAGGTCGGACACTTGGAGCTACAAGAGGTAATTCTTTATTCATTGCTTTAAATTTATGTATGTATGGTTAGTAGATTCAACGGCTTGGTATTGGGCCCTTAGATGGAGAAATTTATTTATTTATTTTGCATCTCCATAGGATGCATATTCTTCACTTAGGTGTTTAATGTTAGAGAACATATCACTAGACGTGACTCACCATGAGAACCTATTTGGTTTACCTTTAGGAATCCTATACGAGATGGATATAACTTATCTTTTGACTTAAATTCATTACGGTTATCTCATTAGAGAATTTATGTACTCCGACATTTATTTTGATAGGCTCAATCAAGAGTTGTATATGGGTGATTCGTTGGGTGTACTAGGAATCTAATGGAGATAGATGGATGACTAAGATAAGACATATCATTCCTTATATCCAAAGGAGTTTCATATTGCACTTTGATACATGTTTACTCAAGGAATCTATAGCCACAATGGTAGTACACCAATAGAGTATAGTCGGTTTACTCTAGAGCTAAAACATTTGAGAATTGAAGAAAACTTATTTGATCATAATCGAATAGACTATAAACCAAGTTAAAGATTACACTATGATAAATTGACATGAGGACTAGATTTATGATAACCATGCTCTTGATTGGTAATTATGGATTAATTAATCTTCCTAGAGAATTAGGTAGTCATGATACCTTGTTAGAGGCTAATCTTAATTTATGTATCAAGAGATAAAAGATGTGTCTTTTATTCTTGATATATTTTCAATATATCTAAAAGCTTATTAAGTCACGCGTATAAGTTTAAGCATTCACATAATGAAAGAAAAGTGAAGATTTTGAAAAAAAAAATTCTAACTTTGAAAGTTTTCTATTTTGGGAAAGGTTTTCAAAAATTTTTTTCCTATTTTAGAAATCAATTTCCTAAGTCGATTACTTAAAAAGGAAATTAGTTTCCTAATTTAGGTTTAAGGGTAATTCAAAAATTTATTTTCTAATGTGGGCTTCATAAAAATATCTGATCCAATTTACTTGGATAGTCCAAATTAATTGATAATTAATTGGATTAAAGGAGTTTAGGCCAATATGCCTAATTTAAAAGCTTGCAAGATATTTTATAGAAGGATAAACTTGAGCCCTATTGGATAAAGCTCGTAGTTTATAAAGATAAGATCAAACAAGCCTATAAGCATTGCAACTCATTGTCCTAGTAGGACAAGGATGCCACCTCCTATATAAATAATAGGGAAAGAGGGGAAAAGAGAAGATAACAACATACACACCTATGAAAAAAGAAAAAGAAAAAGAAAAAGAAAAAGAGAGAAAGTGGTTTTGTCTCAAAAGCCTAAATTGCCGCATCCCTCCTTAAAAACCCGAGTTGGCCTAAAACCCTAATTTATTTCTTTAGAAAGCAAATTAGCTATATTGAAACGGCTTGATCTTGGGCACATTAGATAGAGAAAAATTTTTTATTTGATTTTACACATCCATAGGATGCATGATCCTTTAGGTATTGCTCACCTTTGATTCTTCCGATGTAGGAGAAAAGAAACATAATTAAGGACCATCCCCGAGATAACTAGAAGACTTGCCCTTCCTTGTGTTCTTAGAATGTTAATGGGTGATGAATTTTACTTTTGCTTAACTTCATTTTAGTATGTGTATTTGATAATGAATGGTAAGGTTTGGATGAAAAACTTGATATTGTGTTAGAGATTGTTAGTTATATAACTTGGCTATATGGTTAAATGAACTAAAGGATTATGGAAAATGGATGAATTAAAGGTATAATGCAAGTGATGCTTAGATAATTACTTGATTTAACAAATAATCGATTAAGGAAGAAAAAGTAAGGAATTAAAAAGGGATGACAAAAGGGTACTAAAGTTAAGACTTAGAAAGAAATTAATGGTTAGGGAATAAGAACATTAATTGAGTTAGTTTTAAATAAATTATGAATCAAAGTTCCTTAAGTCCAAACAATGTTTTAAAAGGCCAAAATATTAGTTAAAGGTCTAAATGAATTTAATAAATGCTTAATTAAATTTTTGGAATGAATTTCTAGTCTATGGAATTTTTATAAAAATAATAGCATTAAATCTTGGTTTAGTAGTCACCATTTATGGATTATTTTCTAATTGAATATAATACATGATAATCAAATTATTTTTGAAAAAAACAATATCAAATAATACTACCATATTGTATGGAATATTTGAAAATGAAATAATCCTAAATAAATTTTTATATGAATTTCTAAAAAGAATTTAAGAAAAATAAGAGACATGGTTCAATTTAATTTAAGGTAGATATTTTATTGAAATGATTAATTTGGATTTCAAGGATATGGATTTTTGATCAAAATAGGGCATTTAATATTTCTATACATAGTGTAAGATTATTAATTAATGTTAGTTGAATTTTAAAAAAAGTTTATACTAAAGTTTTATTTAATGTGGACCTATTATTTTATATTTATTAGGGACCTCTTATGAGAATTTTTCACTTTACTAATAAACTAAAAATATTAAGGAGGCTTGGTGGCTTGTATTCATTACAATTTGAATGTAAGTCAATGCTAGTAATACTCTCTTTGAATGTAAGTCAATGCTAGTAATATTCTCGACCTATTTAGGTCCAAGGTCGGGAGTGTTATAGTAAGCACACACATAGTGAGTCTTCAATATTTCTCGGTGATGGCCCTTATTCATCTTTCCTTTGTCCTAAACCATAAGAAACAAAGGTAAATGATACCTAGTAAGTGTAATCCATGCAATGCATGTAATGCACGTGATGCATTTAAAAATCATTTTCGTGCCTTTTGAAATTCATTTTCCTTTTTGGATGCACCTCGTCGATTGTGTATATAATTGGCCTTTTTTAAAAATATGCAATTATGAAAACTTTAGAAAAGCACCAGGTACCTTCACTTAATATTTTCTTTTACACGCTAAGAGTATACACCGGATCATTCTTTTAGTGTGTCCTCATTTTTCTTAACATGCTAAGAGTATACACTAGATCATTTTCGTAGCATGTCCTTATTCTCTTTTATGCACTAAAAGTATACATCGGATCATTCCCTTAGCATGTCCTCATTTTCCTTTACATGCCAAGAGTATACATCATATCATTTCCTTAGCATGTCCTCATTTTCCTTTACATGCCAAGAGTATGCACGGATCATTCCCATGACATGTCATCATTTTTCTTTACAAGCTAAGAGTATACGATAGATAATTCATTTAGCATGCCTTTTTCCTTTAGAGAGCATGATCATTCTTCTTCTATAAATTCAAGAAGGTACCTAGCCATTCCTCTTTAAAAACATGCCCTCTTCTTTTTTCTTTTCATAAAAACCATGAAGAAAAATCTTTTTCATAGTTATGATACGTTAGTGTAGGTGCTCAAGATCTAACCATATTTGGATGGGCTTGAGCTATTATATTATTACATGATTTATGATGAAGAAGTCTTTCTATTAATTCTTGCCATTTAGATTTTTGATCGAATAGAATTAGATAGAAGTCCATATGATATATATTTGCATTAATGATTGATCGAAAGATGTAAGACAAACACTAATGTACATAAATGATATCATTAAATGTCTTAAGTCATAGCATTATCAAGAATGGACATTGACTATATATGGTTAGACTTGTGAGTGCTATGCTCATGCTATTTGATTACAGTAGGAGATCTCACACCTATTGGCATGATGATGCCAAAAGCAAACACTTAGGTGATTTATGCTACGGAATATATCATTGGACTTGACTCGCCATGACAACCCATTTGGTTTAGTCTCGTGGGAATCTCATATAAGATGGGTATAAGTAGCCCTTAAATATGAAGCCATCACGGTTATCTTATTAGAGGATTTATGCAATTTAACACTCGTTTTGATGGACCCAGTAAAAGGTTGAACATGGGTGATTCATTGGATGCACTAGGAATCTAATAGATATAGGTGTATGACTAAGATAGGACATGTCATTTCTTATATGCTAAAGGATTTATCATATTGCACTTTGATGAATGTCTCGCTCAGGAAATCTATGGCCATAGTAGGAGTTCACCAATAGGTATAATTGGTTTACTCTAAAAGCAAAGACATTTAGGAATTGAAGAAAACTTATGTGATCATAATGGAACAAAACTTATAATCAAGTTCGAGATCACACTATGATAAATGACATAAGGACTAAATTGTATGGTAACATGCTCGTGAAAGGTAATAATTGATTAATTAATCCTTTTAGAGAATTAGGCAGTTATGATGCCTTACTAGAGGTCAATCTTGATTTATATATCAAGAGATAAAATAGGAGTCTTTTGTTCTTGATACATTGCCAACATATCTAAGCGACTCGTCGAGTCACACGCATAAGTTTAAGTATTCATATGGTTAAAGAGAAGCAAAGTATTGAAAAAAGTTTCTAATTTTAGAAAAAAGGTTTAAAAAATGGAAAGTTTCCTAAAAGGGAAAGTTTTGAAAAAAGAAAAGTTTCTTTAAATGGAAGTTTCTTAAAATAGAAAATTTTCTATTTTAGAAATCGGTTTTCTAATTTGCAAGTTTGTTCCAAATTTAGAAGTAAATAACCTAAAATGAAAATGAGTTTCCTAATTTATGTTAAAGGGTATTTTAGAAAATTACTTCTTAATATGGGCCGTCTAAAATTATCTAAGACTATTTATTTAAAAAGTCTAAATAAATTAATTGGGTCGGAATGGTTTTGGCTCAATTAGTTTAATCAAAGGCCTTAAAATATTTTTATGGGATGATAAATATCAACCTAATTGGATAAGGATGAATGTTTTAAAGACAAAGATCAAGAAGTCCACATGTAAAATAACTCATAATTCTTAAAGGATTAGGAAGTAACAACATAGAATCCTTAAGGGACACATTATCGCCTTTCCTTGTCCTTGGAGGACAAGGAAGTTGGGAAAGAGAAGTGCGACATATAAGAAGAAATTAAGAAAAAGAGGGAAAAATCGTCAAAGAGATAAACTCTCTCTAGGGTACATGGCAAAAAAATAAAAATAAAAAGAGAAAATACTTTTCTCCTAAAACCCTAATACACGCCACTTTTTCTTTTCCTTTATGGTTGTCGTGAAATTTCCTAG
Organism: Dovyalis caffra; assembly: GCA_963924115.1. Classification (NCBI taxonomy): domain Eukaryota; kingdom Viridiplantae; phylum Streptophyta; class Magnoliopsida; order Malpighiales; family Salicaceae; genus Dovyalis; species Dovyalis caffra. The sequence continues at coordinate 13,699,685 of CAWUPB010001108.1, forward strand.
ATTAGATTTTTATAGAAAACACTACAAAAATAAAAAAAGGTGAAGCTAGCACTCTATCATTTTTTAGTGGTTTTTAGTGGGTGCTTAGACTATATGGATCATCAATAGAGGTTGGACACTTTGATAACTTTTCCGTTAAATAATTTAGATATATGCTATAAGAGGTAATTCTCTATTGATTCTTTAATTCATGTATATATATAGTTAGTTGATTCAATAGTATGATCTTTGACCCTTTAGTTAGAGGATTTTTTTTTTGTTTATTTCGCACCACCATAGAATGCATGATCCTTCAATTGGTATTAGAGCCTTTGTTGAATTTTTGATTTTATGTTATGTTAATTATGATTAACTATATGAATTAACTATGCTTGATTATAAATCTAGTATTTTTGATATTTTATATTAATTTAAAATTGAAATTTGGGTTTAAAACGATAGTGGTACGCGAGGCTAGCATTAGATGTCGACGCTTCCATGCGCAAAAAACCTAAGCCGGTCACATGCTATGCGCACACGAGCAAGGCCGGTCACACTCTAGGGCGTGCAACGAGCCGAGCTTGTTGGCTAGGAGGTCACGTACAAGGCACGTAGGCTAGGTGCTCGTGTGTAAGGCATGCTAGGCCACGGACTAGGCATACGTGCAAGGCGTTCGAGGCCACCGGTAAGGCACTCACACTTTAGGCCGCCGGTCGTGAGTAGGCATGCATAAGAGCGCCAAGCTTATAGACCGTCGAGGCCCAAAGGCCTATAGGCCCAAAAATCAGCCCAAGGCTCAAAAAGTTTTAAAATTAAAATTTAGACAAATTTTGATAAATTTATAAAATGGATAACAATATAGATTTATAATTATTTTATGAATGAAATTGTGTTTCATTAGTATACCATGTATCGATGTGATTGAAGCATGGGTGAATGGTATGGATGAGTCAACCTAGTTTTATGGAATGAATGTTTGTAATTTTTTTGGATAAATAAGACTTGCACGTCCCGCCTTCTCTTATACTCTATTGTATTTCTCTCCTCTCAAATAAAAGTAAAAGTAGAAGATAAAATTAGAATAGATGCAAGAAGAAGATACCAAGAAATGAAGACACTATTAAAAAATTTGTATTAACTTTTTACCTTGAAAATTGACCCACTAGCCTCCTTGTTGCTCAAGAGGGCTAGTATCGTAGATCCATTACCATTCACCAATCCTTTATGTCATGCATGAGATATATGTATATTATGCGATTAATATTAGTATGCATGTTAGGAATAATATGATTATTGATTAATATATATGCTAGGATGAGACCAACCAAATTAAATATTTCAAATAAATTATTAAGTTAATTGCTTTCCAACGTTATGAGGAAGGAATTCTCTTGGACATTTTTGGCTTGTTAAGATAACTCAAGGTCACTTCTTTCTCGAGATAAACAAATCATAGGCCATATGATGTACTCGAATGTTGAATCTAACTTAAATGATTTGTTAGATTTGTTGAGCTAACTTAAGGTCCAATAAACTTATAGGCAAGGATTGGTATTCACATAAGATATGATATGATAAAGAGTTGTCTTACCAATGAGATTAGAAATTACATTAGATATAATTGGTAAAGAGTTACCTACCTAATCCTTCATATATGACTTATAGAGATAACTCAAGTTTAATACGGAGGATGGGATCCTAACCCACTAAGAAAATGAATCGAAAAGTTTTATCGAGTCCTATATTGAAGGTTATGGAACTTGAAGAAAATAATGAGAGAGCAAACATACATTTTACTTCTTTAATTTATGCTTTGTTTTATTTTATGTAATTTAATTAACCAAACTGAATATTTTTCTATCCTATTAGATTGGATAGTATGAATGAAAACACATCAATATGATCGATAATTGATGGAAGTAATGCCTTCAATGGCATAAAATTTCTCCGACTGGAAAATGAATTTGAGGATAGTCCTTCAACATGAGAAAATTCTTTATAGGATAAAGAAAGCTCTCCCGACTAAGCCTCCTCAAGATCAAGATGAAGCTCATATAGCTTGGATCAAGCATAGAGATGACGCGATTATCGCTCGCAGCATCCGCTACTACTATGACATTAGAGCATAACACCAACACAAAAGCTCATAAGCTTTTGACGTCATAAGCAAAGCTTAAAAGCTTATTTGAGGAGAATACTAGGTATGAGCATTATGAGATAGAGAGAAATCTCTTTAGAACCAAAATGGATGAGGGATCCAACGTCAAAAAACATGTCATTGAAATGATAGGCTATATCAACAAACTAACCAAGCTTGAAGTTGGAATGGATGTTAAAGTATCTATTAACCAAGTATTGCAATCGTTGCCTAATAGCTTTGGATAATTCATCATGAACTTTAACATGATGCACATGAAAAAGACTCTTAAAGAGTTATTGTCCATGCTAAGGGAAGCTCAACTCGAATTAACAAAAAAAAAAAAATTCTATAGTTCCGGTTAATAAGGGAAAGGGTGCAATAAAGGGCAAGAAAAAGCCCAAAAAGAAAGTCTTTAACTATGCCTACACGAGGAGTGAAAAAGCTTGAGGCTTATAATTGCCCAAAGAATGCGATCGCTTTCATTATGACAAGAAAAGGCATTGAAAGTACAATTGTAAGGAGTACTTAGAAGGGGTACAAAAGAAGAGTTCTATCACTACCTTAGGTATTTATGTTATTAAAGCTGATTTTCTTATTTATAAATTCCTCCTCATAGGTATATGATACTATATGTGGTGCTCATATTTTTGAAATGTATAGGAGCTTAAAAAAAATAGCTTCAAGGGAGAAGACCTACTCAAGTACAATGGATCAAGAGTTAGACCATTAGATTTAAGTATTTATGAGCTAGCACTACTATATAGGAATGTGTTAAGACTCAATTATTATTATTAGTAGAGGCTAAAGATGTTATTTTTATTTCTTGTTTTGAACAAGTATTTCATCTTTTTAAAAATAATGGTTATTTTTAAAGACGAGTTTTATGAAAATATCTTGATAATAAATATATGTTTTGAACATAACTCCCATATATGTAACATAAATACTAAAAGACTCAAATGATCTAAAATAACATAAATTTGTAGTAGCATCAACATAGCCATATAAACAAAAATCTCATATCCAATCTACTTATAAATAGATATCTAGAATTATTTGATGATGTCTATGGAATCTGGTTTATTTTGCAAAGAGACTTAAATCCCTTTTTAGTTGAAAAGAAGAAAGTCTTATTAATGAATAAAGGTCTTACACATAGAGATGTATGTGGGCTCATATTCAACCAAGCAAGAGAAGAACATGCTTGTCACATAACCTTTAATGATAGTAGATAATATTTTGGTTATAAGATATAAGTCTAAAGCATTTGAAAGGTTTAAAAGCTTTAGACTTAAAAATCAAGTAACGAACTAGCAAAAGTGTTAAGGCATTTTGATTTGATCGAGGTAATGAATATTTGAATGCTAAAATTATAGATCAGTTAAAAAAGAATAAGATTCTTTATGGATATCATATGTAAGATATTATCGATCCATAATGAGTCGAATCAATATCCTTATTTTATTTTTGGATAAATACTCCTTACCGCAACCTTTACATTGAATTAGATTCCAATTAAATCTTTTTTAATAAACTTCATATAAGATATGGAAAGGAAAGAAAATGAAGTCATCTTTTCTTTTATTTTCTTAAGATTTGAGGCTATAAAGCATATGTTAAAAAGTTTGACAATGACAAAACTAAAGCCTAAAATCAACAAAGTGCTAATTTATGAGATATTTAAAGCAAACAAAAGGATGTCAATGTCTTTCCACTAGAACAAAGTGTTATTCATGACTAAGTGTGCTATATTCTCTAGGAAGCAATTTATAGGTGCTAGAAACAAGTGGGAGTAAATTTGAACGCAATAAGATTCGAGTAGACTCACAAATTGACACTTTACTAAAGGAACTTTATGTTGAATGGTTACAAAGTGTTATAACTATCCCATAAACAAAAATACAAGAACTTTATAAGTTTAAAATAAATTCATCAAAAGACAAAAGGATATGATCTTCATATCTCAATACATGGTGATATGAGCTCTAAAAGGGATGATAAAGCGAACAGTTATGAAATGAAAATGTTAGACATTAATTCTAAGAAAAGATAAATAAAAAAGATATGTAGATGACACACCTTGATTGTTCTCAAGAACATGCAAATAAGATTTATAAAATGCAACGGTCCATTTATGGACTTGAGCATGCTTCGCTAGGAATAAGAGTTGACATTTTAATGAAACAATCAACGAGTTTGATTATTCTTAAAAAAAAAAAAAAGACGAACCTTGTGTATATAAGAAGTTAATGGGAGCCTACTAGTCATGGTTATTGAACATGAAAAATTAAATAAACTACTCCATGACTATAATATTATCGTGTTGCAAACTACAAAAGATTAAGATATTTTAAAGAATTTTTTCAAGTATAACACAAGAGAGAAACCTACAATCTAAGAGTGTAGATCTATAGAAATAGATCACTTAAAACGTAAAGAGTCTCTTAAGGCGGATACAAAGACATGATACTAAAATTTTTAGTATGGAAAAAATCAAAGAAAGATTTATTCCAATGTCATATAGGTTGATGGTCGATAATAAAGGATTCATAATGCAAGCTAAAGAACCAAGGTCTCATCAATAATCCAAACATATATCGCATCACTACCACTTGATTATAGAGATAAACAGATCATGGCAACATAAGGATATAAAAGGTTCATATTGATGATAACAGTAGCCGACCCCTTCAATAAGCATTTATCACAATCGAAACATGAGACCCTTAATTGATCATCGGGACTAAGGGATATGGTCGCTTGGTTCTAGTTTAAGTGGGGGATTGGTAGTGTAGGTGCTCAACATCCAATCATATTTAGATGGGTTTGAGCTATTGTATCATTACATGATTTATGATAAAGAAGTCTTTTTATTAATTTTGGTTATTTACATTTATCGATTGAATAGAATTAGATAGAAGTCCATATGATATGCATTTACATTAGTGATTGATCGAAGATATGAGGCAAACAATGAAATCATTAAATGTCCTAAGTCATAGCATTATCAAGAATGAACATTGACTATATATGGTTAGACTTGTGAGTGCTATGCTTATGCTATATGATGGCGATAGGAGATCTCACATCTATTGGTATGATGATGGTAAATGTAATCACTTAAGTGATTTATGCTAGAGAACATATCATTAGACTTGACTCGCTATAAGAACCAATTTGGTTTAATCTAATGGAATCTTATACGAGATAGGTACAAGTAGTTTTTAGACTTGAAGTCATCACGATTATCTCATTAGAAGATTTATACACTTTGACACTCGTTTCGATGGACTCGGTAAGGTGTTGCATTTGGGCTATTCATCGGGTGTACTAAGAATCTATGTAGGTAGGTGTATGACTAAGATAGGACATGTCATTCCTTGTATATTAAAGGAGTTATCACATTGCACTTTGATGAATGTCTACTTAGAAAATCTATGACCATAATAGGAGTACACTAATAGAGTATAGTTGGTTTACTCTAAGAGCTAAGACATTTTAGAATCGAAGAAAAGTTATGTGATCATAATCAAACAAGACTTATAATCAAGTTTGAGATCACACTCGTGTTAGGTTGACATGAGGACTAAATTGGATGGTAACCATACTCGTGAAAGGTAATAATGGATTAATTAATCCTTATAAAGAATTGGGTAGTTATGATACCTTATTAGATTCCAATCTTGATTTATGTATCAAGAGATAAAAGAGGAGCCTTTTGTTCTTAATACATTACCAATATATCTAGGAGCCTATTGAGTCACATGTATAAGTTTAAGTATTCACATGATTAAAGAGAAGCAAAGATATTGAAAAATGTTTCTAATTTTGAAAGTTTTCTATTTTGGAAAAAAAGGTTTCCATGATGGAAAGTTCCCTAAAATGAAAAGTTTTCTTAAATGGAAACTTTCCTATTTTAGAAATTAATTTCCTAATTTGATAGTTGTTCCAAATTTGGAAGCAAATAACCTAAAATGGAATGAGTTTCCTAATTTAGGTTAAAGGGTATTTTGAAAAATTGCTTCCTAATGTGGATTGCCTAAAATTATCTAAGATTATTTATTTGAATGAAATGAGTTTCCTAATTTAGGTTAAAGGTATTTTGAAAAATTACTTCCTAATGTGGATTGCCTAAAATTATCTAAGATTATTTATTTGGATAATCCAAATAAATTAATTGGGCCAAAATGGTTTTGGCCCTATAAGTTTAATTAAAAGCCTTAAGATATTTTGGTGGGAGGATAAACATCAACCTTATTGGATAAGAATGAATGTCTTAAAGATAAAGATAAAGAAGCTCTAATGTAAAATAACTCTTAATCCTCAAAGGATTAGGAAGAAAAAACCTAAAGTCCTTAAGGGACCCATTGCTACCCCTCCTTATCATTGGAGGATAAGAAAGTCTCTTCTATAAATATATAGGAGAGAGAGGTTTGGCATATAAGAAGAAAATAAGAAAAAAAGGGAAAAATTTAGCAAAGTGAGAAAATCTCTATAGGGTACACAACAAAAAGAAAAAGTAAATGGAGAAAATAGATTTCTCGTAACCTAATACACGTCGTTTTGTCTCTTCCTTCAAGGTTGTCATAAAATTGTCCAGATTAGATTCTTATAGAAAATACTATACAAATAAAAAAAGGTGGAGCTAGCACTTTACCAATTTTGAGTGCTTTTTTGTGGGTGCTTGGATCTGCGTGAATTATCAATAAAGGCCGGACACTTGGATGGCTTTTCTCGCTAAAAAATTTAGATCCGCGTTACAATAAATAATTCTTTATTCATTGCTTTAATTCATGTATATATATAGTTAGTTGATTCAACGGTGTGATCTTGGGCCCTTTAGATGGAGAAATTTTTTTTTGTTTATTCCACACCTTTATAGGAAGCATGATCCTTCATGATATGTAAATGCATTGTATGAAATGCATTCCTTTACCTTTTTTTTCCTATTCCTTTTATCAAAATCATGAATGTAAAACCTCTTTCATGATTTATAATATGGAAATGCATTTAATTAAACATGCAATGCATCAATATAAATCTCAAAATGCTTACTTTCAAACCTCAAGAACGTATAACATAAGTAATAAATCAAATACATGTTCCACAATATTGAAGTATACATGGAAATCATGTATAAACAATCAAACATAAATAATGCAATAAAAACAACCTTTGGTCGAATTTATTAACCAAAATAACCAATCCATTTTTAACATGAAAGTAACCATTTTTTTTTAATAATATTTCATACCTCTAAATGTTAAAAACATCATTCAATTTCAAAACTAACCATTTCCCTTATTTTCCTCATTTAGGCCAAAAGAGACCAAATGAAAGACTAACTTCCACTTAGTGATCTTACCTCAAATTTTCATCTCTAACCCTTTAACATAGCACTCATTTATAAATCAATTAGGTTAAGTAGATCAATCAACCAAAACTTCTTACTAAGGCTAAAAGTCTCCACAAAGTGACCAAGTTTGAATTCTTCCAATTCAACATTATAAACACTTTTAAGACATTTCATCAAACACGTTATAGGCATTAGATACTAAAAACACTAATTTATTTATTTTTTAGGGCATCCATTCACCTTGTTCTAAGAACAAGGACAACCTTAAGATGCACTCTTTTAATCCAGCTTAATCATCTATTCATCATAATTCTAACTTGAACAACACATAAACATTATCAAAATCATCCAATTCAATAACAACATGGCAATTCTCAACAATTTAACCATTAATCCATAAATAATTAAACTCCAATTTAACATTAATTACACATCAAAAATACTATTTTCTTATGTTGTAGTGAGAATTACACTTACCTCAGTTGAAGCTTGGCTAATCCTCTTTTCTTCCTCCTTGGCTTTCTTCCTTCTCTTTCTTCCAAAATTTTCAACCCAAATAATTCTTTTTCCTCCCTCTTTGTTTGATCTTCCATTCTGATTGTGAGTTTTTTTTAAGGTGTTTCTAAGGTATCTAAGGTGTTTTGGAGTGGTAGCTAGGTGGTTTTCTTCTTGGTTGGTGTAATTCGTTGCTTTATAGTCACTTGAAGGCTTCTAGCTTGTAAACCTTCTTCCGTATTCTTTTTCCTATTTTATAGCTATGATTTTCTCTTAGAATTAAGCCCAGTGTATCACACTTGGTTTAATCTTAAGCTTGGTTATTAAAGACTTCTAGATTTTTCTTCTTCTTTCTCATCTTTTCTTCTTATTTTTTCTTAGATATTTTCTCTTATTTCTTCCTCCTCATCGGACTTTCTCCTTCCCATTTTCTCTAAAATTTTCCAGAATTTCTAGCTAAAATATTTTCCTTTAAAATCAATTAATAATTCTCCCAAAAGATTAACACTTTATACTTTAGTCCCTAAACGTTTCACCTTTGCAATTAGCCCCTCCAATTTCCGTCCACAACTTCATAATTTTCCTTAATTTGGCCCTTATCCTAGACTTTTTCGAGGGTAACTTAATTCCCTAAAGTTGCTTAGTCATTTTAATCAAGTATCTAAACTTTTAATTTTTATAATTATGCCTTTGGGTTTTTCAATTATGTCCTTAGATTAAAACATAACCATATCAATTAAGGGTACCAATCTCTAATTCAAGCCTTACTCATTCTATTACCCTTCCCTTTTAATCATACTTGTGTTTATTTCATTCTTAATTAAAGTTTCAACTTTATTCTTCATATCTAGTAATCATATTTTTATTAATTAATTAAAATAACTTTACAATATATTTATGTTTAAGGAGGATTTTGGATCGTGGATATTACGACCTAACTCTAAAATCCTTAAGTGGAGTCACCATTCTATTGCTACCTAATATCGGATGAGAATCTCAAAAAAATTAAGATTTCATCTACAGAGTTACTTACAAGTTTAGAGTCGCCACCTAGTATTGAAAGAATTAGAAACTTAAAATAAGCACTAGTTTAGAGATTTTAAGGTAAGGAGTTAGTTACAATTTTAGAAAGATATTAATCATCAAAAATGTCCTTTTTGGATAAAGGTGTCACGTCTAGTTTAGTCCTAAAATTTATCTCCTAAAAGAATTCTATTTTTGTCAAAAATTAATCCTAGTCTGAATTCCAAGTTCTTTATTTCAAAAATAACTTTTTCTATTTTTGTTTGTAATATCATATTGAATTAATCGTCGGACCCTTCCGTTGGAAGACACATTAATTTAAACATCGGATCCACTTTTTGAGTTTTGACACAACTGGTGTGTTGGAGAACACCTAAATTATTAAAAATAATTTCTTTTGTCTAACAATAATCCCTATAAGAGAGAAGACTTTGTTAAAGGTTTTATGATTTTTTAATTTTTTTAATTTTTGGTTAGTGAAAAACTCGTCATGAGTCCTTAAAAAAACGAGACTTGACAATTATCCACCTATTGATTATTTAATCTTACTAAAATAAAAATCAAAACTATATTAATTGAATTAGTTATAGAAAATTCAAACATTAAAATCTAAACTAGACATAAAATAACAAACACACATTAAAATAAACTCAAAATTAAAATTACATTAATTAAATAAATTAAAGAAAATTAAAACATTGAAATCTAAATTAAATATAAAATGACAAACGTGCATAACATAAATGCAGGATTAAATCCTTTTTTTTTTTTTTTAGTTATCAATTTTTATTTTTTTAGGTTGGACTGGACTGGAATCAATCCATTCCAAATTTTCCTTTATTTTTTAGGTTGGACTAGACTGGAATCGATCCGACCCAATCACACACGAGATGGGTTTAGTCTAACCGAAAAACACAAACAAAAATAATTTCTTTTTTTTTTTTAGATCAAACACCCCTTTTTTTTTTTTTTGTTCTTTCCTTCCTCTCTCTCTTGCGCACACGCGTGCTCTCTCTTCTTTTCTCTTTTCTTCCTTTCTTCTTCTTCTTTTCTTCTTCATCTTCTTCTTCCCCTTGAAAGACGAACCAATAATGGTTCATCTCTCTTTCTCTTCTTCTCCCCTTCCTTTTTCCTTTCCTTCTCCTCCTTTCTTTTCCTTCTCCTTTCTCATATCCCCTTTCTCTCTTCTCTTTCTTTTTCTTTTTTTTGCTAAACAGATCATGATGGAATGAAACCTAGAAGTTTTTGGTTCATTCTATTCTTTTCCTCCTCTTTCTTCATTCCTTTTCACTCTCAAACTTCTTCCTTCCATCTCGAGTCAATAAATCTCCAATCAATTTGTTTTTCAAAAATTTTCATAATTTGGTCGAACCCTAGCCTTTTTTATTTTTTCAATTTTTTCTTTCGGTTGGTCTTAATTGGCTTGATTTCAAGAGAAATCAAGCCAATTCAAAACCGATTGAGCCATTATTTCATAAAAATCCCTAATTTCATTTTCTCTAAAAAGTTTCAAGAACCTTAGGTTTAATTGAATTCAATTTAACTTCAATTGATTCCAATTAGACTTAATTCGCTTTCCTAAACCCAATTTCAATCCAAAACAAAGATTCCTAAATTATATAAAAAAACTTTAATTCACAATCAAAAAGTGAATTTTAAAGGAAAAATTAAAATGGTTACCTAGGAGCATCGAGATAAGGATGAATGTGGATTCGTCGCTTCAACACGTCAATTTTGTTTCTCTTCCCTTTCTTTTTTGTTTTTTCGATTCATCGTCCCGTTTCCTCTTTTATTATTATTATTATTATTTCTTTCAAATTTCAAACTCGAATTCCTCTTCTTTTTTTTTTAATTGTTGTGAATGATATACTATCAATTGTTGGTTCCCTACCATGATGGTGAGGGATTTTGTAGGATCACTAGGAGTTGATAGTTATATGCTACAAGAGTTGCAACATGGTGAGGGTTATGGGGGTTATCGTAGGATCGTGGGGAAACAATTGTAGGATGGTTCGCTGGAAGTTGACTTAGGCCGGGAAGTTTGGAGGAATGGGTGGTGGGTGGACCGTAGTAATAACGGCAAGGGGTTTTTGGAATGGTTGACTTGTGGAGGGTGAAGGTTACCGAGTAGGGGTGATTGCGAGTTGTTGTAGAGTGATTTGTATAGAGATGGAGGGGATCCATCTCATTTTTTTAATTATTATTATTATTTTTTTGTATTTTTCTTGTAATAAATTCCTAATTTCAATTAAAGAAACTTTTTTTTTAATTTCTTAGCTATTTTTTTTATGAAATAGAAAAACTTGAACTAAAATAAATAAATAAAAACTAAAATAAAATACCAAAATATCAAAAGAAAAAAGAAAATAATAAAATAAAATAAAATTTGGGGTATTACATTATTAAATCAAACAAATTTTTGTAAGAGATTCACACCTAAGTTCTTCTAAGTACTAGTTTAAAACTTATCAAGAATCTAATTGATTCTTATAGCATTTAAGTGAATTGTCACTTTCTTTCTAACTATTTTGGATTGTGGTGTTCATATCCTTTTTGAATCTAATTTAGCTTTCTCGGTGTTCAATTATCTTATTCGTGGGTTTTTCTAACTATCAAGTTAGGAGGATTTGTATTAAAAACCCCTCACATTCCTAATTTAGTTTCAATTCTCCATAACCTAATGATTTGGCAGCCATTCTCTCCCTAAAAATCCAACTCGAATCAAATATCATAATGTATCAAAAACCAATTCTTAACCCACACAAGAGTTAATCTACTCTATTAGACAATAATTTCTGGTCGGAAAATGGATAATATAAAATGAATTGTATTCGAGTTAGCGAGTTAACGAGTCATTTTTTATGGGTTTAACCTTTCTTAGCATTTTTCTTTATTGTGGAAGGTTAAGAGAAGTGCTAGAAGTGTTTGATGAGTGACTTGCAACTGATTTCAAAGCTAGACATTAAAGAACCTCGATATCATATATGTATATGTATGTATATTTATATATGTATGTGCATGCTTGCATGTACATGTATATCTATGTATGTATGTGTATGTACACACATATAATCGGGATATTCTTGACTTAATTTCTAAATTTTCCTACTTTTGTCCGAGAAACTGATTTCTCGTAACATTTTTTAAATTCGAACCCGAGATAATTCAACAGGCATAATCCTAACCATTAACTAGGTCAAGCCCATTATTAGACTGTAACAACCCTCCTAACCCATAGTTTCAGAGAGCTAAACCTTCTCTTCACGGGCCTTAAAAATGAAGTCTTTTAGCCCAAACAACAACAACAAAACTATCAGTTTAATTTTAAGCGGGTATCAAACCCACCCTTCCTGCAGCACAAACAAAATTCAAAAACCCCAATGTCTTCAAAAAACCCTAGAAAATGGAGATTCACTTGGGAAACCCAATCACAATCACCAAATCTAAAGCTTTTCTCTTCAATTCACAAACAAAATCTTCAATTCACAACCTTCAAGTCCAATTAAACCTCTCAAGATCCCACCTTTTAGTTACCTTTGCCGAGAATGAAGAAACCAATGGGGTTTCAATTAGGGTTCCAATTCCTAGGGTTTTAATTGACCCTGAATCTCCAGTAAATTTTAAAGCTTTTGATGATCATGTCGAAGTTAAGCTTGTTTTGCTTCTTCCTGTTGATCACCCTTTAGTTTCCAACTTTGATTTGTTGAATTTGAGTGATGAAAGAGAGAGTAATGAGGATTTGGATTTGTTAAAGCCACTTATTATGGATTCAGGTAATTTGCAATATTTTGTGCTTGAGTTGTTTGGGTTAAGTTATTTGTTGGGTTTGATTTAAAAGTTTGATTAAAGTTATAATTTTGATTTAAGAGAACAGGTGAAAGGTTTTAACTTGTAATTATTTATATGGCTTAAAGTGATTATCTGTGTTATGATGTAGATCTGTGCATTAGTCATGCCGGGCTTGGTTTTTTATTCTGATGTGTTGTAATTGTTTGGTTCAGATTTAAAGAGTTTATCCTGGACGGAAGGAGTTCATTTTTATTGCAGAAGTTGCTCAAATAGACTGACTCGAAGTCCTTTAAAGTAAAATTGCTGGTTGCTCGTTCTAGTTACTTCCTGTTGTTTTTGCTTGAATATGCAACCATAACTAATATATATATATATATATATATATATATATGTATGTATGTATTTTAGTTATGGTTGCTTTATTGGAATTCATCCTTATGTTTTCAATACCTTACTATACCATTTACAGGTTTACCAAATGAAAATTGGGACATGTAGGTTGTAGAAACGGGGAGTTCTTATATAGGCTGCTTCGAGTTGTTAATTTGCACTTAGATTTTTGGCATCAGTTTAATGATTTTCTATTTAGTTTTAGCATGTCTCAGAATTTCTATTCATATGTAGGCAATTTGTGGAAATGCCATCGGTTAACTGGCCAGAGATGGCTGACAACTGGTTTGGAGGTTGTTGTTGTTCATTTGGAGGTGCAAGTGAGAAGCTGGTGAATAGGTATGCACAAGCATATAGATGTGCAAAGGGAGTGTGCATGTTGAATTCTACAGCTGTTACACTTTGCAGCGATGATCTTGCTGGATTTAATTTTTCTGACAAATATAGAATCCAAAAGTATGAGCCTGAACAGGAGTTTGGTGGTGAAGGTTTAAGTGAAGAAGCTATGCTGGATTTTGGAACAAAATCTGGAAGAATCAATGGTGTTAATGGGAAATCAGGGTCTTCATGTCCCAATTTAGAAAACCTTAGTGAAAATGTCAAATGTAAAGTTGCAGAGGAAAAAACTAACAGTAGTAGATTATTGTCTGCACTACCAGCCTCAGTTTGTTGTGATTCAAGACATCATACTCAAGATTATATTGATGAAGTTGGTATCCATGATGTTTCTGGACCTTCTTTGGAAGACCAGAAAGCCACAAAAGCTATGGAACTCGGGGCAAATCAGAGATCTTTGCTCAATGGCTTTCTGGGAGATGCTTTCATTGCAAGATCCTGTAATCTCTCTACCGATATTGAGTGGAAGCAATTTGTTTGCCCACAGTGCTTATCTTTTATTGGAGCTTATCCATGTGCAAATGGGGACATGCCTGTTGATGATGGAGTTAGACTTTTTAAATGCTACATTTCCACTTCTCTTCCAGTTGGTGGATCAGGTGACCTTTTCAGGTATATGGTTGCTGTACTTTTTGAATATTTTGCTACTATTTTCATTTCCTTCACATATGTGCTACTAGCTAATTAGAAAACACAAAAAATTAAGTAGTGAATCTAAAGGTTTATATATGGGATATAGCAGCCTTGCGCTTCACAAGAAATTGGTTTGATCATCATGAACAGGAAATATACTTTGGAGAGAATGTTCACAAGTCAGCTAATGGAAAGTGCAAAAGATGAACTATCATTCAGGACTGTGGTCAGGGATTTGAGAACAAAATCTCCCATGCTTCAAATTGTGCTTGTAAATCCGAACTCTTGGTTCTGTAGCGGTGATTGTTTGGACACAGAGAGCAATATGGATTCAACTTCAAAGTTAGATCTACATCCTATAATCAAGGTTCTGTTTTCAGATTGTAGCAGCAATACAGAATCTCAACAAAGGTTAGTCTCCCAATTTAGATCTTTGGTTTTTTGCTTGTCAGTCCTTTTAGTAACTGAAGAATGCTTCCTTCTTGATTGTGGTGATTGAAAATAAACAACTGAATCTCGATAAGGTTCCTGCTAGAGTCTTGAATTTGTGTTGGATGATACCACCCCCAAAACAAACACACACACACACAAACACAAATAAAGAGAAAAAAAAAAAGAAAAAGAAAAAAGTTGACATGAGTGGAAGTTACTTCAACATATGTATCTAATCTTTCCAATTAACTTATTTGTATTCTAATGTCTGAGATGGCTAAGGATCACAGAATTCTCATTTACTTAGGTCCCAACAAATGCATGTCCCTTATATGTAGTCATGCATTGCCCACCATTGCACTATTATGTTAGCAAGTCTAGGGGAGGCCCATACTCTAGCAATGAAAATATCACCTTCAAAGAGGAGAGAGGAAGGTGTTAATCTTGTCATGGTTTCTTTTCTGGTAATAATTCACTTAGAAAACATTGTTCCGTTTCTTCAAGTTTTACTTAAAGATTGAGATTTGTGCAGGGTGTTGGAAGATTGGGTGGCGAAAAATCTACCAGACGAAGTTTTCATGTTGAGGCATCTAATAGAAGAGTTGATTGAAACCATGACATCTGCCAAAGTCGAATTTCCGCCATCATGTACTTTCCTTCAGGGTTTACTGTTGTTGTCTATGCCAAGGTAATATCGGTTTCTTTTATGGAAGATTGGGATTTGGGAACTCAAGCGAATTCAGCTGGAAAATTAGAAAGCCACCTGTATTTAAAATAGAAGGCAGGAAATGGAACTGCTTGATTCAAGAAAAAAATCATTTTATCTTCCGTGTCATTTTGTACCAGTGGGGGATCCCATAGGGACGAGTTAGCTTAGCATGTGGGGAAATTGGGAACTTATTCTGCAATTTAGGAAGCAATTCCTATGATTGTTAGAGGAGCATTGCATATTTGTAGGCTGTTTTTCGCTTTTTTTTTTTTTTTTTTTTTTGACATACAATCAATTGGTACGAATACCTGATATTTTAGAATTGGTTCTTGATGTATATACTAACTACTCTGTAAACTAGAGAATTTGTAGCTCAAGTTACAACTCTTAAAATCAAATACCAGTTTCACCTTCCATAGTAGTGCTTTCTTTTTCTAATAAACTAAACACAATTTTATGTGTTATTTTATGTATTTGAAAACAAGAGCTCTGATTTCCGAGTGATTGTGGATGCTTATAAATTTGCAGTAGCATTTTGACATAAAAACTGTTCCAAATTTTGCAGTTTGCCTAGAATTTTCCAATCTTAAATACTGAAAGTCCTAAGAGCTGTTTAATATATATATGCCCTAGAAGAGCCAAGGAAAAACCAAAAAATTATACGAAAGAACCCGAAAGCCATTAGTAGTAAAGAATTGAGAGTGTGATTAACAGAAGTCGAGCCACCTAAGTCAGATATATAGATGTCCAACCGTGCTTCTTATCCAGTTTTGAAACGTGGCATACGAATTCACTGGTTTATCTTCTCACTCTTTAACTTTCTTCTTCTGTAACCTTTTCGTCATCCTCTTCAGCGTCATTTTCCTCTGATTCATTCTCCTCAACTCTTTTATTCTCTACTGCTGATTCTTTCTCCATATTCAGAAACTGGATGAGACTTTCAAGTTAAGTTGTTGTGCCACTTCTGCTGGGGTAACCGATATCCTCTGAATTAGATCTTCAATGCTAGAAAAGTTCATGGTCTTCAATTCCTAGATATGTCGATGCAAGCTTCTCAAATGCTGCGCGAGTACAGAAACCGATGTAGACATGAACATCCATCCGTCCTGGGCGTAGCAATGCTGGGTCTAGTCGCTCTTTGTAACTGGTCGTGAAGATGATTATTCTTCCTTCCCCACAGCTTGACCATAGGACATCGATGAAGTTCAACAATCCTGATAGTGTTACCTACGGTGTTCAGGGAAATAAAAAGATTTTATTGACAACACGTGAACGAAAGTAATGGGCATCATTTTTGTTTTGTTTTTATTTATCTTTTGTCTTTCCTATTGGGAGGTTGGACACAAAGCAACTAGATGAGACCTCGTTTTCAATCCTTTCCCTCGCAGCCCGTAGGCTCAAAACTAGATTTGATTTTTAATTCTCTTGCAATGGGAACTAAAGATTTTACCAGCTAAGCTATCGATCCCGTCCAAGCAATTCTTAACAAATAAGCAAGTTGGACTTTGCTAATGCTTAAAAGGAAAATATTAAACCCCCATATTGCAAATCTTATTTTTCACAAAGCCTAACTAATAATTCTATAAGGGATTATTTGCTTACAAGCAAAATGTAAAGCAGACAAGATAGAGAAGAAAGTTATGAGACAACATAACCATTGGTTCCCTTGGGATCTAGTTCGGGTTTTTTATGACGAGCACGAGACTGCGAAGACTTTGATCTGCAATCAATGTCCTCGGTAAGAAGAATGGAGCGATTTGTGGTGGAAGCGGGTATATGCCTAATTCAGCATCATTTTTTTTCCCTCAGGTATCTCTATCCTATACTGGAGATAAGATTAAATCCTGTTTGGAGCAGAAACTACAAACTTTAACTCTTTTCCAACAAATGTGACTCCAAGATTTAAATCCTGCACATTGAAAAAAAAATCCGTCTCAAGACCAGTTCGCTTGTCTTAGGCCAACAATTTAGTAAGTTCAGCATAATTTTTTAAGCCTTGGAGTTGAAGATTGTAAACATTGTATTGAAGATATATAGTTTACAATAGCAATAACTAGAGTGGATTTTCCGGTCCCTAAAGGACAATAAACAAGGTACCCTCGTTTCCAAACTCTACCCACTTTCTTAAAATAATCTTTGCGTTCCACAAACAGGTCTAGATCTTGCATTATGAACTTCTTGAGGTCAGGATATACAGCCACAGTGCTAAATGTTGCTGGGTGCTTGAAGACCGTAGACTACCTGTAAGATTCATCAGTATCGTAAGTAAAGATTTCAAGTGTAAGGCGCTCATTCAATATTGATTCTGCAGTCCTGCAAATATGAGGCAAGTAGTTCTTTATCACTTCTTCTCTATCACTCTTCTTGCACGTTAACGTAAAGTATCTTTCGCGATGATGATACTTTTTCTCTTCTTTTTCACGAAGAGTCCATTCAAAGCGCTTGCCATTGATCAGATCAACATTTTTGGCATCAACAGGAATCATTGTTGCCTATCTGGAGGCTTGTAGTGGAGGGGCCAGATATGGTTGGAAGATGGAGTGCAGTAGCGTCGGAAGTTTGGTTAGTGACAAGCTTGCCATCGGTCTTCAATGACGAATTCGAAGTTGGAGGATAAATAGCCAGAAAAGAAATGCAAGAACTTCAGGCAATGAAATCACTAAAACGCTGTGGAATCAATTCATGTTATATGGTACGGCATAGAGTAATACCTAAATTTATCTAGAGTCCAAACCCAATAAATTAGTTACAAGATCTCAGAAAAGTCCATCAAACTCTTGAAATAAATCCATTGGTTAACCTTATTTAAAAACCGATTGGTCTAGACCTACTTAAAAGAGGATCGAAGTCACCTAGTTGGGCTGAATGGACCTATAAAAGCCCAACACATTCATGACAAATGCAATTAATTATTTAAAACTGAAATATTTGAGCATTCTTCTAAAATGATTGGAAGTAGACTCGGATGTGGATATAATGTGAAAATTTCATTAAAAAAAAAAAATGATTAACCATTAATGTGCATGTAGTTAGGAGAGTAACAAACTTCCTATAGCAATAAAACACAATTTCAAATAACTAAGAAATGTGGAAGATTGCAATATGGAAAAACAATAGAACAAAGTTGTGGAGTGCAAGAAAAGACACATGAATGCATTTCATAGCAAGCAAAGAGAAGCATAGAACGTAATAGCTTGTGTTGGAGGAAGTGATCCACTACTGGAGATCATGAAGCAACATAAGGCCTATAAATATTAGGTGAAGCTAAAAAATGTTATTGCAGGTGGTCTAAATTCAACCTACTTGGATGTTTGATATATTTTATTATTGGTTTTTCAATAATAATAATAATAAAATATTTCTATTAAATTAATAAAATTAGATAAAAAAAAATCTTTCAAGAAAAAGACACATGAATGCATTTTATAGCAAGCGAAGAGAAGCGTGGAACACAATAGCTTGTGTTGGAGGAAGTGGTCCACTACTACAAGTCATGAAGCAACATAAGGCTTATAAATATCGGGGAAGCCGAGAAGTGTTAGTGTAGGTGGCCTAAATTCAACCTATTTGGATGATTTGATATATGTATTATTACATTTTCAATAATAGTAAAAAAATCTTTTTATTAATTTAATAGAATTAGATAAAAAAATCTTTCAAGAAAAAGACATATGGATGTATTTCATAGCAAACGAAGAGAAGCATAGAGCACAATAGCTTGTGTTAGAGGAAGTAGTCCATTACCGGAGGTCATGAAGCGACGATAAGGCCTATAAATATCCGGTGAAGCCAAGAAGTGTTAGTGTAGGTGGCCTAAATTCAACTTCGTTTGGATAGTTTGATATATTGTATTATTGTATTTTCAATAATAATAAAAATAATCTTTCTATTAATTCTTGTTATTTATAATTTAATAGAATTAGATAGAAATCCATATGATATACATTGCATTAATGATTGATCAATAAATGTGAGATAAACATCAATGCATTTAAATGATATCATAACATGTCTCAAGTTGTAGCATTATTAAGAATAAATATTGACTACTTGTCGTAAGACTTGTGAGTGCTATACTCGAACTATAAGATAACGATCCAAAATATATACTAAAGTGAATAATATTATAGAACATATCATTGGAGATGACTCACCATTAGAACTTATTTGGTATTGTCTAGGGGAATCTCATAAGAGATGGGTACAAGTAGTCCTTTGACTTAAAGTCATCATGATTATCTCATTAGAGGATTGATGTACTTTGACATTTATTTCGATAGGCTCGGTAAAAAGTCTGTATGTAGATGATTTGTTGGGTGTATTAGGAATCTAATGGAGATAAATGACTAACTTAGATAAGATATGTCATTCCTTATATGCTAAAGGAGTTATCATATTGCATTTCAATGAATATTTGCTCAAGAATATATGGCTAAAGTGGAAGTATACCAATAAAATATAGTTGATTTACCCGAGAGGTAAAACATTTAGAGATCGAAGTAAACTTATGTTATCATAATCGAATAGAAAATAAACCAAGTTCAAGATCACACTCGTGATAAATTCACATAAGAACTAAATTGTATGAAAACCATTCTCGTGAAAAGTTATTGTGGATTAATAATCCTTCAAGATAATTGGATAGTCCTTATGCCTTGCTAAAGGCCAATCTTGATTTATGTATTGAGAGATAAAAGAAGTGTCTTTTACTTCTTGATACATTGTCAACATATTTAGAAGTCTATTGAGTCATACGTATAAGTTTAAACTTTTGCACGTAAAAAGGAGAAGCAAAGAATTTGGAAAAAGTTTCCTAATTTAGAAATTAGTTTCTTAATTTGAAAGTTAGTTACCTAAATTAGAAATCAGTTTCCTAAAGTAAAAATTAATTTTCTATTTTGAAAATTAGTTTTCTAATTTAGGTTTAATCAACTGCAAGGGTAACTTAGGAAATTGTTTTCTAATATAGGCCTCCCTAAAAATACTCGACCCAGACTTATTTGGATGGTCCAAATTAATTATTGAGTTATTTGGCCAAAGGAGTTTAGGTCAACAAGCTCAAGTGGAAGCCTACAAGGGTATTTGAAGTGGATGGATAATTCAAGATTTAAAAAGATAAGATCAAACAAAACCACATAAGTTACAAATCTTTAACGAAAAGGAAAAGTTTCCACATGTATAAGATGTAGAGAGGAATGCAATTCATAAGTAATCTATCAAAAAGAAAATTACATCTCTCTCTAAAAAGAAAAAGAAGCACGCCACCCTCTTTAGATAAATTACGATCTCAAGTGATTTGTTATGAGAGAAAAATATACATAACAAAAAAATTAAAGCTAGCATTCTAGATTTTTCTACCGCTTCTTGTATAGGTGTTTGGTCGTATGGATCACTAGTAGAGATCGGATGCTTGGACGAGTTCAAATCGTGAATTTGATACTACACTACAAGAGATAACATCTAATCCATCTTGTTAATATATAGTTAGTTGATTCAATGATTGATCTTGGAACTTTAGATGGAGGAGACCAATTTTTTTTATTTCACACCTTCATAAGATGCATGATCTTTCAATTTGTATTAGAACCTCCATTGAATCTTTAATTTTATTATTGTTAGTTTTAAATCTATTGATTTTTTTGTATTTTATAAGTTTTTAAAAAATAATTTTTGGACTAGATGGGAAGGTACGTGTGAGCCAACGCCGGGTGTTAGCTATGGCACGTGCTAAGCTACTACTGAGCCATTGGGCGGCCAAGCATGCCAAAGAGTAAGCCGTGCTAGACCAAGTGTCTAAGCTCGCTCACTAGGTCACTAGCTGGTAGGCTAAGCATGCCAAAGGGCATACTAGGCACATAAGCTTATGCATTAAGACATTGGTCGGCAAACTAGGCATGCCGAGTGATCGGCATCCCAAGTGCATAAGGGCACTTACTTGGCCGATAGGGCTCTTAGGCCAATGCTAGGAACCGGCCGACAGAGCGCCTAGGTCGATGCTAAGCACTAACCGGTGGCTTACCCTATAAGCATCGGCCGGTTGCATACACGAGCTCGTATCAATATCTTGCTCGAGTTAGTGAGTAGGGCCGAGCTAGTTCATGGGCCTCAAAGGCCTGAAGCCCCAGGACCAAATAAGCCCACGACCAAAAGTTTAGAAAAATTAAATTTAGAGAAATTTTAATATTTTTATAGAATGAAAAAATCATAGATTTATAAATAAAATAAAATATGTTTCATTAGTTAATATATCATGTATCAATGTGATTGTACCATGAGTGAGTGGTATGGATGAGTTGACCTAGTTTTGAGAATGTATATTTATAATTTTTTTTGTTAAATAAGATCCGTATGTCTTGCCTTCTCTCATATTTTGATGTATCTTCTTTCCTTATCTTACCTTTCTCCAATAAAACTCAAGATTTCGATTAAAAAATTATAAAAGTAAAAGATAAATTTGTAGAAAAAGTATAGGAGAAGAAGACAAGAAAAGAAGACAAATATAAAAGAAGATGTAACAATTCTTCACCTAAGTTTTTGACCAACTAGTCTCCTTGTGGCTCGAGTAAACTAGTATTAAAAATCCATTACCATTCATCAATCCTTGAGTAATGTATGAGATTGATGTGATTAAACTTTAGTATGTATAATAGTATCGGATTGATGTGATTGAACTCTAGTATGCATGATAGGATTAATCTAATTAATTACGGGATGAGACCTTATAATATAAAATCCTTCAAATAAATATCAAGTTATATGCCTTCCAATGTTACGAGGAAAGAAATCTCTTAGTTGTTGTTGACTTATTGAGATAACTTAAAGTCACTTCCTTCTTGAGGGAATCAAATTATGGGCCATGTGATATCATCGAACATTTGGGTCCAACTTGAAATAAATTATTGGGTTTCTTGAGATAACTCAAGGTCTAACAAATTCATAGAAAAAAATTGATATTCATATAAGATGTAAGATGACAAGAAGTTGGCATACTAATAAGATTAGAAATTGTATTTGATACAATTGGTAAAGATTTACTTACCTAACGCTTCAATATATGACTTGTTGAGATAGCTTAAGGTTAACGCATGCTTGTGGATGGGATCTTAATTAACTAAGAAAAATGATCGATAAGTATTTTTGAGTTATATATTGAAGGTTATAGAACTAGAAGAAAATACTAAAAGTGAAGATAGATTTTATTTCTTAATTTATACTTTAATTTTTAGAAATAAAAATCAATTAACCAAACTCGTATGCTTTTCTATCTTGTCGAGTTATTGCATAATATAACCGGCAATACATCAATTCGATTAATCATTGATGAAAACAATGCCTTCAAAGGCATAAACTTCTTTGACTAGGAAATAAATATGAGGATAGTCCTCTAACATGAGAAGATACTCTATATAATAGAGACACCTCTTCCAATTGAGCCTCCTCAAGATCGGTAGAAGCTTATGCGGTATGACTTAAACATAAAGATGATATGATCATTAATTAGAGCATTATGCTGACTACTATGATGTTAGAGCATAGGCACCAACATAAAGGCACAAGTTTCTTTGATATCATAATAAAGCTTAAGAGTCTATTTAAAGAGAATACCGGGCATAAGCACTAGGAGATAGCCAAAAAGCTCTTTAGAGCTACAATGGATGAAGGATCTAGGGTTGAGAAGCATTTCGTTGAGATAATAGGCTAGCAAAGCTTGAACTTAGAATAGATGCGAGTAAATTCATTGAATTAGTATTAGAATCGTTGCTTAATAGTTTTGGAAAATTTATCATGAACTTTAACATAATGTATATGAAAAAGACTCTTGGAGAGTTACAGATTCATGCCGAGAAAAGCTTAGCTTGAGAGAAATAAAAAGAACAAGAGTTCTATTCTTTTTATCGATAGGGAAAAAAGCAAAGTGAAGGGTAAGCAAAAGCCTTCTTTTGCACCTAAAGAAGGCATAAAGAAGTTGAGGCTATTTGGAGTCTAATTTTATTGTAACCAAAAGGCATTGGAAACTTAACTATAAAGAGTACATAGCAAAGGTAAAAAAAAAAAAAAAAAAAAGAAGAGTTCTACTAGTATATCGGTATTTATATTATTGAAGTTATTTTTTCTAATTCAAGTCCAACGTCGGGGTATTTGATACTGAATATGGTACTCATATTTGTATAAATATGATGGGACTTAGAGAATCAAGAAAGATTGATTTAAGACAGGTTGACTCGTACATTAGTAATGAATCAAGAGTTATACCGTTAGTGTTGGAACCTATGAGTTAGCAATACCATATAGGCTTTTTCTTGGACTTAGAAATTGTTATTATATTCCTAGTAGAACTAAAAATATTATTTTCATTTCTTGTTTGGATCAAGATGGCTTGTCATTTTAATTTATGAATAATAGTTATTCTTTTTATAAAGATGATGTTTTATATAGAAATAAATACTATAATTAATTTTTCATGTGTTTTGAATATAGATACACTTATGTATAACATAAATACTAAAAGACTCAAAGCAAATGATTTAAATAAAATATATTTATAGCATTGTCAATTTGGCCATATAAATAAGAATCGAATATTCAAACTACATAAAATAGATATTTAGAATCATTTGATTATGAATCTTATAATGTTTATGAATCTTATCTACTTAGAAAAGTGATAAAATCCCATTTCACTAGAAAAGAAGAAAGGGTCGCTAAGTTGTTAGGGCTTGTACATACCGATATATGTGGGCCTATATCCACTCAAGCAAGAGAAAGACATCATAACTTCATAACATTTACCGATGACAAATCACATTTTAGTTATGTATGTCCGATAAGACACAATTTTGAAGCATTTGAAAAGTTGAATCGAAGTCAAGAAGTAAACTAGCAAAGGTATTAAGGCACTTTAATCTAATTGAGGTGATGAATACTTGAGTAGTGAATTTTTAGATCACCTAAAAGAGAATGAAATTCTCTCTCAATGGACTTTACCTAGAACACCACAAATGAATGATGTGTTCGAAAGGAAGAATATGACACTATTAGACATGGTCCAATCTATGACGAGTTTTACCGATATCCCTATATCATTTTGAAGATATGTGCTCTTTATTGCAACCTTTATTTTGAATAATATTTTGATGAAACTCGTTGATCCGACTCCATATGAGATATGAAAAAGAAGAAAGTAAATCTATATTTCCTTAAGATTTAGGGTTATGAAGCATATGTCAAATGCTTAGACAAAGACAAGCTAGAGCATAAATCAATGAAGTACAAATTTATGGGATACCTAAAAAAACAAATGACTATTAATTTTACTAATCACAAGAACAAAAGATGTTTATGGCTAGGCATGTTGTAATCTTTAATAAGGAATTTACATATGCTAGAACCAAGTAGGAGAAAAATTAAACTCGATGAGATGTAGTAGACTCACAAGTTGACACACCATTAATAGAACTCTAAGTAGATATATTACAAAGTATTATAACTATCCTATAAATAAATATACAAGAACTTCGTAGGTCTAAACAGATTCATCAAAAGCTAGAAATGTATGGTCTTCTTATCTCTACACGAGTGATGTGTCTTCTATAGATGATAGCAAACCTAATCCCTATGAAGAAGCAATGTTGGATATTAACTCCTAAAAATGGCATGAAGCCATGGAATCCGAAATAAAATCTATATACATTAATGAAGTATGGACTTTGGTTTATTCACCCAAAGGTGTCAAACCTATTAGATATAAGTGGTTCTTTAAGATAAAGACCGACACGGAAGAAAATGTACATACGTACAAAGCGAGACTCGATGGCTAAATGTTATTATAAAAACAAAATATTAATTATGACGAGACCTTTTCACTAGTAACTATTGTTAAATCCATTAGGATTATGCTTGTAATTACTAAATATCATGATTATGAAATACGGAAAATGGATGTCAAAATTGCTTTTCTCAATAAAAATTTGAATTAGGATGCGTATATGACATAACCTAATGGTTTTATCACCAAAAGACATGAAAATAGGATTCATAAGTTGCAAAGATCCATTTATGAACTTAAGAAAGCATTTAGAAGTTGGAATCAATGTTTTAAGTAAACGATAAAAAAGTTTAAATTTTCATAAAAAAGAAGAAGATGAATCTTATGTATATAAAAAGGTTAGTTGGACCTTAGGAGTCTTTATTGTTCTATATGTAAATGACATACTACTTATCTATAATAACATTACCTTGTTAAAAGTTGTAAAAGATTGGCTATTTAAGAATTTCTTCATGAAAGACATAAAAGAGGCAACTTGCTTTCTAGAAATCAAGATTTATAATAATAGATCACATAGAATGTTAGAACTCTCCCAAAATCATGTATATTGATAAAATACTAAAAAGTTTTAGCATAATAGAATAAAAAGAAGACCTATTCTAATGCCATAAGGCATAAAACTCTCTAAGGTTGAGTTTCATAAAAAACAAAGTAAAAGAAAAAAATGAATCATATTCCTTATACATTAGAAATATGATCTATCATGTGTGCCATACTATGTATGTGACTTGATGTCTCATATGGTTTGAGCTTATATAGTAGATATCAAGGTGATATAGGTGAAAAGCCTTAGATTATTGCAAAGAACATTCTTAAGTACTTAAGAAAAAATAAGGATGCTTTCTTGGTCTATGGAGGAGATGAACTAGTTATTAAAAGGGTTCACAGATGCTAGTTTTTAAACCGATTATGATGACTTTAAGTCATAATTAGGATTTATTTTCTCATTGAACGGTGGTGTTGTGAGCTAGAAGAGTTCCTATTGAAAAATAATAACTAACTCAACAATCGAGATTGAATACATTGTAGCTATAGAAGTAGCTAATGAAGTTATATAGATTCATAAATTTCTATTGAAAATATAAGTTGTTCCAAGTGTTATTAATCTTATAGTACTATATTGTGACAATCATAGAGCCATAGTGTAAGCTAAGAAATTAAGGTCTCATCAATGGTCTAAGTATGTATTGCAATGTTACCATCCGATTAGAGACATTATCAGTTATGATGATATAAGGATAAAAAAGGTCCACACTAATGATAACATAACAGATCTTTTGACTAAGCATTTTTCACAACAAAAATGAATTCTATTTTTGATCATTAAGGACATGGCTGGTTATCTTTAGTGCAAGTGGGAGATTGTTAGTGTAGGTGCCCTAGATCCACCTATTTAGATGGTTTGATATATTATATTATTGCATTTTGAATATTAATAAAAAATGTTTCTATTAATTTTTATTTATTTATAATTTGATAGAATCGGATAGAAGTCTATATGATATGCATTACATTCGTGATTAATCATTAGATTTGAAACAAACATCAATGCTCATAAATGATATCGTTAAATGTCCCAAGTCATAGCATTATCAAGATTGGATATTGATAATATGCGATAACTTATAAGTGTTATACTCTTGCTATAAGATAGTTGTAGGAGATCTCGTACCTACCGGCATGGTGATGCCAAAGCAAGCACATAAGGAAATAATCTTAGAGAACATATTACCGGACAAGACTCGCAATGAGAACCTATTTGGTATTGTCTATGAAAATCTCATACGAGATGGGTATAAGTAGTCCTTTAACTTAAAGTCATCATGGTTATCTCATTAGAAAATTGATGTGCTTTGACATTCTTTTTTATGGGCTCAATAAAGAGTCTGCATGTGGGTGATTCATTAAGTGCATTTGGAATATAATGGTGATAGATGGATAACCGAGATAGGACATGTCATTCCTAATATACTAAAAGAGTTATCATATTGTACTTCGATGAATGTCCGCTCAAGAATCTATGACCATAATAGAAGTATACCAATAGAGCATAGTTAGTTTACTTAAAAGCTAATATATTTAGAGATCAAAGAAAATTTTTTTGATCATAATCGAATGAGTAATAAACCAAGTTTGAGATCAAAATGTGATAAATTGACATGAGAACCGAATTATATAGAAATCATTCTCATGAAAAGCTTTTATACATTAAGAAATCCTTTTAGGTAATTGGGTAGTCATGATATCTTACTAGAGGCCAATCTTGATTTATGTATCGAGAGATAAAATAATTATCTTTTACTACTCGATACATTACCAACATATCTAGAAGCCTATCGAGTCACATACATAAGTTTAAACATTCACGAAAAAAGAAAAGTGAAGAATTTGGCAAAAAATTTCCTAATTTAGAAATCAGCTTCTTAATTTAGAAGTCAACTACCTAAATTGGAAATTAGTTTCCGAAATAGAAATCATTTTTTTATTTTAGAAATTAGTTTTCTAATTTAGGTTTAATCAACTACAAGGGTAACTTAAGAAATTGTTTCCTAATGTTGTCCTCCCTAAAAAATATCTCGCCTAGCTTGTTTGGATGGTCCAAATTAATTATTAAGCTATTAGGCTAAAGGATTTTTAGCCAACAAGCTTAAGTGAAAGACTATAAGGGTATTTTTAATGGAAGGGTAATTCAAGGTTTATACGGAGAAGGTCAAACAAAATCATATGAGTTACAACTCCTTAACTAAAAAAGAAAAGTTTCACATATATAAAGCGGGATTGAGGGGCACAATTCATAAGTAATCTATCAAAAAAAATTATTTCTCTCCTTAGAACAAAGATAAAACATGACACCCTTCTTAGAGAAATTATGCCATCTTCTTTGAGTGATTTCTTGTGAGAGAAAAATATACATAACAAAAAAAATTAGAGCTAGCATTCTAGATTTTTTTACCGCTTCTTGTATGGGTGTTTAGCTACATGGATCATTAATAGAGTTAGGATGCTTAGATAGTTTGATTCATGAATTTGATTCTATGCGATAAAAGATAACATGTAATCCATCTTATTAATATATAGTTAGTTGATTCAATTACCGATCTTGGGATTTTAGATGTAGGAGAATACAAATTTTTATTTATTCTCGTACCTTCATAGGATGCATGATCCTTCAAGAAGAATGACACATACACACTAAAATGAACAAACATGCTCTTTTGAACGACTTAATGAGCATTATTAATCACAAGCTTCTCACTTGCTACTTTTAGGTAGTAGTTCTTAGATGATAAATTTGTAGGTGATAATCAATAGGTTTTAATCCAAGTAGGTAATAATTATCCTCCATCCACCGTCCTCTACGCTTCCTCCATCCACTCGTTATATCTCGAGACTTATCTTACGGGCATTCATCATTTCTATTTACCGTAAGTTCATCGATTAAGTATTGTAAAATACCGTAATTTGCTAATATTTTATGAAATTTTTAATTTTCATTCATAGTGCAAGCCTTATATCTTAGTGTTTGATTATTTAAATTTATGGTTTATCATCTGAATATTACTCGTTAAGGTTGTATATTAGATTAAAAGTTTGAATTTTAATTCAATTTATAGTTTATTTATAGTTATTCACCTTCCAATCCAACAACCCAACTAGTTGTAAAACTCAAGATTTTTTTTACAAGAGGTCTCCAAAGCTATTGCTAGCCTTTTTATTTGTTTAATTTTGGTTTGTTTGCAACCTCAAAACCCAAAAAACCTTATAAAGAGCAATTGTAGTTTATATTTTCAAATTAATTTGGTTCATCTACTCGCAAGGTTTAAGATTAACTATTTTACGAATACTTTTCAATCTTTTTTAAATTTTTTGTTATAAAGTTCTCTTAATTGAGACCGAGAAAAAAATACATAATATGGCCAAGGTTGATAAGGAAGCATATGTGTAGAGGATAGTTAAAATTATGGAGGGTGTTTTATTCAACAAAAACACCATTGATTAATAATATATATTAATACCCTTAACCATCGATGAAAAATAATTACAATATCGAATTTAGCATATAAATTCAATAAAAAAATTAAAACAACAAACGTGAATATTATATAAGGAAAAAATGGTACACATTTCATTATAAATTGGGGGTTTAGGGGAAGTGGTGTAATACCTAGATGTACTTCCTATACTTTGTGTGCATATGTATTCGTTAAGTATGTTCAAAGCATGCTTGTGTTATTGTTGATAAGTGTTTTATTTATAAACTTAGTATTGCTAAGTGTTTAAGTGTAAATATTGAATTAACTAACAAGTGAAAGAACTAGAAAATATGGTTTAACTAAATAATTCCCATACATGTATAACTTAGATTTAAATTTAATTAGTGACCTAAACATGAATTAATCTAGGAAATAATATCCTAATTAGAAGTTCTACCTAAATTAAAATGTCTAAGTGTAAAATAACCACTTTAGGACATGAATCTCATTAAGGTTATTTTGGTCTAAAGTTTCAGCTAAGGGAGGGAAATAAAAGGAGAAAAAGTTTCTTTTAAGATTTTCATTTGCCTCCTTCTTTTGAGAGAGAATTTGAACACTAAAAGAGAAAGAAAGCTAGGAAACAAGAGAAAAAACAAGATGGAACCCAAAATTTCTCAAATAGAGAACTACCAAGAGGAAGAGAGTTTGGCTAAGAGAAAAAGAGTTGGCGGAGAGACAGATTTGGTCTAAGAGGAAGAAAAGGAAGAGAGGGCTTTTTGGTTGAAATTTTAAGCAAGGAAGAGAGATGGGTTTTCAAGGTGACTTTCACTCCAATCAAACCTAAGGTAAAAGTAATTTTAACTCACCGAAGACTTAAGATTGTATATGTTGATTTGGTGAATTTTGCTATTATGAAACTTAAGGTTTCTACTCGTGCCATTGAATAAATTATATGCAATTGATACTTGGATTATGAAATTAATGATAGATTGGTTATTGTGATGTTGTGACATATATTTATTCGTCAACCGAATGTGTTAATTATGGTGTTTATGTAAACCTAAAATTTTTTGGGTTTGGCTTAGCTATTAAATGGTGGCTTTACATTATAGGCTTATTGGGTAAGTAATTAATTAACAATCAGTCATTGTATTAATGATGGGTATATGCCTAATTATTGATTTAACATGGGTGATGTGGTGTTCATGTGAAACTTAAAAATTCTTAGGTTAAAGTTATGTGACTAATTATTGGATTAACCTTAATTGATTAATATATATGGCTATGGTGATTGGTATGTATAAATTGATGATGGTTTAAGTGTGTTGGGTGACTTTGGTATGGATTGGGCTTTGGCTTGTTGATTTAGTGATGTTGTTGTTGCTTGATATAATTTGGCCTTTGTTTTTGAATAATTGGTTCATTTGACTTGTTGATTTAGTGATGCTATTATTGCTTGATATAATTTGGCTTGGGCTTGATGAATGGATGATTGTGTGAAAGTTTGATGGATTTGGTGTGCTTGTGGATACTTGATTTAGGATGGTTAAACCATTGGTTAGTAGTGTTCATGTGTGATGGCTTGTTTAGTTGAATGAATTCGACTAGGGTTAAGTTTCATGGTTTTACATACATATGTATATGGTAGTTTGGTTTAATGGATGATTCATCTAGGAGATGTTTTGCTTGAAGTTACTAGAATTAGAATGATTTGACTTGTTGATTGAATTTAGCTACGCTTATTGATTTAGTAATTGTGACATTAGTTGATGAATGTCTGTTATTACTTGATTTTGATGATTGGGTTACTTATGAGGAAGCATAATTAATTTGGCCATGCTTGATTAATTGAATGATTTTATGTGTTTAGTTAAATTAAAAACTTGAGGAATGTTTTTGTGATTTGGTTTTCAATTTATGGATTGAATGGCTTGAGGAAACTTGTTAGTCTTGGCTTTGACTTATGCTTATTAGACTTGTTATTGAGATTAGGGATTGTATTAATGATAACTCGATTGTGTTGTTATTGTTGTTTGGTGGATTTAGCTTGCTTGATGGACTTGGATTGGTTGGTTGAATAATTAAAGGGTTGCATTGATGAGAGATGATTTAGCATAGGTAAATTTAATGAAAGATTGTATGTTTGTGTCATATATGGAATTCATTTTATGTCTATGATATTGCTAGATGTTGCTATGGCTTGATGAAATTCAAGTGATTGTTAGTGTAGGAGCCTAAGATCTAACCTTGTTTGGATAGTTTGACTTATTGTAATATTATATTTTTTTATTTTATTAATAATTTTTTTATTAATTCTTATCATTTATATTTTGATAGAATTAGATAGAAGTCTATATGACGTGCATTGTATTAATGATTGATCGAAAGATATAAGACACACATTAATGCGCTTAATTGATATCATTAAATTTCCTAAGTTATAGTATGATAAAAAATGGACATTGACTATATGTAGTAAGACTTGTGAGTATCGTGCTCATGCTATAAGATAGCGAGTAGGAGATCTCACACTAATTGACATGGTGATGCCAAAGCAAGCACTTAGGTAATTAATGCTAGAGAATATATCACTAGACACGACTCGTCATGAGAACTCGTTTGGTTTAATCTATAGGAATCTCATATGAGATAGGAATAACTAATCCTCCGACTTAATGTCATCAAGGTTATCTTAGTAGAGAATTTATATACTTTGACACTCATTTCGATAGGCTCAATCAAGAGCTATACATGGACGATTCATTGGGTGCCCTAGGAATCTAATGGAGATAGATGGATGACTAAGATAAGACATGTCATTCCTTGTATGATAAGTGAGTTATCACATTACACTTTGATAAATGTCTCGCTCATGGAATATGTGGCCACAGTAGTGGCATAACAATAGATTATTGTTGGTTTACTCTAGCGCTAAACATTGGGAATCAAAAAAACTTGTTTGATCACAATCGAATAGACTATAAATCAAGTTCAAGATCACATTGTGATAAATTGACATGAGGATTAAATTATATGGTAACCATAATCATAAAAGATAATTGTAGATTAATTAATCATCGAAGAGAATTAGGTAGTCCCGATGCCTTTTTAGAGACCAATCTTGATTTATGTATCAAGAAATAGTAGAGGTTTTTTTTTATTCTTGATACATTTCTAACATATTTAGGAGCCTATTGAGTCACACATATAAGTTTAAGCATTCACATGATAAAAGAGAAGTAAAGATTTTAGAAAAGGTTTCTAGTTTTAGAAAAAGATTTTTGTTTTAGAAAATGTTTCCTAAAATGGAAAGTTTCCTATTTTTGAAAATAGTTTCCTAATTTGGAAACTAGTTCCAAAATTTAAAACGGTTACCTAAAAATAAAATTAGTTTTCTAATTTAGGTTTAAGGGTAATTTGAGAAATTATTTCCTAATATAGGTTTACTAAAATATTTGATCAAATTTATTTCGATAATCCAAATTAATTCGAAATTAATTGGGTCAAAATAGGTAGAATCTATAAGTTTAATTTAAAGCTTGTAAGATATTTTGGTGGAAGGATAAACTTGAGCCTTGTTGGATAAGGCTCGGGATTTACATAAATAAGGTTAGACAAAGCCCACATTGGCTACACTTCCTTGACTTATTAAAAGATGTTGCCACCACCCCCTATATACATAAAGGAGAGAGGCAAGCATCTTGGGTAATTAAGCAAGAGCATACACGACAAAAATAAGAAAAAGAAGAGAAATGTGTTTTCTCTCAATAACCCCGGTTGCTATACTACTCCCTATAAAAGTGAATAGTTGGTGCATGAAACCCGATTTAACTTTCATAGAAAATTTAACTATACAAAAGGATTAGAGCTAGCACTCCGTGATTTCTATAACTTCTTTTATGAGTGTTTAAGCTATGTGGATTATCGATAAAGGCTAGATATTTGGATGACTCATTTTTTCCGTAAAGGCTAAATCTGCTATATAAGAGGTAATCTTTTACTCACATTTTTAATTCATATATATATGATTAGTTGATTCAATGGCTTGATCTTGAGAGCCTTATATGGGGAAATTTTTTTTGTTATTTTATACATCTATATGATGCATGATCGATTTAATTGGTATTAGAGCTACTATTGAAACTTTAATTGTATACTTTGTTAATTATAATTAACTACATGAATTATCTCTTTCGATTGTAAATTTGATGTGTTTGATATTTTATAATTATTTAAAATTGATTTTAGGCTAGGAAATTAGTGAGTGCGCATGAGGCCAATGTTGGACTTTGGCGCTCGCGTGCATGCTTGCTAGCCAAGCTAGTTAGGCGTTTGATGTATGACGAGCTAGGAGTGCCTCGTGCACAATAGGCCTTCTAGCTAGGCTAGTCACACACTAGGCATGGGATAGGTCGTGTGTGCCTTATGTGCTAGGCATGCTATATGGAAGGTATGTGTTGGGTGTATGCCAAACCTATAGCTAGGCAAAGGCATGCCTCGCACATGTCAAGTGCAAGTTGGGCACGTGCATGGGCCGAGAATGACCAAGCTAGGCATGCGAGTGTGGTAGAGGCTAGATGCGCGAGCTTGCTAAAGGCCGGACACTAAGCCGGGAGCTTGCGAGTGCACTAGGCCAATTTGCGCCGAGCTAGTACTAGGCGCCGGCCAACCAAGCAAACCAAGGCTAGTGCCTGGGCACTAGTTAACAAGCTAGTTAGGGCTAGTGCTAGGCACTAGCTAGTGGCTAGTACCGTGCCGGTGTGTACTAGTGTGCCAAGCCGGTGGCTATTATTGGTTAATGGCTTGGCATCCCACGGGCCTTCTAGGCCAAAAATCCTATGGGTCTAAAGTGGACCCAAGACGTGAAAGTCTAAAAATTAAAATTTAGAAAAATTTTAATATTTTAATAAAATGATCAAAATATGGATTTATAATTATGATTAAAATAAAAAATATTTTATTTATATGTTATGTATCTATGTGATTAAAGCATTGGTGAATAGTATGGATGAGTCAACCAACTTTTTGGGAATGTATGCATGTAATTTTTTGTTAAATCGAGCCCGTGTGTCCCGCCTTCTTTATTAGTCTAATGTATTTCTCTTCTCATCTTACTTCCTTTGAATGTAACTTGAGGTTTCTTATTCAAAGAAATGTAAAAATAGAAGATAGAATATTAAAATAGATGCAAAGAGAAGAAGCCGTAAGAAGAAGACAATCTCAAAGAATTTGTAATAATTTTTCACCTAGGTACTTAACCAACTAGTCTCCTTGTGGCTCGAGGGAACTAGCAGAAGAAATCCATTGCCATTCACTAATACTTGAATCATGCATGAGATGTATGTATTTATTTTGTGATTGATAGTAAGCATAAAAGGACTAATGAGATTAATGACTAATTTGTATGCTAGAATGAGACTTATTATATTAAATCATTTAAATTAATATAAAGTTAATTTCCTTTCAACATTATAAGGAGATAACTCTCTTGGTTATTGTTAGCTTGTTGAGATAACTCAAAGTTACTTCTTTCTCGTGGGAATCAAAGCATGGGCCTTACAATGCGCTCGAACATTTGGATCCAACTTAAAATGAATTTTTAGGTTTATTGAGATAACACAAAGTCCATCAAATTTATAGGCAAAGATTGGTATTCATATAAGATGTGAGATGACAAGGCATTGTCATACTAATAAGATTAGAAATTGTATTGGATGTAAGTGGTAAGGAGTTACCTACCTAATCCTTTATGCATGACTTATTGAGATAACTCAAGGTTAATGTATGTTAGAGGATAGGATCCTAACCCACTAAGAAAAATGAATCAAATTTTTTTTTTTGAGTCCTATATCGAAGGTTATTGAACTTGAAGAAATAGTGAAAGCAAACATAGATTTTACTTCTTAATTTATTCTTTTTTTATTTATGCAATTCAATTAACCAAATCGCATGTTTTTCCATCCTATCGGATTACATAGTATGACTAACAACACATCAATATGATCGATTATTAATGAATGTAATACTTTTAATGGCACAAAATTCCTTGCCTATAAAATGAATCTATGTATATTTCTCCAACATAAGAAGATTCTCTATATGATAGTAGACACATCTCCTAGTTGAGCCTCTTCAGGATCAAGTCGAAGCTTATGCATCATGGGTCAAACATAGGGATGATGTGATCATTTC
This sequence comes from Dovyalis caffra, assembly GCA_963924115.1. Classification (NCBI taxonomy): domain Eukaryota; kingdom Viridiplantae; phylum Streptophyta; class Magnoliopsida; order Malpighiales; family Salicaceae; genus Dovyalis; species Dovyalis caffra. Next base: position 13,735,019 of record CAWUPB010001108.1, read on the forward strand.
TCAAAATATGATAATGGTAGCTATGACATGAGAGCATAAGTGCCAACATAAAGGCATCGGTGGCTTTGATATCATAGTAAAGCTTAAAAGCTTGTTTGAGGAGAATACTAAGCCTTACACATGAAGATGTATTTAGGTCTATGTTTACACATACAAAAGGAAGACATGATTATTTCATAGCCCATATTGATGGCAAATCATATTTTGGTTATGTATGAGACACAAGTCTAAAGCATTAGAAAAGTTCAAAGAATTTAGATTTAAAGTCAAGAACCAAACTAGCAAAAATATTAAAGCATTTTGATTAGATCAAGATGATGAATACTTTAAGCAATAAATTTTAGATCACTCGAAGAGAATGAATTCTTTATTAATAGACATCACATGTTAGGCATGGTATGGTCTATGATAAGTCAAAACAATATCCCTATTTAATTTTAGGATATGCACTCTCACCGTAACCTTTACCTTGAACAAGGTTATAATAAAGTCTCGTTGATTAAACTCCGTATAAGATATAGAAAGAAAACAAACAGAATTTATCTTTTCTTAAAATTTAGGGTTATAAAGCATATGTCAAATGTATAAACACGGACAAGCTAGATCCTAAATCAATGAAGTGCAAATTTATGAGATATCCAAAATATACAAATGGATATTAATATTTCTACCACTAGAACAAAGTGTTGTTCTTGACTACGTATATTCTTTAAGAAGAAATTTATAAATGCTAGAACCAGTAGAAGAAAATTTAAACTCAATGAGATTTGACTAGACTCATAAATTGACACTCCGCTAATAGAACCCCAAGTAGATAGGTTATGAAACGTTGTAACTATCTCACAAACTAATACATAAGAACTTCATAGGTCTAAATGAGGTTTTCAAGAGTCAAAAGGATATGATCTTCTTATCTCGACATATGGTGATGTGTATCTTAAAGAGGATGACAAAGCTAATACCTATGAAGATGCAATGTTATAAATTAACTCCTAGAAATGAAAAATGGATGAAAAAATTGTTTTTCTTTATGGAAAAATTAATAAGGATGTGTAGGTGATGCGCTCTAATGATTCAGCTTACCAAAGAACATAAAAATAACATTTGTAAATTACAAAGATCTATTTATGGACTTGAGCATGTCTCTAGTAACGGAATCAACATTTTAATGAAATGTTCAAAGAGTTTCATTTTTCATAAAAACAAAGATGAACCTTGTTTATACAAAAGATTAGTGGGAGCTTGGTAGTCTTTGTTGTTCTATATAGAGACAACAAACTACTTCTCAACTATAATATTATCACGTTGTAATCTATAAATGATTGGGTATTTAAAAATTTCTCCATGTATGACATAGAATAACAACCTACATTCTAGGAGTAGAGATCTATATATATAGATCACATAGAATGCAGGGGCTCTCCCAAGGTAGATACATTGACATGATACTAAAAGGTTTACTATGGAAGAATCAAAGAAGGAATTTTTTCCAATATCACATAGCTTGATAGCCGACTACATAGGTTCTTAACATTGCTGATCTAATAGTATTATAATGTGACAATAATAGAGCCATCATATAAGATAAGGAACCAAGATCTCCTCAACGGTTTAAGTACATACTACTACACTACCACTCGATTACGGAGATTATCGATCATGGTGATATAAGGATAGAAAAGGTATTCACCGATGACAATATAGCCGACCCCTTAACTAAGACTCTATCATAACAAAAATGTGAGACCCTTGCTCAATCATCGGGTGGAAAGGATATGGTTGGTTGGCTCTATTGCAAGTGGAAGATTGTTAGTGTAAATGCCTAAGATCCAAGCTTGTTTGGATGGTTTAACTTATTTAATATTACATTCTTTATTTTATTAATAAAAGAATACTTTCTATTAATTCTTGTCATTTATATTTTGATAGAATTAGATAGAAGTCCATATGATATGCATTGTATTAATGATTGATTGAAAGATGTGATATAAATATTAATGCACTTAAGTGATATCATTAATTGCCCGAAGTCATAGCATGGTCAAGAATGGATATTGACTATATGCGGTAAAAATTATGAGTGCTATATTTATGCTTTAAGATAGCAGTAGGAGATCTCACACCTATTGGCATGGTGATGGCAAAGCAAGCGATTAGGTTATTAATGTTAATGAATATATCACCGAACTTGACTCACCATAAGAATCTATTTGGTTTAGTTAATGAGAATCTCATAGAGGTAAGTACAATTGGTCTTTTAACTTAAATTCATCGCGATTATCTCATTAGTGAATTTATATACTTTAACACTTATTTCGATGGGCTTAGTCAAGAGCTACACATGGACGATTTATTGGGTGCACTAATAAGCTAATGAAGATAGGTGGATGACTAAGATAAGATATATCAATCCTTGTATGCTAAAGGAGTTATCCTATTATACTTCGATAACTATCTACTCATGGAATTTGTGGCTAGAGAATGGGTATACCAATAGAGAATAATTGATTTACTTTAGAGCTAAGACATTTGGGAATCAAGAAAAATTATGTTATCATAATTAAATAGACTATAAACCCAAGTTTGAGACCACATTTTGATAAATTGACATAAGGACTAAATTATATGCTAACTATTCTCATGGAAGGTAATTACGGATTAATTAATCCTCCTAGAGAATTGGGTAGTCATGATGTTTTCGTAGAGGTCAATCTTGATTTATGTATTATGACATAAAAGAAATGTCTTTTATTCTGAATACATTACCAATATATCTAGGAGTCTATTAAGTCACATGCATAAGTTTAAACATTCGGATAATAAAAGAGAAGAAAAATTTTTGAAAAAGGTTTTTAGTTTTGAAAGTTTTCTATTTTGGAAAAAGTTTCTAAAATGGAAAGTTTTCTATTTTGAAAAATGTTTCATGTTTTGGAAAAAAATTTTCTAAAATGAAAAATTTTCTATTTTAGAAATTAGTTTCATTATTTGGAAGTTAGTTCCAAATTTGAAGGTCGATTCCCTTAAAAAAAATTGACTTCCTAATTTAGGTTTAAACATAATTTAGGAAAATTTTTTCCTAATATGGTTTGCTACAAATATTTGACCAAATGTATTGGATAGTCCAAATTTATAACATCCCCGACTAAGGACCTAAATAGGTCGAAGTATTATCGGTGTTGACTCACATTCGAGTGTAATGAATGCAAGCCAACAAGCCTCTTTATCTTAACTTAATCATTTTATTAGCAAAGTGGGTAATTTTTGCTAGTAAGGTCTCTATTAAGTATGAGATGCTAGGTCTCGGTTAAAATAACTTGCATATAAATATGTTCCTTAAAATTTAATCAAGCCTTCATTAATCCTTTAACTTACATTATTACCAAAAATATTTGGTTAACCGATTCGCATACCATATACAAGTAACCAACACTCGAGCTAAATAAAAGTAGGTTCCCATACTTCTTTATCCTAAACACACAATTGGTAAGTGTTTGCATCTTTTGGTAGCAAAAATCTTTAATCATCTTTATCTTTTCCTATACCATAAGAAATAAAGGGTGAGCAACACAATGCTACGCTCGGTAAGGGCAATCCATGCATTACATGTGATGCTTATATGCAAGATGGTTGTGATACATTGAAATACTTTTTTTATGCCTTTTATATATATATTATATGATTGGGTATACCCTACCAAATATATTTATATACCCGACTCCATAAAGATCATGTTTATGAAAACCGTGAAAAGCACTAGACATGTTCCTCCATGTGATGTTCACCAATGTGAACCATGATTAAACTCGTGACTATGATGCCCACAAAGAGTTGATCGCTCTCTTTGTGTGCCATGATTAAAGCTATGACTGTGATTAGGACATGACCAATCATTTTTTTGAAACCCAAGCATTTGACTTTGTCTTTGAAAACATGGTTAAAATTATTCCGTGATGTGAACGTGATACGTGATCGGTAAATCTTGATTAGGCTTGTGGCTTGAAAACTATGAATATGATTAAAACCATTTCATGAAATGAACATGATACATGAATAATAACTAGGCATCCATGAAACACATGGCATTCATTCATGAAGCATTAAACATCACATACATTAACAAAACACTAATAGTACATGAGAACAACATGACACCAATCCATGAGTAAACAATGGACATGAATACACCATATCATGTCCAAACATACAAGTAACATGAAAAATCATCATTAATCATAAATATGATCATCTCCATGCCATTGATACCACTACACCTTATATTAGCTTCTTTTTTCTTTATTTCCCCAAATTTGGCCGAATATACACATAGCTAGCGTTATTGAATTTTAATTCCAATTTTTTTGGTAAATCATTTTAATACACTATAACAAGATGTAATCAATCAACTAAACATCCATATACTCAAGGCATCAAAAACCCTAATTTCCACTATTTAGGCTGAATGGTGCCTAAGTGGAACTAGGTTTATTCTTTAATTTTATTTTCAATTTTCATGCTAAATCATCTAATTGTAATACAATAACATATTTTCAAGAAATTAGACATCAATTAAACAAAAGCACAATATATCCTAAAATCTACTATTTTGACTGAATCTTAGCCCTTGGAAGTACAACTTTCATTCTTTCCTTTTACCTCAATTTTTCACCACAATCTCCTTGAACTAAAATGTTCCTCATTATTTTAACATCAAGTAAGCAAAGTTTATTAGTCACTCTAAAAGTTCCTTGTAGGCTAAATTCTTTCCTAAAGTGACCAAGTTCAACTTTTTCTAATTTCACTTCATAAACACTTCTAAATCATTCCATCAATCACTTTGTAACCATTACATAACATAATCACCCTTTATTACATGGTTTAGGTAATCCATCCACCTTGTTCTTTGAACAAGTATAACAACAATTCACATGAATAATTTTAATCAATTACTCAAACATCATAATTCCAACACCAAGAACACATATCCATCATTAAAATCATTCAATTCAAGCCACATCATAATATTTCTAACAATTTGAGCTTTTAAACCAAAAGCATATAAACTTCAAATTAACATCAATCACACCTTAAAATATTAATTCCGTATAGAGTAGGTAAGGAATTACACTTACCTCACTTGAGTTTATTGACCTTTTTCCTTTTTCTCTTTGGCTTCCTTCCTCATCCGTAATGCTCAAGCCCCGAAAGAGAGGCTGGAGTGTTATGGTAGCATTGAACATTCACAAAGCACTATATGTAACTATAATGTATATGGCTAGTAGTGGGTCGGGCATGCCTCGACCACGTCTCGCGCTTATCAATACGCGAGTGAGGCCCTATGATTTGAAACCCTGCGTGGGACATGCAATGCATAGTGGAAGACATTTAGTTTGAAAGCCTACTCAAAACTCATTTTGTTTTTAGAACCTTTTTTGGTGATGCAAAAACTTACGTTGCACCTTAGAATTTCGTTGATGCAAAACTATGTTCGGGCAACCAAGCATCTACGACAGACTTAAATCTATCGCATATCGTGACGACCTACTACCATATGACTTTATAGTAAAAAACTAAGTTTCTAACCACATGAATACTTTACATGGGATACCAAAATTTTTAAAGGTAACGTAAAAATAAGGAACACATTCTTTGGGAAAAATACTTTCTTTTCATTCAAAAACAATTTTATGCATACTTATCTTAGCCAAAACGTTGTTTACATTCAACATTTGCAAACAAAACATGCTATAACATGTAAAATGAGCTAGACATAGCTTACAACCTAAATCCTTAGATAAAAGTATACCTTTTAGCAAACTCCAAAAGTGTCTAACAGACACCATCGTTGTGGTAGCCTACTCATAAGCATCGTTACGGTCACCTACACCACAAGAAATAAAGAATGAGCTAATGCTTAGTAATTACAACAATGCATGAGTTTATTAAAGCTATTTTCATGAAAAAAAAATCATTTTTCTCTTTATGATATGCCCTCTCGAATGTCCGGTTTGACCCTCTTTTAAAACTTTGACGAAAACCTTGAAACTAGATAATGTCTAGTGAAGAAACACCCTTTGCTATAAGATAGTAGTAGGAGATCTCACACCTACCGGCATGGTGAACAATCATTTAGGTGATTAATGTTAGAGAACCTATCACTAGATGTGACTAACGATGAGAACCATCTATGGGAATCTCATATGAAATGGGTGTAACTCGCTCTTTTGACTTAAAGTCATCATGATTATCTCATGAGAGGATTGGTGTACTTTAGCATTTGTTTCAATAGGCCTAATAAAAGGGTTACATATGGGAGATTCATTGGATCCACTAGGAATTTAATGGAGATAGGTAAATGACCGAGATATGATATGTCATTCCTTGTATGCTCGAAAGAGTTATCTTTTTGTATTTTGATAAATGTTTATTCAATAAATTTGTGGCCCTAATAGGAGTATACCAATAGAGTAGAGTTGGTTTACTTTAGAGCTAAGACATTTGGTAATCGAAGAAAACTTATCTGATCATAATCGAACAAAATATGAGCCAAGTTTTAGATCACATTATGATAAACTAACATGAGGATTGAATTGTATGATAATCATGCTCATGAAAGGTAAATATGAATTAATTAATTCTCTAAGAGAATTGGGTAGTCACGATGTCTTATTAGAAGTCAATCTTGATTTATGTATTAAGAGATAAAAGAGATGTCTTTTATTGTTGATACATTGTCAATATATCTAGGAGCCTATTATGTCACATTCATAGGGTTAAACGTTCACATGATAAAAGAGATGCAAAACGTGATGCCCGATACCCGCTAAAATAAGAATGTAATAAAAATTTAATATTAAAACCATGTGAAAATAAATAAATAAATATTTTTAAGAATGAGAAATAATTACCAAAAAATTAAAAGAATATTTAGAATGGTCAAAATATTTTTCCATGCTTAAAGAATATTTTAGTGATTTTTCGATACATGAATAGTAGTTATTGCATGAGAAAATTAATTAAAGCATGTTGTTTGTGTATGAAAAATATTTTTTTTGTTTATAATAATTTTTAGAAGGGTTTTAGATTATTTTATATGATTTTATGAATTTTTCTACATATGATGAATATTTCATTGAATTTTCTAAGTGCGGGAATAGTATTTTTAGAGGTAAAGAATTTAATTAGACACCTTAAGAGTATGATAAATTTATTTTAAGAGCATAGAATAATCATATAGGATGTGTGAGAGTGCCTAGAAAATTTAAATTAATTTTAGTAAGTATAGGGAATATTTGTTTTATAGTAAATAGTGTAATTTTCACACTAAATAAATAAATTGAAGGCTCAAATTAGGGCCTAAAGTTATGAAAATTTAAATAAATCTCCCTTAATAAATTTTTCAATTTATTCTAAAAAGATATTTGATTTTGAAAAGTATAGAATGGAATTTTAAAAGAAGGGACTAAATTGCATAAAATTAGGGACTAGATTGCATAAAATTAATAATATAATAATCCAAATTAAATTATGTGAGAATGTTAAGGGTTAAAAATTAGTCCTAAATTCTAAAAAGGAAATATTAGAAGTGAGTTTTTGCATAAAAGAGGGACTTAGGAAAGAATGGGCTATGGAAAAGTCTAGAAACTTGGAGGATCAAAATTTGTAATTTTTCTCCCTACTTTGGGCGACCTAGATTATTAATTAATTTTGACTTCTAGTAAAAATTATGGCAAAAAATAAGTAAGGTGGAAGGGTTAAATAAATTGATGAATAAATGGATAAAAATTGGGATAAATACAAATAAATGATTGGAATTGAGTTAAGGGCTGATATTTTCCCAAATTAAGGGTGGAGATGAGTTAAATAAGTCCCCAAAATTTCATATAAATAGGGGTGCTTGAAAAATAGAAAGGGGAGGAAAAATTAAAAAACACAAAAGAAACTCTTACAAAATTTTCACTTAAAAATCACCCAAAACATTTTTAATAAATTCTATGCACCTTTAAACAGTGAAAGAAGCTTTAATTTTAAGTGAGAAGCCAAAAATATCAAGGAAAAAATTCAAAGATCAAATTCAAAAATTTAGAGGAAAAGAGAAGGAAGAGAAATCATTAGCCAATCTACCTTTTTAGAGTCTAATTGGAGCTCAAACAAGTAAGTTAACCTCACCTACATCAAAATCATGCTTAATTTCAAGTCAATTTCATGTTTAATTACTTGATTTAATTTAATTGCTCAATTAACAAAAATTAGGGTTATGGTTTTTTATGAACCCAATTTGGGGGTTTTGAATTTTTTCATTTAATTGGTGTTTTGACACTTGATTCTGGCTTATTTAAGCATGAATTAATGTTAAGGAATGAAAAATTATACTTTAATTGAAGAAAAATACACTAATTTTTAGGAATTATATTCGGCCTAAACTAAGCAAATTTGGGTTTGAGTTCAAAGCAATTTAATTCTTGTTTGATGGGTCATTCACACTTGAATAAGCATTCTTTGATGAGTAGAAATGAAAAATTTGCTAAAAATTGAAGAAAATGGGTAATATGGGTTTGGGCCCAATTTCGATCCTTTGGGGCCCAATACGGGTTTGGGATGGAATTAGGGTTCTAAATTTTAATTAAATTAATCCTTATAGTGAGTGCATATTTAGGCTACTTGTTATTAAAATGGTAGGGAAAAATGAGAACAAAATCTTAGGAATTTAAATGGTGAAATATTTGGCCTAAATGAGAAATTTTGGCAAGTAAGTTTAAAGTAAGCTTCAAATCCTAAATTAATTCATTTAAGTGCAAAATAAGGTAAAGGGATGATTTAGAACAAATTTTTTCATGAAATCTAAAGAAAAATTAATTTAGGAAAAATTAGACTTTAGGCCCATTAAGGCCTAAAACAAAATTGGACCACCTAATTAATGAAATAGTACCTAATTAAGTTAGAACATTGATTAATATCTAATTTGGTAAAGGCTAGATGCAAAAGGTAGTTAGCAACCTAAGAAAAATTTGGAAATGTTAAAATGTAAAGTTAATGAAACGAAAATGAAATGTAATTATTTACTTACTCTTATGCTATGATTGTATTTGCTTCCCAATAATGTGTGGAATGCAATGAATAATGAATGATGGTTATGCTTGAGTTATGATTGGTGATGAGAAATGTGATTGTGGTAACCGATGCGTCAATGTTGGTTCCACTCGCTTGATATGGGTTGATGTTATCTATGTCGTTATGCTCGTCCAATTTTATATGTATTATGTGTTTTCATAACATGGTTACATGACGATTTAGGGCATGCACTTAGGTATCATTGTTAGCATGCATTGTCATTCACAATGCATATGCATGGCAAAGCTCATGAATGGTGTTTTAAGTTATGGAAACATATTCTATGCTATGAGTTTTTGATAGAGATAGAAATTATTTTAAAGAAGATAATTTTCATGACTTTAAGGATTTTTATGAGGATGGGCGTCATGGGTTTTTCCATATGGTAATGGTAATGGTTTAGGGTCGAGCAAGTGCAAATGTGCACTTTTAGAGGCTCGGTAGGGCGCGTCCGTGGATGGGTCCGGTTCGTCGGACATATGTGATGGAAACCCCGAAGTACCTAAATTGGACATGTTCAAAGATGAAAAAAGGATTTTCGAATCGTTTATGAAATTTTTTATGACATAAGAAAAAAGGATTCATTATGCATATCAATGTTTTATGCATACATACACATGTACATACACTACATGCATATGTTAACTTACCGGGTTGTAGCTTATACAGTTCCTTGTGATGTAGATAAATAAGATACTACGGCTCGCTTCTCTATGAAGCTAACTACCGAGGGAGGCATCGGACATATGTAGCTTGGATGAGGGTTTGGCTTCCGAGTAGACCCATTACATAGAATAGTTAACATAGAATCGATCATGTATGTAAATAGTTAAGGTGTGTAATCAAATGAGTAATACTAAAATAATAATATCATAATAGTAGTATAATTACTTTAAATTATCCACTCGTATATTGACATGATTACAAGTTTAGCAAACATGTAAAATGAAATAAATTAAAATAAAATATCATGATAAATAAATGCGACATAAACGTGAAAAATTTATAGTGAAGTTAAAGTAAGAAATAGGACTCGAACGTCACTAAAATATTTTTATCATGTAAATATTCTTATATACATTACAATAAGATCATAGTGTCTTGTTAGATTACATTCATTGCACTTCAAAAGTGGCTAACGACAATAATATTCTCAACTTATTAGGTCTAGGTTAGGAATGTTACGGACATGGTATCGGAGCAGCTTCGTCCAACTACATCCAAGTTACATGGACGGTGTCTCTCGGTAGCCTCTCGGTAATCGCAAGTATGTCCGATGACCGATGATTATGATTGTTTGCTATATATGTTATGAATGAAACTGATGTGATGTTATATAGATAGTAAAGTTATAATGTGATATGGATGACCTAATGAATATTGTGTAGTTGTGAATGTAAAAAGAAGGAAACGAGTATGCCACCCAAACGGGTTAATAATAATACCGCTAATGGTAACATAGGGTCGAGCCGAATGTCGGGTGACCGAGAAGGGGAATTGATTGAGCTCCTTAGGAAGCGACAAGAGATGATGGGATGGCAGTAGGAGAGGTATGAGGATTAGATGTAGAGGATTTTGGAAGTGACTCGATGAGGTCTAACCAAAGCATGTCAACCACAAAGGAGCGAAATGGTTGAACAATTCCAAAGGTTTAATTCGAAGGAATTCAGGGAGCGAGCCAAATCCTAATGTAGCAAAAGAACAGATTGAGTCCTTAGAGGCTATTTTTGAGTACTTAGATATGAGTGATGCGGACTGGGTAGCATGTATCACCTTTATGATGACTCGTTGATGCATGCAATTGGTGGGAAACTATAAAAGCATCACTAGGAGATGAGGGGCTCACCCGGAGCCGGCTTAAGGATCTCGTTCAATAAGAAGTATTTTTCGACATGGTAAGGTCTAAGAAAATATAGGAGTTCCTCCGGCTCAAACAAGGAGACATGTCGATCATCGAATATGTTTGTAACTTCGAGCATGGTTATCACTATGCTACTTTCATTGCTGAAAGCAAGGAAAGGAAAAAGGAACATTTCCTCCGTGGCCTTAGATCCGAGATATGAAGTTTTGTTTGCATGTCGACTCGATACTTATAATGACATGGTACGGAAGGCACTTGGAGTCAAAGTGGACCGAAGGAGACCAATCAAGTACCACCACCAAGCATAAGAATGGGAGGAATCCCTCCAAACAGATTTGGAGGACGAGTCTAGCAGAAAAATGCCTTTCAATCTAAACTAGAGGAAAGACAATAAGAAAGGCAAGACACCCGTTAAAGTTCCAAGGATCGAGGATCATGGTATTCCAAAATCTCCAAAATGTGGACACACTCATACGGGAGATTGTTTAATGGGGACCAACGTGTGTTATTTCTATCGAAAGGCTGGACATCTAGCAAATAACTCGTCCGAAGAGGAAGCCAATCGAAGGACGACATGTACCTGGATACGTGTATACCCTAACCCGAGGATGAAGCAAATAAAGAGGATACGAATTTTATATGCGATAATGTTTCATGTAACTCCCGTAAAAACCCTTATCCGTAACGCGACGTGTATTAGAATAATTCTATATATATGTATATTAAGAGTAAGTGTAATTATCATTTCATCATGAGAAATTAATGCTTGAAATATGTGATTTATGTTAAATTAAATTTATTGTGGTTAAGATTAATGATTTAATTATTAAAGAAATTAAATATGCAAAATCGGTGTTTTAAGGACTATATTCTGCCCAAGTTTTGTGTGAATTATTGGAGGCCTTTAGAGTACTTTTTGGGTCAACCTTAAAGAATGAAAGTTGTTCATCTATGTGTTTAATAGGTCTGTACAACATTTTATAATATTTGGACCTATACATTAAGAGTTATACCAATTATAGTGAGGGTTGTTTCGAAATGCATTCTGCTGGAATTTTGGGAGAAGAATCTGCCCAAATCTTGTGCGATTTATTTGATGCTGTTAGATTGATTTTTGAGCAAAATGTAAAGAATAAAAGTCGTTTTTCTATGTGCGTACTAGCGCTCTATAAAATGTCATAAATTTTGGATACATACAGAAAGAGTTATGTACATTTTAGTATAGATGGGTTAGGAGGAAACACTGCTGGAATTTTAGGGGGAAAAGAAATTCCGAATTTTTTAAAAATGGAAATTTCCGAATTTTTATGAAAGAAAGTAGTTTTAGTTACTTGAATTAAGTTAATTAATGATTTTAATTAGTCTAAATTTTATATAGACACCTAAGCAAATGCAATAAATGAATTTATGCCAACTCACCCATTATGGATTCCAAAGCGACCAGACTTTCCTCATGACTCACCTATAACCTTTACACCTTATCCCATTAATTTCTAACACTTGTAGCTAAATGAAAGTAAGTATATATATATATAGCAAGTGTTAAAATAGGAGAAAAACTTTAGCAAATCGTAGGTACCGAAATTGAGAGAGAAAAGGCAAGAAAGAAAAGAGAGGAAGAAAAACGTGAGGAGAGAAAGGAAAGGAAAGAAAAAGAGCTAGGAAAACTATATTCAAACCTAAAAGAGGTAAGTAGGTTTCATTTTCTTGGCTGATTAATGTCTTAAATTATTTTTTTAAATTTATTTTGTTAGTGTTTATTTCATGGGTTGTAATAATCTTCATTGGTTATATGCTTGATGCTTGGGATAAATTTATGTATGGATGCCTTTTTGTGATGATTTATGATGTTATAATTTTTTGTAAAATGTCCAAGTATGTGGTGATGGGTTGGATTGAACTTGGACTAAATTTAAGTGAACTAAAACATGTTTAAAATTGGCTTGGAATGAACTAATAAATTAGTGTTAATAAGGAGTAAACTCTGTCCGAATTTTGGGGTGTCTATTCAAGGATTTTAGATCGATTTCTAGGTGAAACTTAAAGCATAAAAGTTGTTCATCTATGTTTCAATAACTCCTTTAAAATTTCTTGGTCATTGGATTAGTGTACAAAGATTTACACCCGATTTAGTATGGATAGCTCTAGATAAACTACTATTAGGCAGATTGCTCCCTAAGTTTCAAAAATTTGTAATTAATTGTGTACTTGGTATTTAGATCTACTTTTTGGATATGTTATAAATAAATATGTCTAGTATCTAAAATAAAATGAGTAAGATTTAATTATGTTCGGAAATTAGAAAATTATTTACTCAATTAGGAGTTGCCCGAGTAATAAACCCTAAAACCAAAAAGAATTAGACTTTGACAAAATTAATAGGTTTGGAATAAACGAAATGAGCTTGGACTAAATAAAATGAAATTAAATAGAGTCAATGGACCTAGGATAAAGTTAATGGGCTTGGATTAAATTAAATGGACTTGGACCTTCTTTTAAATATTAATGAACCTAATGAACAATATTAATGAGCGGAGATTGTGTTCCCGCTTGTGGGTATCATGATTGGTATGTGAGCAATGGATAAATTTCGAGTGTGAGTTGGACCGTGAGTATGGCATGAGAATGAAGGGTTGGTACCCGAATTTGGTTGAATGTGATTAAATATGTCATCACGTGCATCATGTGCATAGTGGGTGGTTTAAGACAAGTCAATTGATTGAGAAACGGTTTATACATCTAGGTTTGATAACCTAATTGGAATAAGTGGGTATTAGTAGTCCGAGTACTCTAGGTCGTGTGCTCGCACTATTAGACGATGGATTTTCGCTAATAGTAGTTACAACGAGGGATAATTTCGTTATAGCGAGAAGATGATCCGAGGATCATCCGGATGAAATCAAGTTGTGTGCTTGCACCTGTTAGACGATGGATTCCCGCTAACAGTAGTTACAACGAGGGATAATTCCGTTGTAGCAGAAGGTGATCTGCGAACCACCGGGATGATAAATAGAGTAGATCGGCTAATACCCAAGGTACCCGAGATTAAAATTTATAAGTATGGTGGGAAGTCAAAACAACATTGCATATCACGTGCATCACCCCGCTTACCGAGCTTCGGCTCACCATGTTGTTATTTTTTTTATGTCTTGACGTAAAAAGGACAAGTTGGTACGGATGCGGTCGGCTCCTACTAACCGGCTCATGTGAGGCATCATATATTAGTTTTTATTTTGTCCGTAAATTTAAGGTATGGAGTTCGTGAGAAATTGAATATTGCTCGTAATGTTTTATTAATGTATTTAATTATGTTATGTAAATTTTATCTTAAGGAGTTATATACGTAATGTACTCGTTAAAGTCCTAAGAATATCATAAGAAAATTACTTAGAGTTTAGGGTATGTCGGTGTAACGCGCTTCGTCCGAGTACCTACTTGGGTAGTAGAAATACGACCGGGGCGGGGCGTTACATTTCAATTCTCAACTATACTCGTATATGCATTAATAGACTCGGGTGCCACGCATTCGTTTATTGCACGTTCATTGATGAGACAGCTAGGCATGGTCCCGTAAATGTTAAATGTGACTTATGAGGTGGCACTCCCATCCGGAGAGTCACCGGAATCTAATGTTGCAATTATGGGTTATGAAATAAAAATTAGAGATTCTATCCTACACGTTGATCTTATAGTCTTAAGCCTTCAAGACTTTGATATTATTCTTAGTAAGAAAATTTATATGATCATAAGCAAACAAGACTAAATAACCAAGTTCGAGATCCCGAGTGTGATGAGTTGACATGAGGACTAAATTGTATGATAACCATATTCGTGAAAGGTAATAATGGATTAACTAATCCTCTTAGAGAATTGGATAATGATAATGCCTTGCAAGAGACCAATCTTGATTTATGTATCAAGAGATAAAAAAAAGGAGTCTTTTATTCTTGATACATTGCCAATATATCTAGGAGCCCATTGAGTGACACGCATAAATTTAAGTATTCACAATATAAATAAGCAAAGATATTAGAAAAATTTTATGATTATAAAAGGTTTTCTATTTTGGAAAGAGTTTCCAAAATGGAAAGTTTTCTAAAATGGAAATTTTTCTATTTTAGTAATTGGTTTCCTAATTTGGAAGTTAGTTTCAAATTTGAAAATAAAGAACCTAAAAGGAAAAGAGTTTCCTAATGTGGACCTCGCCAACTAATCTAAGAATATTTATTTAGATAATCCAAATAAATTAATTAGGCTAAAATAGTTTTAGCCCATTAGATTTAATTAAGAG
Source organism: Dovyalis caffra (assembly GCA_963924115.1). Classification (NCBI taxonomy): domain Eukaryota; kingdom Viridiplantae; phylum Streptophyta; class Magnoliopsida; order Malpighiales; family Salicaceae; genus Dovyalis; species Dovyalis caffra. The sequence continues at coordinate 13,750,279 of CAWUPB010001108.1, forward strand.
CTTTAAGATAATTTTGGTGGTAGGATAAACATGAACCTTATTGGATAATGTTAAATGTTTTAAAGATAAACATTAACCTTATTGGATAAGGTTGAATGTTTTAAAGATAATGATCAGTAAAATAACTCATTATCCTTAGAAGATAAGGAAGCAATAACCTAGAGTCCTTAAGGGAGTCATTGACACCCCTCTCCTTATGCTTGGAGGACAAAGACACTCTCCTATAAATATATAGGAGAGAAGGAGATGCGGCAACACATGAAAAATGCGAAAGAGGAGTTCAACCAACATAAAAAAAAGGAGAAAAATTTTTGACCAGACCTAAAAATAAAATTAGGGCACATGGCCAAGAGTGAAAAACAAAGAGAAAATAGTTTTCTTCTAAACCCTAGTAAGAAACACTCTATTTCTCTTTTTTAAGGTTGTCGAAAAATTACCTAAGATTGATTTCTAGAGAAAATACTAAATTAGAAAAGATAGAGCTAGGATCCCATTAATTTTGAGTATTTTTTATGGATACTTAGATTACGTGGATCATCAATGGAGGTTGGACACTTAGACAGACTCTATTGAAAAGAATTTAGATCTACACTACAAGAGGTAATCATTTACTTATAGCTTTTTATTCATGCATGTATGGTTAATAGATTCAACGATTTGATCTTGGGGCCTTAGATGAAGGAAATTTTTTTTATTTATTTCGCACCTCCATAGAATGCATCATCATTCACATAAACTAAACCAAATGAGTTCTTATGCTGAGTCAATTCTAGTGAAATGTACTCTAATGTTAATCCCCTAAGTGCTTGTATTGGCATCTCATACCAATAGATGTGAGATCTCTTACTACTATCTTATAGCATAAGCATAGCACTTATAAATCTTATCGCATATACTCAATATCCATTCTTGGCAATGTTATGACTTGGGATATTTAATGATATCATTTAAATGTATTAATGTTTGTCTCATGTCTTTTGATCAATCATTAATGCAATGTATATCATATGGATTTTTATCTAATTTTATCAAAATATAAATGATCGAATTAATAGAAATGCTTCTTTTATTAATAAAATAAAGAATACAATATTATAATAAGTCAAACCATCCAAATAAGGTTAGATCTTAAGTAGCTATACTAATAATCTTTCACTTACACTAATGCCAATCAGCTAAGTCCTTTATTCATAATGATCGAGTTAGGGTCTCATGCTTTAGCTATGATCTAGGCTTAGTCAAGGGGTCAACCATGTTCTAATTAGTATGGACCTTTTTGGTCCTTATATTACCGTGATCGATAATCTCTTTAATCGGGTAATAGCATTGTAGTACATGCTTAGATCATTGATGAGACTTTTGGTTCCTTAGCTTACACTATGGATCCTATGTAGTCGACAATCCAACGTTTTGACATTAGAATAAATCCTTTCTTTAATTCTACCATACTAAAATTTTTAGTATCATGTCAATGTATCTATATTTGGAGAGCCCTCATATTCTATATGGTCCGTCTCAATAGATCTCGACTCCTAAAATGTAGGTCGCTCTCCTATATCATACATGAAGAAATTTTTTAATGCCTAATCTTTTTAGAGATTGTAGCATGATAATGTTATAGTCGAGAAATAGTTTGTTTGTTTTCACATAGACTAACCAAGACTAATAAGCTCTCATTAACCTTCCGTATATACAAGCTTTATTTTTGTTTTTGTGAAAAAGTCAAACACTTTGATTATTTTACCAAAACATCCATTCTCTTTCGGAGGCATGCTCAAGTCCATAAATAGACCTTTTCAATTTGTAAATTCTATTTGCATGATCTTTGGTGACATAACCATCAAGGTCCGTCATCTACACATTTTTATTCACTTACCATTTATAGGAGTCAATATCTAACATTGCCACTATATTTGTATTATCTTCATCATTCTATTTAGGATACACATTACCATATGTTAAGGCACAAAGATCATATCTTTTTTACTCTTTACAAACTTATTTTATACTTATGAAGTTCTTGTGTATTTATTTATGAAATAGTTATAACATTTTGTAACCTATCTAATTGAGGTTCTACTAGAGGCGTGTCAATTTGTGAGTCTACATAAATCTCATTAAGTTTAAATTTTCTTCCACTATTTCTAACATCTATAATTTCCTTCCCAAGGATCATAACATGCCTAGTCATGATAACACTTTGTTCTAGTAGTAGAAAAAATAATATCCATTTTTTTTTAAATGTCTCGTAAATTTACACTTCATTGATTTGGGCTCTAGCTCGTTTGTATCTATATGTTTGACATATGCTTTACAGACCTCAAAACATAAGAAAAGATAATTTCACTTAAGAAAAGATAAGTTCACTTTCTTTTCTTTTCATATCTCATATAGAGTTTAATCAACGGACTTTATTAGAACACTATTCGAGGTAAAGGTTGTAGTAAAGAGTGCATATCCCAAATGAAATGGGCATATTATTTTGAATCATCATGGACTGGACCATGTCTAACATGTGGTGTTCATTGATAGAGAACCTCATTCTTTTCTAGGTGATCTAAAATTTGTTGCTTAAGTATTCATCATCACGATCTAATCGAATACCCTAATACTTTTTCTAGTTCATTTCTTGACTTTAAATCTAAATTCTTTGAACTTTTCAAATACTTTTGCTAGTTCATTTATTGAGTTTAAATTAAAATTTCTTAAACTTTTTAAATGATTTTGACTTATGTCTCATACATAACTAAAACATGATCTCGTCATCAATACAAGTTATGAAATAATCATGTCCACCCCTTATATAGGTGAACGTGGGCTTAAATACTTATCTATGTGTAAGGCCTAACTATTCAGTAGCACTTTCTCTTTTTTTACTAAAAGGGGATTCATGTCATTTTGCTAAGTAAACAAGATTCATAGACATCATCAAATGATTCTATGTATCCATTTTTAATTAGTTTGGATATACAATTCTAGTTATATGGTCAAGTTAACAATGCCATAAATATATATATTTATTTAGATTATTTGAGTCTTTTATCATTTATGTTATATATATGGGAGTTGCATTGTGTTCAAAACATACAAACTATTATTAATCAAAATATTTCTATATAACAATTCATATTTGAAAAGAACAACCATTATTCTTAAATAAAGTGAAAAACTTGTTCTAAACTAGAAATGGAAAGAAAATCTTTAGTCTATACTAGGAATAAAATAATAATAGTTATTAAGTCTAGGCACAAGTCTATATGGTAGTGCTAACTCAACGGCGTTGACAATTAATGGTCTAACTCCGAATCCATTGCAGTCATGTAGGTCATACTCCTTTGAAGCAATCTTCCTTCTCTTTTTAAGCCATTGAACATTTGTCTAAATATGACCACCTCATCTAGTATCATATACTCATGCGATGGAAATAGAAATAAAAAGATTAGCTTTAATAACATAAATACTTGAGGTGTTGGCATAAATCTTCTTTTGTACCTCTACTAGGCACTCTTTGTAGTTATGCTTCCAATGTCCTTTATTATTTTAATGAAAGCGAGACTATTTCATTTTTTATATATTAGACCTTGGTTTTTTTTTTCACATCTCAAGTATACGCAGTAGAAGATTTCTTTTTTTGTTGGTGCATGGGCTTTTTCTTCCCCTTCATAATGTCTTTTTTCTTATCAACAAGAAGTATAAAACTCTAGTTCTTTTTCTTAATATTAGGCTAAGCTTCCATCATCATGGACATTAACTATCCAAGAGTCTTTTTCATATATATGATGTTGAAGTTTATAATGAACTATCCAAAGTCTGTTGGACAATAATTACAATACTAGGTCAATGGATAATTTTGCATCCATTCAAAATTGAATCTCAACTATAGTTGATCATCTCGGTGACATGCTTTTTGACATAGGATCCTTCAACCATTCGAGCTCTAAAGAGCTTCCCGACTATCTCATAGCGTTTATGCCTAGTATTCTCCTTAAGCAAGCTTTTAAGCCTTGCTATGATATTAAAGGTGTTCATGGCTTTATGTTAGCACCTATGCCCCAACGTCATAGTTGTTGGCATGACACTTTTAGAAATGATCACATCATCCCTATGTTTGACCCATGATGTGTAAGCTTTAGCTTGATTCCGAGGAGCTTAGATGGGAGATGTGTCTTTATCATATAAAGAATCTTCTTATGTTGGAGGACTATCCTTAGATTCATTGCTCAATCAAAAAAGTATGTGCCATTGAAGGTATTACTTTAACCAATAATCGATCATATCAATGTATTACAATAATATCGTGCAATCCGATAAGATAAAAAAAGGTAAATTTTGGTTACATAAATAAAATAAAACAAAAATTAAAGAAGTAAAATCTACATTCACTCCCACCTTTTTTTCAAGTTCTAATATAGAACTCGAGAAAAATTTTCGATTCATTTTCCTTAGTAGATTAGGATCCCAACCTCTAACGTATATTAACGTTGAGTTATCTCAATAAGTCATACATGAAGGATTAAATAGGTAACTCATTACCAATTATATCCAAAGTAATTCCTAATCTCATTAGCATGACAACTTCTTTTCATCTTACATCTTATGTAAATACCAATCTTTGCCTATAAATTCGAGGGCCTTGGGTTATCTCAATAAGCCCGATAATTCATCTCAAATCAAACCTAAATTTTTAGGGACATCACATTGCTTATGATTTGATTCCCTCAAGGAAGAAGTGAACTTGAGTTATCTCAATAAGCCAACAACGATAAAGATAGAAGAAAGTTCTCTCCTCATAACGTTGAAAGGAAATTAACTTGATATTAATTTAAAGGATTTAATATGGTAGGTCTCATCCAAGCATGCAAACTAGTCATCAATCACATTAATCCTATCATGCATACTACCAATCATACAATAAATACCTACATCTCATACATGATTCTATGATCGGTGAATGGTAACGGATCTCTACTACTAGCCCCTCGAGCTATAAAGAGACTAATGGGTCAAGTACTAAGGTGAAAAACTATTACAAATTCTTTAAGATTTTTTTCTCTTCTTGGCTTTTTCTCCTAGCATCTATTCTAATATCCGATCTTCTACTTTTATATTTCTTAATTTGAATAAGAAAACTCGAGTTGCATTCGAGGAGAATAGGATGAGAAGAGAAATACATTAGAATAATAGAGAAGATAGGACATGTAGGCCCTATTTAACAAAAAATTACAAGCATACATTCCCAAAAACTAGGTTGACTCATCTATATTGTTCACCCATACTTCAATCACATTGATAAATGAAATACAAATGAAGCATATTTCATTTAAATCATAATTATAAATCAATTTTTTGATCATTTTCTAAAATATTAAAATTTTTCTAAATTTTAATTTTAAAACTTTTGAACCGTAGGCCCATGGGTCGCCACACCGTAGTCGGCTAGTGCCTAGCATCGCCGCATTTGTCATTAGCCTAGCACATTCATGAGTGCTAGCCATTGGCTAATACTTAGCACTAGCCTAGCTACTCACAAGCTAATGCCTAGCACCGGCCACTAGACAACAACTAGTTTTGGCCTTAGTCGGTTTGTTGGTTAATGCCTCACACTAGCCTAACTATCCATAAGTGAGTGCCTATCATAAGCTTGACGATAATTAGCTTGGTTTTTGACCTCTATCGTATGCCCAAGCACACACTTGACATCTATATGGCACGTTTAGGGCTGGCCATAGGCTCGATACATAGCTAGTGCATGCTTACCTTGTCACATGCTTAGCATGCTACCGGCCTCGCCCAACAAGCTTGGCATACGCGAGGCTTGCTTGGCATGTCATGCATTAGTATATGATTAGCCATGCCTTAAGGCTTGGTGTGTGGGAGGCACGGTTGGATTATTGTGCGCCCAACGTATAACTAGTTTGGCTCCGAAGGCCCTAGTGTGTGCAAGGCACTATTGGCCTATCGTGCGTTCAACGCATAACTAGTTACGACAAAAGACATGGAAAGTGTGAGGCATATATGGCTTATTGTGTGCCTAGTGCATGACCGGCCTAGTAAGAAGGCTTACAACGCATGAGGGATGCCTAGCCTATTGCACACTCGGCTTGCAAGTCGCATACCCGAGCTTAAATGTCCAATGTTGACCTCGCATGCTTAGCCCAAAATCAATTTTAAATAATTATAAAATGCTAAAAATATTAAATTTATAATTAGGAATTGATAATTTATATATTTAATCATAATTAATAAAGCATATAATTGAATATTCAACGGAGGCTCGATACCAATTGAAGGATTATGCATCATATGAAGATGCATGATAAAACAAAAAAAAATCCAATCTAAAGCTCCCAATATCATGTTGTTGAATCAACTAATCATATATATAAGAATTAAAAACATGAGTAAGGAATTACATCTTGTAGTGAAGATTTAGCCATTACAAAAAAGGAGTTGTAGTTTATCGATAATCCATGCTACTTAAAATCTCATAAAGAACACCATAAAAATACTAGAGTGCTAGCTCCAATCCATCTATATAATTAATTTTTCTCTAGAAATCAAATAAGGGTTTTTTGTGACAATTCGGGCTTTTTAAAAAGGGATGTGACAATTTCAACTTTTAGGAGAAAAACACTTCTCTCTTTTTCTTTCTCATTTTCCATATATATCACTCGTCATAATATTTTATTTTTCGCTCCCTTTTATTTATATAGGGGCGGAATCCTTGACCTCTTAGACAATGGGTTGTAATGTGGGTGGGCTTTCTTGATCTTATCTTTGTAAATCCCGAACTTTATCCAATAGGGCTCAAGTTTATCTTCCCGTCAAAATATCCAATAGGCTTTTAAATTAAGTTTATTGGCATAAACTCTTTTGACCCAATTAATTATCAATTAATTTGGACGATCCAAATAAATTAGGTTAGATATTTTTAGGAAGCTCACATTAGGAATCAATTTCCCAAAATTAGCTTTAAAACTAAATTAGAAAACTAATTTTCTCTTTAGGTAACTTACTTTCATATTTGGAATTGACTTCCAAATTAGAAAACTAATTTCTAATTTTAGAAATGTTTTTCCAAAACAAGACATTTTTTATTTTCAAAAACCTTTTCCAAAATAAGAACTTTCAAAACTTGAAATCTTTTGAAAAATCTTTATTTCTTTTGTATTATGTGAATGCTTAAACTTGTGTGTGTGACTCAATAGACTCTTAGATATGTTCAAAATGTATAAAGAATAAAAGACACTTATTTTATCTCTTAATATATAAATGAAGATTGGCCTCTAGCAAGGTATCATGACTACCCAATTGTTTAAGAGGACTAATTAATCTATAATTATCTTTTACAAGTATGGTTATCATATAATTCATTCCTCATGTCAATTTATTATAGTGTGATCTCTAACTCAGTTTATAGTATGTTTCATTATGATCACATAAATTTTCTTTAATTCCTAAATATCTTATCTTTAGAGTAAACCAACTATACTCCGATGTTCTACTCCCACTATTACCACAGATTTCTTGAGCGGACATTTATCGAAGTGCAATCTTATAACTCTTTTAGCATACAAGGAATAACATGTCCTATCTTAGTTATCCACATATCTTCATTAGATTCCTAGTATACTCAATGAATCACCCATGTACAGCTCTTGATCGAGCCCATTGAAACGAGTGTCAAATTACATAAATCCTTTAATGAGATAATCATGATAACTTCAAGTTAAAAGCCTAGTTTCACCCAACTTATATAAAATTCTCATAAAATAAATTAAATGGGTTCTTATGGCCAGTTAAGTCTAGTGGTATGTTCTCTAATATTAATCATATAAGTGCTTGTTTTGACATCACCATGTCAATAGGAGTTAGATCTCCTACTGTTATCTAATAACATGAGCATAACACTCACCAATCTTGTCGCATATAGTCAATGTTCATTCTTCATAATGCTATGAATTGGGACATTGAATGATATCATTTAAGTGCATTAATATTTGTCTCACATCTTTTGATCAATCATTAATACAATGCATATCATATGGACTTTTATCTAATTTTATCAAAATATAAATGACGAGTAATTAATAGAAAGACTTCTTTTATTTATAAAATAAAAGATGTAATTTTATTATAAGTCAAACCATCCAAATAAGGTCGGATCTTGAGCACCATCACTAATAGTGCCGATCACTAATATATTAGAATGATGTAGGCAAAAGGAAATTACTTGGACAAGATTTAATCCAACAAACGACCAATGTAGTGAAATGAGTTAGAGAAAGAATGAAGATAACTCAAAACTAATAGAAAAGTTATACGGATGTAAGAAGGAAAGAATTGGAATTTGAGATCGATGATAAAGTATTTTTTAAGGTGGCTCCAAAGAACGAGCATGATGAAGTTTTAAAGAAAAGGAAAGTTAAGTCCAATGTATATTGGACTCGTCCGAGATACTTGAGATAATTGGTGACGAGAGAATACAAGCTAGCATCACCACCTTCTCTCTCTTTAATTCATGATGTGTTTCACGTATCCATACTTCGAAATATATCGAGGACCCAACCCATTTGTTGAGTGGTGAGCCACGAGACCTCCAACCATGAGTTATCGAGAAGGGTCGATATAAGTATTAGATGAGAGGTCAAACGAGTTACAAAATAAAAAAATTCCTCTAGTAAAGGTATTATGGAGAAACCATAATATTGAAAAAGTGACATGGGAAAGGGAAGCAGAAATGCGAGGTTAAATATCTTGAGTTATTTAGTGCAAAATTTTGAAAAATAAATTTTTATAAGAAGAGGAGGGTGTAATACCCCGAACCTAAGAATAAAAGAATTAATATATATTAAATGTGTAAAAATTATTTTGTTTGCTTAGAATAAGTGTTTGAAGGATGCTAGAATATTGTATGTGTTTGGTATTTGCTTATGCTTAGTAAATCATTTATTTGGCTTTTCGATGCATGAATAGTACCTTTTATGCAAATTAATTGTTTTTAGCATTTTAAATGTGTATGAAAATTATCATATGAGCATAGAAAGATTGTTAGAGAGATGTAGGAATATTCCATGTACTTAAGTGAATTTTTCTATGCTTAGTGAATATTTTCTATATGAATAAGTTCATTTTATGCAAAATAATTAATTAGAGTGCTCAAATGCATGCATAAAAACTATGTGAATGATGAATAAATTACTATAGGAAGTGTTTGAATTTATTATGAAAAGAAATTATTTTTCAAAAGAGTGTGGAATAGATTATGCATACATAGGGACCTAATTGCATAGAATTAGGGATCCAATTATATAAAATTAAAATTTTAAGCTTTCAAATAAAATTGAAAATGGATTTAAGAAGGTAAAAAGTTGTTAGCAAAGACCTAAATGAAGGAGCCAAATTGGCCAATTAAATATTTGGAGGGCTTATGGAGGAGTAAAAATTTGATGAAGTGAGAAATTGAGGGACTAAAAATTTTTTTTTAAAAAAAAAGAGATTTTTTTTCCTCTTTTTTTCCACCAATAACCCTTAATAATTAGGGAAAATTAATGAATGTTGACTTATTGACCTAATGAAAGGCTAAGATTATGCTAGATAGATGGATGAGATTTAAAAAAAAAATGAAAGGCTAGGATTAAAAGTAAAATCAATGGTAGAAATTAAACCAAATGAAGGGTCAAGATCGATTCAAACTACTAAAAAGTCTACCTAAGCTCATCTATAAATAGGATTAGAGGGAAGAAGAAAAATGTTAAGAAAATTAGAAAACCTAAGGAAAACTCTTGCAAATATTCCATATAAAATCACAAGTAATCTAACTAGAACACCTTAAATAACCCTAAAACACTTCATTAAGCTTAGAATTTTTCATGAAGGAGCAAAATTTTCGAGGGGGAGGAAATTAGGTATTGTCCGAATCTAGGAGGAGAAAAAAACAAGAAGAAAAATTTCAAGAAAATCCAACTAATTAAAGACTAATTTGGAGATTTTAAAGTAAGTTAAGTTCACCTACATCACAAGAGTATGTTAATCGAAGTTAATTGTTAGTTTTATCTAATTAATTTGTATTTAATTGGATTAATTTGGTGAATTAGGGTTAGGGTTCTTAGTTAGATCAAATTAGGAAAAATGAAATTAAGGGTGGAATTAATGAAATTGAAGTTAGAAAATATTAATTGGACATGAAAATAAGTAAGAAAATGAAAATTCTCTTTGTCTATTCTTGGAGGACCATTCGACCCAAATAGACAAATTAGGGGTTTTTAGTGCTTTTTTTATTTAATGTTTGATTGATTGATTATTTGTTATTATAGCATAATTAGATAATTTAGTATGAAAAATTGCATTAAAAAAAAGTCACCTAGTTTAACATAGGTGAAAATTCAACCTAAACAACGAAATTTAGAATTTTTAGTGCAATTGGTATATTGATATTTAATTGGTTAATTTCATGTAATTAATGTATATTTAGATGATTTAGCATGGATATTAACATTGAAATTAAAAAATCCACCTAGCTTAAGCTAGGTGTGTATTCGGCCAAATTAAGGAAAATTTAGTGTTTTAATGCTTTTATTGTTTTTATGGTTAGTTAATTGTAACCCATGTTTCATGGCGTGCAATTGTGTGTTTTGATATTGTTGCTCGTGTTATGTGAATGATATGAATAAATGAGATGCTTAAGTGCATTATCTTGTGATGGGTTGATCTTGCGAAAGATGATGAGGTATAATGCTCTATTGTAAATGATTCATTATTTGGTGTTATGATGAGTTGGAAGGTAATAATGTTTATGTCCATTTTTATGTTATTGAGGCATGCAATTTCATTACATAAATGTATATCATTCATGACATGGATTCTAATGAATAATGAGGTTATGCATTCATACTTAAATGCATGTCCATGCCAAGTCATGGAAAGATTTAAAATCATGAATAGATTTCCTTCATGGTTTTCCAAAGGAAAATGGAAAAAGTTTCATGGTTCATGGTTCATGGTTCTTAGTTTTCATGATTTTAATGGTCCTTGCATTTCCTTTCGAAGAATCTCTTCATGTTGGGGAAATTAGTAATGTCTCCAACATAAGGAAATGCATTTTTTCATTAGGGAACTAGTAATAGCCTCAACTATGTGAGAATTGGTGATGGCCCCATAAGAGAAATGCTCGGGGAAAGAGGAGTGAGCATGTACGGATGTGTACATTCGGATACTTGTTTAGGCGTTTCCAAGCACAAAAAAGATTTTTAGAGCGATCATGGAAAAGGATTTTATGGTATGGAACAAAGATTTTAGTACAAACATGAAAATGTTTTCTTTTTCATGTGCATTTCACTTGCCCACATACATAACATGTATGATTAACTTATTGAGCAATTGCTTATCGAGCCTTAAGATGTAGGAAACAAAGATAAAAACTAATAGCGATATTCTCATTTGAGCTGGTTACCAAGGGATCATCTCTATTGGTTCACCACATGTATCTCACTTTATGGGTGCAAATTAGACCTCCTTCACACTATTATTCTAGTAGATCTTGGCATTTTAGTATACATAATGAATATGGCTTCCTTGTTCTTTATGATCGTAAAAGTTATGAACATGTAAATGGTTATTTAATAATGAGAAATAGTTTTTAAATAAATAAACCACTTTTGTAGTAGTGTGGTAAAATACGGATAGGTTGTACAATTCAAATTTTAGACATGTCAATAGTAATGTAATAGTATAGTGATGTGTACTAGTAGTAGTTTCTTTTAATAAATTATTTGTATATCAACACTAATGATAAGCTGAATAATTAAGTGGCAATGAAAATAATGAGGAAAAGAATAAAATTAACGAAGGAAAGCATTAATCTACCAAATAACATGTACCGACTAAGTGAATTTAATAAATTTTATAAGCTTATAGAGAAAAAATTGGCAAAAATGATAGACACAAATCCAATCAATTCATTCCAAATTATAAAAATAAAATGTTAAATAAAAAAAATTTAACAATGCATTTTGAACTAAAATTTAGGACCTATTGGTTATTAGTACGCTTCTACGTAATAACCGATACCTAGTATTGCCATAAGAAAGGCACGAGTATCTTATTGGTTAGCATTCATTGTGCTTCAAATGTAAGTCAACAATGATAATATTCTCAACTCTTTAGGTCTAGGTTAGGGGTGTTACATCATAATTATCTCATTAGAAGATTTGTATACTTTGACGTTTGTTTCGATGGGTTTAGTAAAGAGCCGCATGTGAGTGATTTATTGGGTGTATTAGGAATCTAATAGAGATATATGGATGGCTAATATTGGATATATCATTCCTTATATGTTAAAGGAGTTATCACATTGCACTTTCAATGAATGTTTGCTCAAAGAATCTGCGACCACGGTAGAAGTATACCAATAGAGCATAATTGGTTTACTAGTGAGCTAAAACATTTGGAGATTGAAGAAAACTTATATGATCATAATCAAACAGATCGTGAATCAAGTTTGAGATCACACGAGTAATAAATTGACATGAGAATTGAATTATATGGGAGCTATACTCATAAAAGGTAATTGTGAATTAATTAATTCTCCTAACGAATTGGGTAGTCATGATAACTTACTATAGGCCAATCTTGATTTATGTATCAAGAGATAAAAGAAGTGTCTTTTATCTTCTTGATACATTACAAACATATCTAAGAGCCTATTAATTCACATGCATAAGTTTAAATATTCACACGACAAAATAGACACAAATATTTTGAAAAAAAAAATTTTTGTTTTTGAAAGTTTTCTATTTTGAAAAATTTGTTTCCTAAAATGGAAATTAGTTTCTTATTTTATAAATCAGTTTTCTAATTTTGAAATCAGTTCCAAATTTGAAAGTGAGTCATCTTAAATTGAAATCAATTTCCTAATTTAGATTTAAGGATAATTTAAGAAATTGTTTCATAATATGGACCTCCCTAAAAATACTCTACCCAATTTATTTGAATGGTCCAAATTAATTAATAATTAATTAGGTCAAAATAGTTTGAACCTATAGTTTTACTTTAATAGCTTAAAAGATATTTTTATGGATGGATAATCTTAAGCCCTAATGGATAAAGTTGAAGGTTTAGAATGATAAGGTTAGATGAAACCCATATAAGAAATAACTCCTTTCCTAAGAAGGAGTTGGTTCTACCTCTATAAATGAAGGAAGGAGAGAGAGGTGGTAATATAACATTAGAAGAAAAATGAAAATAGTGCCTTTCTTCCTTAAAACATTTGGCCACCCTTTCTCTCAAATAGGTTGGTGCAAAAAAAAAACCCTAAAAGAATTCTATAGAGAAAATTTACTATACATAATATTTATAGCTATCACACGAGGATTTCTTTTACTTTTTGTGTGAGTGTTTGAACTACATGGATGATTAGTTGAGGTTGGATACTAGGATGGTTCCTTCAACAAATTTTGAATTCTACACTACGACAAGTAATCACTCATTATTATCTTGTTATATTTATACATTAAATTGATTTAAAGGTGTAATCTTGAAAACTTTAGATGGACGAAAACAAAATATTTGTTTATTTCACACCTCCATAGGATGCATGATCCTTTAGTGTCATCACCTAGGATTTTTTACTAATTCTTTATGCATGGTTTATCACTATAAATAGTTGAAAGTTTCCATTGGCCAAGGTTTTGGTCATTTTTTTCTTGTAAAGGGAAAACATATAGAAAGAAAGAGCTTGAGAAGGAGCTAGCTAAGAGGGAGGAAGCTTTAGGCAATTGGCCAAGACCTAGGACAAGGGAAAAGGTAAAGTTTTTGAGGGATCTTGAAGTGATTTCCTTCATCTCTTACTTGTCCAAGTAAGTGTAATCTCAATTTCATCGTAAGACTTATAGGGCGTAGGCTTTTATACATTAATTGATGCATGTGTGAAAGAAACATTATATCACATCTTTATTCTCTTCATATTTAGTTTATTTACTATGTTTTATGTCTTATTATGATAATCTATGCTCATATTCATGTGGAAGACATAAATTAAAATTTTAGAATAATTTTGCTTAAAAGGTAGAGAATTCTAGCATGATTAACTTAGACCTTCTAGACTTCTTGTACGTTTTTTGAAGCCTTAGATTTGGATTTGGAAGAATTGCTATTCACACACTTTGTAGAGGACATCTCATATTCCTAGAATGATATAGTGGGTCAAAATCCAAGTTTGCTTAGGCCTTCAAATGATTTTTCATATTCTAGTCTTGAAAATTGATTCGAATCCTATTCGAAATCCGGATCGATTGTAGAGATTAATACATATCCGGAGTTTTATAACTTCAATTGATACAAGACCAAGCCCATGAAATACATAAGAGGCATACCTATAATTCTTATAAGGTCCCGAGTTCAACCTAGGTTAGTTTTATGAAGGGGGCGGATAGATTGAGTCGGTGGTTGTATTTAGGTCATACGAAAGTTATGGATCTACAAATGGTGTAAGAATGAATGCTTTGGAAAGATAAGAAATAAGAATACAACATTCATGAAGAAAACAAACTCTAGTATGATGAGTATCGGGTCCATTCAAGATGATTATTCAAAGACATACGAGCAGGAGCTAGTGGTACAAAATAAAGCAACAAAATCACATGAGTAGTAGTTAAGGACATAAGAAGAAACAATAAAATCCCACGAGCAGTAGCTAGGGATAGAAGATGAAGCTAGAAAAGGTATGAGATGATGTGCAAATGGCTCATAGTCGTATTCCTTAGTCAAGTAAGTCGTGCATTACAACAAAAAAGTCATATGCCTTTCCGAGGTGGCTATGTGTCTCCTATAACCCTACTTTTAGTTAAAAATAGAGAAATTAGGGTTTCATTTCATCCTAGCCCACCATTCTTATAGCCACCATAGATAGAAAAAATTCTCTCTTATAAGCAAACCATGTATCACTAAGAATCTTTCTTGGTTGAAGGGAAATTGAAGATTTTAGTGTTACTTGTTATGAGATCTAAAACGGGTTCTATCTCTAATCTAATTCTTTTGAGTATTTTATATTTTTCTATATTATTTACATATGATTATGTCATTAATTAATTAGAGTGTATGTTAATTAGTTAATCACTTTAATCTATTACTAGCTAAGTATTCAAGTCTATAACTATTTGTCTAAACTTGCTTGTTGTAGCAAGTAGGGGTTAATGATTATAAATGAGTTTTTGTTTAATCCTTTGAAAAACATAAAACTAGATTAAATTCTTCTAGCATCTAGGAAGGTTGCTTAGCCTCACCTATCTTTCTATCAATTAATGCTACTATTGGATTAAATCTAGCTAGCATTTATTAGGTTATTCAATAGTTAAGGATTAAGCAAATAACATCTATTTGGTTAACAAATCACTAAGGAAAGATTGGTAATAAAATTCATGAAATTCTCTTATGGTGGATATTCATAATAAGAATGGATTAATCTATGAATGGATGATCAACGAGTTAACGTAGAGTGAAGACCCACCTTTAACTAAGGCCTTTATTATTATTGTCATCTATCTATTAATTGTGTCTTCCTTTAATATTCTCGGTAAAATAAAACCCCATTTCCCTTTACTTTTCCTTGAAACAGTTAGAAGAAAATGGACATTGATTAAACTATCTCTTTGTTGGATTGACCCTAACTTGCTCTAACTATAGTTTGTAATTGGGTCCGGTGAGGAGAAGAAAATAAATAATCAAATTTATTGATGGTACAACACATTGTTAAATTTTAGCACCATTGTTGGGAAGATTGCATTTAAATTGATTATTTCTTAACATTCTATTCATTTCTTAATATTATATCGAGTTGTTGTGTAACCGGATCTCATATAACCGACCTAATCTTTAATATTGAACCACCAAGAATATTCCACAAGTTGAGGAGAGAAGCTAGATAAGCTTCAATAAAGTAAATTGAAACATTTGAGAGAAGAGTTGCTTCTTCACCAAGCATCATTATAGTTCTTGATTTTCTATCATTGAATGATTTTAAAGTAGAATTAATAGCTATAAATAGAACATTGAAGGAGATGGCTACTCTTGATCTTAATCGGTAATCTTTTTTTTTATATAGTTCTCGAATCTGGATGTAGATTTTGTATTGAAGTTAGGGTTGATACATTTATTGTCAAAATTTTGTAGTCTTATTGGAGAAAACCCACATAAACACTTAAAATAATTCTATGTTGTATGCTCAACCATAAGACCGTAAAGAATATTAGAATAAAAGAGGAAATTACACACATTCCCATTCTCATGTTATATGGATGTAAAGGATTGGTTATATGATCTTCTTACAAGATCAATTAAATCTTGAAACATGATGAAGTAATTTTTTAAAAAACCATATTTTCCTGTATCAAGAGCTATGAGTATAAGGAAGAAGATTTGTGGTATTCAATAGTTTAATGGAGAAACCTTATATGAGTGTTAGAAGTGGTTTAAGAAGTTGTATGCTAGATGCCCACATCATCAAATCTCGGATCAATTATTGATTGTGTGCTTTAATAAGGGCTTGTTACCCATAAAAAGGAGCATGATTGATGCTACAATAGAGGAGTAATAGTAAACAAGACCCTTAATGCTGCAAGGGCCTTGATTTCTAATATGGTAGTGAATTCTTAGCAATTTGGTGTAAGGATAGATCATGCACAAAAAAGAGTCAATGAGATTAATATATCTAGCTTAGGGTAATAAAGGTCTAATCTAACTTTATTAGTAAGACAAATAATAATGAAACTCTATTAGCTATGAAAGCTTATGGGATTTGTTTTATTTCATGTCATTTCATCAATGTGTGCCCAACACTCCAAGAGAGGCACATTGAGCAAGTTCTTATGGCTAGAAATTTTGGTGGTTAATCAAGGCCATATAACCCATTCTCTAACATATACAATCCTTGTTAGGGAGATCACCCGAACTTAAGTAATGGAGGTGATCGACGGGGATGGTAAAAATTTTATTAACAAAGGCAACAAGTTTACCAACCTAAGCCTTATCAACAACATGCCCTTCAAAATTCAGATACATCTATAGAGGACATAGAGAAGTTTTACCTCAAACATAAAGGAATTCCATTAAGAGACGAGGTCTAGCATTTAGAATTTAGAGAACTAGATAAGTCATATGGCGATGTTTGTGAGTCATCTATATGCTTAATCCAAAAGGAAATTACCACCCTAAACTATGGTAAATCTAAAAGAGAATGTAAATGCAATGACTTTAAGAAGTAATGCCCTAGCGGATAAATTGAGCAAGGAGGTATCTAAGGTAGCAAATGAAGAAAAACTTATGCTTGAAATGGAGAAGGAAGATATTCCCATCAAAAGAGCTAGATCAAGCTCCAAGGTAAAGTCTAACCCTTCAATTCAATTTACAACTGACCCTACACCTTTTCCTAGTTGATTAGAAAAACCAAAAAGGAAGAAATGAAAAAAGAGAAGGATAGAATGATTCTTGAGCTATTTCATAAGGTTGAAGTTAACATATCTCTTCTAGAAGCAATCAAGAAAGTGCCAAGTTATGCCAAGTTCTTAAAGAACTTGGGCACTAATAAGAGGAGACTAGACATTAATGAAAAGATGAGTATATGAGAGAATGTATTTGCAATAATTCAAGAGAAACTCCCTCTAAAGTGCAAAGATCCCGGTATGTTTACCATATTTTATAAAATTGGTAATACCAAAATTGGCAAAGTCATGTTAGATTTAGGAGCATTAATAAATGTCCTACCGTATCCCATTTCTGCCGCACTAAATCTAGGACCATTAAAAAAAACTAGTGTTATTATTTAATTAACAAATCACACTAAAGCCTATCCCGAATACGTTGTCGAAGATATCCTTGTGCAAGTGGAGAAGTTTATATTGCTAATTGATTTCTACATCTTAAAAATAAGAGATTACTTTTCAACCCCTTTTGCTAGGAAGACCGTTCTCTAAGATAACCCAAACAAACATAAATGCCCACGGTGGTGTCCTCATTATAGAGTTCGATCGTAAAGTGATTCATTTTAACATGTTTAAAGCTATGAAATATTTTGAGGATGTCCACTCTGCTTTTGCCATGAATGTTAGAGATTTGTAAGCTTAAGGGATGATTCTCTCCTAACACTAAAAGATGAAAGATCCCCATTGATGGGAAACATAACATCTAACAAACAACATTAAACAAAAATATTTATTAGAAGGCAACACATTGAATTTATTTCAAGTTTTGATGTTTGGCAATTTAATTGATGTTTAAGTTAGTCTTGTTTTATTTTGTTTTTAAATCCCCTATATGCTTAACTTTTTTTTTATTTTGGTAAAGGAGAACAAAAGGAGCCACATGGATAGTGACATGAAGCATGACTTGTACATGTTAAAAAGCATGCCCTTATATTTGAATTTTGGCTAAAAGTTCAAAACATGAAGAGATGAAGCATGAGTAGTAGGAAGAAACCCAAGCTAACTTACAAAAAAGGCATGCCCATGTGACCCTCAAGCTATGTCATAATTCAAAGAATGAAAAATGAGGCACTCGGTAATAACGGATGACACAAGTTGTGCACCCATTTCAAGCATGCCTATATGTCTTTTACTCTCTACTTTAACTTCTAAGGAAATACAAAGACATAGCGAGTGTGGATTATGAGGCATTACGAGTGAAGAGAAAGAAAGAATGATGATATGGGTAGAAGAAAGATACATGGTTTGCTTACCAAGTTGAGCACGGGCGTGTGACTTTTTTCCAAGCCTAAGACATGTTTTCCTTTCTTTTTCTTTTTCTTTTTCCATATATATAAGTACCCTAAAACCCTAAGTTATGCCACTTCATCTTCTCTAAAATTTCTCCTCGACTGCCCAGTCTTCTTCATCTTCTCCATCTTTTTCTAATTCTATAACTATTTTTAGACTAACTAACACCCAATCACAAAAACCTAATCACACCATCTTCTCAAGTCCTCCACCTTACTAGATACATTATCCACTCTACTCCTCTCACCCATCAAAGAACCATGTTCTTTCTCCATTACGTCCTCTCACCCAATGAGTATCGACCATGTCCTCACCATGAGGCAAGGAAAGACAACAAATGATCTAAGGGAAGAAGGATAAGTAAAAGAGGAAAGCCTAATGTGATAATGACTCTTGTAATACACCTATTTAACTAGCTATTATAATTAAAAATGATAAACAAAAGTTTCATTATAATAAGCCGAGGAATAGGAGGGTAATAGCTAATAGTTATATTGATCCAAATGCTTTAAAATTGACTCGAGTTGCTAAAGGAAGTTAGGGCAATGTTAGGTACTATAGATTGGGCTGAATTATTTGAGATAGATGCTCCCTCCTACAAGGAACTAACTCTAGAATTCTTGAGTTCCTTTCATTTTGAAATTGCTACCGATGAGCAAGTTACAAGCTTATGAATGTTTCACATTCTAGGTGGCCAATAGGGGGTACATTCATGATTTAGGAGAAATTGATGATATGTTTTGTTGGCCACTTAAAAGAGCGAGTCAACCTCTTGTTAGATTTGAGAAACCATTTTGAAGGACAATAACAAGTTTAAAAGATGAGGTCTACAATCCATCTAGCTTGAAATTATCGGTAATGATCAGCTCAACATTTTGATTCATCCATCGAGCTCTAGCATGGACATTAGATGGGCAGGAAAATAGCAATAATGTGCTAAACAAGGTAGAGGTGAGAGTTTTTTACTTCATCTTTAAAAAGATGAAGATTGATTTAGCTTATTGTCTTACTAAGTGCTTTCTAGTAGTAAAGAAATTTAGCAAAGGCGATATTATGATTAATGGGTTTATCACCCACATTTTAAAAAAATTAAAGCCGTTTAGCCGACATACCACATCATTGACTTTGACCAAAGAAATAACCCATTTGTACATAAAAATTAGTTAGGATTAGGTTTCGGAGAAAATGGAAAGAAAGTACAAAGTTCATCAAATAAAAAGGCCTCGATGACAAGAGGAGAAGCAATCATCCTACGAGTAAGGGAAATGAGAATGAGGATGTTGGGATATAAAGAGTAGCTAAAAATGTTCCCTATGAGGGTACCTTGAGTGCCCAATCATACATGTTAGAGCGAACTTTGCTTCTAGGGTGGATTATTAGTGTAGGTGCCTAAAATCTAACCTTTATTGGATTATTTGAGTTATTATAATATTACATTATTTATTTTATTATTAATAAATGAAATCTTTCTATCAATTCTTATCATTTACATTTATTTATTAAATATAATTAGATAGAAGTCCATATGATATGAATTTACATTAGTAATTGATCGAAAGATATGAGATAAATATTAATGCACATAAATGATATCATTGAACATCCTAAGTCATAGCATTATAAAAATGAACATTGATTATGCATGGTTGGACTTCTAAGTGTTATGCTAATGCTATATGATAGCAATAGGAGGTCTCACACCTATTGGCATGATGACACCAAAGCAAGCACTTAGGTGATTTATGTTAGAGAACATATCACTAGACTTGACTCGCCATGAGACCCTATTTGGTTTAATCTATTGGAATCTCAAACGAGATGGGTATAAGATTCCTTTGACTTGAAGTCATTACGATTATATCATTAGAGGATTTATGTACTTTGATGCTCATTAAAACGAAACTCTTATTTATCATTTTCAAATATAATAGGCGTTTTGTTGGGTGCATTAGGAATCTAATAAAGATAGATGAATGACTAAGATTGGAGATGTCATTCTTTATATGCTAAAGGAGTTATTACTTTGCATTTTGATAAATGCCTACTCAAGAAGTTTGTGGCCATAGTGGGAGTACACCAATAGAGTATAGCTAATTTATTCTAAAAGCTAAGACATTTGGAAATTGAAGAAAACTTTTGTAATCATAATAGAATAAGACTAATAACCAAGTTTGAGATCACACTATGATAAATTAACATGAGAACTAAATTGTATGGTAACCATGCTTGTGAAAAGTAATTACAGATTAATTAATCCTTCTAGAGAATTTGGTAGTCATGATGCCTTACTAGAGGTCAATCTTGATTTATGTATTAAGAGATAAAAGAGGTTTCTTTTATTCTTGGTATATTGCCAATATATCTAGGAGCCTATTGAGTCACATGTATAAGCTTAATCATTCACATAATGAAAGAGAAACAAAGATATTGGAAAACGTTTCTAGTTTTAAAAGTTTCCTATTTTGGAAAGGGTTTTCAAAAATAGAAGTTTCCTAAGATGAAAAGTTTCCTATTTTAGAAAATTAGTTACGTAATTTGAAACTTGGTTCCAAATGTGGAAGAAAATTACCTAAAAAGGAAATCAGTTTCCTAATTTAGATATAAAGGTAATTTGGGAAATTATTTCCCAATAGTGGCCTCTTAAAAGCATATAACCTAATTTATTTGAATAGTCCAAATTAATTAGGCCAAAATAATTTGGGTCAATAGGTTTAAATTAAAAGCCTCAAAGATATTTTGATAGGAGGATAAACATGAACCTTATTAGGTTTAAATACAATCGTGTCCATGGATGAATTTTTTTTTTTTTTTTTTGTATTTTCTACCTATTTTCTCTTTCTTTTTGTATTTTTATTATTTTTCATTTTTTTCTTTGTAATAAACTCCAACATGAATAAAACGAAGTAGAATAAGAAATAAAAAAAATAAAATAGGAATAAACGAATAAAAGATAATAAAACAAAATAAGTAAATTTTGAGTTATTATAGTTGTCCCCTCCTTACAATGCTTATGGCGCAAAGTCAAATGAAAATGGTGTTTTTCAATGACTTTGTTACGAAAGATGGTCTACCTTAACAATTAAATATGCAATGTGTGGCCTTGTTATCAAAGGCCGTCTACCTTAAAAATTAAATGTACAGTGCGTGGTCTTGTTGTAAAGGCAACTTATCCTAGAAACTAAACATGCAATGCCGACTTTGTTGTAAAGGGCGACCTACCATAAAACTTAAACGTGCAATGCGTGGCCTTATTATAAAGGACAGTCTACCCTAAAACTTAAATGTGCAATGCATAGCCTTGTTGTAAAAGGTAGCCTACCCTAAAATTTAAATGTGTAATGTGTGGCCTTATTGTAAAGGGCGACCTACCTAAGAAATTAAACGTGCAATACATGACTTTGTTGTAAAGGGCAGCCTATATTAAAATTTAAATGTGTAATGCGTGGCCTTATTGTAAAGCGCGACCTACCTAAGAAATTAAACGTGCAATACATGACTTTATTATAAAGGACAGACCTATCCTAAAATTTAAATGTGTAATGTGTGATCTTATTGTAAAGGGCAACCTATCCTAGAAATTAAACATGCAATGCATGGCCTTATTGTAAAGGACAGACCTACCATAAAATTTAAATGTGCAATGCATGATTTTATTGTAAAGGGTAGTCTACGCTTGAGATTAAATATGCAATGCGTGGCCTCTTTGCAAAGGGTAGCCTACCCTAGAAATTACACATTGCAATGCATGGTCTTGTTGTAAAGGGTAGCCTATCCTAAAATTTAAAAATACAATGCATGACCTAATTGTAAAGGGTAGCCTACCCTAGAAATTAAACGTGTAATGGTGGTCTTATTGTAAAAGGCAACCTATCCTAAAATTTAAACATGCAATGCGTGACCTTATTGTAAAGGGCAATCTATCCTAGAAATTAAACGTACAATACGTGGCCTTGTTGTAAAGGGAAGCCTACCTTAAAAAAAAATTAAACTTATGGTGATCGTTAAGCAATCTTACTCGAAGTGATGAAATGAATTAATCGACCTTACCTTGAAGTGGTCATTTAACTTTGGATTTTGCATTTGGGCGGTGGTCTATTGTGAGGCGACCATACATGAGGTGGCTTTATAGGGAGTATTGCTTTCCTATTTTCTTGGTATTTTGGCATTCAAGATTTATTTCAAACTTTCTATAATGTACTTGAAACAAAGCTAGGCATAGAGGTCGATTAATTACTTGTGAGAAATATAGATTACACTTTGAAAGCTCAACTCTTTCTTTGTCGGACTCCCTAAATTGAATTGCTCGAGGAGTTCAACTCTTCTTTTTTTGAATGCCCGATCCGAATTGTACTAGTTTGACGACCATTGGTTTGTTTAAGAAGACCCTCCTACCAACCGACGGATTACTTTAGATGTTTGATTAATACCCTCAGCACTTGCCGCTTAGACTCTCATCGCATCGATTGACGTTATGGTGTCAATCCTTATTTTAGTTTTGCAAGTTACCAATCAAATCGGTTCATGAGATGCCCTCGAAGTACCGGTCGAGATCATACGTTTACAGCTCTCTTAGTTCGGACACCGTTGGTGCTTAAATACTTCTCTTTTGATGTTTGCATCATAGTTTGTAAATTGATCTTAAAATTTATCATCTTTCAATGAATATTTGATTTTCATGGATAAAGTCTTACATTTGAATGAATCCCTTAAAACAATTCAGAGTTATTTGAAAGAAATGGAAAAATGTTCTAATGAAAGCATTTTCATTCATGAAGGTGTTCAAATTGATTGATCAAAAATCAAAACGTGATATTTAAATGCTATGATATAACTTTCTCAAGAGTGTTATAGGTTTAAGCTAGCAAATGTATTTAGACCATGTAAAGTTTATATGGAAAATGGTTTTAGATACTTTTAAAGACAAACATTCAAATGACAAGTTTGTTTTGATGAATGGAACAAGTTGAGCAAAAAGTGTTTCGAGCAAAGTGGTCTTGAAGGATAAATTTGCCCAATTTTTTTTTTTTTTTTTTGCCCCGAGTTAGCTTCATGAAAATTTATGATAAGGTGTTATGATGAACAATACACCAACTCATCATTTTTTTTCAACTATTTTCTTTTGAGATTAGTATCCAATAACTTAAGCGAACTACCTTTGATTAGAAAAGGCTTGTAAAAGTACGTAATATAGGCTATGGCTTAGACTCATAAAATAAGGATATATAAAGGCTCAAAAGTGTTTAAGGGTCTTATGACATAAGATCACTTCGTTATCCACAAAAGTCTCTTTTAGGCGATGCCACTCGAATTTCATCTCTTTAGCTATCAATTATGTTTTAAACTTCATGAGAAGATTTTCCTTCTAGGCTTGTCAAAGTGGGTTATCATTTGACTTTGCTTCCTAGTCTCAAAACCTATTGTTTATCTAGATTTTTACTCTTTTTTTTTTTTTTTAGGATTACCGATGAGAATGTCTTGAAAGAAATTTTTGAGAGTTTCATTAACTATTTATGGGTTTTACATTATGCACCTAGTGTGAGGGGTGATCCTAGTCTAAGTTATCATGAAAGAAAATCTATAGCCTTAAATTCGGATGACGAGGGATTAACATTTTGTAAGAAATTTGAAAGATGGCCTTTCCTTATCTCAAAATTTTTTACGCTTGATGATATTTTTTTTTTAGGAAAAACTTCCTTCAAGGGTTTAGTTGGAAAAGGATTATGGATTTTGTTTTTAATAAAATAGAGGATTGGTCGCTTACTTTCTACTCGGAAAGATTATTCGGAGGATCTATCTTTACCTTCCATGAATTGAAGAATTGTTCATAGCATATATCCGTCATGCTTTGAAATTTGACCGATCTATATTTATTTTTAATAAATGAATGAATTTACCATTATATTTTCTTAATGGAAAAAGATGTAATACCAAATAATGCTTTCAAATGAACATCTCTTAATTTCGGATCAAACAATACAAAATTGAAAAAGAAAAAAAAGCATTCTTTTATTCAAAAATACGTCTTAAATCATGCATAATTGAAATATTCTAAAAATAGTATCCAAAATATGATAAAATCAAAAGACGGTGCTTGCAAATCGGTGAACATACACCCTCATAATATCTTTTAAGTTCACTCAGCCTCTTCTCCTCCTATGTTGGCGATTGTATCACTTGGTAATAGATTAACGCTCAACTTGAGAGTATGTAAACCATCACCAAAACTAATCCGCCCTTTTTTTATTAATGTCGACAACCTTTTCTTGAAAGCAAAACAATTTTCAATGTTATGTCTAGCGACACCGGAATGATATTTGCACATCTCATGAGGTTTATACCATGTAGGATAAGGAAGATGCATTGAGTTAGTGGGGATCGGGGTGATCCGTCCTATGTTTACCGGATGCTTGAATATCTCACCCGAGTGTAAAAGGTAGGGGCGGCGGTTGTTCGCACTCCTTTTTGTGATCTTGATTGTTTGGGTAGTGAGGATCATGTTGTGCTTGTGACTTGTTTCTAGCATTTAATGCATATGGGTTTTCATCCGGAATACCCATCCCGACTTAATTAGATATCTTACTTTTCTTTTAAAAGTCATACAATTCTTGATACTATGATAGTCACATTCATTAGTAGACTTATACCAATGTGGGTATGGTGGCTGAACTAGAGCTATAGGAATGGGAATGACTTATCCGATGATGAAGAGATGCCTACATAACTCGGTTAGTGAGACCTTAAGTGGAGGTAACATGTCTTGATATCTTCGATCACTATTTTAAAAGTATGATCTCTAGGGCCTCTTAAAAGACTATCCATTCTATATTTAATGGCTTTGCATAGGAAAGGTGGGGAGATGACGGAAAAGATTTGCTTATATTCATAGTATGGGAATCTCAAAGTGTTGATGAAGATTTTCGCCTTTTCTATCTAAGTTAATGGGGGTGCGTCCGAAAGGCCAATACTTACCATCTCTTTGAATACCTCCATATAGATTCATCGATCCCTTTCTTATACCACCGAGGTCGATCCCGCCCAAACATTTTCTTTTTATTCCCTTATTATTTATTGCATAATGATCCCTCTTCAAAATTAGTTATTTAGGATTTTGAGTGCGCTTATCCTCTTTGTTATCAAGCAACCGAGTTGATCTATACACCTTAACCCCTTCTCCTTTCTCAATCCCCTTATTTTCTCGAGGTTGGAGTGAAGGGATCCGAGTTTGAGATAAATGACTTTGAGACAAGGTCACATGCCGAGGTGAGTCATATAAGAGTGGGGAGTTCTTGGTAATAGGTAATGCTACATAGCTTGATGAAGCCACTAAAAGGAGTCTTTCAAGATAAGTCGCTATCATAGAAGGAGTATAGAGACATGGCATATCGGATGGAGGAACTAGCATTGTAAGAGGAAAGAATGAATCTTTCCCCAATGAGGCTTTATTTTCCAACATTTTGGGCTAAAGAGCCTTCTCAAGTAAACTAGTCAAATGGGACACTTCATTTCTCATGATGACCATTTTTTGTTGAATGCTTAACCGCTCTCGAGCTTCATTCGGTTTTCCATTTCAACAGAGTTATTGGTGTTTGAGTGAGTTGAGTTTTGGTTAAGTGCAACCTATACTTCTTTGGACTTTGATTGTTACAAAAATATATACAATGAATACAATCCAAAAATGCATGATTTAAACCTGGTTATATACCTTTCTTTTTTTTTTGCATATTAAATTATGATAGAATCTCATCGAGGATGAGTCAAATCAAGCTAGTACTCGTTAAGGGTAAAATTACCCCACAAACACTTAGGCGATTAGAGAGATATGTATGCCCCCAATTTCAATTGTGATCCGATTATCCATAATTTATGGAATGATGAGACTTTAATAGTGATGTCAATACTTAGAACCATTCTTACCGAAGGCATACGAAGGGCTAAATTGTATTTCATGCGTAAATAACATTCTTATTACAATCCAAACTTCTATCACATTTTAAATGTGACTTAAATAAAAAAATTCAGTGAAATAAACTTTATTACATATGAAGCCCTATTCTAATCTTGGCCACAGACCTCAAGCCTTCATAGGAAATCATATCATTTATAAGCCTTCGAAGCTTCTCATAAAATAGTTTAACTTCTTCATCGTTTAGGTGTATACCATCAACTAAGAGCTCTATAGTATGCTGCATCCCTATGGCATAATCCTTAACATTCCGAGCTTATAAATGGTATTCCATATTCCTACTTCCCCACTCGACCACTTCTTTTCTCAAGGCATCTCTTTCCTTTGTCATCGTTCATATAGCCACAATGTGTTCTTCTTTAGATCCGGCTAGTTGCTCTCGGTTGACCTTATCTTTTCCTTTCGGTTCTTTCATATGAGTATTTAGGTGGCATATTATATCTAATTGACTTACAATATGTCGTTGTATAGTATCTTTGAATTCTTCAAGGCTATCTTTTTTAACTCTAAGCTTATCAACAACTCCTTTTATCGGTTGGAGTTGACTATGAAGTTTTATATTTTCTTTTTCTATGACCTTTATTACATGACGTCTAGTATCCAAAATCTCCTTCAACTTTCTCTTCTTTTAAGTTAATTCAACCACTTGAGCATTCGGGCCCTCATTGAGTATCTCATGTTGGGCATTCACTTCTTGGCGAACGTCCTTCATTGTCTCATTCATTAGTCGAGATGGGCCTTCGAATGATGGCACATGGTATCCCTTCCCTCTAGTGTTTTTCCATTTTAGATATCCAAATGAAGTTCTTCCTCCCACTCTTCTTTTACGAGTGACAATCCCTCTATTTCTCAAAGCCTTCTTAGCCCCATCTAAAAGATTTTTAAAGATCCTCGGATCCTTATAATACTTAGTTAGACCGGTCGTCCTTGGGATGAATTGCTTGAAACCTAATAACCTCATAAACATGTTAGGGTAGTAATCGATGCGATAATGAGCTCTAATTAATGGTACCTAAGGAAAGCTACCGCATAAGGCAATGTAAGTTTGAAAGAATGCATATTGTGCTCTCTAATGAAATTCGGACTTTTCTAGACAATGGAATAACTCAGCCCATATTGTTTTACCTAACTCATTGAGGGCGTGACAAGCAAAATTCTCCAATTTAGAATGCAAGTGCCATGGGGTATAAAAAATAGCAAAGACTTTCCCGATCACTATGTGACTTATATTCCATACAAATAACAATTAGACACAACATCTCAAATGCCCATCTTCCTTTCTTCGATAAAAATTTAATGAAGAGAGGTTTTTGTTAGAATTGTTGTGGCAAGATTAACTTTGAGAGATACTATACTTTTAAATACATTTAATACCTCAACATCGATCATGCCCTCGACCGATGGCAATAATACCGATCTATATATTGCTAGTGCCAAGATTTGAGTCTAACTTGGCTATCGGGATCTTGTAAATGCTTCATAAATTCCGCTTAGAGAATGTTCCAAAATCATCCTTAAGATTTACCACTCATGGTTAATTACTTATTGGCTAATGCGGGAACAATTCAAGTTAACCATGCAAAATTTGATGAAGCATGCTCCGGTGAACTATAGAAGTAGACAACCTCTATTTCAAAAAATACTAGCAGAGCCTCATATTCCTTAAATGTAGGTGACAAGTCTACACTTTCAAAGGTGAAGCAACAATAATCCAGGTCTTAATGTCCAATCATGGCTTGAAAAGATGCAATATGAGCCTTAATCTTGATAAGATAAGCTATATCGTCATATGTCTTTTAGAAATTAAGTTTGTCTTTGGAAGTGAGCATTTCCCAACAGCCTAAGAACCGAATCTGTGTTGACTATCTTGTCGGCTAATCTAACCCTTTCTCGTAGTCTTAACAAAAAAATCGAGAGTAGACAATCTCTTTCATCATTTCGAGCTCGCTCGGATATGATATAAAAATCCTCGATATCATTTTTTATTTCTTCTTTCGTGATTTAATCGAAGGATAACCTCGCAAAAAACCAAGGGTTAAGATTGACATCACTTGAGAACGATTTGTGTCTTAATTGTGTCAACCCTAAAAGACAGGATCTAGCTTTTCTATGGTTGGGTAAAGCTTAACTAGTCCTAAAGATTTTTCAAGTTTCTAGACCACCTAATTCACCGAGTGGGGTAATCCGACCTCTAGCCTAATACACTAAGAGGTAGGGGAAGATTATTCCACCATTTCTTATATACGAGGTTAGTTTCGAGTCCAAACGAGAGTCTAGAAGAGCATCAATCGAATTTTGTCATACTCATCTCCAAATCTCTCTATCTAAATCCGATCGGGGTTTAGCTTGAGTTTAGGCTTTTGTAAGTTTCCTTTGTTGTGTGTGCAACAGTTCAAAGAAAAGTACACAACCTAGTTCAAAAATAAACATGCGAGTAAGAAAATAAATTACAAAAAATAGATTATAAAAAATTTAAATAGATACAAAAAATGAATAAGTAAATAAATAAATTGAAAAAAAATAAACATTGGAGATAAATTAAATAGACTAAACCTATAGCCTAACTCTAAATCCCTAGTAGAGTCATCATTCTATCGCTATCCGACGTCGGATGGGACTCCTAAAAAAATAATTCTTATATTAATTGTTATTTACGAGTTATTTATAGGTTTGGAGTCACCATCTAATATTTGAGGAATTAGGAACCCAAAGTAGCACCGATTCGGAGATTCTTAAGGTAAGGAATTGATTACACTTTTAAGAAGATATTTAATTATCTAAAAGTGCTCTTTCCGAATAAAGGTATCATGTTTAGTTTAGTCTTAAATTTATCTTTTAAAACATTTTATTAATTTCAAATTATTCTCCAATTTGAAACTCGATTTTCAAGTCAAATTAATTTTTTTAGTTTTCGGTGTGGCATCGTATTGAAATGATCGTCAATCCCCTTCTATCGGATGACACGCTCGGTTCAAACATCGGATTCACTTTAAGCCTCGACACAATTGGTGTGTTGGAGGACATCTTGATTATGAGATTTTTTTTTGTAACATCGGTCCCTATCGAATAGGAGACTTCATCAATAATTTTTATTTTATTATTTTTTTGTTGATAAAAAAATTTATCATCGACACTTAAAAATTTAAAAGACTCGATAATTCTTTTATGGAATAATTATCTAACCTAAAAACCTATTGAAAATTCTAACATTTCAAGGTTAAATAAAATAAAACTAAAAAAAAACATCTAAAAATTAAATCTACACTAAATAAATGGGAAACAAAAATAATTAGATGTAAGTAAAAAATGGAACAAAAACAATGAAAATACCTTTTCTCCTCTTCCCTATTTCTATTTATTTTTTTATTTTTTATTTATTTATTATTAATTTTTTGGGAGAGGTTAGAAGGATTCTTACCTCTTTTTTTTTTTTTTAAGGAGAAGGCTAGGCGGCCTTCTCGTTATTCATCCTTTTATTTAAGTAGAGGGGCACGGGCTCGACCGAACCTTTTGTTTTTTCTTTTTTTAGGTCATGGAATGGGCTGGAGTAGATCGAAATCGGTTCAACCGTCTCTCTTTCTTTTATTTTTACCCCGATTAGGCTCAAAACCATAAACGAGCCCGAAGGTTGGAAAAATTCAAAATTTTGATCAAAACCCCTCTTATCTCTCTCTCTCTCCCCCTATTTCTTAGCTCGTTCTTCAATTTCTCTCTCTAGTTCTTCAACTTTTTCGAAATTAAAGGCCCTCTAGAAAATGCTCGAATAAAACCAAGAACAAACCTAAAAAGAAACAACACCGACAAACCCCTAGTGATGATTTCTCACGATTTCTTCAACTTTTGACCCTCGATTTCTAATTTAATTCACCCCAAACAATGATGATCTCCTCAAAACAAACTTAACACCTTTCAATCGATCCCGGGAATGATGAACATCGACTCGAAAGAAAAACAAAAATCCAAAAAAAAAAAAAGCACCAAACCCAAAACCCGTAAAAAACCCGGAAAACACATCTGCTAAAGATTGAAAGTCAATTTTTTTACTCTTGATTTTCACTCTCTCTCAACCCGAATTCCTCTTCAATTTTTCCTCCTTTTTGTCTATGAATTGAGACCCTTTTTATAGCCATAAATTTCCTTGAATTTCTCATAGAATCAACCATCAAATCCTAAATTTTTCTCGCCAACATCTCAAATTTGATTCGGTTAGTTAACCAATAAGGAAAGGAATCGATGATTGCTCGATTCTCTCGTTGGTATTGATTTTGGCTAAGAATCCATGATTAATGCAAAATCAAAACAAGAAATTTGGTGGAAGATTTGGCAAATCTTCTAAAAGATTTTCGAAGAGGATCAAATTTGGAGTGGATGATAGGTCATCCCCTCCATTTCGACTCATGTTGTTTGTTTCGAGATTCCAATTTGATCCCTATGAATTTCAATTGTCGAAATCATGCCCTCCCGTGGTACAATTTCATTCTTTATAAAGTGCAATCCTATCAATGGGGTCCCTATAGAGTGTAATTTAGGTCCTAAATTTCCCAATTGGTTCGATCATATCTCTAATTGCCTCAATTACATTGTACTTTAAATACAATCATGTCCCCGGATGAATTTTTTTCTCGTATTTTCTACCTATTTTCTTTTTCTTTTTTGTATTTTTATTATTTTTCCATTTTTTGTTTTTGTTTTTCTTTGTAATAAACTCCAACATGAATAAAACGAAGTAGAATAAGAAATTAAAAAAAAAAAGGAATAAATGAATAAAAGATAATAAAATAAAATGAGTAAATTTTGAGTTATTACAGAGGACAAGGATATCGCCCCTTATATACATAATAGGGAGAGAGGTGACAAAGAGGTCAAGAGATCAACACACACATGACAAAAAGAGAAACATTTTCTCCCAAAAGCCGAGTTGTCGTATCACTTCTTAAAAGCTCGAGTTGTCGCAAAAACCCTAATTGATTTCTTTAGAAAACAAATCAATAATACGAAGGATTGAAGTTAGCACTCTGTGATTTATGCGGCTTCCTTTGTGATGTTTAAAGTTTTGTGAATTACCGATAGAGGTCGAACACTTGGACGACTCCTTTTTTCTACAAAGGCTAAATCTATAGTTTAAGGGATAACCTTTTATTCATTCATTTAATTCATATATATATGATTAATTGATTCAACATTTTGATCTTGAGAGCCTTAGAAAAAGGAAAATTTTGTTTTATTTCGCACCTCCATAGGATCCATGATCCTTCAAATATGTTGTGTGCTAAAACAGAAAGTATCAATTATAATCAAGAATATATCATAACGTAAACCCATGGTGTTGAAATTCATTTGAACCATAATTTTTTTTTTTTCCATTTAGACGTAGGAGATGTTTTAAAATCAATTTACAATTGAAACTAAATCTTTTTCTAAAAGATTTTAAAAATATACTTTTAAAATCAATAAGGTGTATTTCGTAAAAATTAATAAATTTTTATAAATGCCGACTCTAAGATTTAAATTCAAAAAAAAAAGTATATTTTTAATCATTAAACCAATTTATCAAAACAACTTAAGACAAAATCAAGTCAATATTCACATTTAATAATTAAAAAAAAATCAATAATCCTAGCATTGCTATTTTGGTAACTCAATTAAGAATTTTTTTTTTTTTTGAAAATTGAATTGATAATTTTGTCAAAAAAAATAGTTTTATAAATTATTAGTTATCATTTGTAAATAATTATTTATTTGGTTTCAAAAGATTAATATTGGAATAATTTATAACTTTTATTGATCTGCAATTACCAATAAAATTTTACAACCGATTAAAATTAATTACAAATTATTGATTTAGTTACAAATGAATAGTGATGAAAAAATAATGTAATTTATTAATGAATTAATTAGTTTTAAAATTTTCATAAATGATTGCAATCTTGTAATAATTACTTTCAATCATTTTAAGTATAGTTTATGTGGTGTTTGGAGTAATTGTAAAAAAAACTAGAGATAAATTATTGAAATTTTTATTATAAAAATAATCTTAAGGTGTAAAAATGATTTTTAAGAATATTTAATGTATTCATAAATAAAAAATAAAATATTAGTATAAATAGAAAAAAATTAATTAAATAAGAAATAATAATTGATAAGAAATAATTAAAAATTAATTTGATATATTTTAAATAAAAAATGAGATAGAAAACAAATTGTTAAAATATATTGAGAAAGATGTAAAGAGCACAAGAACGAAACAGCTTGTTGTGAAAGAGAAAAAATGTTTTTTTTTTAATTGAGTAGTCATTCTCTAAAAAATAATCTATTAATTTTTATAAGCTCAAAATTAAATTTCGTTGATTTTTTTTTAAATACAAAATAAACATCAAAAAAATAAAAATAAAATAAAAAACAAATTTCTGAAATTTATTTTCACCCAAAAAATAAGCTAAGGACGAACAAACCATCCCTTTTAATTTATAAAACTCACTCACTAAAATCAAACAAACATAAACAGAATTCTAAAACCCAAATTTTCGTCAGAAATCCTACAAAATGGAAATTCACATGGTGAACTCAATCACAATTACCAAAGCTAAAGCTCTTACTCCTCAATCAAAATCTTCAATTCACAATCTTCAAGTCCAATTAGACTTCTCGAATTCTCAGCTTTCTGTCAGCTTTACTGAGAATGAAAAAACCAATACGGTTTCAATTAGGGTTCCAATTCCTAAGGTTTTAGCTAACCATGAATCTCCTATAAACTTCAAAGCTTATGATGATCACAAAGTTAAGATTGTTTTGCTTCTTCTTGTTCATCACCCATTAGTTTCTAGCCCCTTTAGTTTCTAGCTTTGATTTGTTGAATTTGAGTGATGATAGAAAGAATAATGAGGGTTGGAATTTGTTCAAGCCCCCAGGTAAGTTAAAATTAATTGTTTTTTCTGCTATTTGGTTTAATTTATTTCTTGGGTTTCAATTTAAATGTTAATTAAAGTCAATACTTTTTGGCTTTATTTCCTGGGTTTCAACTTAAATGTTAATTAAAGTCACACTTTTTGGCTTGTAGTTTGAAGGAACGTCAAGAATATATATATATATATAGCTGTGTGTTTTTCAAATGTAATTTTTTTTGGTTTTGGCTTAAAGTGATTCTTTTTGTTATGATTTAAAGTCATACCAAGCTTGGCTTTTTCATTCGGATGTATTTTAGTTCTTGGGTTTAGATTTAGAGAGTTTATCTTCAAAAGTTACTCAAATAAATGGACTAGGAGTCCTTTAAAGTAAGATTGCCTATTGCCCATTGTAGCTACTTCCTGTTACTTTTGCTCGTTTATGCGTATGGTTCTTTTTCTTAGTATGGTTACACTGGAATGCATCTATTAAGTTTTGAACACTTCAGTATGCAATTTAGAGATTTACCAAATGAAACTTGGGACATGTAGGCTGTAAAGACAGGGGAGTTTTACATATGATGCTCTGAGTTGTTAATTTGCAGTTATGCTTTTGACATCGCTTAAATAATTTCCTTTCAGATTTAGCTTTTCCCAGAATTTCTATTCACATATAGGCATTTTATGGAAATGCCACCTTTTAACTGGTGAGAGATGGCCAATAACTGGTTTGGAGCTTGCTGTTGTCCATTCGGAGGTGTAAGAGAGAAGCTGGTGAATAGGTATGCACATGCACATGCATGGGTAAAGGATCTGTGCTTGTTGAATTCTAGTACTATTACTCTTGATAATCTTGTTGGATATAAATTTTCTGAATCGGATAGAATCTGAAGTATGATCATGAAGAGGAGTTTGTTGTTGACGATTTCGGTGATGAAGTCACGCTAGGTTTTGGAACAAAATCTGGAGGGGATGCATGGTGTTAACGGGAAATCAGTCAATTGTAAAGTTTCAGAGGGTGAAAGTAATGGTCATAGATTATTTTCTGCAGCACTGGCATCAAATTTCTCTGAAAAGGAGATTCGAGGCTTGGTTGTTGTCATTCAACCTTTCATGCTTGAGATTATAGTGATTAAGTGTGCAAACATGATGTGTCTGCACCTTTTTTTAGAAGCCTGGAAAACTACAAGAGCTATGAAACTCATGGAAAATCAGAGATCTTTCCTTAATAGGTTTCTTGGAGATGCTTTTATTGCTAAATTCTATAATCTCTCTAAAGATATTGAGTGGAAACAATTATGCTGTCAGTGCCCATCTATTGTTGGAGTTTATCCAAGTGCCAATGGTTATGTGTGTGTAGATGATGGAGTTGGACTTTTTAAATGCTACATTTCCTCTTGTCTGCTTGTTGGTGGATCAGGTGACTTGTTCAGGTATATTGCATTGTCTTCTATTTTTTTTTTTTTTTTAAATAATATTTTGCTACTATTTTCATTTCCATCAAAGATGTGCCTCTAGAAATTAGAAGCATATGATAAAGAAGTTGATCTAAAATCTAATATATGGATATGGTGCTCTTGAGTTTGAAAACAAATTATTTTTGTTCATGAACAGGAAATATACTTTGGAGAGAATCTCCACAAGCCAGCTAGTAAAAAATGCAATAGATGAGTCATCATTTAAGACTGTAGCCAGGGATTTGAGGAACAAATCTCCCATGCTGCAAGTTGTTTCTTTTGAATCCAAATTCATGGTGCTGTAGTGCCGATTGGTTGGACACAGAGCCATATGGATTCAGTTTTAAAGTGAGATCTACACCCTATAATCAAGGTTCTTTTATCTGATTGTAGAAGCAATACAGAATCTTAATCAGGGTTAGTCTCTCAGTTATTCTCTTTCTTCGTTTGCTTGTCCCCCTTTTCTAGTAACTGAATAATGCTTGCCAATATTCTTGATTCTGGTGACACAAATTAAGCAATTGAAGCTGGCTAAGACTCTTGCTAGGTCTTAAATGGTTTGAAAATATATCATTATCAATGACCCCCAAACCCCAAAAAATAAAGTTTAGTAGGAGTGCAAATTTTTTTTTTCTATCTAAATCTTAATGGGGTTTTAGCGGGGTTCGAAAATTTTTGTATGCTCTCTCTCGGGGTGCGCGTGGCAATATAAAAGAAATGCATCCAATCTAATTCACAAATATAATAAAAAAATACTTGAATTTTAAAATACATAAACATAAGTTATATAAAATAAATGACTTGAATTTAGACTGATGATAAATAAATACTTGAAAAATAAATAACTAGAAGATAAATTGCAAATATAATTAAAGGAGATAAACTTGAAAAAAAATAAATCTATAACCTAACTCTAAATCTCTATGGGAGCCGTGATATTGTCATATTTTTCAACTAGGAATTCCATTGCACCTTTACCTTTTGGACACACCTAGAACAACACTTACTTACCCTTACTTTCCCCTTTGATGCAGTGATCTAATTGCCACTATCTTCCACCTTCTCACTTGTTTCCCCCTTTTCCTTCCCCTATTTTTTGTCTGTTTTTGATCCCATGTTTTTTTACAGCAGATTCTCTCTGGTGGAGAAGGAAATATGCAGCTTATCTTCACCATCAAATTCACTGAATTGAAATTTCTTCCTAAGACGTTTGTGGCTGCCCTTGCCATTCGTATGTTTCTTCTTATTAGATATCTCTTCAACTAATGGTAAACCCAGCAAATCTAAAATAGAAAAATATCATAATAAAATGGCTTAAACATCCGCCTCATTGGAAAATAGAGTTAACACTATCGAAAATAAGTTGATGAAATTCAGAAGATAAGCACTACCCTCCCTGGATTCTAACATATAGGGAAAACAGAATGGTTGGAAGAACATGAGAAACTCGTAAATTAGCAACACGTGACAATAAACTCATATGAGTGAATAATCTCTGCAATCACAGTCAAGAGTAGATCATAAATTGAATCCCTACAATACAGTAAATTGATATTATAAGAACATAATAACCTCAACAATTATTCCTTGAAACTGTTGCATGAACAATGTTCCGGATAGGCAAACCTATAAGGATAGGCACCAACCATGCAACCTCAGAAACAAAGGAACCAGACCAAACATAAATTCATAATAAAAATGCAAGTCTCTTAAAATGGGATCTCTTGGGACAAAGAAATCAACAAGAGTACCTTTTAACCCAAAATTAGAACATGGGTGTTGCACCAACTCAGACTAATTTGGTACCGTATATCGGTTTTACAATGGAATTTGACATAGTTTTATTATAAAGATTTCAAATGGATAACATATCTTCATTTAAGCTGTGTTTGTTTAGAAAAAAATAAGTTCCAACAACTTGTTTTTTTTTCATTTTTCAATGTTTGTTTCGCGTTTAGAAAAAAAATCAACGAAAAATGATACGAGTATTTTTGAGAAAATGTTTTGTCGGTTTAAAAAGAGGAAAACATTTTCCTTCTCACGAGTCGTCTCGCTCTCGCGTTACTTACCTCTTTCAATATATTTTAACAATTTTTTTTCTCTATTTTCTTTTTATTTAAAATATATCAAATTAATTTTTAATTATTTCTTATCAATTATTATTTATTATTTAATTATTTTTTTTGTTTTTACTAATATTTGATTTTTTGATTTATAGATACATTAAATATTCTTAAAAATCATTTTTATACCTTAAAATTATTTTTATAATAAATATTTCAATAATCTATATTTATTTTTTTACTATTATCTCAAACACCACTTATACTATTTTTAAATGATTGAAATTGATTATTAGAAGATTGTAATTTTTTTGAAAAAATTTGAAATTAATCAATTCATTAATAAATAAATTATTTTTTCAATACTATTCATTTGTAACTAAATAAATAATTTATAATTTTAATCAGCTTGTAAAATTTTATTGGTAATTGTAGTAAATAATTTGTTATAAATAATTTCAAAATTAATCCTTTGAAACCAAATGAATAATTATCTACAAATGATTACTAATAATTTATAAATTTATTTTTTAGACTAAATTATCAATTCAATTTTTTGTTTTTTTTAAAAAAAAGAATTTTTAATTGAGTTACCAAAATAATAATGCTAGGATTACTTAGAATATATATATATATATATATATATATATATATATATATATATATATATATATATATATATATATATATATATATATTTTACTAAATGTGAATATTGACTTGATTTTATCCCAAATAATTTTGATGAATTAGTTTGATGGTTAAAAAAATACATTTTATTTTTTTGAATTAAAATTTTAAAGTTAGTATTTATGAAAATTAATTAAATTTTTATCTTATATTGTGAAATTATGAATGTCTTTTTGAAGTTTTCTCAAAACTTGTTGATGTAAAAATCACATACTGTTTTTATATTTTAATTTTTTGTATCAAACAAATATTGAAATATATTTTTTAATAATTTTTTTTATGTAATTATCAAATGATAGAAAATATTTTTTTGAAAAACAATTTATTAGAAAATAACTTCCTTAGGAATTGAATTTTCTATAAAAGTTATTTTTCATCTAATGAACGAATATAGTGGCTTATTCTCAGCAAAACAAATTACTCGAACACTCATAGCGGCCCAATGCAACTTAATTCAAAGCAAAACCATATAATCCATGACTTTTTGCTTGCTGAAAGTACTCATTATACAACTGCATTAAGTATTCATAAGCATAACAAAATAGGAAATGGACAATAAAAGACTGGGAAGCTACTGAATTGACCTTAAGTGGGAAATCATACTGGTCAGAATTCCATAAATTCTTTTAATATATATATATATATATAAAAAGGCTGACCTTCGCTGCTATAAACAGTAGAAGGTGACTTGATCTCTCGATGATCATCATCATCATTAATGAAATTATCCTCATATTCGTCTGCGTCGGTGCTATTTGAAGACATTTCTGTCTCTGTGTCCGCAATATCTTCTCCATAGGATTTTAACAATTAATGAGGGAGAACCAAAGAAAATGTTAACGTAAAATATTCAATAAAATAACAAAAAATGTGTTAGATAGAATTCAAGTTTATGCAATGAACAGCATTAGACCAACAAAAGGATATGTCTCATCGTCTCCATGAACATGTTGACCGCTGCGCCCACTAAGATGAACACTGCGAGGACCAATAATTGAGAAAATAACTTCGACTGTCTCCTCGAATTCCAAATGCAATTTCCTACATTACATTGAACCACACTGTTCTTCATTGAACTACCAGTCCCGATTGTTGCCTAAGAAACCATAAACAATCACTGCAAATTATGAAACATCTTCTGTAAAACATCAAAATTCAAATTCAAATTTAAGCCATATAGAAAAAACCTAGTTCAGAAAGCATGGAAAAGAAAAGAAAATAAAGCATCGTTCATAAGTACCAGTGAAACGTGGAGCCTTTTTTCCTTTTTTCGGTGCATGAATGAATCGCTTTCCTTGTTTCACTTCAACTCCTGCCAAACCCTAAACAATATATAAAGAAATAAATGCCACCAATATCCATCATTCAGAAATCAGGTAATCCAAAACAAGAATTAAAAAAAAAAAATGAAAAGGAAAAACTAACCATTGCATAATAGTAATACCAAAATGAAGAGATTTTATCTTAAACCCTCCCACTGCGAGAGGTAGAGGGGGAGACAGAGGAAGAGGCACTTATAAGATGGTGACGTGGTGATGACCTAATGTCCATGTAAAACTACACTTAGCAACCTCTAGTATAGCGTTCTCAACATTTACATCCCTATTTTTTAGATATTACACTTTACACCCTCTGATATGCTTTTGTTGCAATTTTTTTAAGAGTCATTGTTAGAGTGCCATGGAATGATAAAATTTTTAATTTTTCTATGTAGTAACTTGAAATTATCTTCCTTGCTTTCATGACCTTTAATGGCGTCAAGAACTTTCTTATTTGCGTGTTTTCTTTTCCTAATTTGGCTTTTGTAACATTTTCGGGTTCCAACTGAGTGGGAGGCTGATTGGAATTCCATGACAAGACAGCCCTACTACAAGAGTACATCCTGATGTGTATGCATTATTGTGCACATAACATAGAGTAAATGGCTAAAACCAATAGTACTAACCCATCATTTGCTTGCTTCTGATTTTCTTTCTTCGCCAACAGTATATCCTGCCCTGTGTTTCCAACTTTGGCTTTATCTTGGACTTTAGCTCCTCTGATAACATTGAAATCAAAATGATTGTCAGCTTCAATATGGATTCTAACTCGTCATTTGTGCCCTTTTGATACTAAAATGATTGTCAGCATCAAGACTTAGTTGCTACTTTGCAGACATTTTCTTTTGTTCAGCTTTTCAACATTTCTACATATCACGTCAGAGGAATCCAGTGAGAATTGAGTTGCCATTTGACATGCATGATAAGAACAGCACGGCTGTATCATCTTGGCGTTCGCTCATTTGAAGGTGGAGAAAAACGTTTTCAAATATTCAGTTCATTCTTCTTCTAATAACTTTAAAAGCGAAATAGCCAATTCAATATGTGCTACCTCTAACTCTATTAGCTACTCTTTATGTTCCAAATGATCTTCTTTTTTTTTTTTTTTTTTACTCAATTTAAGAAACTTTTTAATTATAATGCTATATTATTTTTTTTTTTTACATTATTTCTTTATATATATCTTTTTGTTTAAGGAGAAAATTCTATTCAATTTAATCATGCATTACAAAATAATAAAATAAAGAAAATATTTACTCTCAAAATTCCGGCAGCCCTTTTAAGATATTAAGTTAAAAATTAAGACAACAAATTAAAATTTCTATTATTTGAAATTTGAGTTCTAAAATTTTTCGAAAGATCTAAAGTTTATTAAATCTACCTAAATTCCTTACAAAATTTTAGACCTAAAATTAAGACGGCTAGTTAA
Organism: Dovyalis caffra; assembly: GCA_963924115.1. Lineage (NCBI taxonomy): Eukaryota > Viridiplantae > Streptophyta > Magnoliopsida > Malpighiales > Salicaceae > Dovyalis > Dovyalis caffra. The sequence goes on from CAWUPB010001108.1 coordinate 13,790,845, forward strand.
AATTTTTCATTCCTCTCAAATTTAAGTTCAAATTTTTTCAAAAATTTTTAAATATCATTAAATCTTTCTAAATTTCCCAAAAAATTTTAAGCTAAAAATTTGTTCCAAAATCAAGGCCCCAAATCAACAATTTTCATTTCACACTTCTAAATTCTTTTTTTTTTTTTTTTTTGGTGGCATATAAAGCACCTATTATTAAAGAATCATCTCAAAAAAAAAAAAAAAATTGTCGAGTGAGGCTTTTGGAATGGTTTTATACTTAAAATTTGTACAAACTCACCACTACCTTGTGCTTAATTATTTTATTATAACGAGAGAAAAAGAGAATTGTGAGATTTGAACTCATAATCATTCGATAATCAAGGTTCCGATACCATGTCAAAGAACAATCTCAATCCACAAATTTAATTTGTTGGGTGAGGTTTTAGAAAGGATTTTATATTATTGGTTTAATACATAATGAATACTTTTTTTTATTGAATTGATTATATTATAATTAAATTGATTTCGAAATGATAATTATGGTGTTTTAGGGAAAAAAAATTAAATAAAACAAAACAAAAAACAAAACTAGAAATCGGGCATCTCGGATTCAAAGTTTCAAATTTTATTTTATTAAAAAATAAGAATTAAATAGAGTTATAGGCTTGATTGAATAAATATTAAATTAATCCTTTTATTTTTGCAAAATAAATAAGTTAGTACTTTTTATTTCAAAAACCAATTATTTAGTTAGTTTTGTTCGTTTTATGTTATTTTTTAATTTATTTTCCTTTTTGTTTGAAATATATATATATTATGAAATGATTGATGAAAAAAAATGTGTGGAATAAAATCATTATATCAAACAAGTTCAAAAGATTAAATAATTAATTTTTAAAAAATTAAAAACTAATTAATTCATTTATCAAAATTAGAGAGAGACTAATGTATAATTTACTTCGGGTAGTTGTCTTGTGGGGGCAACAAATTCAAAGACTCGCATAAATTAGTCACTTTAGTGTGACAAAATAAAGTAGTTGGTCATTTTTGTTTCAAAAACCAATTATTTAGTCCTTTTTTAATTTTATTTTATTTTCTAATTTTTTTCTTTTGTTATAAAAATTAAAAAATTTAAAAAAAAAAAACAAATTTACATTATGAAAAGATTGATGCAAAAAAATTATGAAATAAAATATCTTATGTTAAATATAGTCAATACTAAATAAATTTATGTGAGTTAGAATGTGTTATTACTTATTAGTATGCTTAATTAGTAAAACTATTAAAAATATATAAATTAGAATAAATTTATTAATAGTTACTAATGTATTCACAGTATCAATTATTGTTACCATTATTTTATTATCGTTATAAGTCGCAATCCACGATCACGACCGCTATGCGTACATATTCTTTGATTCATTTGCTTTTTTCTTAGGTTGTCTTTTCATATATGTAAATAATAGTAACAACCAACTAAAAAGACATCAATTATCAAGATCACTTTTTATTTAACTTAAAATGTTTAGAAAAATGGATAACTATTTTTAATTTGTTGCTTGTGAGCTTTGAGATATTATCCTATATCCTAAACTTCGGTTTGTATTGATTACCTCCTTCAACTTTTTCATTAAAATTTCCATTCTTTCTTCACTCCATTTTTTCTTTCATGAGACTAATAACATTCAAGATATGACATTCTTAATTATATCTCAATTCACCCATTGATTTAAAAAAAAAAAAAAAAAAAAAAAAAAAAAAAACCCAATCAAACAACCTTCCTTTTCATCATATTAAAATGGAGAACCTAGTGGTGGTGGTGGTGATGAAAAGTAGTGGTGGTGGTAATTCTAATGGTTATGGTGGTAGCATTTATAGTAGTGATAGTGATTGTAAAATGATGATCGTTATGACAATCGTGAAGGTGGCAATGGTAGTTGTTTTTAATAGCAAAATAGTAGAAATAATAGTGGCGGTAACTAATAATGATGATTGTTGTTATGATAGCAATGGTTTTTTAGTGATAATGATCATGATGGAAATGATGATAAAATGATAGTTATATAGACGACCAAGTGATGATGACAAGTGATGTTGGTAACGGTGGTGGTGCTTGAGGAGGTGGTTGTTGTTGTTGTGGTGGCGACGTTGGATGATTATAGTGGAATGGTGATAAAATGATGGTTATATTGATAATAAGATGATAACAATAATGGCATTAAAAGTGAGGGCTAGCAATGGTAGGATGGTGGTGGTTGATGTGATAGTGATTGTGGTGCTAGCGAGTGGTTATTAAAGTGATTAAGTTATGATTTTAGTCAATATTGATATGATTTATATTATTTTCTAACACGTCTATTTAAGTAAAAGCCATTTGAGCTTGAAACTTACACAAAGCTATACTACTTTGTGCTCAATTAGTTAGGAGAAAAATAAAGGTGGTGAGATTCAAACTCATGATCATTTAGTCATCAAAGCTTTGAGATCATATCAAAAGATCATCTTACCTAAAAAGCTTAAGCTATGAGATAAGATTCTAGAAAATGATTTATATTATTTCCTAACAGGTAGTAAAGAGTACAATAATTTTTCTTTTCTTTTTAAGGTTAAAATATTTTCTTACAAATAAGCAATCGTCCAAAATTTGATTGAAAAATATTTTCTATCGACTTATTTTTTTAGTGTTTACGGACTCAATAACACTATTTAATTACAAACTCAACATCCAAAATTTTAGTTTTTATTCATTACTTCCTTCAATTTTCATTAAAGTTTTAATTCTTCTTTCAATATATTTTCATTCATTAAACTAATAAAATTAATGGCATGGCATTCTTTAAATCTCAATTAACACCTTGATTTTTATTTTTATTGTTGGAACCCAATCAAACAACCATCCTATTAAAATGAAGAAGCTGTTATAAAATGAATAGCAATAATAGGAGAATTGAAGGAAATGATGACAAGAAAATGAAATTACTATAATGTGGATACAAGTGATAAGAACTTCAAAGTTTCTCTTACTCTCTCTAAAAACCTTGTACACCAACTAATGAATAATCAAGTCTATTTATAAGCTTCAATTTTGAGAAGAGAATGGAATGGACTATGAATAATCAATTGCATCACCCTTTTAATTTCTCATATTGAATGAGGAATTGAATCATATTAAGAATCATGAGTAGTAGGGATATGAAAAATAGATGAACATGATGATGGACATTCATTATTTCATAACACTCCCCCTTAAATGTCCATTGTACAAGAAACATGTCTCACTAAAACCTTACTAGAAAAAAACCTAGTAGAAAAAAATCCTAATAAAGGAAAAAAATTACAATATTCCTTATACACATTAATCTCAATGTTGGCCTTCACCTGTTGAAAACATCATTTGAGATCTCTAAGACGATGTATTTCAACCTTGTGAATCATCTTCTCAAAAGTTATGGTAGGTAATGCTTTAGCGAATAAATCCGTTGGATTATCACTTTGATGTATTCTTCCTTCAATGAAATTATATAAGCGGCATTATTCTCATATGATATTATTGAAACTTCTTTTGCTAATGGATAAACTGCATGTCTCTTCTCTTGGATATGATGGATCATTGATCTTAGCCAAACACATTCTTGACCTACCTTGTGAATTGATATGATTTGAAGATGTGGCGACTATAGTTTACTTCATAGAACGCCAAAATATAGATGTATCTCCATTTGTAAATATATAACTAGTTATGATTAAGCTTTGTGTAGATTAGATAAATAACTCCGCATCCGCATAATCAATTAATCTTGTCTTTGATTTATTAGAGTAATATAAGCCCATAGCAATTATTTCTTGAAGATAACGTAGTATATGTTTAATTCCATTCCAATGTTTTTATATTAGAGTAGAATTATATCTTGCTAATAAATTTATAGAAAAGACTATATCATGTTGAGTATTATTAGCAAGATATATCAATGCACTAGTGGCACTAAGATATGGTACTTCGGGATCAAGTAGTTCTTTGTTATCTTCTGAGGTCCAAAAAGTCTTTTGACTATCAAATGAACGAACCACCATTGGGCTAGTCAATGAATGATCTTTATATATAATCATTATAGAACTTTTCTTTTATATAAATTGACTGATGAATAAAAGTCTAATTCTCGGAGTGCTCGAACTACGGGTCGAGATAACATTTTTTTCCAAGGTATTAACATCAAATTCTCTTGTTAGATAACTTATGACACTTGAAATCTCTTTATGAGTTCCAATAATATTTAAGTCATTAACATATACAACAAATCCCTTTTCAAATAAAAATATATGAAAAAATAGGGTTAATTTTTTTTTATAACTTTCTTTTAATAAATAATCATGGAAGTGATTATATCACATACACATGGGTTAGTCATAAACAGTAGATATAAAAATAAAATATAAAAAATATATATAATATAAATTGAATTTCTAAAAACTAAAATAATAAAACAACTGCTAATAATCCTAATAGAGATCTTTATAATTTAATTTAATTCTTTTCTTGAGAATATGTATTACATACTTATGGCATGTTAAGTCCTTCTAAGACTTTCGTACTAATATCATTTCAAATGAATAAATAAACCGTGATCAAATTCATTAAATGCATGCGTATGAATGTTTTTCATATATTTTGCCAAGCGAATATGATAACAAAAGATAATTGCATCCATTATAGGAGAATATGTCTCTTCATAGTCAATGTCAATTCTTTACGAAAACTCTTGTGTTAAAAGTTTTTCTTTGTATCTTACAATCTCATCTTCCTTATTTAGTGTTTGTATAAATACACATTTGTATCCCATTAGCTTAACATCTTTAGGTATTTTAGCTATGGGTTCAAAAAAACTACTCTTTTGTAGGAGAACATAATTTTGCCTGGATTGCTCTTTTTATTTAGGCCAATCATCTTTATTTTGATATTCTTCAATAGATTTTGGCTCGGAATACTTATTTTCATTCAAAATATCAATTTTAATATTATATGCAAAAATCTTATCAATAGATGTTTCTTTCCGATCCTATTTTCTCTCTCGTATTGACATAATTTATCGAAATCTCTTGATTTTTCTCAAGCATTTAGACTTCTTCCGAAGCCTATTCTTAGAAATATCTTGGACCTTTTTGTGAATATTTATATCCTTTATATTTTCATCTTGCCCTTTTCTTTTAGGGCTTTTTGTATTTAGAATTGATCGATCTTCCACGCTTCGGACATGCTTTAGATTCATTGGCTACAACAATAATAAACTCGTCCTTCTAGAACATCAATTCTAATATGAGCATTCTCAATGGGGACATGTATTTTAGTTACTCTTTCGGGATATGAGAATGCATTTAGCAGCTTGATTTGTAATACCTTGTAAACGAATTATCCTTTGAACTTCATATTATTTGATACCAAATTGATATAAAGACAGAGTACTTTATGTAATCTCTTTTTTCTAACATTTTCAACTCGCTTATTTTGTTTATTCTCTCCCCCTAATATTGGAAAAATTATTTCATCAAAATGATAGTTGATAAATCGAGCTAGAAAAATACCTCTTGTTCATGAATCAAAAGATCGAAGAGGATTCAAATTCAATATATATTTTCAATCTCCTTTAAGTGCCCATTTTATTTTGTTATGGAGGAGCACTACGGATATATACTCGCAATGCTAATAGTTATTAAATAAGAAATATTTGACTCATGATCATAAATCAATTGAGGATGAGAGAATTTTTGATAACTTATAGATCCGATGAGAATAAGTGTTACTCGTATGTAAGATTACATGTCTCCTAACATAAATAGGAAGTTTTATTTTTAAATAATGGTTTAGCTATCAATTGGATCCTTTTGATAAATAATTTTGCTAAATCTTTCCGAGTATGAACATAAGCAACAGGATGTTCAACCTTTATTCTAATAGCCAATCAATAATAATTTAATACTTGAGAAATAAATTCATTAGCATTATCAAGGTGACCTATTTTAATGACATAATCTGAAAATTATGCTCAAAATCAAATTTGCTAGCAATCTCGAAAATGTCGGGTTTTGAGTAAATAATAAGCATATATGTAACCATCTTGTGGATGCATTTATTAAAATTATAAAATATTTAAATGGTCCACATGGTGGATGAATTGATCCACATAGATTACCTTGAATACATTTTAAAAATACTGGAGATTCAATATCAATTTTACTTAGTGATGGCTTAATAATTAATTTGCCTTGAGAACATACAAAACATGAAAATTCATTAAATTGAAGAATCTTCCGGCTCTTCAATGGATGTCCATATGAATTTTTGATAATTTTATACATCATAAAAGACCCAAGATAGCATAACTGGTCATGTCACATAATAAAAGCATTTGAATTAATAAACTTCGGTTTACTATAGAATTTGTTTCAATCAATCCAATATTTGTAATAAAGACTAGAAAAGAAAGTAGATAAATTTTTTAATACATAGTTTCTACCTGGTATAATGATTATAATATATAAGCATTCACATTTGTTATCTTGATATGATATCAATTTAGATGAATATCTTTGAAACTCAATAAATTTCTATGAGACTTTGAAGAGAATAGTACATCATTTATAATAAAATTTATCCCTTCGGATATAACATATTTTCTCTTCTAGAGCCTTTTAATTATGTCACTTAAGTAATAATATATCGACTCTTCTAGAGCCTTTAAAAGTTATCTCTTCAAGTAATAATATATCCACTCTTCTAGAGCTTCAAAAATTTATCTCTTCAAGTCATAATATATTCGCTCTTCTAGAGCCTTCAAAATTTATCTCTTTAGATAATAATATAGTCACTCTTCTAGAGCTTTCTATTAGATTGATATTATCATATATAATATTCATATAAAATAAATAAATAAATAAATTCTTCATAACCATAAATAATAAATATATAGTAAAATAAATTTATCATTATCTCTATGCAATTATAAGAAAATATAAAACATCTTATTTATAAAAAAGCTAATAAGTTATTAATTTCAATTACCTTCATTTTGATATATAAAATTAGCCTCTATATTTTACTTCTTTTTTTTTCTTTTTCAACAAGATTTGACAAAGCTTAATGAGGTACTTTGGTGTATGATAGGTACACGACCAATGTCCATTCATACCATATCTATAATATTCATTTTCGAATGTCGACTTTATTTATTTTTATTTTTTTCATAGTTATCCACTTCGGTGGTGAGATGTAATATTATAGTCATCACAATTATAATGATAATTATTTCAACCACGTCCATAACTATGATCACATCTTCTTCCATGCTTAAAATTATTATAAATTATCACATTCACTTAAGAAAATGGAGTATATCCAATTGGTCAAGATTTATTCTTTTTCATCAATAGCTTGCCATTTTATTTAGCCCCGATCAAATATGAAATCGATTCGAATATTTCTTAAACTCTTTTTCTTGATATGCTACCGTAGGAGCATATTCGAGACATGAAAAATAGATGATATCAACTTAGCATCAAGCACTTATGATCAATAATTCTTGCCCAAAATGTCAAGGGCCACAAAATTAAGTTTTTTTATGGTTGATATGATATCATTAAAATTGTATATTCCAAAGTATAATAATAATATTAGGAAATAAAGATAAAATATAATAATAAAATTTAAATAAAAACAAACATAATCATAAAATTTGAACATTTCAAATAATATATATTATATTATTAGATTCTATATATTAAATCATTAAAATTTTTCAAATGTATATTCTATGTATCATTAGATTTAAAGTATTTGATAAATTAAATACATACCTCGTAATGATCTAAATAATAATTTAGAGCACTTGTACGTAAAAAATCAAATGGTTGAACCAATTGATTAAGTCTTTAGGTAGATACATACCTCATGGTCTATTATCTCAATTGGTTAGAGCTTCATGCCGATAACATGTTATAAAATAAATAGAAATAATAGGAGAATTGAAAAAAATGATGACAAGAAAATGAAATCACTATAATGTGGGTACAAGCGATAAGAACTTCAAAGTTTCTCTTATTCTCTCTAGAAAACTTGTACACCAATTAATGAACAATCAAGCCTATTTATAGGCTTCAAATTTGAGAAGAGAATTGGAAGGGATTGTGAATAATCAATTGCATCACCCTTTTAATTTCTCATAGTGAATAATGAATTGAATCATATTAAGAATCATGAGTAGTGGAGATATAAAAAGTAGATAAACATGATAATGAATATTCATTATTTATAATAAGAACTTATTATTTACATCTTGTATTTTTGTCAACTCGTAAAAAAAAAAAAAAAAAAAAAATCTCTATTATTACTTCGATTGATTAAGCCTTTATATTTTCTATTCAAGCCAATTGAATTCAATTTTTATTTATTTATTTATTTATTCAAATGCTACTGAGGGTGGTGCTAATGGATTGAGTGATGATACTAATCAAAATTAAAAGAAAGTTGGTGATGATCGATGACTCAAATAGGGAATAAGACTATTCAATTGGTTGAGATAAATTTTTAATTAAAAAAAACCATAATTAATTGAATTTGAAAATACACTTGTTTATTTGATCGAATTGATAATAGATGAGCTCTTTAACTTGACAAATCAATAAAAACACAAAATACAAATAATGGGTTTAACCTATTAAAATTCATAAAACATGTCCGGCTAAATTATCTAAAAAAAAGCCCCATAAACATTTTTTTAGGGCTCATAGAATTCAAAAACCAGCATAATCATCAAATAAGAGATTAATTAATGGATTTATTTTCTTTTACAAATTTAGGGCATGAGTTTTAAAATCACAATGAAGCTTTAATTAACTTGAAAAGAACATCAATTATGATTTGGTATTAATTAGTAATGGTTTTGGTTAAAATATGGAAGATTTGTACGTAATTCGAGTTTATGTATTTTTTATCAATATTTATCTAACATTTAAATTTTATTAAATTTAAGAAAACTAGTTTAAAAAATAAAGAAATATAATCCTAATTGAAAAAAGGAATGAGGGTTTGATTTCCTATTTTTTTTAAAAAAAAAAAAACTTTAAGGAGTCAATTGAAACATAAAGACTTCCACAATATTAGCTTCTTTAATTTAATGGACAGAGATAGGATCACCGGCTGAAAGACTTAGGCCGACTATAGAGATGACGAAGAAAAGAAAAAGGAAAATCCAACAAATAGGGAGTAAGACAGACATGCATGACTAGCTAATAGAAGCCAACAAGTTAGCTAGCTAGGTCAGGTAAACAGATGTTGTTAGAATCTTGGATTGCCTCACATCCTGTTTCATATCTTCAATTCTACACTTGATAACTTCTTCTTTTATAACCTCTTCCTCGTGCTTTTTAGCCCCATCTTTTCCTACCATTTCAGTCTCCTTCGAACTTATAAACTCAATTAGATTTTGAAGTGCAACTTGAGGCTTGTCACACTTCATAAGCTGTTGTGCAACTTCTGCTGGGGTAGTAACTGTACTCTGAATCAGTTCTTCAATGCATTTAAAAAGGACATGGTCTTTAATTCCAAGATATGTAAAGGCAAGCTTCTTGAATGCTGCAGGAGTACAATGGCCCATGTAAATATGAACATCCATCCGTCCTGGCCGCAACAATGCTGGGTCCAACTTCTCTTTGTAATTTGTGGTGAAGATGATTATTCTTTCATCCCCACAGCTTGACCATAGTCCATCAATGAAGTTCAATAAACCAGATAAGGTGACCTACGACAAGATTTAGAGAAAAATAATATGCTACAGTCAAGACGGAATTGAGAACATACATATATAGTGGCATCAATGAATCCCTTTTTCCAAATCCATTCTATTTACTTTGATTTATCATTTTTTATGACTTTATTTAATAAGCATAGCATAAATTTATGTATGAAGTCTGATCAGTAAGGGGTTATAATTAATTTAAATATTCCTAATAAAATAAACTTGGGAGATAAATTCTTTGAAAACTGTTCACTTACCCCAGGATCAAAAGAAATCTTATTTTCAAGCTGATCCTCCTCCTCTTCCTCCTCCTCCTTGCGATCTTCCTTTGGATTCTTATTTTGGTTGCGAGAACGTGAAGATTTCGTACTGCAATCAATGTCCTCAATAAGAAGAATTGAACGATTGGTTGTGGAGGTTAGTATCCTCCTGAGTTGAGCGTCATTTCTTACACCTTGAAGCTGGAGGTCATAGACGTTGAAGCTTAGATAGTTTGCAATGGCAGCAACGAGAGTAGATTTTCCAGTCCCTGGTGGACCATACAGAAGGTAACCTCTTTTCCATGCTCTACCAACACGCTGAAAGTAGCCCTTTCTTTGCACAAACAAGTCAAGATCTTCTATGATGAACTTCTTAAGGTCAGGGTCCATTGCTAGAGTCTCAAAAGTTGCTGGATGCTTGAACACAGTAGACTCCCACATCGAATCTTCGATATCATAAGTATAGATATTGAGAGTCTCCCTCTTGTTCAAGATTGAAGCTGCGGTATTGCTAATGTGTGGCAAGTAGCTTTGCATCACCTGTTCTCTGTAGTTCTTTTTGCATTTCAACTGGAAGTATCTTTTATGGCGATGGTAATACTTCTTTGCTTCTTTCTCGCACAGACTCCATTCAAAATGCATACCTTGGAAAAAATCAACAACTTTAGCATCAATAGGAATCCCTGGTTTAGGTGGGGCAGTGATGTTGTTAGTGTCATTGGTGCCTAAAAGAAGACTTTTAGTTCTAGTGGAAGGCCCAACTTTGGTAGGAAGATAGACCTCAACAGCTCGAAAGGTTTCATTCTCCACAGCTTGCCATCGGTCTTCAATGATGAAGGTGAAGTCTGAGGAGAAATAGGCGGCAAAGAAATCTGAGAACTTCGTAGCTATGTACTCACGCATACCCCTCGGAATCATTTCATTCAAGATGGTGCGGATAAGCATGGATAACCCGGATATGGATGCATATACAGAGAGGATTGTGGTCATGGAGGGCAATTCCTTCAAGAGAGACGCCATTTTGGATTGTGAAAAGAAAGCAAAGCAAAGAATGATATAGAAGAGCCAAGTAGAAGAGTGGGTGAAGGCTGGTCACTTGGATGGAATGAGCAAAGGTACTTATAGACCAAACAGGGCATAAAATTATTGTGGTGACTGTCCAGGAAATCTAGTATGGCAAAGTCATGGAGAGAACATGAATTTCTTGGTTTGTATACGTGTCATAAGATAAGTGCATCCTTTTCATGATCATCACACAATTTGAGTTCACGCGTTTTTGTTGACTAGTAATCTAGTAGAGAGAGAGAGAGAGAATATACTGTGCTTTCTTCGGAGAAACCTCATAGAACGTGCCAGGAAAGAAAAAAGAGAGAGAAGACGACAAATATAACAAGCAAAAGCAGCGTGTACATCTTATGGTCATCTTTTTCACACTAGAATAATAAGAACACGAATTGGGCAAGAACCTTCCTCTTCAGATGAAATTGAATGCTAATTGCCGAATCTCTGTTTAAATTAGTGGTCTTTAAAAGTTCTGATAATCTTCCACAGAGAGTGCAGGAAAATACTGCCACTAATTCCATTCCGCCTGCTTTTGTAATGGAACACAAAATGTACAGGCAGCACCACCGCCATCCCCACCACCCATCGCGATGTGGCCAGGGACCATCATTTCATAATCTATAGTTTCTGCGAATCAAAAGTACAATAATGCACTCATTTGCATGTACATCCAACCAGTGTACAGATAAAACACCTTGTTCCCTTCAAGTTCGATGGTTTATAATACAGACTACAGAGCAGAGAGATTCTGTAAGATTCTCGGATAGCAACATTTAGCCAACACGTCAGAAGACTTTCTTCAAGAACAAGACATGTTTGGAACCATTCTGTCGATTCTTGCTTTTGTTTTGCTTTCATTTCTTAAGATTCTCACTCATGCATGAATTAACATTGGTCTTATCATTATAATCACTTACCATAATTCCAGAAAGGAGCAAAATAAATAAATCAACATCTGCCATCTCAAAAAATTGAAAAAGCTATGAGGCTGCCACTTCCCTAGCAGATGCCACTCATTCTCGTATAAATGCACAAGCTCTCTACGTCTACATAAATACACATGCTTGCCATGGGAGACGCAATGTCTTTCACCTTCCAAATCAATCTTAGCTCATAACAAGGCCTTCGTTGCTTTTGCTATTGCTCGCAAATTTTACAAGGAGCAGAGCATCTTATACCTTCCTTAATCAATGAAGTCTGGCGGTGATTTCAGTTTGATGTGGTTCCAAATCTTCTAGCAACCTCAGACTCAGACAATGTATCCCATAGCTGCAAAATTTTCAGCGACATAAATTAGGATAAATTCTACCGTACAAACATCCTAATACCAGATATGCACTAAAATAAATTATAAGATAGGGTTTTTAAACTCACTTCCAAGTTCCCCTTGGAGCCTCCAATAGCGAGCAGAAAGGGGTTGTCCTCTGAGAAGGAAATGGAAAAGACAGCTCCCTGCAAACATTCAAAACAGTGTAATGATCCAAATCAAATTAATATCTAAGAACATGTCTATTTTTCCATTATAAAAAAAAATAAATATAAATAAATAAATAATAAAAAAAAATTGCACAAGATCTGAGGAAAGTTACGATCACATACTGCTTTTGGATTCTTGGATGCCACACATGAGGGTTGGTTGTTGGACAAATCCCAGAGTTTTACCTGCAGAAATATTCAGCGGAAAATGGAACTATATAAACCATCGATAACCTCTGCTTTAGAGGAAAAAAAACAAGCAAACAAACTAATGACTTTACCATTTTATCTGTTGATCCAGTAGCAAGAAGCTGTCAAACATGGCAAGGACAAAGTTAGTCAAGTTGATACTCTAATCTTCTAACTAGAATTGAGGATTAAAAACCTGAAAATGAAGATAGTACATTAGGAGCTGAAGGATTATAAGAGAGAGTGCAAACAGCTTTGTTGTGTGCATGAAGAGTAAAACTTGGCTTCAGGTCAGAAGCTGATTCAGACTTGGCAGCACGGATGTCAAAACCTTGAACAGTACCATCTTCAAGACTCACCTACAATGATACCTCAGCATTTTAGAGCACATTTCACTGCCTCACAAATCGAACACTATATATACGTATAATCTATTTAAAGCATAGAAACAATGTTCCCCTGTTTCTTTTTCAAGAAGAAATAGAAGGAACCCAAAATTGTAGAGACACCATAAACATAAGGATGAAGCACACACCACAAATAAATGCTTATCATGTGGATCCCATGCCAAGCTTTCAACATCAGCTGTGACCAACCACTTGAAACCAGGATCTGAAGGCACCCTTCCATCCTTCTGCAAAGCATTACGGTAATAACATCAAGATGACATCTCCAAATCAATTGAGAAAGAAAATTTTCACATGTTAGTGATCTACAAAAGAAGAGCTTTGCACTGTGAGGTACAGTGACAATCCAAATCTTTAGACAGCAGACTAAGCCAGCTCTTCATTACCATGACTACTGAACGATCAAAAGATCCACTCAGAAGAACTTGTGGCTCATGATGATTCCATGCAACTGCTTGAACCTGTCAGCATTTGTATGGAAACAAGAAAAAGAAAATTGTAACTCATATCAAAAGTCTAATAATGAAAGTATCCATATTTGTCCATCCAGTGAATTTAAATAGAACTGTAAGCCACAGCATAGTAAAGGGTGTTCATTATGTTTGGTTGGCACAAACAACTGCCATGACTTATTGCTGAACATATTCCAAACAAGTGATGCCACACATCACAAATTTCCTTTCATGAATCAAACGCAAATACACACATAAAATAAATGCTCATAAAGTTTCACATAATTACACAATCATGATATTCATCATTTCTCATTCCAAAAACCCCTGATCTCAAAATTTCATTGCCTACAAATCTTGGAAGAATAAATTGTTTTATAAAGACAGGTAACTGGCATATTATATGAAAGTTGCATAAATAAGGAACCTAACTTTCATTTGAGTTTCTGTTTTTTTTTCATTGTTAGAAATGCCTTAACAAGCATTTAGCTTTATGACAAAGGAATATTGACAAGATAAAGTTGTATATCACTTGCACATTGACCTTTGCATGGTTCAACAGCATGCTTGCAGCACATAGGTGCATACAATTTGAATGGTCATCCTTCGGACAGGAACAATGATAGGTAAGCACCGATGCATGAGCAGTTGTAACATCCTAATGAATGAATATCTACATGTCAAATGAATCTGGCACATACACCATCCAAATTATATGAAGAGAATAACGTAAGGTTATATTATTGCCTTGTCTGTATGATGCTCCAGGGTAATATCACATTTTCCAGCATGCACATCCCAAATTTTGACTCGTTTGTCAGCACTGGCGCTAGCAAGGATGTTCCTGTATTTATTTCAATACTTAATAGCTATACAGTCAAATAAAGAATAGAAGATAACACAAGATAAGATGGTAAAGGATTCGCCAAACCTGAAATGCTTGTTCCAGGCAAGACCAAGTACAGAATCAGTGTGACTGGCTTCTTTGTATTTAATTGACGCCTAACAAAAGTAAGTTGCAGAACTGGTAAGAAAAATTAACCAGGGAAAAATACTAATGTCTCAAGTCATATCACATCATTCCTGGGTTTTGAAATGATGATACAGCTCAAGATGGAATTATAGCATCAAGAAAAAGCTCAGATCAAAGCAACCCCATAACAGTGTTATCCTTGATGTTGTAGTATTCAATCACAGAAACAAAACCCAAATGCAACGTACAGCCAATCCACCATTACATTGACCACTTCTAAGATGTTTCAGGCTAGATTCTAAATTTCTAATACAACAACAAAAGACTTGAATGGAAGACATACATGATTCAGGAAGTCCAGCGTATTACCACTTAACCTAAAGCCCAAGGCCTTGACCAATAAAACAAACTAAGAAATATATATTTATATATATTTTAAAGGAACACTTTTCTCCTTTGCCACGGCTTGCCCACTTGTTCACAAATGCAGCAGGCATATCTTAACAACATGCAAATTATTGACACCTCTATAAGGTGTTAATGCTTTTCTGAAGCTACCTGTTTTTTCTGAATCTCCCTAGATAAGATAAGTATGAAGACAAATTCGTGAACTCCAATCCTACAGCCATGCCCTCTTGTGAACATAATTGTGAAGAAAATTTGTGGATCTCAATCACAAAAAGATGAGAGCTTAAAGTGGATGACAATGAACAAGAAAGTTTAACTGCGTTCCTTTTCCTCACTCATAGCGCTTTGAACACGTTTAAAAAAAAAAAAAAAAGTTAAGCAAAGTTCAAGAACAAATTGAAAGTAGTTATGATTGTTTAATCGTCTTGCATTTTCCCATATAAAAAATAAATAGGATCCTATTCAGCAAAATTAAAGGGACTCTAGCATGCACCTTCTTTCCTTTCTTCTTCTTCTTCTTCTTCTCTTCAGTGCCACCTAATACCACAAATGGTTGTACTTCATCGATCTGAGAACAACAGAAAAATGTAAGACTCTGCAACAATCTCTGCATTAAGAAGTCAATGCACTTGTTTTTATGACATGATATACATACAATGTCAAGGTCCCATATTTCAATGGCAGGTTCCATTGACCCAACAGCTACAAAATTCCCTGCAGAAATACAGAAATCCTTATCTCAAAAAAACGTAGTAAAACACAAACTACTATAAATAAACCAACCTTGTATTCATCAGTTTTTAACTTTAGGACTAAATTAAAACAAGATATATCAAAATAGGAGGAGGGAACCTAGACAACAGGAAAATGCTTGACAAGTTAGGATCCACCAGAAGAACAAGTTCCAACCATACAGTGTGCCATTCATCATACCTTTTTCCCCCCTTTAAGTGGGCAATCAAGCCATGCCGTGCAAAGGGGAAATGCTGAAAGGGGAATCTCATGGTGAACATATGTGTTTGAATCACCATCACTTGATTCATCCAATATCCAAACCTGCATGCGCCGTTGGCACTTTGTGTCAGAAGAGAGAGTGAGAGAGAGAGAGAGAGAATTAGAGAGTTCCCCCAACTAACTACTGCATGCCTCAAGGTTACTGAATTCATCCTTGTTGCATGCACAAACAATTACTGCATCCTTTGGTTTGATAGTCATGTCCTCAAGGTCTTCAGAATCATCATCCTAAAAGAGACAGTGCATACATCAGAAACCAAAGATCAAGAGAAGATAGCTACAACATAACAAAGTACTCAAACTTACATCTTCATCCTTGAGGTATGGGTCCATTTCATTACTTGGGTAGTAAAGGTCCCCAAGTCCTGTGCTGAACAGCTCAAAACCTGAGTGGCCAGATGCATCTTTTGTTATACATTCAACATGAAATTAAATTCAAGGCACAGCGGAAAAAGAGTTGGAAAAGAATTTATGCAAGTGACCATTATTCAATGGTTTTATGATTCCCTCAACTATGATTCAAAAATCAGTCACCCTCTTATTTTCTGCAAAATGTATCAGATTAAAAAAAAAAAAAAAAAGAAGTAAAGAAGAAAGAAAATTGTGGATATGTACCATCATCCTCATCATCATAGTTGTCCATGTCAAGTTCCTTCAGGCCATCTGCTATGTCATCAAATCTAGTCTCTGACTTGTTAACTTTGGAACTCCTGCCAAGTGCATTTGCTACTGCTATTGCTTGGCTAACTTCATCAGTCTGGTTGGCATTATCAACGTCCATTTCTTGGTCATCATTTTCACTGCCGCTATCCTCTCCACTGCATAAAACATGAACATGAGAAACAATCAAACTGATGAACAACCCAAAAATTTGACATCAGTATAACGACAACACAGTGGTTGATGGAACAGCCATTTTAAACAGAGATTCATTTTAATAAACCATAAGCAATAATAACAAAAACCAGAACCAAAAATGGTTAGTTTCATCACACAAAAACATGTACGTTAAATATCAATTTGCATAACTTGAAGACTGATACAACCCAAGAGAATACCAAAATTCCTCACATAACCCGCATATCCATTCACCCTTCAAAACAGAGATTTTAATTTTCTTTTTCCATCAATTGGGTCTCAAAAACTCAAACCCAATCACACTTTACTATAAAATTAGCATCTCCAGATTAATCTCCTAATTTAAAAATCAGCTATTCAGCACTCAAATAATCAACATTACAATACCCCATTAAGCCTGCTTCTCTCATTCCAATATTAACAGAATTGAAAATACACGAAAAGTGAATAACCTAACAAACCGTATAGCAAAAAAAAAAAAAAAAAAAATAGCATGATCAACAGCTAATGGTCATTAAAACATAAAAACTAATTCTTTTTAGAAAAAAAGGAGAAAATAGTAGCTTACCTTCTCTCTAAACCACCAGCTTTGATCAGCTCTTCGATTTCCTCTTTCGAAGGTGGGTCTGCTACAATTGGTACAGACTTCGCAACCCCTTTGGGCACCCATGAAACTGCTGCTATCATTATTCCTTTACAAAGCTAAAAAAATTTCAAAAATTTCCCCCTTTTTTTATCTATTAAAAAAAAAAGGCTTTCAGAAAGTGAAAAAAGAAGAAATTTTGAATCCAGAAGCCAATCAGTTGGAAACGGAATTTCGTTGATTGATAAGTACCTCGATAATCGATATAATTTTGCTCGAGGATGTTCTGTTTCAAGCGTTGGAATTATACCCTAAAACCCTAATTGCAGGATATTATTGGGTGCAGCAGGGTTTCGGTTTACTGATGAAAGTTGAATATCTCTTAAGGTTGTACCTTCGACTTGTTAAGTTGGTTGACTTACAGGGCCAATGCGGCATATAGGTTCGGCACAGTTATGTAATAAAATGGGCCTAAATTTATTAAAAGAAGATAATTTTTTATCTAAGAAATTACTTTCACTTGTGATTTATTAGTTTATCAGTTACATATCTACTCAGTCCCAGCCCAAATCCTACGTACAAAAACCACATTCCCTTCAAAATTTGCTCCACCATGAACCACCAGCAACCAAAAAAACAAACACTATCAGAAATAATCCAATTAGCGATGGATTTTTTGTAACGATTTTAATAATTGTCGCTAAAAACATGAAATAGCGATGGATTTAAACCATTCGTAGCTATTTGTAGGATTTAAACAATACGTAGCTATTTGCAGAAAAAAATTATTTTAGCAAGGAATATATAATACCGTCACTAAATTGGTCAAATAAGATTGTTTTTAGCGACGGTTTGTTAAATAGTATTGCTAATGTCATATGTAATTTGAGATTTAGAGACAGATTTTAGAACCGTCAATAAATGAGAAAATTAGCGAGGGTTTCAAAAACCCTTGCTAAAAATTTCTTTTTAACGATTGAATTTAGCCACAATATGAGAAATACTGTCGCTAAAACCTTTTTTGCAAGAAATGCTAGGAAGTTGGGTTTAGTGACGGTTTTTTTTCCTTTAAATCATCGCTAAGTTTTTTCCTGTTGGGGAAAACAAAAAATTAAAAAAAAAATCCTTTTGTGACAGTTTTTTTCTTCAAAATCGTCTCTAAATAATTATATTAGTGACGGTTTTTCAAGAGTCATCGTTAATTTGTTACCGTTAGAAAAGAAAAACTTTTGAAAATATATATATATATACATATATATATATTATTAGAGATGATTTTAGAGACGTGAACAAAATCATCGCTAAAACTGGAATCCCTAAATACCCAGTTGCTCGAAAATTTTCCTCCATTTTCTTTTCTTTTTCTTTCCAGTGTTCTTTCCGCCACTTCTCCTTCCCCATTTCTCCTCCAAGCTCTTTTGAAACATCCCTCCAAACCACGCTTTTCTCTTCTTTTCTTCTTTCCCTCCATCTCTTCCTTTTTCCTCCACTCTTTTCTTCTTCTTTCTCTCCTTTCCTCGCTCCTCCTCCCTTCACTCCTCTTCTCCATGAATAGTACCACAATAGTAGCCTTGGTAACAACTCCTTCACTACTCTCCAATTTGGTAAACCAATAAGTTTTTTTTTCATTTTTTTCAATAATGTAATAATTGTTGTTTAGTAATTTATTTGTTAATGGTTGTTGTTATTTAATTATTTATTGGTTAAATGTTATTTAGATTAATTTATTTTGTTGTTATACGTATCCGTTATTTGTTAATTAATTTAATTTTTTGTTAAAATAATTATTTAAGTGTTATTTTAATAAATTATGTGTTAAATAATTTTGATTTAGTTGTTAATTAAATTAAGTTTAGTTATTGGTATTTAAATAATATAATTGTTAATTACTCGTTGTTTAATTATTTATTGGTTAATTCTTAGTTAGTTTAATTTAATTTATTTTTTTTGTTATAAGTATTTGTTATTTGTTAAATAATTTTATTTTTTGTTAAAATAATTATTTAAGTGTTAGTTTAATAAATTAAGCGTTAAATAATTTTGATGTAGTTGTTAATTAAATTAAGTTTATTTGTTGGTATTTAAATAATTTAATTGTTTTAAAAAAATTTAATAGGTGTTAGTTTAATTAATTAATTAATTTTTAATTAAGTGATCTATGTGTTAATAACATTAATTTAGTTTGTGGTAAAATTAATTATTTAATTGTTTTACGAAATTAATTGTTTGTTAGTTTAATTATATAGGTGTTAATTAAATTTATTATTTGTTAAATTAAGTAAATTAATAAGTTAATTAAAATTTTAAAATATTATTTAAAATAATTAATTAGGTAGTTAATTAAGTAAATTAGTTTACAATTACATTATTTAAATATTGTATAAAATATATAATTGTGTGTTACTTTAATTTATTTGTTTGCTAATTAAGTTTTTTAGTTGTTAATTAAGTCAATTGGTTTATAATTAAATTATTTTAATTATGTTTAAAAGAATTAATTAGGTAGTTAAATAAGAAAAAAAGAATTTATAATTAAATTATTAAAATTTAATTTAATGTATAAAATTACATGTTAGTTTCATTAATTTTATTGTTGATTTAGTTTTTTAATTGTTAACTTAAGTCCATTAGTTGGTAATTTAATTATTAAATTATTTTTAAAGAGAATTAATTAGGTAGTTAATTAAGAAAATTATTTTATAATTAAATTATTAAATTTTCTTTTAAATATAAAATTATGTGTTACTTTAATTAACAACTTTAGTTCTTAATTTAGTTTTTAAATTGTTAAATTAAGTCAATTAGTTTGTAATTAAATTATTAAATTATTTTTTTAAAAGAATCAACTAGGTAGTTAAATAAGAAAAATAAGAGTTTATAATTAAATTATTAAAATTTAATTTAAAATATAAAATCATGCGTTAATTTCATTAATTTGGTTGTTAATTTAGTTATTTAATTGTTAAATTGAGTTCATTAGTTGGTAATTTAATTATTAAATTATTGTTTAAAAGAATTAATTATATAGTTAATTAAGTAAATTAGTTTATAATTAATTTATTAAAAATTTTAAAATATAAGATTACATGTTAATTTAATTAATTTGGTTCTTAATTTAGTTTTTATATTATTAAACTAAGTCAACTGGTTTTTAATTAAATTATTGTTTGAAATAATTAATTAGGTAGTTAATTACAATATTAATTAAGTTGTTAAATAAGTTTTTAATTTTTTAATTGAAGTAAATTAGTTGTTTATTAAATTAATTACATTTAGGTGTCGTTTGGTTATTAGGAATGAAAGGTCTAGAATAGGAATGGAGGAATCGGAATTAAAATTAAAGAATCGAAATGACATTTGTATTCTCATACTATGTTTGGAATACTAATGAGGAATCAGAATACAATTTAAATTTTTTAATATCTGATTTTTTATACAAATAAAAATAATTTTATCAAACTATAATTGTTGTAAAAATAATAAAGATGATGATAGTGGTGGTGGTTATTGTAGTGGTAGTTATGGTAGTTGTGGTTTTAGTAGTAGTGGTAGTAATGGTTGCGAGTGGTGGTGGTTGCGGTGGTGGTGCTGATTGTGGCGACGGCGACGGTGGTGACGGTAGTAAAAGTAGTTAATAAATAATAAATAAAATATATTATTATTTTGGAAAAAAAAATATTCTTATTCCTTATTTTTATTCACACATCTTATGTGAGAATGAAGTCTGTATGTAAATTTTCATTCCCATTACAACTTTTCATTCCCATTCCTATTTTATTTTCTCTTACCAAATAGCTACAACGTGGAAATAAAACTTTCATTCTCATTCTCACCACTTTATTCCTTAGTACCAAACACTATGTTAGTTTAAAATGAATTTGAATCGTTCATGGATTGAGTATAGACTAACTAGTGGTCTTTTAAATTAACGTTTCGTAAATGAGATTAATGAATTTATTAATTTTGTCGTTAGCAATCCGAAGTGTATGGAAGAAAATAAGATAAGATATCCTTGCAAACTTAAAAAGTGACAAAACCATAGTTATGAAAATCCCGATACGAGTGAAGTACCAATTAATGAGATATGATTTTGTATCCGGGTATTATGTGTGGAGACTTCATGAAGAAAATGAGTCGGTTAATGATGGTGACAATTCGATAAATTTTGTTCAACTCGAATAAATATTTGATAAAGCTTTGGCCAATCCATATCACACAATGGTAATGGATGCAGCTGGTCTATCATTTAATCAATCTAACATAGACAAAGTTCCAAACCTTGATATCGAGGCATTTTATGATTTGTTGAATGCATCCAATAGAAAGATCTAATCCGATTTAGAAAATCACTCACAATTATCCACAATGGCCCATTTGTTACACCTCAAGTATGAAAATCATTTTTCGAAGAGGTGTCACGATGACTTATGTCAACTTATGAAAAGGTTAATCCTTGTCGATAATGCTAGAAGACTTTTACGAGTACAAAAAAGTTGGTAGAATTGATGGGTTTACCAATTCAATGGATCAACAGTTTGTATAAATGGTTATATGATTTATTAGGGTGAAGACAACGAGAAAATTATTTGTAAAATCTGTAACCATTCTCGATATCGAAGTCTTAGGAGGGGTTTGATTGAAGAAATATATCTCCCACATAAAAAAATGAATTATTTTCCTCTAATCCCACGGTTACATAGGATGTATGTGTAATATCCAAGTACCCACTAAAACCGATATTTAATAAATTTAAAAGTATTAAAAGCATGTGAAAAATATTTTGTGAGCATGGAATGATCTTAAAAGGGTACTAGAATATTTAGAGTAGTTAAAATAATTTTTCATACTTAATGAATATTTTATGGATTTTTCGAGTGCATAAATAGTGACTTTTATGTGAAATAATTAATTCAAGCATGTTATCTATGTATGAAAAATGTTTGGTGTGCATAGAATATTTGATAGAGGAGTGTTAGATTATTCGATACCATTTGGTGAATTTTCTCATAACTTCGTGAATATTTTATTTGAACTTTATTATGCATGAATAGTATTTTTGAGGTAAATTAATTTATTTAGGTGCTTTAAATATATAAGAAAATTATCCAATGGGCATAGAAAAATCATGTAACATGTGTAGGAATATTTTATAAATTAGATGAATTTTTCTATGTATAAGGAATATTATCTATAGGAAATAGTGTATTTTTATACTAAATAATTAATTAAAAGGCCTAAATAAGTGTAGAAAAATTATAAAAATGAAGAATAAATCTTTTGGGAGGTTTTTGAATTTATTATGAAAATAAATTGAATTTTGGACAGGTATAGAATGAAATTTTAGAATTAGGGATCTAATTGCATAAAATTAAAAGTTTAAACTCCCAAGTTAAATTAGATATGAACTTTAGGAGTTAAAAAGTTGTTAGAAAACATTTAAAGGAAGGTCTAAAGTAATCAATTGAATAATTGGAGGGCTTATGGAGGAGTAATTAGAGAGAAAAAATAGCAACTTTAAGGAACAAAATTAAGTAATTTTTGAAAAAAAATTCTTCACCTTTTACCACCCATTTCAGCTCTATAATTAGAGTGTAATTAATGCATGTACAAATGGAAGTATTAGATTTAAAGAGAGTGGTTAGATGGAGGGATAAAATTTAAAGATTAAATGAATGGTTAGGATGAAACCAATTAAAAGGCTAGGATTAAAAGAAAGTTTAAGGGTCAAGATTAAACCAAATGAAGGGTTTTGATAGAGTCAATCAAAGGAAAAAGTACACCTAATTTGCCTATAAATATGGGTGTAAGAAATTATGAAAAAAAATGTTAGAAAATTGAAAAATTTAGGGGAAACTTTTGTAAATTTTCCTTAGGATTCCACCCAAAATTTTACCTAAACACTTCTAAACACCCTAAATCAACTAATTAAGCAAGGAATTCAAGCTAGAAGATAAAAAATTATCAAAGGGAACAAGTTGAAGATTGGACCAAATTTAGTGAAAAACAAGGAAGAAGGAAATTTCACCTTTAAAGAATTAATTGGAGCTTCTTTATTCAAGTTAATCTCACCTATACCATAAGGAGTGTTTAATTGATGCTAATTGACGTTTAGCATGCTTTAATTTATGTTTATTAGCCTTAATTTTGAAAATTAGGTTTAAGGTTCTTGATGAAAAAAAATTGAAGAAAATGAATTTAAGTTAGTAATTCATGCAATTAAAGTTTAAATATGTTGATTTAGCTTAAAATAAAATATTTCTAGGGTTAGGAAGAGTAACCCATTATGCCACTTATTAAATTTAGGGGTTTTGATATTTAGCTTATTTTGATAATTTATCATTGATATGGTGTTGATTAAGTATGAATTGATAATTGAGTAAGAAATTTTGCATTAAAATTGAAGAATTTTCATTAAATTTATTAAGGAAGCAATCGACTCAAAATGCTAAAGTTTAGGATTTTGATTCCTTAGCTTAGTTAATGAATTATTGATTGATTAGGAGTTAATTAAGCATAAATTGATAAATGAGAGTGAAATTTTTTGTAAAAATTGAAGAATTTTACTTGATTTAACTTAGGCCCAAATTTAGCCCAATTAAGAAGAAAATTAGGGTTTAAGTGTAATTAACTTCTAATGCTTCAATTAATCAATTTAGACATAGAATAATGTAATTGAATGAATTAGAATAAGAAACTACATTGAAAGTGAAAATTTTGCCTAAATTACCTTAATTAAGGTTTAGGCCCATTAAGGCCTAATTAGGGATTTATGCTTTTATTTTATCAATGTTTGCCTAATTGAGTTAGCTTTTCATATTAATGTTTAATGAAATGAAATTGTTTGAGAAATTGGTGTTGGAATTGGTAAGAAAATGTTTGGTTTAGGTTAGGGATGTTATTCGGCCTAAGGTGGAATTTTAGGGTTTATGTTTTGATTTGTGTAATTCATTGGTAATTGAGTTCCTTGGATGCCATTTGATGTGTAGAATATGTATATAATATATGGAACTTATAATGTTAATGGTTATAAAAATGCATTATTTTATGCTATGTAATGGTACCATTATTTGATATGGTTTGGAATGGTTTTTATAGGATAAGATATTTGATGTATTTTGTGTTATGGAATTATGCATTATCATGACATAAATAGATCTCATCCATGGCATGCATTTCATGAAGTTATAATGGTTATGCATTTCAATAAAATGCACATGCATGCCAAATTCATGAAAATAGTTTAAAGTTATGAAAAAAAGGATTTTATGTCAAAGTTTTTCCAATAGCGATTGGAAAATATTTTATGATTATATGGTTTTCATGACTTTCATGATTTTAATAAGGAGGGCTTCAAGGGTTTTCCATACCTATGGTGTACTCCTACTATGACCATAGAGTTCTTGAGCACACTTATTGAAGTGCAATGTGATAACTTCTTTAGCATATAAAGAATGACATATCCCATCTTAGTCATACACCTATCTCTATTGGATTCCTAGTGCACCTAACGAATCGTCGATGTGCAACCTATTAATGGGTCAATCGAAACGAGTGTCAAAGTCCTCCAATAAGATAACCATGATGACTTCAAGTCTAAGGACCATTTGCACTCATCTCATATGAGATTCCCATAGACTAAAACCAAATGATTTCTCATAACGAGTAAAGTCCAATGATATGTTCTCTAACATAAATCACCAAAGTACTTGCTTTGGCATCACCATGCCAATAGGGGTGAGATCTCCTACTATTATTACATAGCATGAGCATAACACTCACAAGTCTATCTCGTATTTTTCAATGTCCATTCTTGACAATACTATGACTTGGGACATTTAATGATATCATTTATGTGCATTAGTGTTTGTCTCTCATCTTTCGATCAATCATTATTGCAAATGCATATTATAAGGACTTCTATCTAATTCTATTGAACATGTAAACATAATAATTAACGGAATGATTTTTTTATTATTATCAAAATAAATAATGTAATAATACATTAACTTAAGTTCATCTATACATGGTTGGATCTTAGGCACCTACACTAACATAACCATCATGTTCTTGAAAATGAATCATCGCTAAATGTCCATCCCAATTTAGCTTCTTAACGTGTCGGATCTATGTTTGATCCTCTCATAGCGATTCTTATTATTGATGGCAAGGAGTACATATTATGCATATTTTTATTAAAAAAATTTATTATTATAATTATGCATTCATTTAACCGATAATTAATGTCTTGTTTAACAACTTGTTTCCTTTTGACATTTACACTCGTCGTATCTTTAAGACATTTCACGATTATGTTGACGGATCCGGATCGATGTGGAAGTCAATTAGTAAGGAAACTAAAGAATTATATTGAAAAGAGTTTAAGATAGTTTTTAGTTAAATTAATTCATTACATGATTGTATATTTTAATTAATAAATATTAATGTTCAATTAAACGTACTAATGAATATTTTTAATTTTCTTGCGAAGTCCATTAAGTGGGAGTGGAATATCGAGCTAAGGATAAAGAAAACATGGTAGATTCTAGCACGGAAGTGATATTTCAACTTCCTTTATCATATTAAAAAAAACCTCAAATCATTAAATATCTCACAAGAGATGTGGGATGCATGGCGTAAGGAATATGCAAAACCCGAGTCTTGTGCCCGATCCGAGATGGAGATCCGGAACCATAAGAGCAAGACTCGGTGGCATTGGAGCTGGTCCATCTAAACATATGGAGAGTTTGATCACCCACAAGGAGCACACAACACGCATAGTATGTGTGTGTGTGTGTGTACCATTTGTTTGTTATAATTATTTTAACATCATTAATTAAACATTTAAGTATATTTGTTTTAGCATAGTCGGTTGGATTGTGAACTCGATACTCATGAGGTTTTCTTGAGGACTCATAAGAAGAAGGTTAATGATGGATATGTATTCATCGATCAATAGGCAAGAATTCTCAAAGTAATTAATTAATTTATAAGTTTATTTCATACATATGTCACTTTTATATAACTTATTAAGATAACTATTTAATATTAAAATTTATGCAATAATGTAAGAGTTCGTAAAAAAAATATTTAAGGAGGAGGTTGCTAATCGACAAACAAAGGGTACTCATCACCCGATATTAGCATGAACGAGATTTTTAAGAAGGTTGTTGGAGCGAGGAGATAATAAGAGGAAGAGGATGTACGAACTTGGGTCACATGCTTCTTACTAGTACTCTAATGTCGAGTACATCCTCTAGTTCGATCACATCACAATCCCATGTCGATATTAAGGTGCAAGCAAAGGAAACGAAGGCTCATCATTCTAGACAAGTAGAAAAGATCAAGACACTAGTGGGTACTCGTTACACCACTCTTAATTACTATAAATGAATTGCAATAGTATGCTCGGAGCAACATGTGATGATGCGGCGAAGCAACGATTGTTGTCGAATATGTAGAGAGGTAGTTCTTAGACCGATGACCCTACCGATCTCTTCTAGCTTTTATGTTTTTTTTTTTTAAAAAAAGTTAACATACTTTAAAATAATTTGATGTTTTAATATATATATATATATATATATATATATATTGTACTTAGCGATTTAGAATATATGAAATAAAAAAATATATATATAAAAAAATCCACCTAAATCGTATGGAGTGTATCAAAGTAAATAGATTTAAATAAAAACTATATATATATATATATATATATATATATATATATATATATATATATATATATATATATATATATATATATATATATATATAATGAAATAAAACATGTGAAAATTTTTAATTAACTATTTAAAAAAAAATTGAGTCAAATTTTTATTAACTCAATATTATTTTTTAAGAAAATTAAGTCGATTATCTAAAACACACTTTTAGCTCTCTCTTCCCCTCATAAGAATTTATGTATGACAAAACTATATATATATATATATATATATATCCGTGTGTGTGTGTGTGACCAAATAAAACCTATGAATTTTTTAACTAATTATTATTTAAAAAAAAACCAAGTCAAATTATTGTTTAACCGATTATTATTTCTTAAAAAAATGAACTCAAATGATCTAAAACACACTTTTAGCTCTCTCTCTTTTTCTCTCACATCATAATTTATACATACAACAATGTCATTTTCATTGAAAAATCATAAAAATAATCAATCTTATAAATTATAATAATATATTTTAAAAAAATAGAATAATCATGTTAAATTTTATTTGAAAAGTCTGTATATAAAAAAATCAAATTTATTAACAAGTAAAATTATATAAAATTTAAAAATTAATTTGATGAGAATTTTAAGAAGAAACAAACAATTGAAGAAATAAATTTTAAATAGAAAAAATAATATATATATATATATATATATATATATATATATATATATATATATATATATATATATGTTCAAACAAAAATTTTAAAAAATATCATATATATTCCATTACTATCAAAATGTATATAAAAAAAATGAACTTTTTTATATATTTTCACACCTAATTTCATGATAAAAAAATAAAAATAAATTATTTATATAGAGGGGAACAATTACCATCTGCAAACATATAGATGCTGAAAAAAAAAGAAAAAAAAAAAGAGGAATGATACAATGAAGTTCTAGCAGGCTAGTCCTTTTAAAAAAGAAAAAGAAAAAGAAAGTAGGTCAGACGTAAAAAAAAAAAAAAAAAAAAAAAAAAAAAGTATTGTTATAGTGCAAAAGTGAAGGAAAGATTAGGCACTTTAAAAAAAGAAAAAAAAAAAAAAGGAGGCCAGCCATGTAAAAAGAAAGGCATTGCTATAGTAAATGAATAGTGCCACCCCTAGTTCTTTTAGTTTTTTTTTTTTTTTTTTAATAATATATACATATTCCTTCCCTCTCTCGCTAGCTATATGAACATACTTGCTAACCCAAATTTAATGTACGTATCAGCATTGAGCAAATGATAGTTGAGAGTTCAAATTCTAGTTGATCTATAATTGATCACTTTGGTTTTTGTTTGTTGTTGTTAAAATGGCACACTATCAAGAGCAATATGGGCGAACTGACGAATACGAGAACCCAGTTGGCCAAAAGGTAGACGATTATGGCAAACCAATCCATCACACTAGTGGGTATGGAACGGTTGGCTATGGGACTACACCTACTCAAGCTGCAGGCACGTATGGTGGCGTATTCAGGGTTGGCACCGATATTATCAGCATCAGGGAACATCATGGACTATCTAGCAAGTTTAATCACTCTAGAAGCTCATCCGGCTCTAGCTTTATGTTGGATTATTTTTAATAAAATATATATTTATTATTTAAAAAAAAAGGTGTAAGTTACTGTTTCGAAACAGTAACTTATACCATTAAAGATAATGGTATAAGTTATTGTCTAGACACAGTAACTTATACATTGGGTGGTGCTTCCTGCAATAGTTTTTTCTCTTTTTATTCAATGAAAAACAACGTCTCTTTCTCAATGTCTCTTTTTCTTTTTTACCATTTAATTAATTTATTTTTTCAATTAATTCAATTGTCCAACGAACAATATTTTTCACTATATAAATGGCTCTTGCCATTTGGTGAGACACACTTCAACATAAACATTTTCCTTACTTTATGAAGAGAGAAAAAATAGTAAGTAATTTTTTCTTTATTTTACTTAGAGAAAAAAAATTCTTTCAATTTTTTTTTTTTTTGTTTCTCACTAAAAGCCATATTGTTTTTTATTAATTTCTTCTTTGGGTAAGAGTTGTGCTAGTTCATAATTGAGTTTCAAATCTTACAAGCAATGTAAACTTATCAAAACACAACAAGGTGATCGAGCTTGTTGTATCCCTAGGATGGCATGCAATATATCCTTAATTCTTTGCATCGGGAAAAATTTTACGGACGGTGCGTATCATCTTAAGAAAGTAACTCTGGTTAGGCCTCAAGATAGTCACCTATAAAATTCCGATAAAGTCGCTTTGTTGTTTTTCATTCAAAATTTTAAGTAATATTTTTCTACTTTTCTAACAATTTAAGGCGATTCCCGTTAATGAAAATCACTAATATGCATGGGTAAAGCTTCACCGGAGTAGGTGATCTTAATAAACCCTTTCACTTTCGGAGTGAAAATTTCAAAAGATGGAGACAAAAGACTTTATTTTATCTTAGTCTATTGAATGTGAGCTTTGTTTTAATTGAAAAAGTCCTAAGGAAGAAAAAGAAAAATATAAGTGATAAAGAGATAGCTCAACGTAAAATAAAAGTTAAGAAATGGAAAAGAGATAGTGATCACTATAGAAATTATTTACTAAATTGTTTTTCCGATGAGCTTTATGACTATTATGATCAAGGATATTCTTTTGTTAGGAAGATATGAAAGGCTCTAAATAAAAAATATAACACCGAAGAAGTCTGGATCAAAAAAAATATGCTTCCAGTCATTTTTTTAGGTTTTAAATGAATGAAGAAAAGCCTATGATGGATCAAGTCTATGAACTTCAAATGATTGTACATGACATCCGCTCCGAAGGCATACATGTAGATGAGCAAATGCTAGTTTCGACCATCTTTGACAAACTGCTAGAATCCTAAAAATATTTTGCTAAAGGCTTGATGCATAAACAAAATGAGCTCTCTATTAAAGCTCTTATTACTCGTCTAAGGGTTGAAAAGGAAGCAAAAAATCAAGACAATGTCTGTTGAAATTAACGATTCAAACGGTACTAAGGTAAACTTCATTACCTTCAATGAAAACTCCTATCACATGCCAAAAGCCAATGGAAGGTTTAATGGTCGGTAGAAGCCAAATAAAAATTTTTTAAAGAAAAAGCCTTATGGAAACCAATATCACTCCAACCAACTAAGAAATTATGGATCACATCCTAAACCACCACTAAATAATGGCGACCACAATAATGCTTATGCTTGTTTTGTTTGTGGTAAACCCGAGCATGTTGCTAAAAATTACCGCCTTCGAAAACATAGGCCTATTGCTCAAGCTAACTTTATTGAAGAGCCACTTGTGGCTATGATTTATGAGATTAATATTCTCCAAGGCTCGGATGGATGGTGGGTTGATTCGGGAGTTACTCGGTATGTCTCTAGTGATAAAAATTTGTTCAAGACTTATATAATCTTGGATGAGAGAAAGAAAATCATGCTTAATGATTCTCACACTACCGATATAGTAGGGGTTGGAGATATACTTATTAAATTTACATTTAGAAAAGAGGTTATACTCAAAGATGAGCTGCATTGATCTAAAATTAGTAAGAATTTAGTTTCTAGTTTTCTCTTGCATAAGGTCGGCTTTAAATAAGTTATTGAGGTCGACCAATATGTACTTTTCAAAAAATGCCTATTTGTTGGAAAAGGCTACACTTGTGATGGGATGTTTAAACTTAATATTGAAATGAATAATGAAAGATCCACTTTTGCTTGCATTGCTTCTTATGTGAATGTTTGACATGGTAGATTATGTCATATAAATTGTAAATATGTGAAAAACTTGAGTAATCTTGGTTTAATCTCTAAACTTGAAAATGATTTTGAAAAATGTGAATCTTGTAGCATGGCTAAAATTTTAAAAAACAAACCTTTTAAAAGTGTTGATCATAATACCGAATTATTAGAACTAATATATAATGATATATGTGAATTTAGTGGTATTCTAACTCGTGGTGGTAATCGTTATTTTATAAATTTTATTGATGATTTCTCAAAATATTCATATGTTTTTCTTATGAAGCATAAAAATAAAGCTTTTGAAAAATTTACTATTTTTTTAAAAGAAGTTGAAAACATATTTGGTAAAAAGATCAAAAAGCTTCGTAGTGATAGAGGTATGGAATATGGCTCTATTAGTTTCAATAATTTTATGCAAACTAATGATATTGTACATTAAGTTACAGCTCCATATTCACCTTCTTCAAATGGTGTAGCTAAAAGAAAGAATAGAACTCTAATTGATCCGGTAAATTCTATGCTTGTTAGTTTTAATACTCCAAAGAATTTATAGGGTGAAGTCTGTTTTATCTGTAAATTTTGTTTTGAATAGAATTCCTCATGAAATCACATTTTTAACTCCTCATGAATTATGGAAAGGTTATAAGCCAAAATTAAAATTTTTTTTTAAAAGTGTGGGGTTGTTTAGCTTTTGTTAGGCTACCTAATCCTAAAAGATCAAAACTTGGTAAAAAGCTTATACTTGTGCCTTTTTGGGTTATGCTTTGAATAGTAAAGCTTATAGATTTTTTTTATTTTGATAATAAAAATATTATTGAATCATTGGATGCTATTTTTCATGAAATTTTTTTTTAAAGTAGAAAATAGTAGGAGTATGATTCTTCAACCAAGTGTTGAATTTTCTTCTTCAATATTTGAAAATGAAAGTGATTTTAAACCTAGAAAACGTAAAAGAGTTAGATTTGAAAAAGATTTTGGTTCGATTACTACTTATATAATGTATAAGATGATCATATTTCTTTAGAACAAGCCTTATCTTCTCATGATGTAGATTTTTGGAGAGGAGCTATTAGTGATGAAATGGATTAGTATTAATGATGAAATGGATTCTCTAATTTCAAATGATACTTGAAAAATAATTGAATTACCTCCTAGTTGTAAGACAATTGGATGTAAGTGGATACTTAAAAAGAAATTAAATCTCGATGGGTCTATAGACAAGTTCAAAGCTCGACTAGTAACCAAAAGTTTTAAACAAAAAGAAGATATTAATTTCTTTGATACCTTTTCTCTAGTAACTAAGGTCACATCTATTAGATTGCTTATTGTAGTTGCTACTATTCATAACTTGTTTATATATCGGATGGATGTAAAGATAACTTTTCTAAACGGTGATTTAAAAGAAAAAATATATATATGGCTCAACTCGAAGGTTTTATAGCACAAGGTGATGAAAAGAAGGTATGTAAGTTACAAAAGTCTTTATATGGTTTAAAACAAGCACCTAAGCAACAACATGAAAAATTTGATACTTACTTACTTAATAATGGTTTTAAAGTAAATGAAAGTGACAATTGCATATATTATAAATCCTTTGAGAATGTTCATGTGATTATATGCTTAAACGTAGATGATCTTTTAATTTTTGGTTCAAACATGAATGTTATTGATAATAGTAAATTATTGCTTCAAAATAATTTTGATATGAAGGATTTAGGTGAAGCACATATGATTCTTGGCATGAGAGTTTCGAGAGTTTCAAGTGGATTATTTATTGATCAATCTTATTATGTTTAAAAGCTTTTGAAAAAAATATGATTTTTTAGATAGAAAACTCATGGGAACTCCCTTTGATACTATTTTACATCTATTTCTAACAAAAAATAATAATGACATTTGTTATAAAAATAGTATGCTAGTACTATTGGTAGTCTTAGGTATGTTACGGATCGTATAAGACCTAATATTGCCTTTATTGTTGGGGTACTAGCAAACTCAATGCTAAACAATAACCCATCTAATGAGATACTTGAAAGGTACAATGAATTATGGTTTGTTATATCAAAAGTATCCTGTCTGTACTTGAAGGGTACAGTGATGTCGATTGGAACACCTTATCTAATGATTCATTGTCTACCACTAGATATGTTTTTACTTTAAGTAGATGAGCAATATGTTGGAAATCTAAAAAACAATCAATAATTTCAAAATCCACTATGGAGGTAGAATTGATAGTTTTAGCCTTAACCAATGATAAAGTAGGTTGGTTACGTGATCTTTTATATAAAATTCCTATGTGAGAAAAACCTATACCACCTGTCTTAATTCATTGTGATAGCACAATCGTTATTAGAACCGTGCACAATAGATATTATAATGGAAAATCTAGATTTTTTAGAAGAAAACACAATATCGTGAGGTCATAAATAAACAAAAGTGCCATAAATGTTGATAATATAACCATAAAGGATAATTTAGCCTATCCTTTTACAAAAGCTTTGGCCAAAGATAAGATCTGGATAGCATCGAGGGGGATGGGTCTAAAGCCTAAAGATAAATGAACTACTTATGAGGAGACCCTACCTAGTTGATTGGAGATTCCAAGATCTAAGTTCAAAGGGAAAAATGAATCATAAAAGTAGTTGATTATCATGCACTAACATATTTTTTCATCCTTGTGGTGCAAATGCATGAATTCCATAATGAAAGAAAGGTTAAGTTTCTTTAGAAGATACTTTTAATGTGGTCTATAGTTCTTATTGAATGGAATGTTAGAGTTATGGAAGCATCTTTGATTGGCACACCTATATGAGTGAGGAAGTGGGGCCACTTCCTATGAGAATAAGGCTAATTCTCTAGAACACTCATAGAAGCCGGGATCAAGCACAAAGTCGTTAATGTGCTTGGTTCCGAAACTTGTCGTGAGAATACCTAAATATAATATATGTGATACAATATTTGTTTCACTTAAAAGCCTTAGTTCAAGACAATGTTCACTATTGGCTTGAGAAAAATGTTGTTGAAACACTAAGTAAGGGTTCAAGCTATTAGCATTCTTATTATGTATTATATTTGCTTCCTTATCTAAAATTATATGGCTAATATTTTGTTAAAAATAAGTGAGGGATTGTTGGATTATTTTTAATAAAAAATATATTTATTATTTAAAAAAAGGTATAAGTTACTATTTCGAAATAGTAACTTGTACCATTAAAGAGAATGGTATAAGTTACTATTTCAAAACAATAACTTATACATTGAATGGTGCTTGTCGTAACACTTTTTTCTCTTTTTATGCAATGAAATACAATGTCTCTTTTTCTTTTTTGCTGTTTAATTCATTTATTTTTTCAATTAATTCAATTTTCCAACTAATAATATTTTTCACTATATAAATGGCTCTTGCCATTTGGTGAGACACACTTTAATAGAAACATTTTCCTTGCTTTGTGGAGAGTGAAAAAATAGCAAGTAATTTTTTTTCTTTATTTTGCTTAGAGAGAGAATTTCTTTCAATTTTCTTGCTTTTTGTTTCCCAATAAAAGCCATATTGTTTTTTGTTAAATTCTTCTTTGGGTAAGAGTAGTGCTAGTTTATAATTGAGTTTCAAGTCTTATAAATAGTGTAAACTTGTCAAGACACGATAAGTTGATCGAACTTGTTGTATATCTAGGACGACGTGCAATATATCCTTGATCCGTTGCATCGGATAAAATTATATGGATGACGTGTATCGTCTCAAGAAAGCAAGGTTGTGCCTCGAGATAGTCACCTATAAAATTTTGATAAAGTCGCTTTGGTATTTTCATTCAAAATTTTCAAGTAATATTTTTCTATTTTTCCAACACTATGTAAGTTTAACCGCTTCTTGTCATTGATTAATGTTTACATATATCATGATATGTTAAAAGATGTTCATATAAAAAAAAAAATGATTTGTCGTTGGAAATTGAATTTCAATCTCTAAAAAAAAATAATAATAATAAAAAAAATAAATAAATAGCTCTTTCAATTTAGACGCAAGCAGCAGTTAAAAGTCATTGATAAAGTCCTTAAATTCTATCAATATTCCAAACAATCTGAATCGTCATTTCTTAACCTTGAAAGTGGTGGAGATTAGTATTAATATAAGACTAATTAATGAGCCACTCAATCAACCAAAAAATGAAAATTCGAAAGCAGTTTTTATTGCAGCATTAAGGATGATCGATGCATCACTACGTACCCGCTAGCTATTTGGTGTGCCTCTTGCTTGGTATTGGATTCTCTTTTAATTAAGCGAATTTTGATATTAAAAAGGTCTAATTTCTTTTATTCCTTTTTGCCGACTTGCATGGTGACTGTTAATTTGGATTCTACAGTCTGAAGATGATGGGCATGGTGGGAGAAGAAAGAAGGGGTTAAAAGAGAAGGTAAAGGAGAAGCTGTCAGGGCACCATTATGGATCTCGAGCTACGCAGTTATTATTCTGCAGAGCAACACCATGAGAAGAAAGGAATGGTGGGCAAGATCAAGGGGAAGCTTCCAGGACACCATCATATCTGATCACCACTAGATGGTCTCTCTCTCTCTCTCTCTCTCGCTATATATATATATATATATATAGAAGATAAACGAGCCACAAGCCTCAAGCATTTTGTTACAAATGATGAAAAGTAATTACATGGTTGTATAAATAAGAGATGCAGGTGCTGGATGGGTCATGGAGTGGCTCGCATCCCTATGAGTTACTAGGGCTCTGGGTTTGGATTTTATATTATGTATGGTAATGTGTTTTACTCTGGTTATATTACAGCGAGCGAGTGAGTGAGTGGTTTATTGTGTATGCAGATTAGTGGCGTGGCCCTTAATTACCCATCTTAATTCGCAACTGTCCCATGCACATATTCTATATATATTCCATTGATGAGAAAAAAACCTAAGCTTTTAGCCAGACAAAAGGAATAGTGCCAAGTTGCTAACAAAGGTCAATAAGGTCCCTATCTGAACTGATGGAAAGCTCGAAAGTAGTAGTTTAGACAGTACGCTAGATTGATTGGAAACCTCTTGACCTGAGCTTATATGCAATTGTGCTAAGAAAAAATAAAGAAAGTTGTACGACGTACAGTAAAACATTTTGCAGAGTCGACTTTGAAATAAAACGATAGAATGCACGGAGGAGAGAGCCCAAAAATATGTCCATTTTCCTACTTGATTGTCGCCTTTGCCTTAGATATCTGCATTTTCTTCTCAAGAACTCTTCAGTTTTCGCAGCCATCGAGCGTGCTAACACGTTGGGATTCCAGTTGCTTACGTTGATGTTGAATTTGAGAGAGAGGAGTGAAAGTTCTCGGCTTTGAAGGGAACTTTTTGAGGGAAATATAGGTTAGGGAGTTGGATGTGGCCTTGGAGAATTTGCAAGCGAGAGTGAGATTACACCATTTCCTTTTGGAAGGAGTTCGCTTTCAAAGAGAATAATTTATAGTTTTGAACTAGCTACAAGGTTGCAAGTTAGGTCTCCATCTTTGAACCTGATTTTATTTTAGCCCCTAAGTTTTAAAATGTTACATTTCCATTCCTTGGTCCGCGAACAAAAGGTTTTGTGAAGAGACGCATGAAATGGGTTCAAATTTATGAGCTTCTTAGGAATTTAGTTATGCAAAAAGTTAAGAATACAAGTTTACATAGAGTTGATTAGTACTACCTTTCTAAATCTATCGTTATAGCCCTATGCTTGTTTGGAAAGATATGTGATTAATGAAAAATAATTAATAATTACTACCTTCAGATAGATATCACAGTGTAATTGTTTGTATGATAAGCTGGTTGAATGATTGGGGCTTCCACTAGAGATGTTTGGTTATTTAAATCATGTTTTTTTATCAAAAGAAAAAAAAAATAGTGTTTTTTAAGTGGTAACACTTTTCTTCTCCTTCCTCAATGATTTTGGATTCAAATCCTTAAGGTAATATTATATCCTAACGAGTTCATGAACCTCCTTTGATAATAAGTGATGTGGTGATTTTTTCTTGACAGTGCAATGATGAAGTTAAGTTAGCTGAAATACTTACAAAATAAATCATTTTTGATAGATTGAAAAATCTTTCAATGGTTAAATTAGGGTTTGGAAAGATGTAATAGTTTGAATAGAGTATAATGTAATAAGACATATATTTAAAAAATAATGAATAGTAATTATAGATTTATAAATCTAAAATTCAAAATCTTAAGCTTTTTCTTATTTATATAGTTAAAAAAACCTTATCAAGTTACATGAAGAGTGAGATAAAACTATGTATTTTCTTAATATCAAAAGCATCTACCATCCATTTTAAAACTATATATTTTCTTAATATCAAAAGCATCTACCATCCATTTTATGAACAAAAATCTTTTATGTTGACATCACATAACTTGAAAGAATGGGACGACATCATAATTGTTGTTATCAGACAGAGCTAATCTTGATTGTCTACTCATATTTAATAGATGCATGATCTACTCCTTTCAATTAATGGGATTGAGATAAGTTGTCTAGGCCTATTCTTCACAGTGAGACTGTCTAGTATGTCCATAGAGATGACTTAGTAGGGTTTATTATCTCACCTGGGATCTAATTAGAGCCCTATATTTTTAGGTGTTGTGGAGCCTCATGAAGATCCATCGAGTATTATATGATTACACACGTCATCTATATATATCATTTGCCCTCCTACGTCTTGGCAAGCATGATTGTTAAAGAGTGATTTGTCGTTTGGGTTTTGGTGAGACGCTTGTCACGTTTGGAATGAGTCACATTTATCTTTTCTAGTCGACTGCAGTTGGAGTCTTTATTAGGGTCATTTATTTTATATCGCTTTAGTACTGATATTTTTTCTGGGGGAGATGAATCATTCATGCGTTGAAAAAGATGAAAATATTTGGTCTTTTAGAATTCTCAACTCCTACTAGAATTTATCCACGCTATTGGTTGTGAGGCACACATGGCCAGTTATTATTGCACACATCATATTGGTCTCGTCAAATAGGTATGGACTTTTGAGTGATAGGTCATTGGAGCTCGTGATTTCTGAGCCTATAAATATTCTTTTTTCTTCATTTTTGTTTCCATCTCAACTTTAATATTTCTCATTTCTTCTCTATCTCTAATAGAAGCAGCTTCTAGCATATTGTAGGAATGTTTTCTGATAATTCTTACCTATAAACTATTTTGCAGGAGTTATTGTAAACCGTTTGGAGTAATACTCGCCAGGTAAATAGTTCA
Source organism: Dovyalis caffra (assembly GCA_963924115.1). Taxonomy (NCBI): domain Eukaryota; kingdom Viridiplantae; phylum Streptophyta; class Magnoliopsida; order Malpighiales; family Salicaceae; genus Dovyalis; species Dovyalis caffra. The sequence continues at coordinate 13,828,995 of CAWUPB010001108.1, forward strand.
ATCTATATATAATAATCTAAGTTTATAATTTGTTCCTACGTTTCTAATTAAATATCTATTATGTCTTTTATCACATAATGACCTCTCTACAATTATAAAAATAAATACATTCGAAAGTACAATCACTACTCTATTTTTCTAGTTGATTACATAATTAAGAAATACTACAATCACCTTAATATATTCTCATAATGTGGTTAACTTTCAATGCTAACCTATGAAAATTTCTTTATGCAAAGTTCAATTATATATCCATTTTTTTTATCTTGATTTATAAGCTGATTATAAGCTTTTCTAACCAATCTTTAAATGAAGTGATTTGAAGATATAAATGACGCTCAATCTCTCACATAAATTGTTATAAGATTGTATGGGCTCACGTGAAAAAATAAAAGTTAGTACTTAAAGCTTATTACAAATTAAACACCTAAACCCCATATAAAAAATAAAACATAAAATATAATAAATTTATACAATCTGAGCCAAGTTTACTTGTCAAATCATGCAATAAAATTACAAATTTAAGACAAAATAATCTAAAAATATAGACATAGGCTTTAAGCTCATATCCACCTATCATGTCATTTTTAAAATAATAAGATTATGCTCAAAACCTAACACCAAGTTCAAAACTAAATTTGAAGGAAGACAAGGTCTGTAAGACTAAAAAATAAATAAAAATAATAATAAGAATACAAATAAAATATGAGAATAATAATAATAATAGTAAAAACTTTATAATTGGAATAAAGTTGATCTCATATATTAAATCTATTCCATCTAAACCGTCGTAAACTAACATCACATTCAAATAACACATAAAATATAAGAACTAATAAAATTAAACACATAAAGACCATGCATCATGCACATACGATTCTATGAACAATAAAATAGCTAATTGGCCTTCACGAGGTCCTTTCCCTGTTAATTCATATTGACTTATTTTAATTTTCTCGCAGAAACAAAAAACCTAGCCTATTGCTAGCTTCATTCACTACACCAAAATTAAGTGATAGAGGCAGAGTGTCTAAGGCGGTCAATAAAACCACCTCAGACTTTAATTGTTTTGATTTTACATACACTATTTATAAAACAAATATGAGGCGGTTGCTAAAATTGCCCCATAAAAAAAAAAAAAAAAGCTTCATTATCTCGTTTTATATTTAGGCCTTCTCTTTTTCTTTCTATTCAATCGAATTATTCGAAGAGGGGAGTGTAGTTAAAATCAGTCTGCAGCAAAAATTAAAATTAAGGTTTCTTTGTTTTAGCAACCTTAGATAAATCTCACCTCTTCTTCCCTTCCGCTAGATCCACCAAATCAATGTATCTCCAGCTTTGACAAGGCAGAAGATGCAACCACCATGGTAATTCTTTGATTCTCTCTTCCTTTCTTTCTTTGTTGCTTTGATTTAGCAACCTTATATAAATCGTATCTCTCATTCTCTTCTGCTAGAGCCACCAAATCAATGTATCTCCAGCTTCGACAAGACAGAAGGTGCAGCCACCTTGGTATTTCTCCAATTCTCTCTCCCTTTCTTTCTTTGTTGGTTGCATTGAATCTCCACATCTCTAAAGCACACCCTGTCTCTTATTCTTTGCTTTTTTAGGTGAAGTACTCTAGAGAGCCTGATCATTCCACCAAGTGTAAGTGTGCCAATATTTTTCAATTTGGGTTTTCTGTGCTTGCTTATGACTAGTGGATATCTTATTCCATACAGCTTGCAACCCAAGGGACTCTAACCTCAGAGTTCATTTAAGGTATTTTGTTTAAGATTTTAATGGGTTTGATTTATTAGTAAAACCTAATGACAAAAAATAGAGATTTGTTACTTATTGGCTTCTGGTGGCGTCATTGCTTTTGTAGATTGGATGGATGGATACCTTATTTTGTTAAAACAGTAGAGATAAGAAAAATATAGTAGGAAGTGACGCCTCTATTTTTGTTTTCTACTGGCATTCATTCCACCAATTCACTAATATTTTCAATATAATCCTTTCTTTTTATTCCAGAAGCTGCAACCCTACTTTAAATGATATGGACTGATCCATTGCAATCCAGAGGCATTCTCTACATGAGAGATAGTTACTACTATGCGTTATCGTCCTAGTGGAAAGGTTGGCAAATTTCTTGCTATTAGCACCTGCAAAATAACGAGATATTCAAAAAGAAATTAATGTTTTAACAATCACTTTACTTAATATTGCGGGGAGGACTAGTAGGCACAATGATAGGAAACTACCTCTTCTATGATGTCATAGTATGAATTTTTACAAGCTAAAGCCAGAACATCGTAGTTATATACCAGGAAGCTAGTCAACTATGAATCCTTAAAGCAGGTCTGTTTGATGCTAATAAATAACTATGCTTCTTCTTTTTGGATTTTTGAGGGGTTCTGACACTCTTCTATTATCCAAGAGTGTTGGGTTGCTCACTATTCATTGTCTATTCAAGTTTATTAGAGTTTTATAACATTGTTTTTATTGCAGTCTTGTTCTGAATCACACCCCATCAATTTTCTTTATTCTCTGATTTTCTAAGGTGATTTGTTAAATTCGTTAGGTGGTGGGTGAATATATTTTTGTATGTTCTCTGATTTTCTAAGGTGATTTGTTAAAGTAGTAACTGTGGCTACAGAATACCACAGGCAGCAGTTGGCTAATAAACTTACGAATCTTTTAGAAGACATCAGTGACAAGATTGATAACGCTTATTTTGTAGATCTTTTTGTGAGAGCATCAAATACACCAACCATAAAGATGTATGAGAAGCTTGGGTATGTAATCTATAGAAGGGTGCTGCACGATTATTCAGGGGAAGAAGATGGATTAGATATGAGGAAAGAATTATCTCGGGATGTTGAAAAGAAATCCATTATCCCGTTACTCCTGATGAAATAGCAGGACTAACGAGATAATGGACCAACAATTCTTCTAAGACTTTATATATATATTAAGTTAATTCCTTAACCCCAACAATTTTAAGAAAATAATAAAAAGTATATATATTACAAATAAAAATAAGATAAACCCTAAAAATATTACATGCTCCCTATCCCAATAAAATTAAATTTTAAATACACATAAATGACGAAGAATCTAAATTTATAGCTTTTTAAACTTATTAATTAACACCAAGGACTCCAAATTCAATTTTTTTAATTAAGTTCAAATTAAATAATTTTAATTCAATTAATCATCTAATATGTATGTTAATTACCTAATTTATAGTACTAGCATATGAATTAACAAAATAATTATACATCACACAAAACTTGGATGAAATTAAATAAAAAAAATGAAAATTCAAGGGTTTGAATATCTAAATTAAAGTTATAGGACCAAACTAGATAAAAGATCATCAATGACAGTGCCCATAGAAGTGGCACATGAGGGCTGCTCAATGGTCAGAATGGACTCATTATGATGACATTGTGACCATCTTCTTCAGAAGATTTTGGTCGGCTGGCACATGTCATTGGAAAATTCATAGGAGACGAGTGACCGCAGTGGTTTCTACGACTTCTATTTTGGTGTTTTTACTACTTTTTTCTCTAGGTGGCAATGTGTTTGAGTGTGAGTTAGGGTAAAGCGTATTTGATAAGAAACATATTTATATATTTAATTCACCCTATATTTAGTCTTTTATAAGGTTTAAATGCCTAATAGAGTTGCTTATGTATTCTTTTGTGATTTGGACAGGTTTTGAAACATTTAAGGCGAACAGAGGTAGTTTGATATAGTTTCAAACATTCTAACATATCTGAAGTTCTAGACCTCCATTTTGTGTGAGTCTTAGCTCATTGCAAAGCTAAGACATATACTACAATTGTCAAGAGGGATCCAAATCTAGTTCGCACGTTTGATGGCTCGAAAATAGCTGAGAAGACAAAACAAGATTCTGACATATGATTCCTGAACCAACTATAGTATTAAATTCATATCTGAAGTTACAGACATCTATTTATTGTAAGGCCAAGTCTATTGAAAATTTAAGATCCATATCTATAACTTTTATGAGTCCTAAAAGAGAAAAGATGTTGTTATCAATAAGGAAAGTCATTGATAAGTTTATTGCCTAATCTGGCGCATTTTCCGATTGAGCATCCTAATAGAATAGGAAAGTGTAGCCAATTTTGTGGCCTGATTTGTAGGGATTCTTACGTATAAATAGGCAGCCTTTGAGGCAAAAAAAGGAGACATGGCTAGGGTTTTATTATACAATTAATTTTTATTGCAATTTGTTCTTGAAGATGCAAGGTTAATTTTCCTTTTGGATCAAGAGTGATGTGAACTTTGAAAAACAAGCTATGAGACCTTTGTTTTAATTTTATGACTTATTCAGATTTGTTATCTTTTATTCTTTCATGTTAACTTCATAATATTGATGTTCTTAATTGCTTATGATGCATACTAGTTGATTATGATTAATTGATAATTGCTAGATTAGGATTTATAACACATAATCATTATAAAACCTATCCCAATAATCAATTAGATTTAGTGATCTCTAATGTTGATATCGAGTATAATCTAAAAATAATAGAAGTTAGGTTAAACCAAACTATTTTAGTGTTGATTATCTATTTTGATTTTTTTCTAATTCGTTAATGTTGTTGTTGGATTACATGTAAAGAGCTTGTACTAGGTGGTTTAGAAATTATAATTCAAATAACATGGTTTTTTTTTTTTTTTTTTTTGATGATTAAGTAAGGAGAATGAGTTCATCTATGTTTTTTAGATTAATATAGATAGAATAATAAATCATGAATAAGGTTCTTAAGTGTTGTTTATGATCATCTTGCAATTCGAAGGTAAATGTTCACTCTTGATCGAGTTTGTTTCTCTTGAGTAATTTCTTTATTTTAATTTTAATTTTATTTTTAATTTTAATTTTTTATTTTTGCTAACATTTGATACAATCCTTTTTTATTTCAAGTGGTTTCGCGTGATTAAATATAAGAAGAGTAATTTAATTTAATCTCTATGGGATCAAACTAGACTTACTCGTAACACCTCGTGTCAAAGACCTTGATAGATCGAGGATATTATCGGCGTTGACTTGCATTTGGAGTGTAATAAATGCAAGTCAACAAGCCTCTTTTCTTAACTTCTCAAAATATTAGCAAAGTGGGTGTTTTTGTATGAGGTCCCTAATTAATATAATATAATAGGTCTATGTTAAATAAAACTTAGGTACAAAGTTTTTCAAAAATTCAATAAAGCATTTATTAAATTCATTTAGACCTTTAAATATTATTTTGATCACTTAAAACATTTTTTGGACTTAAGGAACTTTGGTTCCTAATTTATTTAAAACTAACTCATTAAATACATTTATTCCTTAATTATTAATTTCACTTTATGCCTTAACCTTACTCACCTTGTTGTCATGCCATTTTAATTCCATTTTTTTTTATCATTAATTCATTTGTTACTAAATTAAGTAACCATTTAGTTGTTATCTTCATTCTACTTTTAATTAATTCATTTTCATGACTAGTTTGTTCATTTAAACCATATTAATTAGTTAAGCGATCAATTAATTTACCAAGCTATATAACCAAAAAATCTTTAGCATCATATTAAACTTAACATCCAAACCATATCCTTTAATAATACAAACCATATTTGCTTAACTTATCACCACTATACATAACTAAAAATTAAGTTAAGCAAAGCTAAGTTTCCTCATTCATTTCACATAGTAAGCACACTCATGGAAAGTCTTCAATATGTCTCAAGCAACGGTCCTTATTCATCTTTCTTTTCTCCTACACATTAAAAAACAAAGGTGAGCGATACTCGGTAAGTATAATCCATGCGATGCCCGTAGTGCATATTATGCATGTAATACACGTGATGCATTTAAAAGTCATTTTCATGCCTTTTGAAATTCATTTTTCTCTTCGAGTTGACCACTGCTGATTATGCATATAATCGATCATCTTTTAAAATATTCAATTGCGAAAACTTTACAAAAGCACTAGATATCTTCGGATAACATTTTCCTTTATGCGTTAAGAGTATACATCGGATCATTCTCTTAGTGTGTCCTCATTTTCCTTTATATGCCAAGAATATACACTAGATCATTCCTTGGCATTTCCTCATTTTCCTTTGCATAATAAGAGTATACACCAAATCATTCCCTTAGCATGCTCTTTTCCTCAAGAGAGGGTGGTCATTTGTAACTCCTGTGAAAAAAAATTCTTAACTACACATATATATTGGAATATAAATATATACTAAATAGGATGTAGTTCATGTAAGGTTTTAATATTTTGTGGTGTTAATATATTTGGTGTTTATGTAAGTATTTATGAGAATAATTTCGGGTAACTTATTTGGTTGACATTTATTTTCTATCACATATTTAAAATATGTTATGCAAGTGGAAATCATTTAAATATGATAAGAATGTCCAAATTCTTGGAGCAAAATACCCTAGGAATAATTTCCAATCCCATCACCTATCCTTTAAATGGCAACTTGACACCTAGGCTTCTCCAATCTTCCATTACTTTACACCTCATGTTCTTTGACCAAGAAACCCACCACCTAAGCATCCATTGCCTTCCATTACTTTACACCTTGCCAACTTAGATTAGGGCACTTGTTAAGATTATTTATGAGGGAAGAAAGTTGAATATATATATATATATATATATATATATATATATAAGAAAGAGCTAAGTATGGCCGACCACTTTTTAGCAAAATTTTAGCTCACTTAAAGAGAGAGGAAAGTCGAATTGGAATAAGGAAATGAGAGGGAAAAAGCTAAGAGATTTTCTAGGAAGCTTGAATCAATGTAAGTGGGTTTTATTTTACATCATAAATTTGAGTTCTAAGTGCTTAATTGATGTGAATGACTTGAGTTGTTAGTTATGTTGTCATGGATTGCTTATGTTGATATTATATGCATGATGGTTTGACTTGAATTTATTGGTTTATATTTGATGAATTGTTGGGATGGTTACTCATTTGAGCCTATAAGGCTTTGCTTTATGTCTAAGCATTTGTTGTTGAGTTGGTGAATGGATGGGCTTGGACCGAAATTAGTTACATTGAACCTTGGTGGATGGATTCCTAGGTTCCCTAAAGGGAACCATTCGACCTACTTGTCTAAATTATGGGACTTTGATGCTTCAATTGGAGGAAAATCTATGCAAACCCTTAGGTTACATTCGGCCTAAACCTTAATTTTTGGGGTTTGAGTTTCACTCACCCAACTATAGAATGTTTGGTTCAATTGTGCTTGGATAAGTATATTTTGATGTGTAGATAGGTAAAACTTCAAGAAAATTGGAATTTATGGCTTAAAATTATAAGAGCTAAATTCGGTCAGTAGGGTTAAAATTTAGGTTAGAAAAGACATTACACCTTTAGTATATTTTAAATTTGGTCCTTAGGACTATGTTTATGTAAGCTAAGTGGTAGGATAAAACCTATGATAAGACTTACAAATTAAACAAAATAAAGTTACTTACGTATGAAGTAAAGTTTATGGGTTGATTAATACTAATTGGTGGTAATTGATTTCCTAGGGTGAATACTATATAAGATATATGACATATATATGAAATCCTATGTATGGATTGGATTCTAAATATGGTTTGAGAAAGACTGGATGGATGTGGTAATTAAAACATCATGTGCATCATATACATTTGGGATGGATTGAATTGAGAGAAATTATTGGATTGAGAATTAATGAGGTTTGGTAATCGAACTAGATTAAATGGGTATTAGCAATGAAGCTATGTGCATGCTCTATTACTTGATTACACCGCTAGGTGATGGATAATCCGGTTAACCATGTGCTACAACGAGGGATAATTTTGTTGTTAGCAGTAGGTAATTTGGCAATCATTGAGAGATGAAACTAGAGCGGACTTGCTAATACATAGGGTACTCGAACTAAAATTGATGGGGGAAGGTAGAGAAATAGGAAAGCATTGCATATCACGTGCATCACCCTACTTATTAAGCTTTGGCTCATTCTATTGTTGTAATTATGTGGGGCAATAGGTATGGGTAAAGATAGTTCGATCGAGGATGCTGTCGATTCTCACTAAAAAAGGGCTCATGTGTTACATAAAAATATAAGAATCTCTTTTGATTGTAGATAAGGGATATAGTGTCTATTTATGGGTAAATGGCATCTTAGATATTTTGTAATTCCTGTAGCTATATGTATTAATGTGATGTAAATTTTATTGTACGTACTTCATTACTTAATATTTTTTTTATTTATGAAAATGTACATATAGGGATTAGTCGGGATTTTGGTCATATCAGCATAACGAACCTAGTCTCTCCTATTTGGGTAATAGTAAGTGAGTCGGGGTGTTAGATCATTTCTCTCCCATAACCTCAAGAAAGTACTTAGCCTTTTTTTTTTTTTTGAAAACATGTCTTTTTTCTTTTTCCTTTTCATGGTTATGATATGAAAATACATTGTATGAAATGCATTCATTTACCTTTTCTTTTCCTTTTCCTTTCATCAAAATCATGAATGTAAAACCTCTTTCATGATTTATAATATGCAAATGCATTTAATTAAAAACTCAATGCATCAATATACACCTCAATATGCATACTTTCAAACGTCAAGAATATGTAACATAAATAATACATCAAATACATATTTCGGATAAATTAAGTATGCATGCAAAACATGAATATACCATAAACATAAATCATGCCTTAAAAAAATCATAACCGAAATACTTAAGCAACATAATCCATCCATTTTTAACATGATTACAATCATTTTTCATCCCATTTTATACCTCTAAACTTCAAAATTAACATTAACTTCAAACTAACCTCTTGTTCCTTTGTTTCCTAATTTTGGTCGAAACTAGGCCAATGAAAGAACAACTTTCATTTCATCAATTTACCTCAATTTTTCACCTTTATCCTCTAAACCTAATATGTTTTTCATCATTTTAACATCAAGTAGGTTAAGTTAAATCAAGAAATAAAAACTTTCTACTCGTTCAAAATTCTCTAACAAATTGACTAATTTTCAAGTTTTCCAATTCAACACCATTAACACCATTCAAGCATATCATCCAATACCTTGCACACATTAGGCCTTAAAATCACTAGTTTATTCATGTTTAAGGGTATTCAACCATCTTTTTCTAAGAATAAGGAAAAAGAAACTCATGAGTTTACACCAATTAATCATCCAAATATTAAAATTCTAACATAAAAAACGAGATACATATCATTATAACCATCCATTTCAAACAACATCATAGTATCTTCAACAATTCAACCATTAAACCGCAAGTAAATAAACTTTAAATTAACATCAATTACACTTTAAAATCACTAATTTCTTATGGTATAGTGAGGATTACACTTTTCTCACTTGAAGTTTGGCCAATTCTCATATTTTCCTCTTTGGTGTTCTTCCTCCTTTTTTCTCCCTAAAATTTGATCCCAAATGATTCTTTTTCCAACTTCTTTGTTTGATCTTCCAAGATGGTTCTAAAGTTTTGTTAGGGTGGTTCTATACTAACTAAGGTAGTTTAGAGTGGTGGTTAGGTGGTTTTCCTTTTAGTTTTACTTATTTTCTCTTTGGTGTCACCTTGAACACCTAAGGTTTCTAACCTCTTTTTCATCTTCTTTGTCCATATTTATAGCTAAGGTTTTTCCCTAAGATTAATCCAAGTGTATAACACTTAGTTTGATATTAAACCATGGTAATTAATGGCTTCTATAGATTTTTCTCTTTTCTTCCTCCTTTCTCCTTAGAATTGTGTTTGATTTTTCTCTTTGTTTTCTTCCTCTCTTAACTGAATTTGTTCTTCCCTTGTTCTCTCTCCATTTTTCTGGAATTACTCTCACAAAATCAATTAGTAAGTCCCCTCCCAAAGTGTCAACACGTTAGTCCCTAAACTTTTAATCTTTGCTATCAAGCCCTCCAATTTCGATCCGCAACTTTACAATTTCCATCAATTTGGCCCTCATCCTAGGCCTATTCCAAGGATAATTCAAGTCTCTAAAATTTCTTAATCATTTCAATCAAGAATGTAAACTTTTAATCTTTACAATTATGACCCTAGATTTTGCAATCTCATCCCTTGGTCAAAACATAACCATAACAATTACTATTGCCAACCTCAAGTTCACACTTTAATTAATTCCTTTATCTTCCAATTAATTCATTTATCTTCTATAATAATTAGATTTGCATTAATTTTATTCTTATCCATACGAGTTTTCAATATTTACTTTAAGTAAAAATTCATACATTAATTAAAAGAATAATTCTTATAAATATAATAAGTGTAATTCTTTAATTCACACTTTAATTAATTCATTTCCTTCTATTTAATTCATTTATCCTCCATAATAATTATGATTATATTAATTTATTCTTTATTCAAACATAATTTATTAATCTATATTTCAAATAACTATTCATCTATTAATTAAATAAATTATTCTTATAAACATAATCTCTATTAAGGAGATTTTTAAATCAAGGATATTACGCTTAACATTAGCTATAGTTGTTAAGTTTAGATGATTATTTGGTGGCGCTACGACTCACCACCGGTATTTATAGTGCTACTTAGGTCGACTTATATTTTTTTTTTTAAAAAAAAATTCCTAGTTTAAGAATTGGGCCAGGGCGGCTAGGCCCAAAACATGGTGCACTTGGACTTAGGCCACGTGCCATGCTAGCCCAAGCCTATTTCTTTTCTTCTTTTTTTATTTTTTTTATTTTTTTTGTTGTTCTTTTCTTTTTTTTCCCTAATTTTTTGTATTTTTATGGATAAAAATAGGATGATAACATTTATCTCTTCTTTACAATACTTACACGTCAAAGATGTAAGAGGACTTAAGTCTTCGTACATCTTGAGTTAGTATGCTTGTAAAGAAGAAATATGACTACAAAAAAGAGTGGTAAACTATTGTAGCGTTACCTTCTAGTTCGAAAAGAACAATGAATTAACTATTATAAGGTGACCTCCTACGAATTAGTCAACTATTATAGGATGACCTCCTATCACTTTAGCAAGTGGTTTACTATTACATGGTGACTTTCCGACAATGAATCAACTATTACAAGATGAATTTCTAGTAACGAGTCAACTATTACAAGATGACCTCTTAATAACTAGTTGACTATTACATGGTGACCTCTTGGCAAATGGTCGACTATTATAGGATGACCTTCGGCAACCGATCGACTATTATAACGTGATGTTCTATCAACTAGTTCATTATTATAGGGTGACCTCTTAGCAACGATCCATCGAGTATAGGGTGACTTACTAGCAACTAGTCCACTATTACGGATGACCTCTTAGCAACTAGTCAACTATTATAGAATGAACTCTTAGTAAATTTTTCTTAAGATTGGCTATCTTGACAGAGTGACCATCTAAACATTTTTTAAGATTGGTCATCTCGACAAGATTACTAATTTTACATATTTTTGAAAGACTAGTCATCCTAACAAAGTGACTACCTGAATATATTTTTTTAAAATTGGTCATCTTAATAAGGTGACCACTCGTATATTTTTTAAGATCGATCATATCGATAAAGTGACTACAAAAATATTTTTGGATGATATATCATCTCGGTAGAGTTTCCACCTAGGCATTTTGAAACAAAACATCCTTGAACTGAATTAAATTAAAAAAGGGATGTTTACCCATTTGTAGGTTTTGAATCCATTGTGTCCGTAGCAACAACAAATTATTGGTTTCTTCATAAGTATGTCCATTATGAAAAGTACAAGTCATACCTTGTAAAGCGCAACTTCTCGTCTTAAATCAAGAACTTTCTTAGATCCGATAGTTTTTGAATCTTGATTGCTAGTTTACTAGAGTTTCTTAAAGAGATGTCGGATTGATGGTAGATAATTCTAAGTTGTTTCACCTTATCTATAAGAATGTGACCCACCCTCTCTCTTTGTCATTAGGTCATAATACACCTAATAGGTGTCATTGTTGATTTATATAAAAGTCATGATCATCTTCATAACCTCTTGTTGACTACTATAAGTTGATGGTTCATATATTTTCATCAATTATTATCATGCATTGATATGTTACTTTTCTTTTAGGTCGTGTTTTGTTGCTTGCCCTCAAGTCATGTTTATTTATTCTCATTTGTCTAAATTCAGTTTATTTTGTCTTTGAAGTACATTTAGTATCATCATCTTAACTTCTTATTCAACCATTATGTCACAAATCGAGTTTTTTCTATACCGTCCACATGTCTCTTATTTCAACTTATGTGCCTTGAATTTATTCATGATTGCACCGACCAACCATCTTTTAATTTAGTTAATGTGCAATGCACACTTGAACTTTAGACTTGTTCAACCACTTGACTATGATCAATGCCCTTCTTAATGGTTCACGTATCCGGCACTTTAGGTCAATTTAAAGAACCTATTGAGAAAAACCCTCTTTTTGAAATAAATTTTTTTCATTAGAGAGCGTTTGACAAGTTTAAATGGTATTCTTCTTATCGGTTCAAAATATTTAAAAAAAACTCTTGGACATTTGCATCGGAAAGTATTATCATTCATGAATTATCCGAATGATTGGTCACAAACCAAAATATATTGCTCAAGTACTAGAATACAACCATGTTTAAGTCACGGAAAGATTTCTATTAATAAATATTTTTTTGGTGTTCTTTAAGAAGTAATTGAAAAGTTTTATTGTTTTGAAATTGAAGATCTAAAATGATACTTTTACAAAATATGAGGTCATGTTTTGAATAGGTCAAGCTTAAAATGTGACTTTTGATTTACAATGATAACATGGCTTTGTCTTTCTACTTTTCATGAAAACTTATAACTCAATGTTCTAAGTAATGAGGTGCCACTTGCATATAGATAAAAAATCATTTTCTCCTTCTCTTTGAGGATGAAACTTATCAACCTAAATAATTCATTTTGATTAAAAAAAACTTTTAAAAACATATAACATAGAGCTGGCCTTGGGGTCTAGGAGAAAAGAATATAGTGGCTCAACTTGTGTTTAAGCATTTGTAAGACTAAGGATCACTTTAACAATCACATACTCCTCTTTGATTTTTTCATTCTAACTAATGATATTGCTATTGCTATTGTAAATTTCTTATTTTCTTATTGACTTCCATCTTCTTTTACGCTAAAGGTTTTGATGGATTTGTGATTATGATTACTATTATTATTATTATAGGGATAAACATGATGCGAGTCATTTCATGATGATACAATTTTTTGCTCTATTGTCAATAAAAATTGTTAAATTTTCAATTTTTGACTCTTTTGGTTTGAGAAACTATCCATTTTTGCATTTTTGACAATTTTTTTCTTCCCACTATGAGGGTGTGATCTTAGTCTTGAGTTGTTATCACAAGAAATTGTCAAGGCTCAAGAAGAAACCATAAGGGATTTTTATACATGTAAGAAGGATATATCAAGGATGGTCTTTTCTCATGTAACACCTCCAACCTAGGAGCTAAATAGGTTAAGAATATTACCGCCATTGATTTATAGGCTGGAGTGCAATGAATGCAAGCCAACAAGGCATTGTGTCCTTCCTATCACATTACTAGGTATGGGTTATGCTTGTAAGAGTTTATTAATTAACCAATAGGTCCTAAATTTCAACCCAAAATGCACTCGCTAATTTTTTTTTCATTTTAACATTCTATTTAAATAGCTTGGACTAAATTGATTGGATTTGTGACTAACGGCTTTGCCAAATTGTTTTGTATAAACTTGTATAAATGTATTAAATTTATTTAATCGATACTCGTTATTCAATGGTTTAATTCTTTATTACTACCATTTCCTTATTGTTTTTATGCCTACTTAATTGTTTAGTTTATCATCAATGTTGGCATTCCAATAATTTACTAAAAGAAACTACTAATACTAAACATCACTATACTATTACGTAATTATCGACATGTCTAAAATTTAGTTGATGTACAACCTATCCATATTTTATATCATAAGCAATTTGGTACCACACTTCTACAAAAGTGGTTTATTTATTTATAAATTATTTTCCATTATTAGCTAACCATTTACTTGTTCATAACTTTTACTATCATATATAACAAAAAAGTCATACTCAATATGTATACTAAAATATCAAGCAATAGTAGAACAATGGTATGAAGGAGGTTCGGTTTACACCCACAATTAAGATACACGTGGTGAACCGACGGGAATGATTTTTTAGTAATCAACTCAAATGAGAACATTGTCATTAATCTTTTTCTTTGTTCCCTACATCATAAGAACTCGATAAATGATTGCTCAATAAGTTAATCATGCATGTTGTGTATGAATGCAAGTGAAATGCATATGAAAAATCAATTTTCAAGTTTTTTTCTAAAATCCTTGTTCCATGCCATCAAATCCTATTCCATTATCATTCTGAAAAATATTTTCTATGCTAGGACATGCCCTGTCGTGTATCTAAAAGTACACGTCCGTATCCATCCAACTATCTATCGAGTGTCTAAATATACACGCCCGCACATGTCTAGTGCCTAGTATTTGAAAGTACACGTTTGTACCTATTCAAACTTGTTGAGTATCTAAAAGTACGCATCTACATTCACTAGATCCATGAAAACCATGAAATTCATAAATCATGAAACTTTTTTGGTTTTTCTTTAGAAAATTATAAAGGAATTCTTTTCATGACTTTAATTTTTTCCATGACTTTTTATGCATATACATTCAAATGTAAATGCATAATCTTTATGAATCCATGTAATGCATGTCATGTGTGGTGTGCATTTATACCATGACATTGCATAACTCAATATTAATTAATGCACAAGATACATTATCTTGCCATTAATGAGTAACCATTCAAAATACACAATACAACTATTGAAGAATCAATATGGTGCACCAAAATTTCATATTTCATAACATCAATTAATTCACAATATATTGCACCAAGCATACATTCAACCACAACTTCCATAAACATAAACATTCATGCCAAAAAAATATACTTGCATACTTTAAACATACGCATTGCATTTAATTCACCATGAAACCACAAATTTTAATATTTACCCATTCAAACATGAAAACATACCAAAAACCCTAATGTCCTCATTTAGGTTGAATTTTCCACCTAAGTTAAACTAGATGAAATTTTCAATTTTAATGAAATTTTACATACTAAATCATCTAATTACACTATAATAACACATAATTAATAAATCAAATATTAAATAAATAAAAGCATTAAAAACCCTAAATTACCTTATTTTGGCCGAATGGTCCTTCTAAAATGGACATAGGAAATTTTTATTTTTCTTACTTATTTTCATGCTCAATTAAGGTTTTCCAACTTCAATACCTTTAAATCTATTTCTCCCAATTTGACCTAACTAAGAACCCTAGCCTTAATTCACCAAATTAATCCAATTAAACATAAATTGATTGGGTAAAACTAACAATTAAAATCAATTAGTATGTTCTTGTGATGTAGGTGAGATTAACTTACCTTAAAAGCTCTTTAGTCTCTATTAAGTTGGTTTTTTTTAAAAAAATTTTTCTTCTTCTTTTTCTCCTCCAAGATTCAGCCAAGACCCACTTTTTTCCTCCTTGAAAATTTTATCTTTCACCTAAAATTCTAAGCATAAAGAAGTGTTTTAGGTGTTTAGGTGAAATTATTTGTCATTTTCTATGAAAAAATTGCAAGATCTTCCCTTAGTTTTTCCAATTTTCTAACATTTTTCTTCCTTCCTTTCTAGCCATATTTATAGGTAAGCTTGGTAGACTTTTTGCTTACTTGACTTCATTTTGACCCTTCATTTATTTTAATCTCTCGCCCTTGATTTTACTTTTAATTCTAGCCTTTCAATTGTTTTAATCCTAGCCTTCCATCTTTCTTTAAATTTTATCCATCCAACTCACACCATGTTAGCTCTTCATTAAGTCCATAAGAAAAAATTCATTAATTTATCCAATTTTTACTCCTCCTTAAGCGCTTCAAATATTTAATTGGCCAATTTGGGTCCTTCCATAAGGTCTTTTTCTAACATTTTTTGCCTCCTCAAATGCATCTACAAATCTATTTGGAAGCCTAAACTTTTAATTTTATGCAATTGGGTCCCTTATTCTATGTAATTAGATCCATATGTATACATAATTAATTCCACATGCTTTTAAAAAATAATCTCTTTTCATAATAAATTCAAAAACTTTCTATTGTAATTTATTCATCATTCACATAATTTTTATACACACATTTAAGCTCTAAAATTGATTATTTTGCATAAAAATACAATTATTCCTCTAGAAAGTATTCAACAAGCATAGAAAAATTCACTTAAGTGTATGGAATATTCTTACACCTCTCTAATAATTTTCTATGCTCATAGAATAATTTTTCTACACGTCCAAAGCACTCAAAATAATTAATTTGCATGAAAAATACTATTCATACATAAAAAAAGCCCATAAAATATTCACTCAACATAGGAAAATTCACTCAAATGCACATAATATTCTATCACCCTTCAAACAATTATTCTATGTGCACGAAATAATTTTTACATATATTTAATATATATTAATTTATTTATTCTTAAGTTCGGGGTATTACATCTCATCTCAACACTAATTTGTTCGTGCTAAAAAGTTCTAATTCCTTTTGGTTTTTGTTGGTTTCAAAAATTGAATAGAATAAGTGAAGAGGTGAATTCATGACCTATTTTCATGCCTTTATAATCTTTTAGAGCATCAATCCTTTTTGTTATCAATATATTTACTTTAGAAAAGACTTTTCTTCCAAGGTGTTGTTTGGGTTGAAGAAGTTGTGCTTTGGGTTTCAAAAAAAAAAAAAAAAAAATTACCTCCTAATGATTGCATGACATATTTTGGAATTTAACAATTCTTAGAGAGTTTTGGTGAATGCATTTATCGTCATATCTCTTTCCCTCGAGGATGAAATGTAATACTAAATGATACTTTTAAATATACATTTCTTGATATTAGTTCAATAATAAAGTCACATAAAAAAAATTAGCATTATTAAAATATAGTAAGGTTTATGCAAAATCACTTAAATCTCTCGCACACCATGTTAAAAAAATCAATAAAAAAAATGAAGATCCATTGCAAAGTATGAGCTTGTACAATTATATGATCTTTTTATGCTTATCTAGTATTTTCATCTCTTGTGTTATCAATTGTATTGTTCCGTAATGGATTGGTGTTGGCATGAGGTGCTCCTATGTCATCCAAAGAAAACTAACTATGCTTGGATCGGAGGTTAGGCTTCTCACTTAAAAGTCATGAAATTCTTCATATTATACCTACTATACTAGCATAGTAGTCACATTTATCATTAGCCTTGTACCACCTGTAGATATGGTGGCTGAAATAGATCGATAGGAATGAAGACAACCTAACCGATAGTAATAAGATGCTCGAAAAAATTGTCTAAAGATATAATTAGAGAGAGTAGTATGTCTTGGTACTTTCTATTTGGAAACATTGTTTTTATAGACCATTGAAAGGATTTGATTTATTATTGGTTACTTTGTATGAGAAGTTGGTTGCTTAATTATGCCTTGACCATGTTGGATACAATTAGAGGAGTGTTTATGGGAGCAATACATAAGGCTAGTGTTTGATTGCTAACATTCTCTAGCTAGGCATATAAGTAGTTCTAATGCCATTGATCATTCCAATTCCTCAAATTCAAAAATTAATAGAATCTAGTTGGTAAATTTCATCACTCTTCCTATTGTTGAAATTGTTCTCTTTCAAGCTATTCTCTAAAATCTTTCTTAGCTTATAGGTTTGCTCGATTCATTTAATAAGGATTATTGTATCATCAAACTTAGGTGATGAATTGTAAATGATGTTATAAAAGTAAACTTTACAAGTATTAATTAACATGGAGATCAATTCTTTCTCTATTAATGAAGAATATATCTAGACATCGACCTTATGTCATCCATGGGCATGCTCTTTGAAAGACTTTTTAACAGTTTCTCCAATGTTCCGCAAATTGGTTCTATCTAAAACTACTTTCAAGTTGAATTTGTACTAAAGAATAAATGCATTAACCAAATTCTTCTACCTTTGAATCTAAACTTTATTAAGACACATGTACCTATAAAAGGCAGCACCACCCAGTGCTCTCATGAAATTAATGGATTGTTAGCTTTTAATTATAGGTAGCCTTTGCTATTTTTTCTATAATAGACCCTAAGGTAAGTTTTTGGGCATTAGGTCTTAGTATACTTGGTGAATTTAGGCACTATGATTTTTTTTTTTAGATAAATACCTCAAGCACTAAGTATATTTTAGCTACTTTCATCGAAATATATAAGTCTATGCCATCAATAGCCTTTAGATGCTCTTTCATAGAACTACACTTGTAAGCTTCCTCTCCTTCAACATCTTGACCCTAGATTGGCTCCTCAATAGTGGTATCAATAACTAAAACTAGCTATCTAGTGGATACCATATTGGGATATGATGTCTCTTGTGTAGTGAATAGAGTTTCGTATCCTAATTGTGCGAAATTGGTGGATGCCTCCCGAGAGATAGGTGATGGTACCATAGTTGTGGCGCCCCCTCCCCGACCCACTCATTAATTACCCAAAAGGAGTGGCCAAGCGAGGAATGCGTTATACCGGCATGGCTAATCCCGACTTAATCCTAAATTTGTACGTGCTCATACATTAAGGGCACATAATATAATAAAACATGTATAGTATAATTACATAACATTAACGGATACAACGAAAGAAATTATAAATTATTTACAATACCATTAAAATGTCTACCAACATCCCAACCCAAAATTACAATCAAAATAAACTTCATTACGTTTGTATCATGCATGTGCCCTTTTTAGGAGGAACCGTGCAGCATCCTTACTATTTTGACCATTTCTTTTCATAACATAGAAATAACAACGATGTGAGCCGAAGCTCGGTAAGTGGGGTGATGCATGTGATATGCAATGCTTTTCCGACTTTCTCACTATACTCATAGATTTTAATTCCCGGTACCATAGGTATTAGCAAGTCTACTCTATTGATGATTACTAAATCACCTAATGCTAACAATGAAATTATCTCTCATTGTAGCCACTCGTTAGTGGGAATCCATCACCCAACAAGTACGAGTAACATAGATTAGAGTACGCATATAGTTGGACCGCTAATACCCATTTATTCCAACTAGGTTACCAAACCTAATCATGTAAACCAATTCTCAATCAATTGACTTTTCTCAATCCACCCCACAATGCACATGATGCACGTGATGTTACATTTATCATATTAAACATATCCAACCTATACAAGATTCGATTTCATATATTTTTATAGGTCCAACCCTCACAAGGTTTCGGGTATTCTCTTACTTTTTATCATAATATTCACCTCGTTAGAGTTAAATATCGACAATTGGTATTGGTTAAATCGGGGATCTAATTATGTACGTGAATACTTTCCTTTTTGTTTTCTTTAGTAAATCTCGTCGTTAAATCGTTCCACACTTGAATTACATCGTTATTAGCATTTGGACCAATTTTCAACATGGTAAGGTATAATTTTACTTTCTAGCCCGATTTTAATACTTTTAGATCGAATTTAGTTCTTAAGTCAAAATCTTGATTTCTTTGGAAAGCTTACCTTCCAATTTCAATTTTATTCCTATTTGTACCTATTTGAACCATTACTTATCAAATTAATTTAATGGACCCAAAATCTCATTTTTCTAAGTTTAGGCCGAATGAACTTCTAAATTTTACAAGAAATGTTCTTTGGTTTTATATGAAGGTTCTTTTTTTTTTTTTTTTTTGGGTTCAAAATGACTCATTAAACATAATTTGTTCACCATTAAAATTCAAATCCTTAAGTATCAAAAAGGTACCATCTTTCCCATTTTGGCTGAAAGTCACATTAGGAAAAACCCTAAAATTTAATTTCTCTTTTTTCCTATTTTACTTTGTCCAAGTTTATATCAATCCTAGTTTAGTCTATCAAGGTTCGGTCAAGCCCCAATTCTTTCAATCAAACCTATCAATACACAAAAATAGCCATGCAAAAGGCTTTCCAAACTCAATAAGCAATATATCAACCATGCCTTACATATTCCATAATAACCAACAATTATATGCCAAGCCATCCAATAGAATACCAATACAACAACACCGTACAACATAATCATAAGCTTAATCAATTACATAAATTAATGTTTAAAAATCAAATAGATGGCATAGATAAAGACCCACTTACTTAGTTTAGGTTTGTTAAGGATTTCCCTAGTTTTTTCCTTCTTTTTCTCCTTTCTTTCTTTCCTTTTTTTTTTTTTCTCTCTTTCTTTTTCGTGTTTCTCTCCCTTTCAATGATGTTTTTTTTCTTCTTTTGGGTGAGCTACGGATTTCACTAAAACAAATGGCTAAATTTCATCTTTTCCTTATATATATACTCCATTTGCCTTCATTATTTAGTATGCTACATGTCCTTAATTAAGTTGTCTAAGTATAAAGTAAAGGAAGACTTTGGAAGGCAAGGTGGCAATTTGGAAGTCAAAGGTGATGAGTTGTCATCAATTACATTAAATGAAGTGCTTAAGTATCTAGTTAGTTGCTCAAGATGATCATTAAGCTAACTAAATCCTTAGTCTAGTTTAGTTTAAGGGACCATTTCTTTCCTAGAAAATTTGGCCATTCCTCTTAAAGAATTAATTTGGCAATTTCTTCCCTAGTAATTTGGCAATTTCCTTCCTAAAAATTTTTCAACATTCCTCACATTGTAACATACCTTTCTCACTTGTATAATAGGTTCCATCAAAAAATCAAAATGGCACATAAATCACACTCTTGCTCAATGTATGTACGTACGAATATCCTTGTACGTGTATTTATATGGCTAAAGACTTTATGGGGGTTACGGTAGTAGCTATTGGTGGAAGAATAGTGGGCTCTTCAACAACAATTAGTACATATGATCTAATCTCTTTCGGTGTCTCCTCATCTATTTGTCTTGCTTGCTCAAGCAAACTAGCAAATCAAGCTATTTATCTCTTAAGGACTTTGACTTCTCTAGTATGATTTTGCTTTAACCGATTTCTTTTTTCATTCTCCATCTTTCTCTTAAGTTTGGTGTTGTAGATTCTTAATAAAGGTTAAGCTTTAACGATGCGACCTATATTTCTACATATGACATATTAAATAAAAGATGAATAACAATTTCATTAACTAGAGAGATTGGATGTGAGATTGTCAATCAAGACACCTTTGATATGCCACGATAAGTTGTTGCCATACTAAAGGTTCTAAGAGTTGAGTTTAAAGCCGATTGCCTTCACAGAGGACATTTGTCTTTCAAGTATATGCAGAGAAAACTTCTTTTCAACATCTTTCTTATGAAACGCTTTCTTATAAATTCGACTTGAAAATGCAACACCTATGAGAATTTATAAGAACCATGCTAATCATTGTAAATTCTAAATAAGGATGCAATGCCTATGAAAATTTGTAATGAAATATAATAACTTTTATTCTTCGTGTCAACACATTATTTGGTCCTATGTGAATACAATCAATTAGTTATACGCTAAAAAAATTCATTACATTATGAGATAGTTAAATCACATTTTTTAGTGAAATTAAGAAATTTATAAAATCAAAATAAGTAAATTATAATAGAGTCATTTGAGATATTATAAAATTATTAATATCATTAAAATTTTTTAACTAAAACTCTCTTCACATTTTAAAAAATAAATACAATAAATATTTTATTTTATATTTAAAATTTACTTATTATTATAAAAATAGATTTAGACCCATAAAGCATGTTTTGAATATATATATATTAGGTTCATTTTTTTTTTTAGAGAGAATGACCAGCTAAATTTTTTAACTTATTTTTCTAGTTTTTTTTTCTAAATTTTATTTATTTAAATTTGATAAAAAAAATAAGAAAGAAAAATAGAATAGATAGATGAGATTAAAAGAAAAAAGAAAAAAACAAGCTAACATCGTTAATCTAAAAAAAAATAAAAACAGAAAGAAATAAACATAATACGAAAGAAAATAAAAAGACATAATAAAAACAAAAGAAAGAACAGGGAGTCTCTCCAACTATTAGTCCATCGTTATTTCTTTGACTGTGTTTGAGGCATCGCCTTGCCAATTTCTTTAATTTTGAATTTCTGACCACTTGAAACAAAATAAAACAGCGTTATTCTTTTTTTCAAAGAAAAAACAGCATGGGACCCAAATGATGAAACGACAAGTCGGCCTATTGGTTCATCAGAAAACAGAGGCCAGCTTGTGAAAGCACATAAATAAACGCCATATCGGTCTTTGATGAAGACAGCCAGTAAGCAACCCATCTGAGTGTTGCGAAAGAAATCATGTTTAGGGCTGCAATTAGGTACTTTTCAACAAAACCCAAGCCAAAACTGAAACCAACAGAGCTTAAAACACCACCGGAGCAAACCCAGACAATAACAAGAGTCATTTTTGACGTTGTGAAGGAACACGGTCCTCTCACTATTGCAGAAACCTGGGAAAAGGTCCAGGTAATTTATTCAATCTTTCCCATAAATAGGTCCCTTTTATCCTTTTTGCTATGATTGTTTTCTTAGTTTTTGTGGGATGCTTTGTTTTAATTGCATGGTGTTTGATGAATTGTCTGAGTAGGAAGTTGGATTGAGAGGTTTGACAAGCAAAAGGCATATGAAAATAGTGTTGAGATGGATGAGAGAGAGGCAGAAGCTCAAACTTATTTGCAACCATGTAGGGCCTCATAAGCAGTTTCTTTATACAACCTGGTTCATCAAAGCCAACTTCAAGCAGCAAGCAAAGCCATTGAATAAACAGCATTCACCTTCATCACCCAAGTTGCCTTGAGATTGCATCAGTGTTCTAATGGAGGCAAGGCACTTGCTTAAATCAATGCAATCTTTCTTAGCGGTTTGTCATGACTACTGATGAACAACTGTGAGACGATGCAGGATTAGTGGTTAACTGCTAAAACCATCCTTTGTATATATACCATGGATGGCAGGTTGAGCAGATTCTGTTATAGTTGGTCACATCTTATATTGTCTATGGAATTCCAGTTTCAGTTATAAAACGAGTCCTACTACTGTTAAGATTATGGTGTTTGACCTTGTGGTAATCATCCACTGATTTTTTTCAACTTTGATTTGCTTGGAGAGAGTTTATCTAACCATTTCTTTGGTTTAGTTGGCTCGAACACTATACATTTTTTACACAAATCTAAGAGAGGCCCACCTGCAATTCGACTTCTATTCAAAGAAATTAAAGGTCACCTTGCCTGGTGTTCATGGTACCCTCAGACAGGTGACTCATAAGTATGGCTGGATTAAAATTTCATTTGCTGATTTCATTCTGGATTTTGGCACATTGTAATGTAGATCCTCATGAATAACCCAAAGACCTTCATATGATGAAGTCACAGGCGTTGATATATGACAAAGACAACTACGTAAACAGGCCACTGTTCATCTAACCATGTACATAATTTACAGCCCACCCCCCCCCAAGAAAAGGTATGGCTATGGCTATAAGCTAAACTACAGATTTCCTATCATCAGTGAAGGCAGTCTCCTTGTAAAATTTTCATGGAACAGCCTAGAAATGCAGCTCGCATAAGAAGATTATGCTCCAGCAAAATATGAGGGGAGGACTGATCTTCAAAGTGTTAAGAATGAGGGTGGCTCTTTAACTTCCGTAAAACATCTTTCAGCACTGAACCAATTCTGCGTGCCATGTGATGTTCTAGGAACATCTCTCTGACCCTCTCATAGCCTCTCTTTCCCATTGTAAGCCTCCTCTCGACATGAGTCGCAAGTTTTACAATATTCGTTGCAAGGGGAGTAACCCCTTCTTTTCTGACTGAATGCAATAATCCTGTAGTTCCGTTCACAACAATCTCTGTGGTGCCTCCTACTGCTGTTCCCTGACATAACAATATATAACAAACCGCAAGTCCTCAAAACCAGCTATAATATAGACAGGAACTTAACTATCAAGCATATTACAAGAAATGTCAGGATCAAATGAAAAGCCTCACCAGTACGGGCAGCTGAAATGCCATTGCTTCAATAGTTATCCTCCCAAAGCATTCACCCCGTGCCTAAATGGATATGCAGAAAGAAATTGTTCATAAGAGCTATTGTACTTCGAGTTGCTTGGAAGAGGAAACAAAATTTTGAAGAACATCCACAACAACGCAATCAGGTAAACAAAGGTTTGGATGAACCTTGGATTAGATAAATGAGATCAAAACAAAAGAGAGACGTAGAAGCCTCTATAAGCATCCATGATTCATCTCAATGACTCAGATAGAATTGTTTCACATCAAAAGACTCTTTGCTTCATTTTATAAGATGCACCTCTTACCCAATAAAATAATAACGTTCCCAGTCAGATTATGGCACCAACATATTTGACTTCATGAAAATAAACTGCTCTTGTTTACTGTTTAATCATGTGTTTTTAACTCTGGGAGGAGGCCCTAGTTCATTATTTGTGAGTTTGCAGCTAAGAGTTGCATCTTTCATGCCTAATCTATCCTTCTTTTTCATTCCCTATCTTTTTTCGGTTTATATGCTTTTAATAATATGCAACAAAGCCATTTCCTTCTGAACACAGCATCAGCATAACAAACACAGCTGGCTCAATGAAGATAATCATGTCAAAAACCATAAATCAATTAAGATAATGATATCAAGATCAAAAAACAATAGTTACTCTACTAAACTGGATATTTAGAATAAACTACAGCATATGAAAAAAAAAGAAAGTGCTGTAGGCATCATGAAACTACCTGTGAATTCTGAACAAGAACATCAATTGCAGCTAGATAAGGAGCTACAGTCAAAGTTTTATTTATAAAGTGAACACGATCTTGAATTTTTTTCTGCATCACATAGTTTCGTAATTCTGTCTCAAACTTTCTCTGAGCGGTCATGTCACTACCCACAATTACTGCATGCATTGATGGCACCTTTAGCTTCCTCTCTTGGATTAATTGTAAGCTCTCATAAAAGGAACGTAGGAATAGATCCTGGCCCTTTCCACGCGAAACGCCTGCAATATATTTTACCGATCATTAATAAATAAACATATGCCAATTGATCCAACCAGATATAACTCTTCCCCCTCTCCCTTGTTCTGATGCTTCTTTTGAGTGAAGGTGCGTTAGATTGGCTGGGAAGTTGTCTTAAAAGGCACAACAAAGGAGAAACATACTACAATATAAAGAACCAGCTAAGAGGAGAAAAAAGAAACTCACGTCCCAAGGTTAGGGTTTAAAAAGGTAATGAACAAAAATCTTCATATCTCCTTCCAATTGAATGAAACATGACCCAGTCATCCATTTTAAGTAAGGATATGAATTCATCAATAGAAAAGCAGGTGCAGAGTCAAAAAGAGAACATATGATCTAATTAGCATGAAAAACATACTGTTAATAATGGCAAAGAGTATATCTTCATCTCGTACTCCAAGAGACTCCCGAATATGCTCACGCAAAACCCTTTTGGCCACACTATCTTCGGCAACCTCCATTAGTTCCTTGCTATTTCCAAGGTGAACCACATAGGTCTCAGGCATTGTAATCCTGCAGAAGAGACAGAAAAGAATTACTGAAAAGGAAAACATAAAATATATATATATAAAAAAAAGATTATGGGAACACGAATACCATATAGAGAAATGTACTTCCAGATTTAGGTTCCAACAAAGACAGCTATATTTAAGTATTTAAGATATTTATCAAGCCTTGGCTCAACTGAGCATGGACACAATTCTTAATTATCTATAGGAATCGATATATTCATTCCAATACTTGAGCCTTTAATGACACATATTAAGAAAAATTATATATCAGAAAATTAAATCCTGGGGGTGGGGGTGGCACTGGGCTATAGAAAGTAAGTGCTGCAGTCACTAAAAGAGTTCGAACAAACAGATTAGAAGTGTACCTCAAACGTTCTTGAGTTCTATTCTTCCAGTATTCTGCTGTCACGTGTGAATCAATCACAGCACCAGCAACCAAGGGAAGGTGCTTGACATAATCCAATTTGAAATAATGCCCCCGCATTTCATGGATCCACCACAACACCTTGGGGAGAACGCGTGGAACATTCTCCTTGAGCACAGCATCCAGCCATTTCCCAGCAACTGCAGTGTTCAAGACAACCAGATCAGCCTTAAGAGCTGTATCTCTCGCTTCTTGACCCTTTGCAGAGAACACCTGTATGCATGTTATAGCTTCAGTTCATGAAGAGTCAAAAGCTCATCTCCAACTTTTTATTAAGGGATGGCATGATCATATATATGATGCCAGTGCAGTTGAGAAACCAGGCCAGACTTAATTTCATATTCCAATTAAGATGAAAAGTTGACACTTGCCCAACTTAATAAAGCTATATAACTTAATCATGAATCACTTAAGAATGGGAACAAAATACAAGGTTACATGAAATCTTAAGAAACTGCAAGAATTTTTTGATAAATGCTGCAGTAGTTAAAAGCACAATCATATGCTAGAACAATCAATTTGATCAGCTAGAACAGTAAATACCTGCACTCCTCGGACCAACATCTTTTGCTCCAAACTGTACACAACCTCATCAGTTTCTGATGGTTTCTGGATAGTAATCCAGCAAACTTCAGTACCAACACCTCTTAGTAGAAATGCTAGTTCCATCAGCAACAATGGTCCACCTGGAAAAATAAAACACATGAGCAAGTTAGCTCAAAATCACGGAAAGGATAAAAGGAAGAGAATATACTAATTATGGATCAACATGAAAATCAGCGAGAAAATTGATGGATAGATGAGATTTCATGCATCGAACATATAAGAAACCACTGTGCAATTACATGCTTTCTAAATTTTCATCTCTGCTATATAGAATACAAAGACTTATGAAAGTAAAGCAAGTGAAAGCAGCTCCCCAGTTGGCAAAATGAATGTTATTTGGTTGTTAACACTTGTCCATAATACAAGCAATACATTCATTAAAGAAAAACACAGAAGACCAAATGAATGACACGTCCTAATTCCTACCAGAGCAAATTTCCAGCCACGTTCCTCCTCCAAATAAAAACATATTGATAATTGAATATCTTACACAATAACTTCCTATTATGGGCAGCCAGGAAATTTCATGAATTGACATAATATAGGAAGCCTCCTGCTACATAGTTTTCCAAACCGTAAAAATCGTCATATAAGCACATAAATTAATGGAAGCCAGTTACTTAGGCATGTAAATATTACCTTTTTGTCCACACAAATGTTAATTTAGACATTAACACTTGTCAGATCATCCATTCCACACACTTTTCTATGAAAAGACAGTGACAGCCAAAACAAAAATTCTTCAAACGACAATGCAATCGCGATAAAACTTTTAAAAAATTCTCTTAAAGCATGGCCATGTAAATAGTGTAACTAACTAAAATGAAGTTAAAACTCATACTCAAAAAATATTAGAAAAAAAAAAAAAAATTTGCTAGGAGATCTTCTAAACTATATCACTATGCACATAATCCATGAATCACCAAATCAGGCATTACAATGGTCATCTCAAAACACCTTCAAAATGCTCAGCAATTTAGCCATCTTAGGATAATAATTATCATTATTAATGAGCCAGAAAATTTCCATTTGGTAAACTACAACTTGACGACTTGTTTTCCTTTTTTAAAAAGAAGAAGAAGAAGAAGAAGAAGAAGAAGAAGGAAAAAAAAAGGATGACATCAGTGTACCAATATAAAACACATGCACAAACACTTACTCAAAATATCCAGCCGACTCAACAAAGTAGTAAAATCAAGCTAATTAATTTCCTACTAGCACACGTTTTTTAGCGTTAATTAAACTCAAACTCAACAGGAATAACTTCAAATTATCATCACCTGCCTTTCCAAATTCTACAACCATTACAAATATCATACAATAATCCACGCATATCCTAACCTAATTTAAAGTAAATGCAAAACTTAAACAGCCTAATTAAAAGTCAACGCAATGACAACACTAATTATCATTTTCTTATTCTTCAATCAAAATAAACATAATTAATTGTATATGCTTCTGATATCCTAACCAAATTTAAAACTCAGTTTTTCTTCTCTGTTTATGCCCTTATAGTGGTTGAATTAAATTAAATTATTAATCAAAAAATGTAAAAAAAATAAAATCAAAACGATAATAATATGACAAAGTAAAAGGAGTACCAGAAAGAGAGAGCTCGTGAGATACCAAAAGGACGAGCTTAGACTTCATGAAACTAAGAGGATTCGGTGCCGTTTTAATCGAAATCGAATTCGAATTAACTTTGACCGGTTTCTGTGAAGCAGCAACATCGAAGTTACTGTGGGGGCGATCGCAGGAATCGAAAGCGGATTTAATGAAGAAACCAACAAGAGTGGAGACAGAAAGCATGATTAAGAGTGCTAAGAGCCATCGTTTTTGCAATGAAGTAGGAGCCCACCCAGCTAGATTATTGTGGTGGTGGTGCTGTTGTTTTGCCATTTTTTCAAGGATTTGAGAGTTTCGGTATTTTCCAGAGGTGGGGATGGTGGTGGTTTATTAATTGGCATATTATTTTAGCAGTGCAGGGTTTTGAGTATTGATTTTGTTAGGATTGGTTTTTTTTTTTTTTTTGCTTTTGGATTGGTGAGAGTGGCTTACACTTGGAAAGAAAGAATGAGGTTTTTGGGATTTTGAAAGAAAGTGACTGTTCTGTAAGTGAATAATGCGATTTTTTATGATGATGAAGTACTTCACGAGAAGTGAGGAGGACAAGTCGTTTCAGGTTTGGGAAGACAATTTTGACAACTTTTTTAGTGGCTGGGATTTGGTTGAGAATACTGGGGCTCCCCTGCCGTTGCCTGATGATTACAAGGTTTTTATTTATTTATTTATAGACAATAAGATTATTTTTTATTAGTTTACATGTTAAAAAAAAAAAAAACTGTATCTATATCGAGAAAGACTAAGGTAGTGTGTGGTAAAACTGAAAATTAAGTCATGAATCCGTTAAATACCGAATTTTAAGTTGACAAGTTGTTTGGTATTAACCGAAAATTAAGTATCGAATATAATAAAGTTGTTTAATAAGTACTATTGCTTGAACATATTAAGGCTATATACATGACAATTTTAACCTTATAATTGTAACATAATATTTTTTTAACACAAATAAAAATATAATTTGTGTGTATAAGTAGATAAATAAATAAATAAAAATTTAATAAAATGATTATTAATAAAAAATTAAACACAATTTAAGATAACATTAATTGTCATATAATGCATAAAATAAATAAATCTCAATTACTAATCAATTCATTTGCAATTTGATCTCGCAAATTAATCATAAATGTTTAATTAGATCGGGCTTGCGCCCTCTTCCAATGAATGGTAAATTTAGTGTTTGATGCATCACATCATCACCATCAAATTGTTCAAAAAACGCATCGAGTAACAATTGTTCTTCGAAGATAATTATGTATTGCAACACATGCAACAACAATATCTCTCTAAACTACAAATGGATACGGAGTCATTGTCTTTAGAATTAGAAATCTTGCTTCTAGAACACTAAATGCCGGTTCTATAACATTTCTCAATTTTACATGTGCTTTATTACATGCTTCTTCTTTTGATCTTGGATGACGACCATTGCGAAAATCGGATAACCAATATCGTGTATTACGATATGGTGCCATAAACCCTCTAGTATGCGCATATGCGGCATCACAAAGATAATATTTATCTGCCATCAAATATTAATTTAATAAATTACATAAAAAATGTAAAAATTATTAATATATTACACCTAGTAATAACATATCTTAAGGGGAATTTTTTATAAAAAATAATTTAATAATAATGGAAACAACCTACCGGGTGGAGGGATGAGAAAATTATTTGATGAGTCACGTATAATTTACGTTAATACTCTTGAATCATGTGCTACACCTTTCCATCCATCCCAAACAAAAGTAAAAATCATATCAAAATCACATATTGCAAGAACATTTTGAAAGCAATCTCCTCGTCCTCTCCCTCTATATGGGACTTATTGATCGGGTGATATAAGAGCACGAATTAAGGTCCCATCGAGGGCATCTATAGCACCCTATAAACAAATAAAAAAATTTATTAATTTTAAAATACACAAACCAATAAAATTAGAAATAAAAAGTTAAATGTATACGTCCTCATTCAATTTTCTATTTAGCAAAGCGATTTTGACATCCATTTGCCATATCTCATAATCATGATATGCAACAATTGCAAGTATAATCCGAATGGATTTAACCATTGATACTAGTGAAAAATATTTTATCATAATCACCACCTTATTTTCAATGATATCTTGTTGCTAGAAGTTTGACCTCAAATGTATTACATTTCCATCCATGTTAATCTTTCTTTTAAATACCTATTTACACCTAATGAATTTGACACCTTCGAGTAAATCAACCAAAGTCCATACTTGATTAGTGTATATGGATTTCATTTAGATTACATGGCTTTACGCTATTTTTCATAGTCAATGTCTAATCATTGCTTCTTCATAGGCGTTGGGTTCATCATCATGTACAATAGACATATCTCCATGTGTAGTGATAAGAAGGCCATATCTTTCTAGCTCTTGATGAATCTTCTTAGACCTATAAAGTTCTTGTGTATCGGTTGTGGTACAGCTTACAATGTTTTGTAACCTATCTACTTGGGGTTTCTCTAGTCAAGTGTTAATTTGTGAGTCTTCTTAAATCTCATTGAGTTTAATTTTTCTCTCATCGGTTCTAGCATCTAAAAATTCCTTCTCAAGGAATACGAGTACACCTAGCCATGAAGACCTTTTATTCTTGTGATTGGTAATAATAATATCCATTTGTTTCTTTTGGATATCCCATAAATTTACGATTCGTTGATTTGGGCTCTATCTTATCTTTGTCCAAATGTTTGGCATATTCTTCATAGCCTCAAATCTTAAAGAATGACAAATTTTCTTTCTTTCCTTTTCATTTCTTCTTATGAAGTTTATTCAATTGAATTTGTTGGAACCTTGATCAATAATGTCCTTTTTCTCTTTTTGAACACACCATTCATTTATTGTTTTCTAGGTGGACTCCATTGAGAGAGAACCACAATCTCCTTTAAATTATAAAAAAATTCAAAGCTTAAGTATTCTCTACCTCGATCCGATTGAATTACGTTAAAATTTTTGCTAGTTTATTCCTCGACTTCAAACCTAAATTTTTTGAAGTTTTTAAATGCCTCAAATTTATATCTAACTAAATACACATAACCAAAATGCAATCTGTCATTGGTAAAGGTTATGAAATAATCATATCCTTCTTTTATTTTTATAGATATAGGCCCACATACATCACAACATATAAGGCCTAACAAATCAATAGCTATTTCACCTTTTTCATTAAAAAGGGATTTGTCATTTTTGCAAGTAGACAAGATTCGTTTATAATATAAGATTCATAATCAAATAATTCTAGATATCTATTTTTATGCAATTTGGATATGTCATTCTCGTTGGTATGGCCAAGTTGAGAATGCCATATATAAGTTTTGTTTAGATCATTCATTTTGAGTCTTTTTGTAGTTATGTTATAGATGGGTGCGCGTATATTCAAAGTATATAAATCATTATTAATATCGGCATTTTCATATCAAACATCATCTTCATAAAAGGAATAACATTTGTTTTTAAATAAAAATAAAAAAATCATCTTGGTCAAAATAAGAAATGGACATGATATTCCTAGTTATATAAGGAATGTAGTAACAATTTCTAAGTGTATGCACAAGCATAAATGATAATGCTAACTCATAAGTGTCTACCGCTAATGGTACAACTCTTGAACCATTACCCACGCATAGGTCAACCTCCCCTAAGGAAATTTTCCTTGTTTTTTTTAGTCCTTTCAATTTGCATAAATGTGTGCATCACATCTAGTATCAAATACCTATAGTATGGGAATAGAACTAGAAAATTTTATTTCAATAATAAAAATACTTGAGCTTCTTTTAGAACTCTTCTTTAATACCCCTACAAGGTACTCTTTATTGCTTATCATATAGAGCATTTTTCTATGTTGGAGGAAATTCCTCTTATTTATTTTCTCGTCAAGGAAGTTTGTGCCACTCAAGACATTACTTTCATTTATCATTGATTACATTGATGTATTACCAGATCATACTAAGCAACAATCTTGACATGATAGAAAAACGTATGATTTGGCTTATTGAATTATATAAATAAAATAAAGCATAAATTAAAGAAGTAAAATCTATTTTCGCTTCTACTATTTTTTTCAAGTTTTATAACCATCAATATAGGACTCAAAAGAACTTTTTGATTTGTTTTCCTCGATGGCTTAGGATCCCAATCTCTTATATGCATTAACATTGAGTTATCTCAACGAGTCATACATAAAGTATTAGGTAGGTAACTCCTTACCAATTGCATCTAATACAATTTTTAATCTCATTGGCATGACAACTCCTTATTATCTCACATTAGATGTGAATGACAATCTTTGCGTATAAATTCGTTAGAACTTCAATTATCTCGATAAACCTAACAATTCGTTTCAAGTTAAACCCATACATTCGGGGACATTGAATGGCCCATGATTTGATTCCCTCAAGGAAGAAGTGACCTTGGGTTATCTAAATAAGCCAATGATTACTAAGAGAGTTCCCTCCTCATAATATTAGAAGGCAATTAAATTGATATTAATTTGAAGGATTTAACATGATAGGTCTTATCCTAGCATGTATACGATCATTAATCACATTAATCCTATCATTCGTATTATCATTTGTATAATAAAATACATACATCACATGCAAGACTCAAGGACCGATGAGTGGTAATAGATCCGTATTACTAGCCTTGTCGAGCCAAATAGAGACTAGTGATCGAAGTACTTAGCTGAAAAATTATTATAAATTCTATGAGATTGTATTCTCTTCTTTGCTTCTTCTCCTTGCATCTATTCTAATTTTCTATTTTCTACATTTACATTTTTCTAAGTAAAGAACCTAGAGTTACATTCGAGAGGTATAAGATGAGAAGAGAAATACATCATAATGATAGAGAAAGTTGGACTCATAGGTCCTATTTAACAAAAATGTTACAAGTATACATTCATAGAAACTAGGTCAACTCATGTTCGTAGGTGCTTAAGATCCAACCATGTTTGAATATGTTTGAGTTATTGTATTATTGCATTATTTATTTTATTAATAATAAAGAAAGTCTTTTTATTAATTCTTAGTGTTTATATTTATTTACCGAATAGAATTAGATAGAAGCTCATATGATATGTGTTTATATTAATGATTAATTGAAAGATGTGAGACAAACACTAATGCACATAAATAATGTCATTAAATGTCCCAAGTCGTAGCATTGTTAAAAATGGACATTGATAATATGTGGTTGGACTTGTGAGTGTTGTTCTCATGCTATATGATAACGAGTAGGAGATCTCACACCTATTGACATAATGATGCCAAAGTAAGCTCTTAGGTCATTTCGTTGGAGAACATATCACTAGATAAGACTTACCATGAGAACCTATTTGGTCTAGTCTATGAGAATCTCATAAGAGATGGGCATAACTAGACCTTAGAATTGAAGTCATCATAATTTTCTCATTAGAGAATTTATGTACTTTGACTCTTGTTTCAATGGACCCAATAAAGGGTCATCCGTGGGTAATTCATTAGTTGTACTAGGAATCTAATGGAGGTAGATGGATGAATAAGATATAATAGGTCATTCCTTGTATGCTAAAGGAGTTATCACATTGCACTTAATGAATGTCCGCTCAAGAAATTTATGGAGAAATTTATGACTACATTAGAAGTATATCAATAGAGCATAGTTAATTTACTTTAAGAATTAAGGCATTTAAAAATTGAAATACACTTATGTGACCACAATCGAATAGACTAATAACTAAGTTCAAGATCACACTGTGATCGATTAACATGATGATTGAATTACATAGTAACCATGCTCCCGAAAAGTAATTACGGATTAATTAATCCTCTTAGAAAATTAGGTAGTCAAGATGCCTTGCTAAAGGTCAATCTTATTTATGTATTAAGAGATAAAAGTAAAGTTATTTATTCTTGATACATTACCAATATATCTAAGAGTCTATTAAGTGACACACATAAGTTTAAACATTCACTTAATAAGCAAGAAGCAAAGATGCTGAAAAAAGTTTCCAAGTCTAAAAGTTTCCTATTTTGGAAAACGTTTTCAAAAATAAAAATTTTCCTAAAATTAGAAATTTCCAATTCTAGAAATCAATTTTTTAATTTGAAAGTCGGTTCCAAATTCGAAGTAAGTAACTAAAAAAGGAAATTAGATTCCTAATTAAAGTTTAAGGGTAACTTTTGAAATTATTTCCTAATTTAGGTTTCCAAAATATCCGATCTAATTTATTTAGATAGTTTAAATCAACTAGTAATTAATTGGATAAAAATAGATTGGGCCATAGGTTTAATTAAAAGCCCGAAAGATATTTTGGTAAGAGGATAAGCATAACCCTTATTAGATAAGGATCAACTGTTTTAAAGGAAAATATCAAAAACCCTATATCCATAAAAACTCTTAATGATTAGAGCATTAGGAAGCAACAACCAAGAGTCCTTTTTAGGACTAGTTGCCCCTAAAAGTTCATGCATCATATGGACAAGAAGAATAAAATAAAATTTTCTCTATCTAAAGAGCCCAAGATCATGTCATTGAATCAAGTAACCATATATTCATGAATTAAAATGATGAATAGAAGAATTACCTCTTGTAGCATAGATTTAAACCTTTGTAGAAAACAACCATCCAAGCGTCCGGTCTCTATCGATAATCCATGCAGTCCAAGCACCTATAAAAAAAGCACTCAAAATTGATAGAGTGCTAGTCGAAGGATCATGCATCTTATGGAGGTGCAAAATAAACAAAAAAATTTCTCCATTTAAGGGCCCAAGATCAAACTATTGAATCTATTAACCATACATGCATGAATTTAAAACAATGAATAAAAAATTACCACTTAAAATACTAGATTGTTGTGAAAAGCATTCTAAAGTACTTACGAGGAACTAAGAATATTTTCCAAGTTTATAAATTTCAAGTAAGAAATAATTAATGACTCAATAACCGAGGTTGAATATATTGTAGTCGCGAAGCAACTAAGGATGTTATTTGCATTCGTAAATTTTTATCTAGACTACTAGTGGTTTCTAGCATTGTTGATCCAATAGTATTATATTATGACAACATTAGAGCTATTGTACAAGCTAAGGAACCAAGGTCTCATCAAAGGTCCAATCATGTATTGTAACACAATCATCTTATTAAAGAGATTAGTAGTTACGGCGACATAAGGGTAGAAAAGGGTCATACTATTGATAACATAGCTGATCCTTTGACTAAGCCTTTGTCACGGTTGAAACACGATACCCTTACTCTATTGTCGAGATTAAAAAACATGACTGGTTAGCTCTAGTGTAAGTGAGAGATTGTTAGTGTAGGTGTCCAAGATCAAACCATGTTTGGATGGGCTTGAGTTAATGAATTATTGCATCATTTATTTTAATAATAATAAAGAGATCATTCTATTAATTTTTATGTTCCATGTTGATAGAATTAGATAGAAGTCCTTATGATATGCATTTACAATAGTAATTAATTAAAAGATATGAGACAAAACACCGATGTATATAAATTGTATCATTAAATATCTCAAGTCGTAACACTACCAATAATGGACATTGTCTAAATGTAGATAGACTTATGAGTGCTATGCTCATGCTATACGATAACGAGTAGGAGGTCTCACACCTATTGGCATGGTGTTGGCAAAGCAAGCACCTAGGTGATTTATATTAGAGAACACATCACTAGACTTGACTCGCCACGAGAACCCATTTAATTTTAGTCTATGGGAATTTCATACTAGATGGGTATAAATGATCTTTAGACATGAAGTCATCATGATTATTTTATTAGAGGACTTATATATTTTGACACTCGTTTCGATGGACCCATTAAAAGGTTACACTTGGGCGATTCGTTGGGTGCATTGGGAATTAAATAGAGGTAGATGTATGACTAAGATAGGGCATGTTATTCCTTGTATACTAAAGGAGTTATCACATTGCATTTTGATAAATTTCTACTCAAGAAATCTGTAGCCTTAGTAAGAGTACATTAATAAAGTATAGTTTGTTTACTCTAAAAGCTAAGACATTTAGGAATCAAGAAAAACTTGTGTGATCATAATCGAAGAAAGACTTATAACCAAGTTTAAGATTACATTATGGTAAGTTGACATAAGAACTAAACTGTATTGTAACCATGCTCATGAAAGAAAATAATGGATTAATTAATCCTCTTAGAGAATTAGGTAATCAAGGTGCCGTGCTAGAAACAAATCTTGTTTTATGTATCGGGAGATAAAAGAGGAGTCTTTTATTAATGATACATTGCCAAAATATCTAGTAGCCTATTGACTTATACGTATAAGTTTAAGTATTCACATGATGAATGGGAAGCAAAGACATTGGAAAATATTTCCAATTTTGAAAGTTTTTTGTTTTGGAAATGGTTTCCAAAATGGAAAGTTTCCTTAAATGGGAAGTTTCCTAAAATGAAAAGTTTCTTATTTTAAAAATTAGTTTTATAGTTTGGAAGTTAGTTCCAAATTTTGAAATAAATAACCTAAAATAAAAATGAGTTTCTTAATTTTTGTTAAAGGCTATTTTGAAAAATTGCTTCCCAATATGGACTTGGCTAAAATGATATAATAATATTTATTTGGATAGTCCAAATAAATTAATTTGGCTAGAATGGATTTAGCCCATTAAGTTTGATTAAAAGTATTAAGATATTTTAATGGAAGGATAAACTTCAACCTTATTGAATGATGATGTATGTTTTAAAGATGAAGATTAAAAGTCCATATGTAAAATTATTTCTAATCCTTGGAGGATAAGGAAGCAACAACCCGAGTCCTTAAGGGACTTATTGCCCCTTTCTCCTTATCCTTGAAGGATAGGAAAACTCTCCTATTAATATATGTGTGAGAGAGAGATACACAACATAAGAAGAAAAGGGTAAGAGAGGACATTTGGCCGGAATTAAAAAAGCCACCGGGGCATATGACAAACACAAAATTTAAAAGGAGAAAAAAGTTTTCTCCTAAAAACCATAGCATGCCACACTCTCCCTCTTTTTAAGGTCATCATAAAATTGCTCAAATATATTTTTATAGGAAGCACTAAACAAATAAGAAAAGGTAGAGCTAGCACCCTATCGATTTTGAGTGCTTCTTTATCGATACTTCGACTACGTGGATCAACAATAAAAGCTAAACAATCGAATGGTTTTTCTACTAAAAGAATTTAGATCTATGCTATAAGAGGTAATTCTTTATTCATTGCTTTAAGTCTATGTATATATGGTTAGTAGATTCAACGGCTAGATCTTAGGCCCTTAGATGAAGAAATTTTTTTTATTTATTTAGCATTTTCATAGGATACATGATCCTTCACTATTGGTGTACTTCTACTTTGATCACAAATTTCTCGAGTAGACATTTATCGAAGTGCAATGTGATAAGTTCATTAGCATATAAGGTATGACATATCCTATCTTAATCATACACCTACCTCTAGTAGATTCCTAGTGCACCCAATGAATCACCCACATATAACCCTTTAATGAATGTATTGAAATGAGTGTCAAAGGACATAAGTCCTCTAATGAGAAAAGTATGATGACTTCAAATCTAAGGAACATTTGTACCCATCTCGTATGAGATTCCTATAGACTAAAACCAAATGGATTCTTATGGCAAGTCTAGTCTAGTGATATATTCCGTAACATAAATCACCTAGGTGCTTACTTTGACATCACCATGCCAATAGATCCGAGATCTCTTACTATTATAATGTAGCATGTGTATAGCACTCATAAGTCTATCCGTATATAGTCAATGTCCATTCTTGACAATGCTATGACTTGAGATGTTTAATGATACCATTTATGTGTAGTACTTGTTTGTCTCATATCCTTTTATCAATCACTATTGCAAATGCTTATCATAAGAGCTTTTATCTAATTCTAATGAATTTTGAAACATTAAAACATAAAAATTAATAAAATGACTTTTTTATTATTATTAAAATAAATGATGCAATAATACATACTCACAAGTCTATCCGTATATAGTCAATGTCCATTCTTGACAATGCTATGACTTGAGATGTTTAATGATACCATTTATGTGTAGTACTCGTTTATCTCATATCCTTTTATCAATCACTATTGCAAATGCTTATCATAAGAACTTTTATCTAATTCTAATGAATTTTGAAACATTAAAACATAAGAATTAATAAAATGAGTTCTTTATTATTATTAAAATAAATGATGCAATAATACATTAACTCAAGCCTATCCATACATGTTTAGATCTTAGGCACCTATACTAACAATCTCCTACTTGCACTAAAGCCAACCAACCATGCCCTTTTATCCCGACAATCGAGTAAGGGTTTTATGTCTTAGCTTTGACAAAGGCTTAGTCAAGAGGTCAACTAAGTTATCATCAATATGGACATTTTCTATCCTTATGTCACCACAATTAATAATTTCTATAATCAAATGTAACAATGTAGTATATGCTGAGACCATTGATGAGACTTTGGTTCCTTAGCTTGTGCTATAGATCCTTTATTATCGACCATCAAGCTATATGACATTGGAACAAATCTCTTTTTTTTTCTATACTAAACCTTTTTAATATCGTATCATTGTAACTACCTTGGGATACTCTTCACATTCTAAGTGATCTATCTCGATAGAACTATACTCTTAGACTGTAGGTTACTCTCCTATGTTATTTTTGAAAAATTTCTTCTAGGTTCCTTAATCTTTTATGGTTTGCAATATGATAATACTATAGCCAATGTGTAATTTTATCTCGAATAACCATGACTAGTACGATCCTATTAACTTTTCATATGCACAAGGTTTGCCTTTGTTTTCTTATGAATAATTAAACTCTTTGATCATTTCATAAAAATGTCAATTTTTATTCCTAGAGGCATGCTTAAGTCTATTAACAACCTTAGCGTTTTGTATGTTCTTGAAACCATCGAGTGTGTCATCTACATATCTATTTCATTTTCCTTTCATAGGAATCAATGTCTAACATTGTCATTTCAAAAGTATTAGCTTCACCATCCCTTTTAGAGGTCACATCATCATGAGTTAAGATGAGAAGATCATATCCTTTTTCCTTTTTGACGAATTTCTTTTAAACTTATGAAATTCTTGTGTTTTTGTTTATGAGAGAGTTATAACACTTTATAATCATTCTACTTTAGGATTCCTTTGTTAAAGTGTCAATATGTGAGTCTACTCAATAAAGGACCATGCATCCAATGGAGGTGCGGAATAAAAAACAAATTTCCTCCATCTAAGGGCCTAAGATCAAGCCATTGAATCTATTAACAATACATATATGAATTTAAAGCAAGGATTAAGGATTACCTCTTGTAGCTCGATTTAAATTCCATTTTAGAAAAGTTGTTCAATTGTCCAACCTCTATTGATGATCCACATAGTCCAAGTATCCACAAAGACGCACTCAAAATTAATAGGGTGCTAGCTCCACCTTTTTTAATTTATTATTGCCAATAGAAATCAATCCCGGACAATTTTTGTAATAACCTTAAAAGAGAAGGAAAGAGTTTGGCTTATTAGGGTTTTAGAGAAAACTATTTTCTCCTATTTTTCTTCACTTAACGAGTGTGCCCTAGTTTGTTTTAGGGCTGGTTGAATTTTCTCTCTTCCCAAAAAACTCTTTTATGCTGCATCTCTCATCCTATTTATAGGGGAGAGTTTCCTTATCCTTCAAGGATAAGGAAAAGGGTGGAAAATAAATCTTAATTGGACTTATGGTTATTGCTTCCTTATCCTCCAAGGATGAGGAGTTATTTTGCATGTGGACTTTTGATCATTATCTTTAAGACATTTATTCTTATCCAATAATATTGATGTTTATCCTTCAACAAAAATATCTTAACACTTTTAATTAAACCTTGATTGGCCAAAACCATTTTAGCTCAAATAATTTATCTTGACTATCCAAATAAATAATCCTACATTATTTTAGATGGGTTCACATTTGAAAATAATTTTTTAAAATACCCTTTAACCTAAATAAGGGAACTCTTTTCCTTCGAGGTTCCTTATTTCAAAATTTGAAACTAATTTCTAAATTAGAAAATCGATTTCTAAAATAGAAAACTTTTCATTTTAGGAAACTTCCTAATTAAGGAAACTTCTATGCTTGGAAATTTTTTCTAATATCTTTGCTTATAATTAATAATGTGAATAGTTAAACTTATGCATGTGACTTAATAGACTCCTAGATATGTTGACAATGTATCAAGAATAAAAGACTCTTTTTTTATCTTTTGATACATAAATCAAGATTGGCATCTAGCAAGAGATCATAACTACCCAATTCTCTAGGAGGAATAGCTAATCCATTATTACCTTTCATGAGCATGGTTACCATATAATTCGGTCCTCATGTTAACTTATCATAATGTGATCCCGAACTTAGTTATAAGTCTTGTTCGATTATAATCAACTAAGTTTTCTTTGATTCTCTAATGTCTTAGCTCTTAGAGTAAACCAACTATGCTCTATTAGTGTACTTTGACTATGGCTATAGATTTCTTGAACGAGACATTTATCAAAGTGTAATGTGATAACTCATTTGGTATACAAGGAATGACATGTCCTTTCTAAGTTATACACCTACCTCTATTAGATTCCTATTGCACCCAATGAATCATCCACGTCCAACCATTTAATGGGTCGATCAAAATGAGTGTCAAAGTGCATAGGTCCTCTAATAAGACAACCATGATGGCTTCAAGTCTAAAGACCATTTGTATTCATCTCGTATGAGATTCCTATAGACTAAAACCAGATGGGTTCTTATTATGAGTCTTGTTTAGTGATATGTTCTTTAATATGAATCACCTATGTGCTTGTTTTGGCATCACCATGCCAATAGATATGAGATCTTCTACTACTATCATATAGCATGAGCATAGCACTCACAAGTGTATCCGTATACGATCAATGTCCATTCTTGATGATGCTATGACATGAGACGTTTAATGATACCATTTATATGTTTGTCTCTTATCCTTGTATCAATCACTATTGCAAATACTTATCATAAGAACTTTTATCTAATTCTATTTAATTGAAAAAGATAAAAAGAATCAATAGAATGACTTTATTACTATCAAAATAAATAATGTAGTAATACATTAATTCAAGCCCATCTAAACATAGTTGGATCTTGGGTGCCTACACTAACACTCAAATCTTATTGAGTTTAAATTTTCTCCTCCTGTTTCTAGCATCCTTAAATTCCTTCACAAGGAATATAGTATGCCTATTAATACACAACTCTTTATTTTAGTGGTGAGACATTGACATCCTTGTGTTACTTTGGATATCTCACAATTTTATACTTCATTTTAGGCTTCAGTTTGTCTTTGTCAAACCTTTTGACATACACTTTATAGTCTCAAATCTTAAGAAAAGATGAATTATTTTTTTCTTTCCCATATCTCATGTGTGATCTATTTAAATAGATTTAATTTGAATCATATTCAATATATAGATGGAAGTAAGAAGTATTTATCAAAAAATAACGATATTAATTCGACTCATTATGGATCGATCATGTCTAACATGTGATGTCCATAGAGAATCTCTTTCTCTTTTAGGTGATCTAAAATCTTAGCATTTAATTATTCATTTCCTTGATCTAATCGAGATGCCTTATTACTCTTGCTAGTTCGTCACATGACTTTTCAAGTCTAAACTTTTAAACACTTCAAATACTTTGGACTTATGTCTTATAACCAAAATATGATCTACTATCATTAAAGGTTATGTGACAAGCATGTTCTCCTCTTGATTGGGTGAACATAGGTCCACACATATATTTATCTATAAGGTTTTTATTAATTAGTAACTCTTTTTTCTTTTTAACTAAAAGGAATTTCATGTCTCTTTGCCAAGTAAACAAGATTCCTTAGACATCACTAAATGATTTTAAATATCTTTTGTATGGGTAGGTTGGATATGAGACTTTCGCTTATATAACCAAGTTTGACGTTACTACTAATTAATGTTGTTTAGATCATTTGAGTCTTTTAGTATTTATGTTATGCATTAGTATTTATGTTATACACTCAAGAGTTATGTTCAAAACGTGTAATTATTATTAAGATATTTCCATAAAAACTCAACTTTAAAAATAAACGTTATTGTTAAAAATGAAATACTTATTCAAAACAAGAAATGGAAATAAGATCTTTAGTCTCTACTAAAATAATAATGATTAAGCCTTAGCACATTCTAACATGGTAGTGCTAGCTTATAAATACTTTCACCTAATGATCCACTTCTTGATCCATTGTAATCATGTAGATATTTTCTCTTAAAGCCATCTTCCTTTCTTTTCTAAGCTCCTATACATATCAAAAACATACATCTAGTGTCATATACTCGTGGGGTGAAATTCAGAAATAAAAGAATTCACATTAATAACATAAATACCTACGGTAGTGGTAGAACTCTTCTTTTACTCCTTTTCTAGGTACTCCTTGCAATTGCACTTCGAATGCCCTTTCTTGTTGGAATGAAAGCAAACTACATCATTTGGGCTATTCGAGCCTCGGTCTTTTTCATTCCTCTAGTAGGCATAGTTAAAGATTTCTTTTTCTTGCCCTTTATTGCGCCCTTTCCTTTATTAGCTAGAAGTATAAAACTTTTGTTTTTCTTGTTAATTTTCAGTTGGGCTTCCTTTAACATGGATAATATTGAAGTTTATGATGAAATGTTTAAAGCTATTAGGCAACTATTGCGATACTAGGTCAATAGATAATTAAGCATCCATTCCAACTTCTAACTTGGTCCGTTGATATAGCCAATCATTTCATTGACATGCTTTTAGATGCTAGATCTCTCATTCATTTCGACTCTAAACAACTTTCTTATTATCTCATAGTGCTCTTGCCTAGTATTATCCACGAGATAAGTTTTTAAGCTTTGCTATGATCTCTAAAGCTTGTGAGTTTCGTTTTGGTGTCTATGCTTCAACATTATGACTCCATGCTATACGAGCTTTAGCTTGAACTAGAGAAGGCTTAGTTGGGAGAGCTTTCTCTATCGTATAGAGAA
Organism: Dovyalis caffra; assembly: GCA_963924115.1. Classification (NCBI taxonomy): domain Eukaryota; kingdom Viridiplantae; phylum Streptophyta; class Magnoliopsida; order Malpighiales; family Salicaceae; genus Dovyalis; species Dovyalis caffra. Next base: position 13,872,379 of record CAWUPB010001108.1, read on the forward strand.
TTTTTTTATATTAGAGGACTATCCTCAAATTGACTCCTCGGTCGAAAAAGTTTATGCCATTAAAGGTATTACTTCCATCAATGATCGATCTTATTGATGTGTTGCTAATCATACTATGCAACCACATTGACAAGATAGAAAAATATATGTTTTGGTTAATTAAAATTGCATAAAACAAAGCATAAACAAAAGAAATAAAATCTATATTTGCTACCACTACTTTCTTCAAGTTCTATAACCTTCAATATAGGACTCCTTGAGCTAACCTTGAGTTATTGTAACAAGCCATATATGAAGGATTAGGTAGGTAACTCCTTACCAATTATATCTAATATAATTCTTAATTTCATTAGCATAATAACTCTTTGTCATATCACATCTTATGTGAACACCAAAACTTGCTTATAAGTTTATTGGACCTTTAGTTATCTCAACAAACCCAAAAAATTATTTAAGTTAGACCTAACATTCGAGAACATCGTATTGCCCATGATTTGTTTCCCCTAAGAAACAAGTGACCTTGAGTTATCTCAACAAGCCAACAAGGACCAAGATAGTTATAACATTGGAAAGCAATTAACTTAATATTTTACTTGAAGAATTTAATATAGTTGGTCTCATCTAAGTATGCATACTAAATAATAGTCATATTATTCCTAACATGCATACTAATATTAATATCATAATATACATACATCTCATGCATGAGTTAAAGATCGATGAATGGTAATGGATTTCTAATATTAGCCCTCGTGAACTATAAATAGACTAGTGGGTCAATTTCAAGGTGAAAAATTATTACAAATTCTTCATGAATATCTTTATTCCTTGGTGTCTTTCCATTATATCTATTCTAATTCCTACTCGCTATTTACATTTATTTCAAATAAGAAACCTTGAGTTACAATCGATGGGAGTAAGATGAGAGGATAAATACAATAGAATAATAGAGAAGGCGGGACACATAGGTCCTATTTATCAAAAAAATTACAAGCATTCATTCATAAAATTAGGTTGACTCATCTATACCAATGACCCATGCTTCAATCAAAATAATACATGCATACTAACGAAATACATTTCATTCATAAAATAATTATAAATCTATGATTTTAGTTAGCTTATAAATTTATCAAAATTTTAATTTTAAAACCTTTTTGGGCCTTAGGCCAACTTTGTGTCCGGCGCCCGACTCGGCTTGAACTCCTAGTGGGCAACCGTCACTTAGGCGTGCATGGCCCGAGCATGTAGTGCTTGGCTTGCGCGCCTAGTGCTCAACCTAGCACGCAAGTGCACGGCACACATGGCTTAGCTAGTCATACGTCTAACACTCGAATGGCACCGCCTATCGCTTGCCCACCACATAACTAGTTAGTGGGGCATTTTTGTGCATGCAAGGTCAATGTCCAACGTCGGCATTAAGTGCGCCCACCGATTTTGGCACAAAATTCAGTTCTAAATTAATACAATATACTAAAACACACAAGATTTATAATTGAGCATTCCTAATTCAAATAGTTAATCACAATTAACAAATCATACAATCAAAGATTTAACGAAGGCTTTGATACCAATTGAAGTATCATACATCATATGGAGGTGCGGAATAAAAACAATTTCTCCATCTAAAGGCGTAAGATCAAGTCGTTGAATCTACTCACCGTATATGTATGGATTTAAAGCGATGAATAAAGAATTATCTCTTGTATCATAAATCTAATTTCTTTTAGTAGAAAGGCCAGCCAAGTGTCCGGCCTCTATTGTTAATTGACCCGGTTTAAGTATTCATAAAGAAGCACTCAAAATCGATAGGTTACTAACTTCACCTTTTCTGATTTTTATAGTGTTCCCTATAGAAATCTATTTTAGATAATTTTACAATAGCCATAAAGGAAAAGGAAAGAGTGTGGCATGCTAGGGTTTTAGAGAAAACTTTTTCCTCGTTTTGTCGTGTGCCTAAGACTTCAAGTCATGTAATGAGACAACCGTGATGAATTCAAGTCTAAAGACCATTTGTACCCATCTCATATGAGATTCCTATAGACTAAAATCAAATGGGTTCTCACGACGAGTCAAGTCCAGGTGATATGTTCTCTAACATAAATCACCTAAGTGCTTGCTTTGGCATCACCATGCTAATAGGTGGGAGATCTCCTACTACTATCATATAGTATGAGCAAAGTAGTCATAAGTCTATTTGCGGATAGTCAATATCCATTCTTGATAATGCTACGACTTGGGACATTTAATGATACCATTTGTGTGCATTAGCAATCAATCACTATTGCAAATGCATATCTTAAGGAATTCTATCTATTTCTATTGAATTTATAAACATAAAATACAAGAATTAATAGAATGACTTCTTTACTATTATTAAATTAAATGATGCAATAATACATTGACTCAAGCCCATCTAAACATGGTTCGATTTTGGGCGCATACACTAACCAGACGAACTAGGACAAGTTTATCCGTACTTCCTCTTTTCTTTTCTTCATCCCTCTTCTCTTCCTTCTCTTATTTCTCTAATCTAAAACCTCTAAATCAATTTCTCAAAATTCTTCCCTATTTTGGCCGAACTCTAGGTTTTGATCTTTAATTTTTTGTTCAATTGGACCTAATTGGCTTGATTTCTCTTGAAATTAAGTCAATTCGATTCAAAACCTTTTGGACTCAAATTTTGATAACCATCAATTCAATTTAAAAAAAAATCAAGAACCCTAAGTTTTAATTGAAATCAATTCAGCTTCAATTTGGTGTTTAAACCCTAAATTGAAACTTTAATTAACTTTAATTTGGTTGAATTCATGTCTCCTAAAGTTAGTTTCCAACCAATTTCAAAAAACTCCCAAATTTCAACACTAACTCTGAATTGACAATAAAAAATCCGAATTCAAAGCAAAATTATTGATTACCTAAAAGAATGAATGTGAAGATGAATGTGGATTGATGCTTCAAATGGTAAATTCTGTTTCCTCTTTTTTTTTTTAGATTTTTTAGTTGCAGCCAAGTTTTTTCTTTGGTTTTTCTTTCAATTTTTGGACTCCTAATCACTACTCTCACTCTCTCTTCCTTGTGTTTTATGCTATTGCTTTATGATTATGGAATTGTTGTTTGGTTTCCTTTCATTTTTGGATTCAATCCCCTCTCTTCCTTTTTATTATGAATTGTATGTATGCATATATATATTGGTTTTCCACCCCGATAGTGAGAGATTTTATAGTATATCAAGTGATAATTGATGGGACTGTGGTCGTGGGTTGCGTTGGGTGGCTATGTAGGAGGTGCTTGCAGGATTTACAATAATAGGGGTGGCTATAAGGGGAGGAAATTGCAAGATAAGTATATATATATATATATATATATATATATATATATATATATATATATATATATATATATATATATATATATTGGTTTTCCGCCACGATGGTAAGAGATTTTATAAGTATATCAAGTGACAATTGATGGGATTGTGGTTGTGGGTTACGTCGGGTGGCTATGTAAGAGGTGCTTGCAGGATTTACAATAGTAGGGGTGGCTATAGGGGAGGAAATTGCAAGATAAGTTGAGGTCATATAGGGTAAGTTTACGGGCCGTATAAATTATTGACCTAGGGAGGAGGTTGTGGGCTATTGAGGAGGTGGTCGTAGTAGGGGAGGCTACAAGTGGTGAAGTTTATGGGCTATAATAGAGGTTGAAATCGTTGACTTTAGGGAGAGGAATTTATGGGCTACAAATTGTAGTAATAAGGGGTGCTAGGCAAGTCCTAGGGTGGTTGGGCGATAAGGGTGAAAGGTTTTATTCGGGAGGTAATTCAACGTAGACATGGCGTGATGGAGTTTTTCTAAGGGGATGCTTTAGTGTTGTTATAAGGATGGGACTACAAGTTGCTACTCGAAGGATGGATTGTGGAGAAGACCGCATAGAAATGTAGTGGAAGCTAGTAGTTTTAGTGGCTTTGAGAGGTGTTTGTTTTCTTTCTTTTTTTTTTTTTATAAATTTTCATTTTCATTTATTTATTTATTTTTTTTATTTTATTTAAAACATAAATGAATCTAAATAACAAAAAGAAAATTAAAGAAAGTAAAATAAAAGAAAAATAGGTAAAATTTTTGGGTATGACATTCCTCCGAAATTTAGATGTTTGAACTTAAATTGTAGGCTTAATAAAGTGTTTTAAGGTGAGTTTAATGAACTCCTTCTAGCTAAACACTCGCCTCCTACACTTAAATATCTAGGGCCACCATATACCATATACCCATACATGACTAGCATAAATATGTAAGCGATAACAAACCCTAATCACCTATGTTTAAGATAGTAGTGTCACCTTAGGTCAAACTATTATAATCTAGATGATGAATTATTGATAAGTAATTAGAACTTCATGTTATCATCATCTAATGTCACCGTTCAACCTCGCTTATGATGAGTGTCTACATATTTGTTCTTATATCACATATCTTATATCATGAGACTCACTATGATAAATAAACAAAGGCGATGGTCTTCTAGATAATTGATGCCCAATCGGGTATCCTATGACTATGAGCTCTTTAAAGTATTTTGTTCCAAAAATATCTATCATCCATATTCTAAACATCTTTTAGAATAGATATTCTAATAATATACTTAAGGACTATGTTCAAAATAAAAATAACTTTCAAATAATGAATATATCTATTATTGCCATATAGGGATTACTTGTTTACATATCACATAATATATGGCTATTGGGCATATATATCTAACACTACCTCTATTAGATTCCTAGTGCACTTAACAAATCACCATTGTTCAACACTTTATTGTGTCAATTAAAATGATTGTCAAATGATGTAAATCCTCTAATGAGATAACTCGTGATGATTTCAAGTCTAAAGAACTAGTTGTATCCATCTTGTATGAGATTCCCATAGACTAAACTAAAAGTCCAGGTGATGTAGTCACTATCATAAATCACCTAAGTGCTTGCTTTGGCATCATTATGCCAATAGGTGTGAGATCTCCTACTACTATCATATAGCATGAGCGTAGTACTTACAAGTCTAGCCATATCTAATCGAGTGTCCATTATTGACATTGATAGGACTTGGAACATTTAATATGCATTAGTGTTTGCCATTTGGGCTTTAGCTTTTCTTTGTCAAACCATTTGATAGATATTTTATAACCTCAAAATATTTAAAAAAGATAAAATCATTTTCTTTTCTTTGCATATCTCATATGAAGTCTAATCAAATAGACTTAATTGGAACTCTATTCAAATTGAAGGTTGCAACAAAGAGTGATTATCCCAAAGTGAGATGGGGATATAAATTTTGAGTCATTATGGACCATGTCCAATCGGTGGTTTCCATTGATAGAGAATAGTATTCTCATTTAGGTGCTCTAAAATTCATTGTTTAAGTATTCATTACGTTGATCTCATCAAAATGCCTTAATAATTTTGCTAGTTTATTTCTTTACTTTAAATTTAAATTCTTTGAACTTTTCAAATCCTTCGATTTTTATCTCATTTACTTAACAAAAATGTGATTTATTATCACTAATGATTATGAAATAATCATATCCTCCACTTATATGGGTGAACATGGGCCAAAATACATCTCTATGAATAAGGTCAAACTAATTAGTAGCATTTTTCTCCATTTTCGCTAAAGGGGGATTCATGTTATTTTACCAAGTAAACAAGATTCATAGATATCATCAAATGATTCTATATATTTCTCATATTCTTGTTTATATGGCCAAGTTGATAATGCCATAATTATGTATTTACTTAGGTCATTTGATTCTTTTAGTATTGCTATTACATTTATGAGAGTTATGTTCAAAACATACAATTATTATTAATCATGACATTTTCATATAAAATAACCATTATTCTTAAAATCAAAAGCTTGTTCATAACAAGAAATAGAAACAACATCTTTAGTCCGTACTAAAATAATAATAATAATAATAATAATTGGGTCTAAGCACATGCCTATGTGGTAGCGCTAGCTCATAATTGCCTACAATTAATGGTTAAACTCTTGATCCATTATAATTATGTATGCCATCTCCCATAAAGCTATCTTTCATTCTTTTCTAAGCTCCTACACATTTCAAAATGTGATAACCACATCTAGTATCATATACTCATGAGGTGGAATAAGAAATAAAACACTAGTTTTAACAACATAAATATCTAAAATAATGGTAGCCCTCTTCTTTTGCGAGTCCTTATAGATACTCCTTGTATTTGCACTTCCAATGTCCTTCCTTGTTGTAATGAAAGTAGAGTATTTGGGCTATTTTGAGCCTCGAGCTTTTCACACCTCTAGTAGGCACGGTTAAAGACTACTTCTTCTTTTGCTTCGACTTTTTCTAGCCTTTTACCATGCGTTTTCCCTTATTAACAAGAAGTATAAAGCTCTTGTTCTTTTGGTTAATTTTAGGCTGAGATTTTCTAAGCATGGACAATAACTCTCTATGAGTCTTTTTCATATGCATTACGTTAAAGTTCATAATGAAATGTCCAAAGCCATTGGGCAATGATTGCAATACTAGGTCAATGAATAATTCATCATCAATTATTACTTCATGCTTAGCTAACTTGTTGATATAGCCTATCATTTTAGTAACGTGCTTTTTTATGTTAGATCCCTCATCCATTCTAGTTCTAAAGAGCTTCCTCATCATCTCATAGTGCTCAAGCCTATTATTCTCTTCAAATAAACTTATAGGCTTTGCTATGATATTAAAGGTGTTCATGCCTTTGCGTTAGTGCATATGCCCTAATGTCATAGTAGCCAACATGATGCTTTAACGGATGATTGTATCATCCCTATGTTTAATCCATATTATGTGAGCTTTAGCTCGATCCTTAGAATGTTTAGCTAGGATAGGTTTCTCTATCATATAGAGAATTTTCTAATGTTAGAGGACTATCCTTAGATTCATTTCCCAAATGAGGAAGTGAAGGATCATGCATCCTATGGAGGTGTAGAATAAATAAAAAATTTTCTCAATCTAATGGCCCATGATCATGCCTTTGAATATACTAATCATACATACATAGATAATAAGCTAAAAGTAAAGAATTACCTCTTGTAGCGCAGATCTAAATTCCTTTTCTTTGATTAGTCGTCCAAGTGGTCGGCCTCTATTGATGTTCCACGCAACCCAAAAATCCATAAAGAAGCACTCAAAATTGATAGGATGCTAGCTCCACCTTTTTTGATTAACTATTTCCTTTAAAAATCAATCCTAGGCAACTTTGCGACAACCTTAAAGGAGAAGGTAAGAGTATTTCTTGCTAGGGTTTTAGGAGAAAACTATTTCTCCCTTTTTTCTCTCTTGGCCATGTGCCCTAGATGATTTTAGGGGTTGGTCGAATTTTTCCCTTTTTCTCTCTTTTGTTAGCCGAATTTTATCTTATGATTTTAAGGGTTACTCGACTAGAACCCCACATTGCTAGACCGCTATCGAGTAATCAACCAGGATCGGCAATGAGTAATCAATCTTGGTGCACTAAGTGTGGAAAGTTCCATACTGGAGAGTGTAGATCGAACGTAAAGTCTTGCTATGTCCGTCGTAAGCCGTGGCACGTCTCCTATAACTCGCCCTCATTTATAGAAACTAGGATCGAGAAGGGTACCGTTCGGGTTTATACCATGATACGGGAGGAGGCCGACCGGAGAGACACAACATTCATTTATGGTAATGTCCCCATCCTTGACTTGATTACTTATGTTTTGATTAATTCGGTGCTACACATTCATTCATATCAAAAACATTAGTCAAAAGGCTAGGTGTCACACTTGAGACATTAGCCATAGGGTATCTTATAGTTGTTCCTTCCGAAAAACTTATGGAGTCAATAAGTATCGTGAAAAAGTCTCCCGTGAAGATTAAGGATAAGAGTCTAAAAGCCGATCCGATAGTTGTTAGATCTTTAAGATTTTAATTTGATCTTGGGAATGGATTTGCCGATAAGGCATGGTACCACGATAGATTATCGAGGTAGACAGTATTGTTTAACTTACCTAGGAATCGGCAGTTAGAGTTTAAGGTTGATTCAAAGTTTTGATCGGGATCGACCATTTCAGCTTTAAAGGCTCGAAAGATACCGGAAAAAAGATGTTGAGTGCACTTAGCGTATGTGATAGATAGTCGGGCGAAACAAATGGCAAAAAAGGAAGAAATCAAGGTTGTGTGGGAGTTTTTAGACTTTTTTCCTAAACGAGTTGACGATAATGCCACCGGAGAGGGAGATCAAATTTGAGATTGACCTAGAGCTAGGCACGACCCCAATTTTGAAGACTCCCTATCGAATGGCCTCGATCGAGTTGAAGGCCCGATTGGAGGACTTGCTAGATAAGGGATTTATATGTCTTAGTTCCTCACCTCGGGGGCTCCAGGTATTATTGGTAAACAAAAAGAGGGGAGTTGGAGACTATGTATCGACTATCGAGAGTTGAACCGAGTGACAATCAAAAATAAGTATCCACTATCTCAAATTGATGATATGTTCGAACAATTACAAGGCATTACAAGGCATAACAATGTTATCTAAAATCAATTTGCAATCGTGGTATCACTAGTTGAGGGTACGATCGACCGATGTACGTAAAACAACTTTCTAAATAAGATATGGCCATTATGAGTTCTTACCGATTCCATTTAGGTTCACAAACGTCCCTATCACTTTTATGGACTTGATGAATCAAGTCTTTCGAGAGTTTTTGGATAAATTCATCATCATGTTGATCAATGATATCCTAATCTATTCTCGAAGTCCGGAGGAGCATAAGAGGCATTTAAGAGCCACTTTGTAGACACTAAAAAAAGAGCCGTTGTATGCCAAATTCAAGAAGTGTGAATTTTAACCTGGACCAAATAGCTTTTCTAGGCCATGTGGTGACTAAGGAGGGCATAACAAGTAGACTCGAAAAAGGTAAAAGCTATTCAACAAGTAGCCTACTCTAAAGAATGTATTAGAGGTACGAAGTTTCTTAGGTCTAGTCGAGTTATTATCAAAGATTCATTAAGGGCTTCTCTAAGATAGCCATGCCTCTTACTAATCCGATGAGAAAGAGTGTTAAGTTTCGGTGGACGAATGCTTGGGAGGAGATTTTTCAAGAGTTGAAACAAAGGTTAGTGACGACCCCCGTACTAACCATTCCATCCGAAGATGGAAATTTTGTAATATACAAGTGATGCTTCTAAGAAGTAAAGAAATATACAAAACCCTATAGTAAATGTGACATCACCGCATCATGTGTATTTGTGGGGATGGATCGAGGAAAAGTTATGGATTGAGAATTGGTTTATATGGATAGGTTTGGTAACCTAACTGGAATGAATGAGTATTAGTCGTCTAGCCGTGTGCATACTCTAATCTGTGTGATCGTACTATTAGACGATGGATTCTCTCTAATAGTTGCTACAACAAGGGATAGTTTCGTTGTTAGCAATAGGTGATTCAAGTAATCACCAATAGAGTATACTTGCTAATACCAAGGGTATTTGGAATTAAAATCTATGAGTATGGTGGAGAGATAAAAAAAGAATTGCATATCACGTGCATTACCCCACTTACCGAGCTTCGACTCACTTTTTATTTATTTCATGCCATGAAAGGTAAAGGCAATAAGACTACTTTAATGAAGCTCGTTGGTTCCTCTTAGAACATCGCTCATGTGTAGCACGATAGATATAGAAATATATTTTGATTGTAATTATCTTGAAGATTTTGTAAGTTTTGTAACTCGTTAATGCCATGTCAATTTGATGGTATGCGTTTTTATGCTTCATGTTTTATTCTTTATTGGTCGTGTATTTGGGAAGTAAAATTTGAGACTTTGGTCTCTAAACCGTAGTGAACAAACCATACCTCTTAGGTAATTGGTAAGGGAGCTTAAGGCATCGTAGCATGTACTTCGGGATGCTCTTCATGACAATCTAGTGTTTTTCACTCGGATCGGCTTGATATCCGTTACATATACTCAAAGCATATGAGATATAAAACTGCATATATAACATGGCATACATGATAGATCCTATAGCCGACGCGTAGGAATGCGATTCATCCTTTCCCTTTCGTTTTGTGTGTTGGGACACTCGACTTTAGATAGTTTTATACCATGTGACATTGGAATAAGTCCTCTCTTGGATTTTTCCGGACTAAAGCTCTTTAGTATTTGATCAATGTATGTGTTTTGGGAAAGACCTAGCATTCTTTGTGATCTATCTCTATAGATCTTGATTCCTAGAATGTATGTTGCCTTTCCTATGTCTTTCATAGAGAAATTCTTAGATAGCCAATCTTTTACGATTTCAACATGGTGGTATTTTTTCCTATAAGTAAAATGCCATCTACATATAGTATAACAAATACAATTAAGCTCCCACTAACCCTTTTTGTATGCACAAGGTTCATCTTCATTTTATAAAAAATCAAACTCTTCGATCATTTCATTGAAATATTAATTCCAACTCTTAGATACTTGCATAAGTCCATAAATGGGTCTTTGTAATTTATAAATCTTATTTGTATGTCATTTGGTGATAAAATCATCGAGTTATGTCATATACACATCCTCATTTAATTTTTCATCAAGGAAAGTAATTTTGACATCCATCTCGCCATATCTCATAATTTTGATATGCGGTAATTACAAGCATAATCCAAATAGATTTAACCATTGCAATCGGTGAGAAAGTTTCATCATAATCAACACCTTACTTTTTACAATATCCTTTAGCCACCAATCCGGCCTTATACGTATGTATAAGTCCATCCATGTCGATCTTTCTTTTAAAGACCCACTTAAACCCAATAGGTTTAGCACCTTCGGGGGATCAACCAAAGCCCATACTTGGTTAGTGTACATGAATTCCATTTCGGATTTCATGGCCTCATGCCATTTTTTAGAGTCAATGTCTAACATTACCTCTTTATAGGTGTTAGGTTCATCGTCTCATATGATATACAAATCTCCATGTGTTGAGACTAAAAAGCCATATCGTTCTAGCTCTTGACAAATCCTCTTAGACCTACAAAGTTCTTGTGTATTGGTTTGTGGAGTAGTCACAACGTTTTGTAACCTTTCTACTTAGGGTTCCTCTAATGTAGTATCAATTTGTCGGTCTTCTCGAATCTCATCAATTCAATTTTCCTCTTACCGGTCCTAGCATCTATAAATTCCTTCTCGAGGAATACAACATCCTTAGCGATAAACATATTTTGTTCTTGTGGTTGGTAAAAGTAATATTCATTTGTTTCTTTTGGATATCCCATGAATTTGTACTTTATCACTTTAGGCTCAAGCTTGTCTCCATCTAAGTGTTTGACATATGCTTCACGACCTCTAAATCTTAAGGAAAGATAAATTTGCTTTCTTTCTTTCCATGTCTCATATGGATTCTAATTAACAAACTTTGTTGGAACCCGATTCAAAATAAATGTCACGATAAGGAGTGCATATCCACAAAATGATATTGGGATATCGGCTTGACTCATCATGGACCGGATCATGTTTAACGAGTATCCTATATCTCCTTTTGGACACACCATTCATTTGTAGTGTTCCGAGCGGGGTCTATTATGAGACAATCCCATTCTTTTTTAAATGATATAAAATTTGAGTGCTTAAGTACTCTCCACCTTGATTTGATTGAAGTGCTTTAATACTTTTGCTAGTTTGTTTCTCGACTTTAAACCTAAATTCCTTGAAATTTTCAAAGGCTTTAGATTTATGTCTCATGACATATACATAACCAAAATGTGATCTATCAATGGTAGAGGTTATGAAATAGTCATACTCTCCTCTAGCTTGGGTAGATATGGGCCCGCATACATCATTATGTATGAGGCTTAATAGATCGACAGACTTTTTCTCCTTTTCCACTAAAAGGGGATTTTGTCATTTGGCTAAGCAAACAAGATTCATAGACATCATAAGATCCATAATCAAATGATTCTAAGTATCCATTCTTATGGAGCTTGGATATGCGATTTTCGTTTATATGGCCAAGCCAACAATGCCACGAGATATGTTTTATTTATATCATTAATTTTGAGTCTTTTTATATTTGTGATATATACTAGTGTGTGTATATTTAGAATATATAAACCATTTTTCACATAAGAACTTCCACACAACACATCATCTTTATAAAAGGAACAACTTTTGTTCTTAAATAAAAATGAAAAACCATTTTGGTCCAAACAAGAAATGGAAATGATATTCCTAGTTATACTAGGAATATAATAACTGTTTTTGAGTATAAGCACAAGTCCGGATGGTAGTGCTAACTCGTAGGTGCCTACCGCTAATGGTACAACTCTTGAACCATTACCCAAGCGTAAGTCAACCTCACTAGAAGTAGTCTTTCTAGCCTCTTTTAGTCCTCTTAGGTTTGTGCAAATATGTGCACTACATTTAGTATCAAATACCCAAGATGTTGGATTAGAAGTAAAAAACTTTACTTCAATAACATTAATACTTGAAGTGCTTTGAGAACTCTTCTCATGTACCCTTTCATGGTGCTCTTTATCGTTTATGCAAAAAGTATTTTTTCGTGTTGGAGGAAATTCCTCTCTTTCATTTTCTAGTCAAAGAAGTTTATGTCATTTAAGACATTCCTTCCATTAGTCATCCATGTATTGCCAATCATATTGTGCAACAACCTTAACAGGATAGAAAAGTGTATAGTTTGGTTAATTAAATTACATAAAACAAAGCATAAATTAAAGAAGTAACATCTATATTTTCTCTTACTATTTCCTTCAAGTTCCGTAACCTTTAATATAGTATTCAAGAAAATGTTTCGATTCGTTTTCTTAGTGGATTAGGATCCTATCTTCCAACATGCATTAGCCTTGAGTTATCTCAATAACCCATGCATGCGGGATTAGATAGGTAACTCCTTATCAATTACATCTAATGTAATTCCTAATTCCATTAGTATGACAACTCATCTTTATCACATCTTATGTGAATACCAATCCTTGCTTACAAGTTTATTGGACTTTGAGTTATCTCAACAAACCCAACAACTCATTTATGTTAGGCCCAACGTTTGGGGTCATCGCATGGCCCATGATTTGTTTCCCACAAGTAAGAAGTGACCTTGAGTTATCTCAATAAGCTAACAAAGACCAATAGAGTTCCCATCTCATAACGTTGGAAGGCATTTAACTTAATATTTTATTTGAAGGATTTAATAAGGTTCATCTCATCCTAGCATGCATACTAAACAATAATCATATTATTGCTCATCATCCATACTAACAAAGATCTCATCACATTCATACATCTCATGCATGACTCAAGGGCTAGTGAATGGTAATGGATTTCTAGTACTAGCCCCCTCGAGTCACAAGGAGACTAGTGGGTCAATTTCTAGGTGAAAAATTATTATAAATTCTTCACTAATGTTTTCATTCCTTGGCGTCTCCACCTTTGTATCTATTCTATTTGGTATTTATTACTTTTACATTGATTTAAAATAAAAAACCTTAAGCTACATTCGAGAGAAGTAAGATGGAAAAAGAAATACAATAGAGTAATAGAGAAGGCGAGACACGCAGGTCCTATTTATCCAAAAAAAAATACCAATCATTTATAAAACTAGGTCGACTCATCCATACCATTCACCCATGCTTCAATCACATTGATACATGGTATACTCATGTAACAATTTCATTCTTAAAATCATTATAAATCTATAGTTTTGGTCATTTTATAGATTTATCAAAATTTCTCTACATTTTAAATTTAAAACTTTTTGGGCCTTGGGCTCATTTTGGGCCCATAGGCTTTTAGGCCTCGAGGGTTCATGCGTTTCTAAGATCAAACCCTTGGGTTCACGTGTGTCCGCTCAAGGTGCTTGGTTTGGCCGCCTAGCCTATGGCTTGGCCACCGCCGCTTGCCTAGTGCTCGTCCGGTACCTGCTGTGTGCTTAACGCGCCGTTAGTAGTAATGCTCGCCACACACGGGAGGTTGACGTCCAACGTCAACTTCGTGTGCTCCTATTGATTTTGACCTAAAATTTTAGTTTTATATTTACATAAAATACCAAAAACTCAAGATTTATAATCGAGCCTATCTTATTCATGTAGTTAATCATAATTAACCAATCATACAATCAAAGATTCAATGGTGGCTTTGATATCAATTGAAGGATCATGCATCCTATGGAGGTGTAGAATAAATAATTTTTTTCCTCCATCTAAGGGTCCAAGATCATGGCTTTGAATCTATTAATCATATATGACGAATAATAGCTAAAAGTAAAGGATTACCTCTTATAGCATAGATCTAAATTTCTTTTCTTTGATTAACGGTCCAAGTATTCGACATCTATTGATGATCCATGTAGCTCAAATATCTATAAAGAAATGTTTAAAATTTATGGGGTGCTAACTTCACCTTTTTTGATTAAGTATTTTCTCTAGAAATTAATCCCGAGCAACTTTGCGACAATGTTTAAGGAGAAGGTAAGAGTATTTCTTGCTAGGGTTTTAGGAGAAAACTATTTTCTCCCTTTTTTTCTCTCCTAGCCGTATGCCCTAGATGATTTTAGAGGTTGGTCAAATTTTTCTCTTTTTCTCTCTTTTATTGGTCGAATTTTATCTTATAATTTGACTTGGCAAAAAAAATAAAAATTACTCTTTTTAGCTCATCCTCCTCTTTATTCCATATATCTCCTCCTATTTATAGGGGAGAGTTTTCTTGTCCTCTAAGGACAAGAAGAGGGGCGACCATGGGTCTATAAAGGACTCTAGGTTGTTGCTTCCTTATCCTCCAAGGATGAGGAGTTATTTTACATGTGGACTACTTGATTATTATCTTTAAAACATTCAATCTTATCTAAGAAGGTTAATGTTTATCTTTAAAATATTCATCCTTATCCAATAAGGTTGATGCTTACCCTCCCACAAAAATTATCTTAAGGCTTTTAATTAAACTTAATGGGCCAAAACTATTTTAGCCTAATAAATTTATTTGGACTATCCAAATAAATATTCTTAGATTATTTTGGCAAGGTCCACATTAGGAAGCAATTTCCTAAAATACCCTTTAACCTAAATTAGGAAACTCCTTTCCTTTTAGGTTTTTTATTTTCAAATTTTAAACTAACTTCCAAATTAGGAAACCGATTTCTAAAATAGGAAACTTTCAATTTTAGAAAACTTTCCATTTTGAAAACTTTTTATTTTAGGAAATTTTTGATTTGGGAAACTCTTTCCAAAATAGAAAACTTTCATAATTGGAAATGTTTTCCAATATCTTTGCTTCTCATTTGTAATGTAAATACTTGAACTTATGCGTGTGACTCAATAGGTCGCTAAATATGTTGGCATTGTATCAAGAATAAAAGACTCCTCTTTTATCTCTTAATACATAAATCAAGATTGGCCTATAGCAAGGCATCATGACTACCCAATCTCTAGGAGGATTAGTTAATCCGTTATTACCTTTCACGAGCATGGTTACCATACAATTCGATCCTCATGTCAACTTATCACAAGTATGATCTCGAACTTTGTTATTAGTCTTGTTCGATTATGACCACACAAGTTTTCTTCAATTCCAAAATATCTTACCTTTTAGAGTAAACCAACTATACTTTATTGGTGTACTCCTACTATGGCCATAGATTTTTTGAGCGAGATATTTATCGAAGTGAATTGTGATAACTCCTTTAACATGGAATGACATGTCTTATCTTAGTTATACACCTATCTCCATTGGATTCCTAGTGCACCCAATGAATTGCCCATTTGCAACCCATTAATGGGTCCATTGAAACGAGTGTCAAAGTGCATAAGTCCTCCAATGAGATAACCGTAATGACTTCAAGTATAAGGACCATTTGTACCCATCCCTTATGAGATTCCCATAGACTAAAACCAAATGGGTTCTTATAGTGAGTCAAGTCCAGATGATATGTTCTCTAACATAAATCACTCGAGTGGTTTATTTGGCATCACCATGCTAATAGGTGTGAGATCTCCTACTACTCGTCATATAGCATAAGTATAGCACTCACAAGTTTACAAAATATTTTCGTTGTCCATTCTTGACGATGCTACTACTTGGGATATTTAATGATATTATTTATGTACGAGTAGTGTTTATCTCATATTTTTCGATCAATCACTATTGCAATTGGATATCATAAGGAGTTCTATCTAATTCCACTAAACATGTAAATAAAAAAATTAATAGAATGACTTCTTTATTATTATCAAGATAAATAATACAATATTACATCAACTCAAGTTTATCCATACATGATTGGATCTTGAGCACCTACACTAACAGGAAGTTCATGCCATTAAAGGCATTACTTTCTTCAATAATCGATCGTATCGATGTATTGCTAGTCGTACTATACAATCTAATAGGATAAAAAAATATACAATTTAGTTAGTTATATAAAATAAAACAAAGCATAAATTAAAGAATTAAAATCTATGTTTGCTTTCACTATTTTCTTCAAGCTTTATAACTTTTAATATAGGAACTCAAGAAAAATTTTCAATTCATTTTCCTTAATGAGTTGGGATCCCATCCTCTAATATGCATGAACCTTGAGTTACCTTAACAAGTCATGCATGAAGGATTAGCTAGGTAACCCCTTACCGGTTACATCCAACGCAATTGCTAATCTTATTGGCATGACAACTCCTTGTCACATAACATCTTATGTGACTACCAATCTTTACCCATAAGTTTATTGGACCTTGAGTTATCTCAATAAACTCAAAAACTTATTTCAAGTTAGACCCAATGTTTGAGAACATCGCATGGCTTATGATTTGTTTTCCTCAAGAAAGAAGTGACTTTGAGGTATCTCAAAATGATAACAACAACCAAGAGAATTCCTTCTTCATAATATTGAAAGTTAATTAACTTAAAATTTAATTTAAAAGATTTTAATTTGGTATGTCTCATCCAAGAATGCATACTAGTCAATAGTCATATTAGTCCTAATATGAATACTAACCGAAGGATCATGCATCCTATGGAGGTATGAGATAAACAAAACATTTTCTCTATTTAAAGTGCTTAAGATCATGTTGTTAAATCAACTAACTTTATATACATGAATTAAAAAAATAAATAGAAAATTACCTTATGTAGCGTAGATCTAAATTCTTTAGAGGAAAAAGCCATCCAAATATTTGACCTATATTAATGATTCACGTAGTCTAAGCACCCATTAAGAAGCACTCAAAATTGAAAGAGTGCTAGCTCTACCCTTTCGGATTTATGTAGTATTTTAGATAAAGTCTAATTTGATTAATTTTACGACATCTTAAAGAGATGAGAGAGGAGATGGCATGCTAGGGTTAGGAACAAAATAATCTTTTCCAATCCTTTATTTTGAGTCATGTGTCCTTTTATTTTTCTTACTTAGGCGAATTTTCTATCCCTCAAAATCTTCAACTTTATGCCATACCTCTCCTCCTATCTATAGAAGGAGAGTTTCTCGATCCTCCAAGGACAAGGAGAAGGGCGGGAAAATAAGTCCTAATTGGGCTTATGGTTATTGCTTTCAAATCCTCCAAGGGTTAGGAGTTATTTTACACGTTAGCTTTTAATCTTTATCTTTAAAATATTCATCCTTATCCGATAAGGTTGATGTTTATCGTTAAAAAATTAATCCTTATCCAAAAAGGTTGATGTTTATCCTCCTACTAAAAGATCTTAAGGCTTTTTATTAGACCTTTCGGGCTGAAACCATTCCGGTTCAATCAGTTTATTTGGAATATTCAAATAAATAATCCTAGATAATTTTAAGTAGCCAAAATTAGGGACCAATTTTTCAAAATAACCTTTAACCTAAATTAGGAAACTCATTTCCATGTTAGGTTGTTTACTTCCAAATATGGAACAAACTTCCAAATTCAAAAACTAATTTATAAAATAGAAAACTTTTCATTTTAGGAAACTTCAATTTAATAAAACTTTCCATTTATAGAAACTTTCAAAATTAGAAACTTTTTCCAATATCTTTGCTTCTCTTTAATCATATGAATATTTAAAATTATGCATGTGACATAATAGGATCCTAGATATGTTCGCAATATAGGAAGAACAAAAGACTCTTTTTAGCTCCTAATACATAAATCAAATTGACCTCTAGTAAGACATCATGACTACCCAATTTTCCGTAAGGATTAATTAATCCATTATTACATTTCATGAGCATGGTTAGCATACAATTGAGTCCTCATGTCAATTTATCTCTTAAACTTAGTTATAAGTCTGATCCAATTATGTTCATATAAGTTTTTTTCGATTTCCAAATATCTTAGCTCTTAGAGTAAACCAACTATGCTCTATTTGTATACTCCTACTATGGTCATATATTTCTTGAGTAGACATTCATCAAAGTGAAATATGATAACTCCTTTAGCATACAAGGAATGATTTGTCCAATCGTAGTTATACACCTACCTCTATTTTATTTCTAATGTCAAAGTGCATAAATCCTCTAATAGGATAACCTTGATGACTTCAAGTCTAAGAACTAGTTGTATCCATCTTGTATGAGATTCCCATAGACTAAACCAAATGGGTTCTCATGATGAGTCAAGTCCGGTGATATGTTCTCTAACATAAGTCATCTATGTGATTACTTTAGCATCATCATGCCAATAGGTGAGAGATCTCATATTGCAATCATATATCCTTAGCATAGCACTCACGAGTCTATCCACATATAGTCAACGTCCATTCTTAACAATGTTATAACTTGGAATGTTTAATGATATCATTTATATGCATTAGTTTTTGTCTCATATTTTTTGATCAATCACTATTATAAATGAACATCTTAAGGACTTCTATCAAATTCTACCGAATTAATAAAAATATACATATAAAAATTAATAAAAAGACTATTTTTGCTATTATTAAAATAAATGATGTAATCATACAATAACTCATGCCCATTAAAACATGGTTGGATCTTGGGCACCTACACTAAAATGTCCTACTTCCACTAGAGCTAGCCTGATCATGTCCCTTAATCCCGATGATCGAGTAAGGGTCTTTTGTTTTAGTTGTGACAAAAGCTTTGGTCAAAGGGTCAACTATGTTATTGTTTGTGTGGACATTTTCTATCCTTACATTATCATGATTTTTTATCTCTATAATCAAGTGATAACTGCGTAGTACATGCTTAGACTACCGATAAGACCTTGGTTCCTTAGGTTACATTATGGATCTTTTATTATCGGCCATCAAGCTATATGATATTGGAATATATCTTTCTTTGATTTTTCGATGCTAAAACTTTCGGTATCATGTCTTCGTACCTACCTTGGGAGACTTCCTACATTCTAATTGATCTATCTCTATATATCTACATTCTTGGATTGTAGGTTGCTCTCCCATGTTATACTTGGGAAATTGCTTTTAGATATCTTAATCTTTTATAGTTGGCAATATAATAATATTATAGCAAAGGAGTAGTTTTTTTTAATTTTTTATATTGAATAACAATGACTAGTAGCCTCCCACTAACTTCTTATATACACAAGGTTTATCTTTGTTTTTGGTTAATAATCAAACTCTTTGATTGTTTCATTAAAACGTCGACTTTTATTCCTAGTAGCATGTTCAAGTCCATAAATGGACTTTTGCATTTTGCAAATCTTATTTACATGTTCTTAACAACCATCGGGGTGTGTCATCTATAGATCCTTTTCATTTACCTTTTCTAGAAATCAAAGTCTAACACTATCATTTCATATGTATTAGCTTCGTCATCCCTTTTAAGGCTCACATCACCATATGTTAAGATAAGAAGATTATATCCTTTTATTTTTTGATGAATTTGTTTTAAACTTATAAAGTTCTAGTGTTTTTGTTTATGGGATAGTTACAACACTTTAGAAGCATTCTACTTAGGATTCCTTTAATAATGTGTCAATTTGTGAGTCTAGTCAAATCTTATTGAGTTTAAATTTATCGTCACTATTTTTAGCATCCATAAATTCCTTTCAAAGGAATATTGCATCCCTAGTCTTAAACAACACTTTATTATAGTGGTATTTTGATATCTTATAAATTAGCACTTTATTGATTTTAGGCTTTAGTTTATCTTTGTCAAAGTTTTTGATATATACTTTATGGCCTTAAATCTTTATGGAAAGATGAATTCATTTTCTTTTCTTTCCATATCTCATATGAGGTCTATTTAAAAAGATTTAATTAGAACCTAATTCCATGTAAATGTTATAGTAAGGAGTATTTATCTCAAAATAAAATAGGGATATTTTTTCCACTCATTATGGACCAACCATGTCTAGGATGTGATGCCCATAGAGAATCTCACTCTCTTTTAGGTGATCTAAAATTTTAGTATTCAAGTATTCATCACTTTGATCTAATCAAAATGCCTTAAAACCTTTTTCTAATTCATCACTTGACTTTTAAGTCTAAGCTTTTGAGCCTTTCAAATGCTTTGGACTTATGTCTTATAGCCAAAACATGATCTACTATCATTAAAGGTTACATGACAAACATGTTCTCCTCTTGCTTCGGTGAACATAGGCCTACATATATCTCTATGTGTAGGGCCTTTATTAATTAATAGCTCTTTCTTCTTTTTAACTAAAAAGGGATTCAAGTCTTTATTCTAAGTAAATAAATTCTCTAGACATCAACAAATGATTCTAGATATTTATTTATAAGTAGATTGGATATGAGATTATCGTTTATATGGTTAAGTTGATGTTGCTACAAATTTATGTTATTTTAGATCATTTGAGTCTTTTAGTACTTATGTTGCATACATGGAGTTACGTTCAAAACATATATTTATTATTCGGATATTTCCATAAAACTCATCTTTAAAAATAACTATTATTCTTATAAATA
Source organism: Dovyalis caffra (assembly GCA_963924115.1). Classification (NCBI taxonomy): domain Eukaryota; kingdom Viridiplantae; phylum Streptophyta; class Magnoliopsida; order Malpighiales; family Salicaceae; genus Dovyalis; species Dovyalis caffra. Next base: position 13,893,282 of record CAWUPB010001108.1, read on the forward strand.
AAATAATTTTTCAAAACAGAAAATTAAAATAACATCTTTAGTCTCCACTAAAAATAATAATTGAGTCTTAACAAATTCCTAAATGGTAGTGCTAGATTATAAATACCCACATCAAATGGTTCAACTCTTGATCCATTATAGTCTTGTAGGTCATTTCCTTGAAGCTATTCTCCATTCTTTTCTAAGCTCCCGTATATTTTAAAAATGTAAGCACCACATATAGTATCATATACCTATAGGGTGGAATTTAAGAATAAGAAAATCAGCTTTAATAATATAAATACCCGAGGTGGTGGTTTGCATCCCTTTTAGGTACTCCTTGTAGTTGCTCTACCAATGCACTTTCTTGTTGTAATGAAAACGGACTATATCCTTTGAGCTATTATGAGCATCTAGCTTTTTCACTCTTTTAGTAGGCATAGTTGAAGATTTCTTCTTCTTGGGCTTTTTCTTGCCCTTTATAGCACCCTTTCCCTTATTAGATAGAAGTAAAGAACTCTTGTTCTTCTTGTTACTTTAGGGATGAGCTTCCCTTAGCATGGAAAATAACTCTTAATGAGTTTTTTTCATGTGCATCATATTGAAATCATACACCAACCTCCATTAGATTCCAAGTGCACCCAATGAATTGCCCACATGCAACCTTTTATTAGGTCCATTGAAATGAGTGTTAAACTCGCATAAATCCTCTAATGAGATAATCATGATGACTTAAAGTCCAAGGACTATTATACCCATCTCATATGATATTCCCATAGACTAAACCAAATGGGTTCTCATGATGAGTGAAGTCTAGTGATATGTTCTCTAATATAAATTACTTAAGTGCTTGCTTTGGTATCACCATGCCAATAGGTATGAGATCTTCTACTACTATCATATAGCTTATAGCACTTATGAGTCTATCCACATACAATCAACGTTCATTCTTGATGATACTATGACTTGGGATGTTTAATGAAATTATTTATATATATTAGTGTTTGTCTTTCATCTTTATATCAATCACTATTGCAAAATAATATCTTAAGGACTTCTATCTAATTCTACTAAATTAATAAAGATTAAAACATAATAATTAATAGAAATACTTGTTTTTTATTATTAATATAAATGATGCAATCATATAATAACTCACGTCCATCCAAATATAGTTGAATCCCGGGCACCGATACTAATACTAACATCAATCACATATTATAAATATATATATCCCAGCATCACACATGAATCGCTAAGTTGTAACAGATCTCTAATACTATCTCCCATAAGCCATAAGGAGACTAATTGGCCCAATGCCTAGGTGAAAAATTATTATAAATTCTTCGAGATTTGTTTTTAGTTCTTTGCTTCTTCGTCATGCATCTATTCTTATTCCTATCTTTAACTTTTACATTCATTGGAATAAGAAACCTCGAGTTATATTCAAGGAAAGTAAGATGAGAAGAAAAATATAATAGAGTAATAGAGAAGGTAGGATGCATAGGCCCTATTTATCAAAAAATTACAAGCATTCATTCCTATAAACTAGGTTGACTCATCTATACCATTCACCCATGCTTCAATTAAAGGATCATTCATCCTATGAAGTGAAGGATCATGTATCCTATGGAGGTGTGAAATAAATAAAAATTTTCCTCAATCTAATGACCGAAGATCATGTTGTTGAATTTACTAACTATACATGCATGAATATAAAGCTATAAATAAAGGATTACCTCTTGTAGCACGAGTCCTAATTCCCTTTCAACAAAGTCGTCCAAGTATTCAGCCTTTATTGATGATCCATGTAGTTTGAATATCCTCAAAGAAGCACTCAAAATTAGTGGGGTGCTAGCTTAAGCTTTTCTAATTCAATATTTCCTCTAGAAATTAATCCCAAGCAATTTTATGATAACCTTAAAGGAGAAGGAAAGAGTATATCTTAATAGGGTTTAGGAGAAAACTATTTTCTCTTTCTTTTTCACACTTGGCCGTGTGCCCTCTACTATTTAAGGATTGGCCAAAAATTTGCTCCCCTTTTCTTTAGCTTAGCCTAACATTGCTCTCTTAATTTTGCTTGGTCAAAAATACCCTTCTTAGGTTATTTAACCTTACTCCATGCCGTACCTCTCCTTTTATCAAGGACAAAGAAAGGGGTGACCACAAGTCCTTTTAGGATCGTACGTTGTTACTTCCTTATCCCTAAACGATTAGGAGTTATTTTCTATGTAGACTATTTTATTATTATCTTTAAAACATTCAACCTTATCGAACAAGGTTGATGTTTATCTTTAAAACATTTAACAATATCCAAGAAGATTGATGTTTATCCTCCAACAAAAATATCGTAAGTCTTTTTTAGTTAAACCTAATGGGCTAAAACTATTTTAGCCTAATTAATTTATTTGGACTATCTAAATAAATATCCTTAGATTATTTTAGCGAGGTCCACATATGGTAGTAATTTTTTCAAATACCCTTTAACCTAAATTATGAAACTTCTTCACTTTTAGGTTCTTTATTTTCAAATTTAAAACAAACTTTCAAATCAGAAATCAATTTCTAAAATAGAAAAATTTTCATTTTAAGAAACTTTCATAATTAAGGAAACTTTCCATTTTAGTAAGCTTCTACAATTGGAAACTTTTTCCAATATCTTTGTTTCTCATTTATAATGTGAATACTTAAACTTATACGGGTGACTCAATAGGCTCCTAGATATATTAGCAATGTACTAAGAATAAAAGACTCCTTTTTTATCTCTTGAAACATAAATAAAGATTGGCCTCTAGTAAGGCATCTTAACTATAAAATTTTCTAGGAGGATTAGTTAATCCATTATTATCTTTAACGAGCATGGTTACCATGCAACTCGGTCCTCATGTCAACTTATCATAGTGTGATCTCAAAATTAGTTATTAGTCTTATTCGATTATGATCACATAAGGTTTCTTTGATTTCCAAATGTCTTAACTCTTAGAGTAAACCAATTATGCTCTTATTATGTACTCTTACTATGGCCACAGATTTCTTGAGTAAACATTTATCGAAGTACAATGTGATAACTCCTTTAGTAAATAAAAAATGATATGTCCTATCTTAGTCATACATCTACCTCCATTGGATTTCTAAAGCACCTAACGAATCGAACATGTGCAACTCATTAATGGGTCCATCGAAACAAGTGTCAAAGTACTTAAATCCTTCAATAAGATAACTATAATAACTTCAAGTCTAAAGACCATTTGTACATATCTCATATGAGATTTCCAAAGACTAAAACAATATGAGTTCTCATGGCGAGTCAAGTCCGGTGATATGTTCTCTAACATACATCACTAAATGCTTGCTTTGGTATCACCATGCCAATAGGTGTGAGATCTTCCATAGTTATCATATAGCATGAGCATAGCACTCAAAAATTTATTGATATATTGTCAATGTTTATTCTTGACAATGCTTTAACTTGAGATGTTTAATAACATCATTTATATGCATTAGTGTTTGTCTCACATATTTCGATAAATCACTATTGCAAATGCATATTATAAGGACTTCTATCTAATTCTATTGAAATTATTAACATGTAAATATTAAAATTACTAGAATTAATTTTTTTATTAAAATAAATGATGGCAATAATATATTAACATGAGCCCATTAAAAAATGGTTGGATCTAAGGCACCAACACTAACATGAATGTGCAAAATAAAATAAAATTTCCTCCATCTAATACCTAAAATTAAGTCGATGCATCTACAAATCATACATACATGAATTTAAAGCGAGGATCAAAGGTTACCTCTTGTAGCATATATCTAAATTCCTTTTCAAAAAAATCATTCAAGTGTCCAACCTCTATTGATGATCCATGTAGACTAAGTATTTAGAACAAAAGCATTCAAAATCAATAGGGTGCTATCTTCACCTTTTCTAATTTATATTTCCTATAAAAATCAATCCAAGCTATTTTGCAATAACCTTAAATGATAAGGAAAGAGTATATCTTGTTAGGGTTTAAGAGAAAACTATTTTCTCCTCATTTTTCTCTTTTGGCTAAATGCCTTATTTTATTTTTGAAGTTGATGAAAATTATTCTTTCCTCCCTTTTCTTTATTTTTGGCCGAATATTCTCTTTCTCCATCATCATCTATGCTGCACCTCTCCTCCAATATATATAGGAAAAGAGTTTCCTTATCCTTTAAGGATAAGGAGAGGGTTGACATAAGTTCCTTTTCGAACTTTAGGTTGTTGCTTCCTTATCCTTCAAGGATGAGTAATTATTTTTAAATATGGACTCGTAATCATTATCTTTAAAATATTCATCCTTATCCAATAAGGTTGATGTTTATCCTCCAACCAAAATATCTTAAGTCTTTTAACTAAACCTAATAGGCCAAAACTATTTTAGCCTAATTAATTTATTTGGATTATCCAAATAAATAATCTTAGATTATTTTAGATGGGTCCATATTATAAGCAATTTTCTAAAATACTTTTTAACCTAAATTAAGAAACCCAATTCCATTTTTGGTTATTTACTTTCAAATTTGGAACTAACTTCCAAATTAGGACACTAACTTCTAGAAAAGGAAACTTTTGATTTTAAGAAACTTTTCAATTAAAGAAACTTTCCATTTTGAAAATCCTTTTCTAAACAGAAACTTTTATGCTTGGAAATTTTTTTCGATATCTTTGCTTCTCATTTATAATGTGAATACGTACACTTATGCATATGACTTAATAGACTCCTAGATATGTTGGCAATGTATCAAGAACAAAAGCCTCCTCTTTGATCCGTTGATACATAAATCAAGATTGACCTCCGGCAAGACATCATGACTACCTAATTCCTTAGGAGGAGTAGTTAATCCATTATTACCTTTCACGAGTATGGTTACCATACAATTCAGTGCCTTATGTCAACTTATCAAAGTGTGATATGGAACTTGGTTATTAGTCTTGTTCAATTATGATTACACAAGTTTTCTTCGATTCTCAAATATCTTAGCTCTTAGAGTAAACTACCTAAGCTTTATTGGTGTACTTCTACCGTGGCTATAGATTTCTTGAGCAAACATTTATCAATGTGTAATATGATAACTCCTTTAACATACAACGAATGACATATCCTATCTTAGGCATGCACCTAACTCAATTGGATTCGTAGTGCACCCAATGAATTATCCTTGTGCAACCCATTAATGGATCCATCGAAACGAGTGTCAAAGTGCATAAGTCCTCAAATGAGACAACTATGATGACTTTTAGTCTAAGGACCATTTGTACCATCTCATATGAGATTCTCATAGATTGAAACAAAAATGCTTTTCATGGCGACTTAAGCTTAGTGAAATGTTCTCTAACATGAATCACCTAAGTGCTTTCTTTGCTATCAACATGCCAATAGGAGTGAGATCTCCTACTTCTATCACATAACATGAGCTTAGCACTCATAAGTCTATCCACATTCCGTCAATGTCTATTCTTTGACAATGCTACAACTTAGGATGTTTAATGATATTATTTATATGTATTAGTTTTTGTCTCACATCTTTTGATCAATCACTATTGCAAATACATATCATAAGGACTTCTATCTAATTCTACTAAATTTATCGACATGAAAACATAAAAATTAATAGAACAACTTCTTTATTAAAATAAATGATATAATAATATATCAACTCGAGCCCATTTAGACATGGTTGGATCTTGGACACCAATACTAACATCAATCTCATTGATATATGGCATACTAATAAAACACATGTCATTCAACTCACAATTATAAATCTATATTTTTTTATTTTATTAATTTCTCAAAATTTTAATTTGAAGACTTTTCGAGCCTTTGGCTCACTTTGGGCCTATAAGCTTTTGGACAATAAGGGCTCGAAGGCTTCGATGGCCATGCCTTTGGCCGTGCGAGCTTGCATGAACTCGGTCTTACATTGGCTTCGAGCCCGTTGTGCCATGTGTGCTTGGCCTACCTATGGTCGTTGGCCCGGCATGCATGAGCACCGGCCTATAGCCTCGTATGCACGCTTAGCCTCGTGATCTAGTGTTCGTGAGTGTCCGGCCCTATGACCTCATGCACACACTTAGCCTAGTTTCCTCGTGCGTACATTAGGCCATATGCCCTAACACATATTTTGAGTGTGCCACTAGCCTTTATCCGGCATGCATATAACCTCGTCCTCACATGCTTTAGATAGGTCATGGCCTAGCCTTAGCCTTAGAGTGTGAACAACGTACACCTACCTTGGTGCTCGCCTTGTTGCTTGGTTTGGTTAGAATGCCTTACGCATGCAAGCCATGCCAAGCCTATCGTGTGCCGATGCCTTGTCGGGTTTTTGGCTTGTCTCACGTTCAACATGCGACTACTTGGTTTATCATGCACTCGGTGAGCGGCCGCTTACCTTTTAAGCCCGGCTATTAGTGTCGATGCCGAAGATCTAACCCCGTTTAGATGAGCTTGAGTTAATAAGTCATTGTATTTTATATTTTAATAATAATAAAGAAGTCATTTTGTTAATTCTTATGTTTTATGTTTTTAAATTCAGTAGAATTAGATAGAATTCCTTATGTTATGTATTTGCAATAATGATTGATTGAAAGTTGTGAGATAAATAGTAATTAATATAAATGATATCATTCAATGTCCTAGGTTGTAATATTGTCAAGAATGGACACCGACTATAAATGGATAGACTTGTGAGTGCTATGCTCATGCTACATGATAGCAATAAGAGATATCACATCTATTGACATGGTGATACCAAAGCAAACGCTTAGGGGATTTATGTTAGAGAACATATCACCGGACTTGACTTGCCATTAAAACCCATTTGGTTTTAGTCTATAGAAATCTCATGTGAGATGTGTACGAATAGCCTTTAGACTTGAAGCCATCATGGTTGTCTCATTAGAGGACTTATGCAGTTTGACATTCATTTCGATGGATCCATTAAAGGGTTACACGTGAACGATTCGTTAGGCGTACTAGGAATCTAATGGAGTTAGGTATATAACTAAGATAGGATATATCATTTCTTGCATGCTAAAGGAGTTATCACATTGCACTTTGATAAATGTCTACTTAAGAAATCTATGGCCACGATAGGAGTACATCAATAGAGCATAATTGGTTTACTCTAAGTGCTAAGACATTTTGGAATCGAAGAAAACTTATGTGAGCATAATCGAACAAGACTAATAAAAAAGTTTCGGATCACACTATGATAAATTAACATGAGGACTCGAATTGCATGATAACCATGCTAATGAAAGGTAATAATGGATTAATTAATCCTTCTAAAGAATTGGGTAATCATGGTGCCTTGCTAAAGGCCAATCTTGACTTATGTATTAAGAGATAAAAGAGGAGTCTTTTGCTCTTGATACATTGCCAACCTATCTAGGAGCCTATTGAGTCATACGTAAAAGTTTAAGTATTCAAATGATGAATAAGAAGCAAAGATTTTGAGAAACATTTTCAAATTTGAAAAGGTTTTCCAAAATGGAAAGTTTCCTAAAATGCAAAGTATTCTAAATTTGGAGGTTTTCTAAAATGGAAACTTTCTATTTTAGAAATCGATTTTCTAATTTGAAAGCTAGTTCCAATTTTGGAAATAAATAAACAAAAATGGATATGAGATTCCTAATTTTGGTTAAAGGATATTTTAAAAAATTGATTCCTAATATGGACCCGCCTAAAATAATCTAAGATTATTTATTTGGATAGTCCAAATAAACTAATTAGACTAAAATTATTTTGACCCATTAGGTTTAATTAAAAGCTTTAAGATATTTTGATCGTGGGATAAAAATCAACCTTACTAGATAAGGGTGAATGCTTTACGGATAATGATCAAAGGTCCATATGTAAAATAAACTTCGAATCCTTGGAAGATAAGGTAGCAATAACCATAAGTCTAATTAGGACTTATTTGCTACCTCTCTCTTTGTCCCTAGGGAATAAGGAAACTCTCCCCTATAAATGGGAGGAGAAGTGCGGCATAAAGAAAGATTGATTGAGGAGAGAAAATTCAGCCAACGAAGGAAAAATAAGAGGAGAAATTCAACCAGACCTCTAAAATTAATAGGGTACAAATCAAAGAAAGAAAAAAAGGAAAGTAGCATTGTCAAAAAACCCTAGCAAGCCATACTTTTTCCTTCTCTTTTAAGGTTGTCACAAAATTAATGAAAATAGATTTCTATAGGAAACACTACACAAATCGAAAAGGTAGAGCTAGCACTCTACCGATTTTGAGTACTTCTTTATGGGTATTTACACCGTGTGGATCATCAATAGAGGTTGAACACTTGGATGGCTTCTTTTGCTAGAAGAATTTAGATCTATGTTATAAGAGGTAATTCTTTATTCATTTCTTGAAATTCATATATGTATGGTTAGTAGATTCAACAACTTGATCTTGGACCCTTAGGTGGAGAAATTTTTTTATTTATTCTACACCTCCATAGGATGTATGTTCCTTTACTAGCTTATCACATGCCTAGTATGCAACTTTCTCGGTTAGTAGCCTTGGCTCGTCATCGGCCTAGTGTATAACTAGCTTGGCCTACTCGTGTGCCCGAGTGTATGAGCAACCACGATTGTCACCGCCTAGCACGTGATTAGCTAGCCAATTTTATGCACTTAAGCACCAACTTCAAACATTGCCCTCGTATGCCTTGACACAATTTAAACGTAAATTTTAGTTTTAAATATGTATAAAATAAAAAATAAAAAATATTTATAACCAAGAAGAACTAATTCATGTAGTTAATCATAATTGACGAAAGATACAATCAAAGATTCAACGAAGGCTCTAATACTTATGGATCGATCTAGCATATATACCCATAGCATATCCTTCAATATTTCCTTCACCATCTCGGTATGTCCATTGTTTTGTAAGTGAAAGGTAGTGGTAAAGCTTATTTGGTTCCCATCACTTCATGTAAGCTTTTCCGAAATCATGATGTGAATCGTGGATCTTGATTAGATGTGATCGATATTGGAATTCTATGCCATCTTAGAATCTCTTTTAAATATAACTCTACATATTATTGTATGGAATATATTGACTTCATTGTTAGGAAATGAGTTGACTTGGTCAACTGATCTACAATGATCCATGCACCATTAGATCCATATTCTTCTTGAGGCAATCGAAGCATGAAATTAATTGATTAATGTTCCCATTTCAAGTCAAGAATGTCTAGGAGTCTTAACAATCCCGAGGGCCTTTAGCATTTAACTTTAACTTGTTTACATGTCAAACTCTTTACATAAATTTTGTAATATCATGCTTCATCCCTTCCATTAGTAGATTCTTTTGAGATCTTGGTACACCTTCACACCGTTAAGGTGTATGGTGTAGAGTGTGGCATGAATTGCCTTTATGATTTCTTCTCAAAGCTTTATCACTTGGGAACATATAATCTATCTTGATAGCACCAGTACCTTCGCTATCAATTATAAAATCCATTATCTTTCCTTTAACTATCTTTTATTAAATTTTAAGTAACTCCATATTGTGTAACTATTCTTTCCGCATTCCTTGCTTGATATCTAGTTGTAGAGTCATCGCACCCCACCAATTTACGTTACTCTTTATGGACACCATTTCTAGTTGAAGTTTCGTATGTCTAGTGCAATTTGCAATTATAAGGCTATCACCGACTTCGCTTAAAACATCGACTCATGGCATTCATTTTAATAGGATGATAGTAGAAAATTATTTCTAATAATTCAAGAATTTGGGTCATCTTCTTTGCCTCATATTTATTTCCTTTTGGGTGAAGATATACTTGAGGTTCTTATGATCGATGTAGATATTACATCGAATATTGGATAAATAATGCCTCCAAATTTTTAAGGCAAAGAAAACCATAACTAATTTTAAGTCATAAGTTGGTAATGCTTTTCATAGTCTTTTAATTCTCAAGACACATATGCAATTACTTCTTCTTTTTCATCAACACTCGCCCCTAATCCAATCCAAGAAGCTTTTTTATAGAAGGTGAAGGATCATGCATCCTATAGAGGTGTAGAACAAAATACATTTTTCCATAATTTAAACTTCCCAAGACCATGTCATTGAATCAACTAATCATAGACACATAAATTAAAGCACAAATAAAGGATTATCTCTTGTAGTGTAGCTTTTAAACCTAGAAGAAAAAGAGTCGTTCATGTGTCCTATCTCTAATGATAATCCACATAGTTCAAGCCTCCACGGAAGAAGCACTTAAAATTAATAGAGTCCTCACTCGCCTTTTCTACCTTGTTTAGTATTTTACTTTAGAAACCTATTGAGGGATATTTTAAGACAACTCTAATTAAGGAGAAGAGAGATGGCAAGTTTTTGGGAGGGAGAAAATAATTTTCTCTCTTTTCTTTTCTCTTTGTGACGTGTGGCTTTAATCTTTCTCTCTCTTTGTAGCTCCTCCATTTATATTTATATAAAGAGTGTCTTCTATATCCTCCAAGAAAAAAAAAGTGTTGGCAAGTGACTCCTTAAAGTACTCTTGGTTGTTGATTCCTAATTGTCCAAGGATTAAGATTTGTTATACATATGGGCTTTTTGATCTTATTCTTTTAAACATTCATCTTTATCTAATAAGGTTTACGTTTATCCTTCCATCAAAAAATCTCTTAGGTTTTTAAATTAAACCTATTGGCCCAAACTATTAGGGTTGGTGCCTAAGATCCAACCATATTTGGATGGGCTTAGTTAATGTAATATTGCATCATTTATTTTAATAATAATAAAGAAATCATTCTATTAATTCTTATGTTTACATGTTGATCAATTCAGGAAAATTACATAAAAGTCCTTATGATATGCATTTGTAATAGTGATTGATTAAAAAATGTGAGACAAACACTAATGCATGTAAATGATATCATTAAACATCCCAAATCCCAATATGCGGATAGACTTGGGAGTGCTACGTTCATGCTATATGATAGTAGTAGGAGATCTCACACCTATTGGCATGGTGATTCCAAAGCGAGCACTTAGGTGATTTATGTTAGAGAACATAGCATTAGACTTTACATGCCATGAGAACTAATTTGGTTTTACTTTATAGGATCCATACAAGGTAGGTATAAATGGTCCTTAGACTTGAAGTCATCACAATTATCTTATTGAAGGACTTATGCACTTTGACACTCATTTTGATAAACCTATTAATGGGTTACACGTGAGCGATTCATTAGGTGCACTAGAAATCCAATGGAGATAGGTGTATGACTAAGATAGGCTATGTCATTCCTTATATGCTAAAGGAGTTATCACATTGTATTTCGATAAATGTTTGCTTTAGATATGGGCACAAGTAGGAGTACACCAATAAAATATAGTTGGTTTACTCTAAGAGATAAACATGTAGGAATTGAAGAAAATTTTTGCGATCATAATCAAACAAGACCCATAACCAAGTTTGAGATCACACTATGATAAGTTGACATGAGGAATGAATTGTATGATAACCATGCTTATGAAAGGTAACAATGGATTAACTAATCGTCCTAGAGAATTGGGTAGTCATGATGCCTCACTAGAGGTCAATCTTAATTTATGTATCAAGAGATAAAAGAAGAGTCTTTTATTCTAGATACATTGTCAAAATATCATGGAGCCTATCGAGTCACACACATAAGTTTAAGTATTCACGTTATAAATGAGAAGCAAAGATATTGGAAAACATTTCCAATTATAGAAAGTTTCCTTAGTTATGGAAGTTTCCTAAAATCAAAAGTTTCCTATTTTAGGAATCAGTTTCCTAATTTGGAAGTTAGTTTCGAATTTGAAAATAAAGAACCTAAAATTTTCGAATTGGAAAATAAAGAACCTAAAAGGAAAGAAGTTTTCTAATTTAGGTTGGTGGGTATTTTAGGAAATTGCTTCCTCATGTAGACCCCGTAAAAATAATCCAAAAACAATTATTTGGATAGTCCAAATAAATTAACTAGGCAAAAATATTTTTGGCCCATTAGGTTTTATTAAAAGCCTTAAGATATTTTGGTTGGAGGATAAATATCAACCTTATTGGATAAGGTTGAATGCTTTAAAGATCAACATTAACCTTATTGAATAAGATTGAATATTTTAGAGATAATAATCAAATAGTCTACATATAAAATAGTTTCTTAACCTTAGAGGATAAGGAAGCAATAACCTAGTGGTCTTAAAAGGACTCGGTGGTCACCCCTCGCATTATCCTTAGAGGACAAAGAAGCTCTACCCCTATGAATAAGAGGAGAGGTATGGCATAAAGGAGTTGGAGAAAAATAGAGGATATGAGGCCAAGTAAAAGGAGAGAGAAGTGGGGATTTTTTCCAACCCTAAAAATTACCTAAGGCATATAGCTAAGAGAGAAAATGTAGGAGAAAATAGTTCTCATAAACCCTAAAAAGGCCATACTCTTTCACCCCTTTTAAGGTTACCACAAAATTGCTTAGGATTGATTTCTAGGAGAAAATACTAAATCGAAAAAGTGGAGCTAGCACCTTACCGATTTTGAGTGCTTCTTTGTATATACTTAGACTATATAAATCATCAATAGAGGTTGGAAACTTGGATGACTTTTCCGAAAAGGAATTTAGATCTACTCTATAAAAGGTAATCCTTTACTTATAGCTTATTGTTTATGTATGTATAGTTAGTAGATTTAACGAACTTGATCTTGGGGTCATAGATGGAGAAATTTTTTTGTTTATTTCACACTTTCATAGGATACATGATCCTTCAATTAGTAACGTAGATTCTATTGAATCTTTGATTGCATGATTGATTAATTGTGATTAATTGCATGAATTTGCTATACTTGATTATATATCTTGTGTTTTGGTGTTTCCTAAAAATATAAAATTAAAATTTTGGATCAAAATTAGTAAGAGCACAACAACGCTCGCTTGCACGACAACCCCACTACTAGCAGCTGCACCTGAGTAGGCCGCCGGCTTGCTAGGCCATACACTAGGTGTGTAGTAGGCGAGTCGTTGGCTTGTCGTGACTCATGCTAGGCACGTGATAGACAAGCCTCGATGGCCCTTTAGGTCGTGTGCTAGGCATGCGGGCTCGACAACTCACACTACGCGCATACGCTAGGCACCGGGTGCTAGGCTTGCCGGTGACATCCGCGTACTAGCCCGTATGTTAGGCACATAGGCAATATAGCAGGCCACTAACTAGGCGCTTTCACGCTAGGCTAGTCATCGTTGGTAGATTCATGCAAACATAAGGGTTTGGGATTCGAAACCCGTGAACCCTTAAGGCCCAAAAGGTTTTAAAATTAAAATTTAGAGAAATTTTGATAAATTTAATCATTTTATGAATGAAATTGTTTCATTAGTATACTATGTGTCAATGTGATTGAAGCATAGGTGAATGGTATGGATGAGTCGACCTAGTTTTATAAATGAATGCTTGATTCTCTATTACTTTATTGTATTTATCTTCTCATCTTACTCTCGAATGTAACTCATGGATTCTTATTTCAAATAAATGTAAAAGTAGAAGGTAGAAATTAGAATAGGTATAAGGAGAAGACACAAACGAATGAAAACATTCATAAAGAATTTGTAATAAATTTTCACCTATGAATTGACCCACTAGTCTCTTTGTGGCTCGAAGAGGCTAGTACTAAAAATAAATTACCATTCAGTAGTCCTCGAGGTATGCATGAGATGTATGAATGTGATAAGATAAATGTTAGTATGTATGATTAGGAATAATGTGATTATTGTTTAGTATGCATGTTAGGATGAGACCAACCATATTAAATCCTTTAAATAAAATATTAAGTTAATTGCTTTCCAACATTATGAGGTGGAAAATCTCTTGGTCGTTGTTGGCTCATTGAGATAACTCAAAGTCCAATAATGTTGTAAGCAAGGGTTGGTATTCACATAAGATATGATAAAGACAAGGAGTTGTCATACCAATGGAATTAGGAATTACATTAGATGTAATTGGTAATGAGTTACCTACCTAAGCCTTCATGTATGGCTTGTTGAGATAACTCAAGGCTAATACATATTAGAGGATAGGATCCTAACCCACTAAGAAAACAAATCAAAAAATTTTCTCGAGTACTATATTAAAGGTTATAGAACTTGAAGAAATAAGTAGGAGCAAACATAGATTTTACTTCTTTAATTTATGATTTGTTTAATTTTATAAACTTTATTTAACCAAACCGTACACCTTTCCATCATGTCGAGTTGCACAATATGACTAGCAACATATCGATACAATTGATCATTGATGGAATTAATGCCTATAATGGCACAAATTTCCTCAATTGCAAAATGAATTTGAGGATAGTCCTCTAACATGAGAAAATTCTCTATACGATAGACAAAGCTCTTCCAGTATGAGCCTTCTATGGTTCAAGCTAAACCTCATGAAGCATGAATCAAACATAGAGATGATACGATCTTTGTTTAGAGCATCATCGTTATCGCTATAACATTAGAGCATAGGCACCAACACATAAGCTCATAAGCTTTTGAGACCATAAGCAAAGCTCAAGAGCTTATTTAAGGAGAATACTAGGCATGAGCATTATAAGATAGTAAGGAAGCTCTTTAGGGTCGGAATGGATGAGAGATCTAAAGTTAAAAAACATGTCACCGAAATGATAGGCTATATCGATCGACCGGCCGAACTTGAAGTTGGAATGGATGTTGAATTATGCATTGACCGAGTATTGCAATAATTGTCCAATAACTTTGGATAGTTCATCATGAACTTTAACATGATGCATATGTAAAAGACTCTTAAAGAGTTATTATCCATGCTAAGGGAAGCTCAACCCAAAATTAACAAAAAGAACAAAAGCCTTATACTTCTAGTTAATAAGGAAAAAGGTAAAATAAAGAGCAAGAAAAAGTCCAAAAAGAAGAAGAAGTCTTCAACCGCACCTATTGGAGGAGTGAAAAAGGTCGAGGCTCATAATTACCCAAAGGATACAGCTTTGGTTTCATTGCAATAAGAAAGGGCATTAGAAGCACAACTTCAAGGAGTACCTAGAAGAGTTCAAAATAAGAGTTGTAACACCACCTCGGTATTTATGTTATTGCTAATAATTTTATTTCTAAATTACACCTCATGAGAATATGATACTAAATGTGGTGCTTACATTTTTGTACAAGAGCTTAGAAAAGAAAGGAAGATAGCTAAAAGAGAGAATATCTACAATAATGGATCAAAGAGTTAGACCATTAGATGTAGGCATTTATGAGCAAGCACTACCATGTTGGGATGTGCTAAGACTTAATCATTATCATTTTAGTAGAGACTAAAGATCTTATTTTCATTTCTTGTTTTGAATAAGTATTTCATTTTAAGAATAATAGTTATTTTTAAGGATGAATTTTTATGAAAATATGTTGATAATGATTATATGTTTTAAACATAACTCCTAAATATATAACATACATACTAGAATACTCAAATGATCCAAATAATCATTAATTAGTAAGAAAAGTGTCTTAGTCATGTAAGCAAAAATCCCATATCTAACCTACTTACACAAAAGAATATTTAGAATCATTTGATGATGTCTAAGAAATCTTATTTACTTGGAAATGAACATGTATCCCCTTTTAGTTGGGAAGGAGAAAAGGTTACTAATCAATATAGTCCTTATACATGGGCATATGTTCACCCAAGTAAGAGGAGGACATGCTTATCACATAACCATTAATGATAGTACATCATGTTATCGTTATAAAATAAAAGTCTAAAATATGTAAAATATTTAAAATTTTAGACTTGAAAAGTCATGTGATGAACTAGCAAGATTTTTAAAAAGATTAGATCGAGGAGTTGAATACTTAAATGCTAAAATGTTAGATCACCTAAAAGAGAATGAGATTCTCTATGGACATCATATGTTAAACATGATCAGTCCATGATGAATTGAATGAATATCCTTAATTATGAATGAATACTCCTTACTACAACCTTTGAAAGGAATATGATTTTAATTTATTGAAATAGATCACATATGAGATATGAGAAGGAAAAAAAAAAGAATTCATCTTTCCTTAAGATTTAAGGCTATAAAGTGTATGTCAAAAGATTTAAAAAAGATAAAATAAAGCCTAAAATCAATAAAGTGCTAGATTGTGAGATATCCTAAAGTAAGATTGGGATGCCAATATCTTACCGGTAGAACAAAGTATTGTTCCTTACTAAGGACACTATGTTCCTTAGGAAAGAATTTATGGATGCTAGAAAGTGGGAGAAATTCTAAACTCAATAAGATTTGAGTGGACTCACAAATTAACACTTTAATAAAGGAATCCTAAAGTAGAATGATAAGAAAGTGTTGTAACTCTTTCATAAACAAAAACACAAGAATTTCAAAAGTTCAAAATTACTTCGTCAAAAAGACAAAAGGGATGTGAGCCCTAAAAAGGATGACGAAGCTAATACTTTTGAAATGAAAATGTTAGACATTGATTCCTATAAAAGGCTAAAGACCATTAATAGACTTAAGCAAGCCTCTCGGAATATAAGTCTACGTTTTATAAAATGATCAAAGAGTTTGATTATTTATATATAAAAAAGACATCTTGTGCAAATAAAAAGGTAGTGGGAGCCTACAAAATCATGGTTATTCAAACAAAATAACACCTCGGTTATAATATTATCATTTTGTAAACCAAAGATTAAGCAATCTAGAAGAAATTTTCCAAGGATGATATATGGGAGAAACCTACAATCTAAGAATAAAGATCCGAAGAGAGAGGTCACTTGGAATGTGAGGAGTCTCCCAAGGTAGATATAATGACATGATACTAAAATGTTTAGTATGAAACAATCAAAGAAATTTTTGTTCCAATGTCATATAGCTTAGTGATTGACAACAAAGGATCCATAGCACAAGCTTAGGAAGCAAGGTCTCATCAACGATGTAAGCAAGTACTACAATGTTATCACTTAATTATAGAGATAAAAAGGTCATGGTAGCATAAGGATAGAAAAGAACCACACTAGATAACATAATTGACCCCGTACTAAGCTTTTATCATAACTAAAACATCTAACCCTCACTCGATCATCGAGATCAAGGGACATGGTCGGTTAGCTCTAGTGCAAGTAGGAGATTGTTAGTGATGGTGCCCAAGATCCAACCATGTTTGGATGGGCTTAGTTAATGTATTATTACATCATTTATTTTAATAATAATAAAGAAGTCATTCTATTAATTCTTACGTTTACATGTTAATAAATTCAATAGAATTAGATAGAAGTCCTTATGATATGCATTTGCAATAGTGATTGATCAAAAGATGTGAGACAAACATTAATGCATATAAATGATATCATTAAATATTGAAAGTCATAGCATTATCTAGAATAGACATTGACAATATACGAATTGATGAGTGCTATGCTCATGTTATATGATGGTAGTAGGAGATCTCACACATATTGAATGGTGATGCCAAAGCAAGTATTTAGGTTATTTATGTTAAAGCGCATATCACTAGACTTCACTCACCATAAGAACTCATTTGGTTTTTGTCTATGGGAATCTCATACAAGATGGATACAAATTATCCTTAGACTTGAAGTTGTCATGGTTGTCTTATTGAAGGAGTTATGCACTTTGGCACTCATTTCGATGGATCCATTATTAGGTTGTACATGGACGATTCAAGTGGGTGCACTAGGAATCCAAAGGAGGTAGGTGCATGACTAAGATAGGACACATCATTCCATGCAAGCTAAAGGAGTTATCACATTGCACTTCGATAAATGTTTATTCAAGAAATATGTGGGCATAGTAGGAGTACACCAATAAAGTATAGTTGGTTTACTCTAAGAGATAAGACATTTGGGAATCGAAGAAAACTTGTTTGATCAAAATCAAACAAGACTCGATAACCAAGTTTGAGATCACAAGTGTGATAAGTTGACATGAGAGCTGAATTATATGATAACCATACTCGTGAAAGGTAACAATGGATTACCTAATCCTCTTAGAGAATTAGGTAGTCATGATGCCTTGCTAGATATCAATCTTGATTTATGTAGCAAGAGATAAAAGAGGAGTCTTTTATTCTTGATACATTGCTAACATATCCAGGAGCCTATTGAGTTAAATGCATAAATTTAAGTATTCACATTATAAATGAGAAGTAAAGATATTGAAAAAAATTTCAATTATAAAAGTTTCCTAAAATTGAAAGTTTTCAATTTTAGAAATTCATTTTCTAATTTAGAAGTTAGTTTCGAATTTGAAAAAAAATAACCTAAAGGGAAAGAAGTTTCCTAATTTAGGTTAAAGGGTATTTTGAGAAATTATTTTCTAATGTAGACCCCGTTAAAATAATCTCGGAATATTTATTTCGATAGTCCAAATAAATTAATTAAGCTAAAATAGCTTTGGCCTATTAAGTTTAATTAAATGCCTTAAGATATTGTGGTGGGATGATAAACATGAACCTTATTGGATAAGGTTGAATGTTTTAAAAATAAACATTAAACTTATTAGGTGAGGTTGAATGTTTTAAAGATAATAATCAAATAGTCCACACATAAAATAATTCCTTAACCTTGAAGGATAAGGAAGCAATAACCTAGAGTCCTAAAAGGACTTGTGGTCGCCCCTCTCCTTATCCTTGGAGGACAAGGAAACTCTCCCCATATAAATAGGAGGAGAGGAGCAACTCTCATTGCAAAACAGCTATGGGATATCCATTCAAAGGCTAATTCGATTTCGATCTAATGGGTCCATCACTACTACTTGCAAGACCACTCGGTGTGGGAATCATAGGGTCCTCGCGATGCTTCACTACCGTGGAAGGCCGTGCTTGCCATCAAGGATTAGTTGATTGTGAGATATGGAGATAAAGCCTCTATCATTGGCATGATGGCTAATTAGCAAGGAATTGATGGAAAATTCATCGGCAACGCTTACAACTAACTTAGGCAGAGGGGAAGCGAGTAAATTGGGTTCGGTTCATCTAGGAGCAAGTGGTCTCCGCCAAGACATGCTTTCATACTATGGCCGGCCGTCCGTGGTACGCCGTGAACTAGTGGATCGTCTCCATTTCATTTCGGAAGATGCTACTCGTCCCTTCTATCAACAAGCAGAGGAATCCTAGAACCATCTCTTCTTTGCTTGTGGTTGGACGAGCACTTTGTGGTCTAAGATCAAGCAATGGCTCAACATCCGGAGAAGCATGTCAACTCTCGGGAGTGCCATCCGAGGACTACCATATCAACATAAGAACCTCTTTGCCCGAATGAAAAGAGTCTCCCTCGCATTGTGGTCTATCTAACATGAGGGGAGCACAACAAGCACGTCTTCGAGGCCGCCGTGAACTTAGTTGATAGTATATTCCGACGATTTCGGATTATCTTTTATATGATCTTCTACTATCATGAAACGGACTTTAATATCTTGACTTTGGGTTAGTTGGCATACTTTTCGTGAACTCCGACCGTTGCAGCTTCCGGTTGTAGTCGCTTTTGCTAGCCTTGATCTTTTGGAGAGCATGTTCCCTTTTCTCCGTATATGTAACCTTAGGCTCGCTAGTTCTAGCAAGCCTCTTTTGATCTCTTAATATACTTACCTTTAGATAAAAAAAAAAAGAAGATAGGATATTCGGCCAAGCAAAAGGAGAGAGAAGTGAGAGATTTTCGACTAGGCCTAAAAATTATCTAGGGCATAAGGCCAAGAGAGAAAATATAAGAGAAAATAGTTTCTCCTAAACCCTAAAAAAGCCCTACTCTTTCACCCCTTTTAAGGTTATTATAAAATTACTCGGGATTGATTTCTAGGAGGAAATACTAAGTCGAAAAGGTGGAGCTAGCACCCCGCTACTTTTGATTGCTTATTTGTGGATACTTGGACTTCGTGGATCATCGATAAAGGCTAGACAATTGGATGACTTTTTTGAAAAAGAATTTTGATCCGCACTACTAGAGGTAATCCTTTACTTATAGCTTATTATTCATGCATGTATGGTTAGTAAATTCAACGGCTTGATCTTGGGGCCTTAGATGGAGGAAATTTTTTTATTTATTCTACACCTTCATAGGATTCATGATTCTTCACAAACTTCTTTGTCATAATTAATTATAAATTGATTTGGACTATCCAAAAAAATTAAGTTAGATATTTTTAGGAGGCCTACATTAGGAAGCAATTTTCCAAATAACCTTTAGATAAAAATTAGGAAATTAATGTCACTTTTAGGTAATTTGCTTCCAAATTTTGAACAAGCTCTAAATTAGGAAACTAATTTATAAAATCGAAAACTTTCCAGATTTATGAAATTTTCACTTTAAGAAACTTTTCTTTTTCAAAAAAGTTTTCCCAAATAGGAAACTTTTAAAATTAAAACCCTTTTTCCAATATCTTTCCTTCTTTTTTATTATGTGAAGGCTTAAATTTATACGTTTGACTCAATAGGCTCGAGATATGTTAAAAATATATCAAAAATAAAAGACACCACTTTTAGCTCTTGATGCATAAATCAAGATTGTCTTCCAAGTAAGACATCATTACTACCTAATTCTCTAGGAGGATTAATTGATCCGTAATTATCTTTCGCAAGTATGGTTACTCTACAATTTAGTCCTCGAGTCAATTTATCAAAGTGTGATCTCAAACTTGGTTATTAGTTTGTTCGATTATGATCACACAAGTTTTCTTCGATTCTTAAATGTTTAGCTCATACAAGTAAATCAAATATGCTCTATTAGTATACTCTTGCTGTGACCACAAATTTCTTGAGCCGACATTTATCAAAGTACAATGTGATAACTCCTTCAGTATATAAGAAATGACATATCCTATCTTAGTCATCCACCTACTTTCATAGGATTCCTAGTGTACCCAACAAATCACCCAAATGCAACCCTTTACTAGGTCTATCAAAATGAATATCAAAGTATATAAATCCTCTAATGAGATAACTTCGATGAATTTAAGTCAAGAGATTCTCATAGACTAAATGAAGTAGGTTCTAATGACAAGTCAAGTCCAGTGATATATTCTCTAACATAAGTCACCTAAGTGCTTTCTTTGGCATCTTCAAGTTAATAGGTGTGAGATCTCATAATTTTATTATATAGCTTGAGCATAGCACACATAAGTCTAATCGCATATTGTCAATGTCCATTCTTGATAATGCTATGACTTGAAAAATTTAATGATATCATTTAAATGCATTAATATTTGTCTCACATCTTTTAATCAATCATTAATACAAATGCATATCATATGGACTTCAGTCCGATTCTATTAAGCAAACAACAATAAGAATTAATAGAAAGATTTGTTTTATTCTTAATAAAATAGTCAATGTAATGTTACAATAACTTAAATCTATCCAAACATAGTTAGATCTTGGCCACCTACATTAATAATCTCCCACTTGCACTATAGCCAAGTTGCGATGTCCCTTATGATCGAGTAAGGATCTCACGTTTTAGTTGTGAAAGGCTTAGTCAAGAGGTCGGCTATGTCATCATTAGTGTGAACCGTTGCTATCCTTATATTGCCATGATAGATAATTTCTCTAATTAAATTATAGCATCGTAGTATATGCTTGGATTGTTAATCGGACCTTTTTCGTTAGCTTGTGATAGAGCTTCATTATTGTTATAGTATAATACTATTGGATTAATAACACTAGGAACCCGTGAAGTTAACGATCAAGCCTTATGTATGTGGAAGAAATTATTTTTTTGATTCTTTCATATTAAAACTTTTAGTATCATGTCATTATAGTTGCTTTGGGAGACCTCTCACATTCTAAATGATCTATCTCTATAGATCTCAATTCTTAGAATATAGGATGCCTCCCATGTCATATATGAGGAAAGTCTTGAGCACCTAATCTTTTATGAGTTGCAACATGACAATAATTATAGCTAAGCGAGTAGTTTGTTTAATTTTTCATGTAGAATAGCCGTTACTAATATGCTCCCACTAACCTTTTATATACATAAGTTTACCTTTGTTCTTTGTGAAAAAGATCAAATTGTTTGATTATTTTCGCCAAAACATTGATTTCCATTCATGGAGGCATGCTCAAATCCATAAATGGATCTTTCTAATTCATTAATCTTATTTGCATGTTATTTAATGATACAACTATAAAACTTCAAGTTGTGTCATTTACATGTCTTTATTTTTTTGCCATTTCTAGAAGTCAATATCTAACATT
Organism: Dovyalis caffra; assembly: GCA_963924115.1. Lineage (NCBI taxonomy): Eukaryota > Viridiplantae > Streptophyta > Magnoliopsida > Malpighiales > Salicaceae > Dovyalis > Dovyalis caffra. The sequence continues at coordinate 13,915,487 of CAWUPB010001108.1, forward strand.
GCCTCTTCGTAGGCATTAGGTTTATCTTGTCGTATAATAGACACAACTTCTTATGTAGAGATAAGAAGATCATATTTTTTTTATTCTTGATGAATTCATTAGGACCTATGAAGTTCTTATGTAATAGGTTATGGGAGAGTTATAATGTCTATCTACTTTGGGTTTCATTATTGGAGTGTCAATTTATGAGTCTAATGGAATCTCATTGAGTTTAAATTTCCTCCCACTATTTCTAACATGCCTAAGTTCCTCTAAAGGAACGAAGCATGCTTTGTCATGAACAACACATTGTTCTAGTTGTAGGACAATGACATCCATTATTTTCCTTTTAGATATTTCATAAATTTTGTATTTTATTAATTTAGGATTTTACTTGTCTTCATCAAACTATTTGACATATATTTTGTAGCCCTCAATCTTAAGGAAAAATAAACTCAAATAGACTTAATTGGACCCCTATTTAAGGTAAAGGTTATAATAAGTAGTGTTTATCCCAAAATGAAAAAGGGATATTAATTTGATTCATCATACACTAGATCATGTCTAACATATGATGCCCATATAGAATGTCATTCTCTTTTATGTGATCTAAAAATTTAGTGCTTAAGTATTCATCACCTTGATCTATTGAAAATGCCTTAACACTTTTGCTAGTTTGTTATTCGATTTTGAGTCTAAATTCTTTAAACTTTTTAAATGATTTGGAATTGTGTCTTATTTTTATAACTAAAATGTGATCTACTATTAGTCAAGGTTATAAAATGATCATGTTCTCCTATTACATAGGTGAACATAAGCCTACATACATTTTTATGTGTAAGGCCTAATTAATTAGTAGCACTTTTTCCTTTTCCACTCGAAGGGATTCATATATCTTTGCCAAGTAAACAAGATACATTAGACATCATTGAATAATTTTATGTATCCATTTATAAGTAGATTAGATATTAGATTCTCATTTATATGGCCAAGATGACAATGTTATATATATATATATATATATATATATATATATATATATATATATATATATATATATATATATATCATTTTTAGGTCATTTATGTTTTTTAACATTCACATTACATACATGGGAGTCACATTATATTCAAAACATATAATTATTAGCAATTAAGACATTTCCATGTAAAACATCATCTTGAAAAAAGAATAATAATTACATTCATTGGGTATTAGCACAAGCCTACATGGTAGTGCTAGGTCATAAATGCCGACATCTAATGGTGTAACTCTTGATTCATTGTCCTTTGAAGCTATCTTTATTCCTTTTCTAAACTCTAACACATTTCAAAAATATGAGCACCATATATAGTATCGCATACCCACGAGGTGGGATTAGAAAAAGAAATATTGTAGTGCCCCTAGCTCACTTATTATTACCCAAATAGGAGTGGCTAGGTTCGTTACGCTAATATGACTAAAACCTCGACTAATCCTTATATGTATGTTTCTGAAAATAAATAAAATATTAAGTAATGAAGTACATATAATAAAATTTACATGACATTAATAAATACAACTACGGAATTACAAAATCGCTAAAATTCTATCTACCCACAAATAGACACCATATCCTTTATCTACAATCAAAAGAGATTCCTATATTTTCGTGTAACGCATGAGCCCCTTTTTAGTGAGAACCGATAGCATCTTCGACCAAATTATCTTTACCCTTAACTCGTTACACCACACAATTACAATAATAGAATGAACCAAAGCTCAATAAGTAGGGTGATGCATGTGATATGCAATGCTTTCTAATTTCTCTCGCCTTTACCCATTAATTTTAGTTCGAGTACTCTAAGTATTAGCAAGTCTCGCTCTATTTTCATATCTCGATGATTTTCAAATCACCTATCGCTAACAACAAAATTATCCCTCATTGTAGCACATGGTTAGCGGGATTATCCATCACCTAACGGTGTAATCAAGTAATAGACACATAGATTGATTGCTAATACCCATCTAAGCTAGTTCGATTACCAAATCTCATCAATTCTCAATCCAATGATTTCTCTCAATTCAATCTACCCCTAAATGCATAAGATGCATATGATATTTTAATTACCACGACCATCCAATCATGGGTACTAACCCTAAATTCTCAAACCATTCTTAAAATCCAATCCACACATAGGATTTCATATATATGTCATATATCTTACATAGTATTCACCCAAGGAAATTAATTACCACCAATTAGTATTAATCGATCCATAAACTTTACTTCATACGTAAGTACCTTCCTTTCATATAATTAGTAAGTCTTGTCATAGATTTTATCCTACCACTTAGCATACATAAACATTAGTCCTAAGGACTAATTTAAAACATACTAAAGGCGTAATTTCTCTTCTAACTCGAATTTTAGCCCTAATGGTCGAATTTAGTTCTTATAATTTTAGGCCATAAATTCTAATTTTCTTGCAGTTTTACCTAGCTACACATCAAAATATACTTATCCTAGCATAATTGAACCAACTATTCTATAGTTGGATGAGTGAAACTCGAACCCTAAAAATTAAGGTTTAAGTCGAATGTAACTTAAGGGTTTGCTTGGATTTTCCTCCAATTGAAGTAAATTTTTCCATTCCTACACCCCAATCCATACCTAATTAAGTTATAATTAAACTCTAAAACACTAATCACTTGAAAGCATCAATGTCCCTTAATTTAGACAAGTAGGCCGAATGGTTCGTTTAGGGAACCTAGGAATCCATTAGCCAAGGTTCACTCTAACTAATTTCGGTCTAAGCCCATCCATTCACCAACCAAACCTATAAACAAATACTTGGACATAAATCAAAGCCGTATAGGCTCAAATGAGTAACCATCTCAACAATTCATCAAATATAAACCGATAAATTCAAGTCAAACCATCAAGAACACAATATCAACATAACTAACCCATGATAACATAACGAGCAACTCAAGTCATTCACATCAATTAAGCACTTAGAACTTAAACTTATGATGTAAAATAAAACAAACTTACATTAAATCTTTTAGCTTTTTCCCTCTCCTTTCCTTCTTCCAATTTGGCATTCCTTTCTTTTTTAGTGAGCTAAAATTTTGCTAAAAGTGGCCGACAATACTTAGCTCTTTCTTATATATATATATTCAACTTTCTTCCCTCGTAAATAAGCTTAATAAGTGTCCTAATCTAAGTTGGTAAGGTGTAAAGTAATGGAAGGTAATGGATGCTTATGCGGTATCCATGAGCCGTAAAGTAATGGAAGATTGGAGAAGCTTAGGTATCAAGTTGCCATTTAAAAGATAGGTGATGGGATTAGAAATTATTCCTAGGGTATTTTGGTCTAAGAATTTTGGCATTCTTATCATATTTAAATGATTTCCACTTGTACAACATGTTTTAAATAAGTGATAGAAAATAAATGTCAACCAACTAAGTTACCCGAAATTATTCCCATAAATACTTACATAAACACCATATATAATAATACCACAAATCTTACATGAACTACACCCTCATTTAGTATATATTTATATTCCAATATGTATATGTAGTTAAGAATTTTTTTCATGGGAGTTATGAATATAAGCTTTAATAACATAATTATCGGAGGTTGTCGTATAACTCTTCTTCTTTACCACTTCTAAGTACTCTTTGCAGCTTGCACTTCTAATGAAATTACTTATAGCAATGAAAGCGGAATGCATCCTTTAGGCTATTCTAAGCTTCGAGCTTTTTCACCCCCTTTAGTAAGCTTAGTAGAAGACTTTTGCTTTGTTTAGTTCCTAGGCTTTTTCTTGCCTTTCCCCATGACCATTCCTTCTTAATAAGAAGTACAAAACTCTTGTTCTTTCTATTAATCTCAAGCTAAGTTTCCCTCAAATTGGATAAGAACTCTATAGTATTTTGTTTCTATATGCATCATGTTAAAGTATATAATAAACTATCCAAAATTATTGGGCAACGATTACAATACTAGGTCAACAAAAAATTCAATATCCATTTTAACATCAAGCTCGACCACCGTGTTGATATAGCCTATCATTTTAGTGACGTGCTTTTTGAAGTTGGATCCTTTATCCATTATGGTCTAAAGATTTTTCTTGCTACCTTATAGTGCCCAAGCCTAGTATTCTTCTTAAATAAGCTCTTATGCTTTATAATGATATTAAAGGCATTCATGCCTTTGTGTTGGTGCCGATGATCCAATGTCATAGCAGACTAGCATGATTCTTTTGAGAGATGATCGTATCATCCTTATGTTTAACCCTTACCGTGTAAGCTTCATCTTGATCCTAAAGAGGCTTAGTTAGGAGAGGTGTCAATGATAGATCATATCGATGTGTTGTTAGTCATACCGTGCAATCCGACCGAATAAAACAAAACATAAATTAAAAAAACAAAATCTATGTTCACTTCTACTATTTTCTTTAAGTTCTACAAGCTTTAATGTAGGACTCGATGATTCATTTTTCTTAATGGGTTAGGATCCCATCCGATAATGTACATTAATCTTAAGTTATCTAAACAAGTCATACATAAAGCATTAGGTAGGTAACTCCTTAGCAATTATATCCAATGCAATTTCTAATCTCATTGGGATGACAACTCATTTTTATCTTATGTTTTATGTGAATACTAATCTTTTCCTACAAGTTATGGACATTGAGTTATCTCAATAAACCCAATAACTTATTTCAAGTTAGACCTAAATGTTTGAGGACATCGTATGGCATATGATTTGTTTCCCATGAGGAAGAAGTGAACTTCAGCTTATCTTAATAAGCCAACAATTACAAAGATAGTTCTTTTCTTATAACATTGAAAGGTAATTAAATTGATATTTAAATTGAAGGATTTAATATGGTAAATCTCATCCTAACATGTATACTAGTCAATAATCACACTATTCATATCATGCATACTAATAATCAATCGCATAATAGAAACACATACATCTCATACTTGACTCAAGGATGGTGAATAGTAATGGATTTCTAATACTAGCCCTTTTGAACCATAAGGAGACCAGTTGGTCAAATACCTAGGGAAACATTACTACAAATTCTTTGGGTTTGTCAATCATTCTTGGCTTCTTCTCCTTACATCTATTCTAATTCATATCTTCTACTTTTATATTTTTTTAAATAAGAAACCTTAAGTTACATTCAAAGAGAGTAAGATGCAATGAGAAATACAATAGAATTATATAAAGGAAGGACATGAAGGCCCTATTTATTCAAAAAAATTTACAAATGTTTATTCCTATAAACTAAGTCGACCGATCCATACCATTCACTCATGCTTCAATGACATTGATACATGACATATTAATAAAATAAATTTCATTTTAATTATAGTTATAAATCTATATTTTGTTCATTTTAAACAATAAACAAAACTTCTCAAAATTTTAATTTTAAGACTTTTTGCCTCCTAGGCTTTTGGGCCTTAAGGTCCCATAGGCCTTCATGCCTAATCCACTAGCCTAGTATGCTTATGCATGCCCGGCCTTATGTTGACCTCAAGCCCGACATGCTCGTGCATGCCCGGTTGATCTATGGCCTATCTACCACCATTGGTTTAGCATCTTATAACCATCCGGCCTACTACGAGCCTCACCCAATTATGTGCCAGCAAACGCTTGATGTGCATTAGGCATGTCTTAGCTTGGCCTTAGGCTTGGTGCACACCCACCGTATGGTTACCACGTCATGCGCCTAGTGCATAACTAACCCCTTAAGCTGACTAGGCATGTCATGTGACTTGTAGCATAGATTTTAACCATAGTAAAAATGGAGTTGTTCATATATTCAGTTTCTATTGATAATTCACGCGGATGAAGAACCCATAAAAGAAGTACTCAAAATTAGAAGGGTGCTAGCTCCACCTTTTCTTACTTGTTTAGTGTTTGAGTTTAAAAATCTATTGAGGGATATCTTATGACAACCCTAATCTAGAGGGAGAGAGGTGGTGTGTTTTTAGGTTGGAGAAAAGAATTTTCTCTTTTTTGTTTTTATGTCGTGTAGCCCTAATCATTCTCTTTGTTCATTGCGCCTTCCTTTATATTTATAAGGGGTATGTCTTCCTTGTCCTCCAAGGAAAAGAAAGTGATGGTAATGATCTTTAAACAACTCTTGATCGTTACTTCGAATCCTCAAAGGATTAGGAGCCATTATGCATGTGGGCTTTTTGAACTTATCCTTTTAAACATTCATCTTTATCCAATAAGGTTCATGTTTATCCTTCCACCAAAATATCTTGTAAGCTTTTAAATTAAACCAATTGGTGAGAACTCCTTTTGGTCAATTAATTAGTAATTAGTTTGGACTATCCAAATAAATTAGATTAGATATTTTTGAAAGACCCATATTAGGAAAAATTTCCTAAATTACCCTTAAATCTAAATCGGTAAACTAATTTTCCTTTGAGGTAATTTCTTTCCAAATTCGAAAACTAATTTTTAAAGTAAAAAAACTTTCAATTTTAAGAAGCTTTCATTTAGGAAACTTTTCATTTTTGGAAACATTTTTTAAAATAGAAAACTTTCAAAATTATATCCTTTTTCTAACATCATTACTTATCTTTTATTATGTTAATGCTTAAGCTTATGCATATGACTCAATAGGCTCATAGATATGTTGGCTATGTATCAAGAACAAAAGACACCTATTTTATCTTTAGGTACATATATCAACATTGGCTTATAGCAAGACATCATGACTACTAAAATCTCTAGGAGGATTAATTAATCCATATTACCATTCACGAGTATGGGTACCATACAATTTAGTCCTCTTATCAATTTATTACAATCATCCCCGAGCACTATTGACATGTTAATTAACTCGAAGAATATCACTATGAATTCATAATGCCCGTATCAAGTTCAAAAGGTCGTTTTCTTAATATTGTCCTTCGTTGTTCTTAAACGGTGGAATCCCGAGTAGCGATTGATCTTGGAGAACATCAAGCTCTCTCTAAACTAATCGAACAAATCATCAATCTACAAAAATAGATATTTGTTCTTAATAGTCACTCGATTTAAATATTGGTAATCTATACATAATCATAATGACTCATCATTTTTTTTACAAACAATACCGGTGCTTCCCATGATGAATAGCTAGGTTGAATGTAACCTTTCTATAGTAACTCCTGTGTTTATGTCTTAAGCTCTTTTAGCCGTATCGAGGCCATTCGAGTATGGTGCTTGGATATAGGTGCTATTCTCGATTTCAACTCGATCTCAAAGTCAATTTCCTTTCTTTGAGGTAATCCCAAAACAATTTTGGGAAATACATCCAAGAATCCATTAGATACTTCAATCTCTTATAAATTTAGGATTCCATTCTTTTCAATATCAACCATATTTACTTGGTAGCCCATGCATTCTTTTTTCATCGTTTTCCAAGTCGTTATAGGTGAATATAAAGTTTACGGGTCTTACTCGAGTTCCGACTTACAACTTGAATGATTAGTCACCCACTAGGTGAAATATTACTTTCTTACCCAAATAATAAATCAACAATCCATTCTTAGATAAATAGCCCACGCTTACAACAACGTCAAAGCCTTGAATACTCAAGATTATGAGATTGACATTTAAAGTCTAATCTCTAATTCCCATATCACATGCCTTAATTATGGTGTTTGGTTCTAGTGACTCTCTAAATAGGATTGTCACTTCATAAACAACATCAAATACTTTAAGTGTCAAACCTAATCATCTTAGCAATGGTCGTATAATAAATGAATGTGTGGCACTCGAATCTACCAATGTATATGCGGTAGGATTAAAGATCGAGATGTTACCATATATAATATTAGAATGCTCCTTATTCACCTTCTCCTTTGTCATTGTGTATACTCATCCGAGGACTTGTTACCTTTTGGGAACCTTCCTTTTTTGAAATTTTTTTGGTAAATGCCTTGCCTTTCAATAAAGTAGTATAAATTTATGCCAATTAAGTAATCCTCGGTATACAAATGGTTACATTTGGGATAATTTTGCATGCCTTATTCTCCTACTCTATGTGGCCTTGCTTACTCCTTCGCCTTCTTGTTAACTTTTTGCCAATTTTGGTTAAAATATCTTTTCCTACTAGATTGGCCCATGAATTTACTTGAAGTACGTTTTCCTCTACCAATGCTAGGGGATACTCATATCCATTCTTTCTAGTTTGTTTCGATTCCAAGTACGGACATTAAAAAAAAAAACTCCTAATCCTTATCTTTAGCCCATTGAAAAAATGTTCTTTCTTTTATCCCTCATCCTCAGCAATAAAAGTAGCCTAACGAAAAATATGTTCAAACTTATGAACATACTTTATGATCGGTATGTCTCCTTGGACCAATTTTAAGAACTCCTAAATCTTTTGAGATGTCACCATGTTTAAAAAATATTTTTTGTTGAATATTTTCTTAAATTGGTCCCATGTAAGTTGTGACACATCGAGGGAGGATTTCATTGACTCCCACCAATTTCAAGCATCTCCAACTAGTATAAAGGTCGAACAAGCTATGTGATCTACATCACTCATAAATAAATGCTAAGAGATAACTTCTATTGATTCAACACATTCTTACATGATGGTGGGATTTAGGCCACCCCCAAACTCCTTTAGGCTAAACATTTAAAACATTCCACCACCTTAAATCATTGTTGTGTTTGTATTTCAACTAGCATAGGCCACTTGCTCGTCCATTATCCTTTGTATATGTTCATCATGGCTTACCTATTGCTAATCCACTTGTTCTTGCTACCTTCTTAGCAGCTCTATTAATTCTTCTTCTTGATCTATAGTCACCTACATGGACTTGAGCCATTAGTGACATTATCACTAATAAACTTCTTCGATGGTATCCTTTTCCTCTCAAGTTTTTATGCATAGATAACATAAATTATGTTAATTAATTCAATCATATTATTCACAATCATCATTCATAACACATTCACTTATAACATTCCATGCACATAATACTCAAGTACATAAATTTCACACAATAAACTATCATACCATTCATATTCTTCATAAACATACACTAAGCAATCATAATAGTCAATCATCAAACACACTCAATAAACTCGGATATGTGATGCTCGATTTTATCAAATTCTTTTTCCGTATGTTTGTAGAAATTTATTCACTTAATACCTATTATTCGATAGTTAATCCTTTTTCCTTTAATTAATTTAAATTAAAATTTTTTTAATTTCATTATCAATTTCATGGCCAACATTTGTTATTAATGATAGCATTGAAGGATCACGTATCCTATAAGAGGTGCGGAATAATAAATTTTTTTCTCTATCCGAGGGCCTAAGATCATGTCATTGAATCTATTAATCACACATACATGAATAATAAGTTAAAAATAAAGGATTACCTCTTGTAGTGCGGATCTAAATTTTGTTTCTTTGATTAGCCATCCAAGTCTTTGACCTCTATCGATGATCCACACAACCCAAGTATTCACAAATAAGTACTCAAAATTGATAGGGTGCTAGCTCCACCTTATCCGATTAAGTATTTTCTCTAGAAATCAATCCCGAATAATTTTGTGACAACCTTAAAGAAGAAGGTAAGAGTATTTCTTACTAGGGTTTTAGGAGAAAACTATTTTCTCCTTTTTCCTCTCTTTACCGTATGCCCCGGATAATTTTAGGGGTTGGTCAAATTTTCCCTTTTTATTTTCTTTTATTGGCTAAATATTATCTCACAATTTTGCTTGGCCAAAAATACTCTTTTTTTAGGCTATCCTCACTTTATGTTGCACCACTCCTCCTATTTATAGGGGAAAGGTTTCCTTGTCCTCTAAGGACAATGAGAGTGGTGGCTATGAGTTCATAAAGGACTCTAGGTTATTGCTTCCTTATTCTCCAAGGATGAGGAGTTATTTTATATATGTACTACTTAATTATTATCTTTAAAACATTCAACATTATCCAACAAGATTAATATTTATCTTTAAAACATTCATCCTTATCTACTAAGGTTGATGTTTATCCTCCCATCAAAATTATCTTAAGGTTTCTAATTAAACCTAATGGGTCAAAACTATTTTAGCCTAATTAATTTATTTAGACTATCCAAATAAATATTCTTAGATTATTTTGACGGGGTCCACATTAGGAAGCAATTTCCTAAAAGACCCTTTAACCTAAATTTGGAGACTCCTTTCCTTTTAGGTTCTTTATTTCCAAATTTGAAACTAACTTCTAAATTAAGAAATTGATTTTTAAAATAGAAAACTTTTCATTTTGAAAACTTTTCATTTTAGGAAACTTTCCATTTTGGAAACTCTTTCCAAAATAAGAAACTTTCATATTTGAAAATTTTTTCCAATATCTTTGCTTCTCATTTATAATATAAATACTTGAACTTAGCTGAATTTGTGTATAACAATAGCTACCAAGCTTCAATTGGGATGGATCCTTATGAAGCTTTGTATGGGCGATGACGTAGATCTCTCGTGCATTGGGATGAAATCCGGGAAAGAAAGTTGTTGGGACTAGAGCTAGTGCGAGCAAACGACCGAAGTGGTAGATAAGATCCGCCAACAAATGAAAACAACTCAAAACACATAGAAAAGCAACGCTAATAAGAGGAGGAATGATCCGGAGTTTGTAGTCGGTGGTGATGTATTCCTAAAAGTTTCACCAATGAAAGATGTACTACGATTTGGGAAAAAGGGAAAGTTAAGTCCGCGATACATAGGACCATTTGAAATACTCGGATCGAGTAGGCGATAAAGCCTATCGTCCGTTGCTACTACCATCGTTAGTGGGAGTACATAATGTATTTCATGTATCCATGCTAAGAAAGTGCATAGGAGAACCGAGTCAAATTCTAGAGATAAAGCCGCCAAATCTTACCCCATATTTAACATATGAAGAAAGATCGATCCAAATTCTTGATAGGCGAGGTCAAACAACTAAGAAATAAGGAGATTAGTCTAGTTAAAGTTTTATGAAAAAATCATAACCTTGAATAGATGATTTGGGAACGGGAAGAAGAAATGAGAGATCAATACCCGAAATTAATCAAATCATGAAATTTTGAGGAAGAAATTCCTTTAAAGGGGAGAGAAATGTAACCCCCATAAAGTCCTTAACCATATAAATATGCATACAAGGATATTCGTACGTAAGTACATTGAGCAAGGGTATGATTTATGTGTCATTTTAATGTTTTGGTGATTTTATTATGTTTGGTGTTTATGTGAGGAATTAGGGGATGAATTTTTAGGTGATTCAGCAAATTACCATTCATTTTCTCTAGTGTATATATATATATATATATATGGAACATATCATACAAGTGAGAGAGGTGTTTAAAATTTGAAGAATGCTAGAATTTTTGGGAAGGAAATTGCCTAATTATTTAGGGAAGAAAATGCCAAAATTTTGAGAGGGGAAGTGTCTAGTTAATGGAACTAAACTAGCTTAAGGGACTTAGTTAGCCTAACCACCATCTTTAGCAAATAATTAGGCACCTAAGCCTTCATTTAATGCAATGGAAGCCAAGTCATTCCTTTGACTAAGCCAAACCCGCTACTTGCCCCTCTTAGTCACCATTTACTTTACATTTGATAAATTAAATCAAGACACATGTAAACTAATTAAAAGGCAAGGAAAATGGATCACACACACACACACACACACACACACACACATATATATATATATATATAAGGAAAGAGAGTATATGGCTGCATTTTTGGTGAAGCCCGTAACTTACCAAAGAAAGAAAATAGAGAAAACCAATTGAGAGGGTGAGGGAAAAACATGACAAAAGAAAAAAAAAAAAGAGGAAAGGAAAGGAAAGGAAAGAAACCAAATGGAAAAGCTAGGGAAATCCTTAACAAACCTAAACTAAGTAAGTGGGTTTTTATCTATTTCATCTATTGGATTCTTAAATGTTAATTTATGTAATTGATTAAGCTTTTGATTATATTGTGTGGTGTTGTTGTGTTGGTGTTGCGTTGGATGGCTTGGCATATAATCGTTGGTTGTTATGGAATATGTAAGGCTTCATTGATATGTTGCTTATTAAGTTTTGAAAGCCTTGTGCATGGCTATGTTTGTGTATTAATAGGTTTGATTGAAAGAATTAGGGCTTGACCAAAACTTGATGGATTAAATTAGGATTGATACGAACTTGGACAAAGTAGAATAAGAAGGAAGAAAAATTAAATTTTAGGGCTTTCCCTAAGGTGACTTTCGGCCAAAATGGGAAAGATGAAACCTTTTTCATACTTAAGGACTTGAATTTCAATGGTGAAAAAATTAGGTTTGATTAGTCATTTTGGATTAAAAGGAAAATTTATATAAAATCAAAGAACATTTCTTGCAAAAATTAAGAGACTCATTCGGCCTAAACATAGGAAAAATAGGGTTTTGGGTTCCATTAAATTAATTTGATAATTAATAACTCATTAGCCCCAAATTAGATCCACAACTCGACCAATACCATTCATCATTTTTTTACTCTAACGGGGTGAACATTACGATAAGGCGTATGAGAATACCAAAAAACTTGTGTGGGTTGAACATATGAAAATATATGAAACCGAACCATATATGGGTTGGATATCGAGAATGAATTAATAGTGCAAGGTTTGGTTCCCATATTATGTTTAATACGATAAACATAACATCACTTGCATCATGTGCATTGTGGGGCGGATTAAGAAAAGTCAATTGATTGAGAATTGGTTTACATGGTTAGGTTTGGTAGCCTAGTCGAAATAAATAGGTATTCATGACCCAACTGTGTGCATGCTCTAATCTGTGTGACTACACTATTGGGTGATGGATTTCACTAACGAGTGGCTACAACAAGGGATAATTGTGTTTTTAGCATTAGGTGATTCATTAATCACCAATAGAGTAGACTTGCTAATACCCAAGGTACCCGAATTAAAATCTATGAGTATGGTAGGGAAGTCATAAAAGCATTGCATATCACGAGCATCACCCACTTATTGAGCTTCGGCTCACCTCGTTGTTATTTCCTTGTTATGACGGGAAAGGGTCAAAGTAGCAAGGATGTTGTCGGTTCCTCCTAAAAAAGGCTCATGCAAGACACAAACATAACAAAGTTTATTTTGAATGTAATTTTGGGTTCGTTGTGTCGGTGGATATTTTAATGGTATTGTAAATAATTTATAATTTCTTCGCTTTATTGGTTAATGTTATGTAATTTATACTATACGTGTTTCATTATATGATGTGCCCTTAATGTACGAGCATGTACGAATTAAGTCAAGATTTGGTCATGTCGGCATGATGCATTCCTCACCTAGCCACTCCTTTTTAGGTAATTAGCGAGTGGGTCGAGGAGGGGGCACCACGGGGTGGTATTAGAGCTTTGCTCTAGTTAACCGAGTAGAAACCTAAGTGTCACATGAGCTCGAGCACCGTACGCTACTCAACGAGTAAGAATTTAATTATTCCTTCCTTTTGAATGTGTATCATCATTATATGGCTTCATGATAGCATATAGTCCAATCTTGGAAATATTGATGACTATTAAATTATTATTGTAGATGCCATGGTTATTCCGTGTACCCTGCGTCGCTAGGACATGCCATTAGCGGGCCACCCTAGTTACACATTGGGCTGAGCTAAATAGCCTCATTATGGCCCCGAACTAGGATATGGTGACCCATATTATTTAAGTACATGACTCGATGCGACGGATAGTGTTCACCGATGCCTCTTTTGACCAATATCATAGTCCGGATTTCCTACGATCGACCTTATGATGGACTCTCCTATCGAGAGATCGGTAATTACTAGATGAGGTTTGGAGGGAGTCTAATAGATCAATTTTCTTATCAAAACATGATTTGAGCCTTCCTACCGGTATAGGTTAGGCAAACTTTTACTCGACTAATGTATAATTGGGGTCCGCCTTTGGCCCTCGCTCGCGAGATAGTTCACCTTGCATCGCTTAATGCGATCAACTAGTGAAGAGTGGAGAACTCATTTCCTCTTCGTGTTTGGTATATTAACCCGACCCAGTAGAGGTGTTACTAGGAGAAACCTATCGACCTATCGAGCGCCTTTTGGATGTAAATAGGAACACTTTTGATTGTAAAAATAGCACAAAAACCTTTGAAAGGTAGATGTGCTTATGAGTGCATATTTTGTATGAAATGCTTACCATATATCTAACCATAATCTCACATGTACGTGGATGATTTACATTATATGTCAATTTCGATACCGAAACTAACTTGAGCATAACATGGCATGTACAAAGTCAAAGCATGCTAAGAAATAATCCAAGTACAAGTAGGAGGTGAAGGGACCCGCAACGATAATAATAGACATCAACAAGACAGTTTAAATCATATGATAGACATGATGCAACAACAACAACAAGTAATACAACAACAACAAGAAGTCCATGTGGAGTAAATGAGATAGCTCCTAGCTATGCATCAATAGCCTCCATCTCTGTCGTCCCAAGCATAGGCATGATGCGGTGGAGAGGTTTTGTAAAATGAATCCCTAGGAATTCTTCGGGGGTGTTAACCCAATGATAGTAGAGGAATGGATTAAGTATTTGGAGGTGATATTCGAATACTTGTAATTTATCAACAATGGGCGAGTATCGTGTGCCATCTTTATGCTAACCAAGGATGTTCGCACATGGTGGGAGAGCGCATGAATGAAATTAGATGTGCCTACCTTAACTTAGGAAGGACTTAAGGAAGTCTTCTACAATAAATACATTACCATCGATATGAGGGCTAAGAAAATTAAAGACTTCCTAGTACTAACGTAAGTTGGAATGTCGGTAGGCGAATATGTATACAAATTTGAACAAGGGTGTAGATTCATCCCATTCATGGTAAGGGATGAAAATCTAAAAAAGAATCAATTCCCGATAAGGTTAAACCCAAGAGTACGAAGCATGGTATGTATGTCGGTCGCTAACACCTTCTCGAAAATGGTGGATAAGGCAATGATGGCAAATGAAGATCGAAAGAGATTGCAAAGGAATTGCGGTAAAAGAAGCAAGTGTTTAAATCGAGAGCCTCTTCATCTAGACTAGTAAAGCGGGTTTCGCATAGAAATTTTAATTAATGTGGTGGTCAAGGAATTGTACGGACCGTCGGACTAGTACCATATGTTCCTAGACCACTACTCGGGTAATCAATCGAGATCGACGATAAGTAATCAACCCCGATACAATAGGTCCGGGAGATTCTATATCAACAATATCGATCGGATGTAAGGACTTGCTATGTATGTCACAAGCCAAAGCGGGTATCCTATAATTGCCCTCGGGTGTAGAAACCGGGATCGGGAAAGGTACCTACTCGGGTATACACTATGACGCAGGAAGAGGTCGATAAGGAGAATGCAATAGTAATTTATGGTAATGTCTCACTCTTGATCTTAACTACTTATATTTTGATTAATTCTAGTGCTACACATTCATTCATATCAAAAACATTAGTAAAGAGCCTAGGCGTCAAACCTAAGACATTAGTCGTATGGTATCTTATAGCGAGTTCCCTTTAGAGAAATTTTGGAATCGATAATCATAGTTAAAGAGTGTCCGGTGCGGATCGAGAATGAGAGTCTAGAGGTTGATTTGATAATATTGGGTCTCCAAGATTTTGATTTGATTCTGGAAATGGATTGCCTAACGAGGCATGGTGCTACTATCAATTATCGAGGTCGAAGGGTAATTTTTGATCTATCCGGAAATCAATCATTAGAGTTTAAGGTTGATATAAAGTTTTGAGTCATATCGGTCATCTCAACCATGAAAGCTCAAAAGATGCTAGGAAAAGGGTGTATGGGGTACCTAGCGCATATGGTGCATAGTGAAGTGAAACAAAAGTCAAAACTAGGAGACATAGAGGTCGTAAAGGAGTATTTAGACGTATTTTCCAAAAGTTTGACTATGTTACATGGAAGAGGGAAATAGAATTTGAGATTGATATGGAGCCAAACACGACTTTGATTTCTTAGACTCCCGTAGAATGACCCGATTGTGTTAAAAGAGCTAAAAGTGTAGCTACGGGATCGACTTGATAAAGGATTCATACACCCTAGTTCCTCACCTTGGGAGCCCCAACATTTTTAGTGAAAAAAAAGGGTTGGTAGTTTGCGACTATGCATCGATTATCAAAAATTGAATCGGGTGACGATTAAAAATAAATACTCACTGCCCCAAATTGATAATCTATTCAATCAATTGCAAGGTGCGATGGTGTTCTCCAAGATAGACCTACAATCAAGGTATCACCAGTCGAGGGAAAGATCGGAGGATGTGATGAAAATGGCATTCGGGATGAGATTCGACCACTATGAATTCCTAGTAATGCCGTTTGGATTGACTAACACCCCATCCACCTTTATGGACATGATGAATCGATTCTTTAAGGGATTCTTAGATAAATTATCATCATATTCATTGATGATATTCGGTTTATTCTCAAAGTAAGAAGGAACATAGGGAGCATCAAAGAGCTACCTTACGGATGCTAAGGGAGCAGCGGCTATACGCCTAATTCAAAAAAATGTGAATTTTGGTTAGGGTAGATAGCTTTTCTAGGCCACGTGGTGACAAAGGAAGGTATAGCAATGGATCCGAAGAAAATAAAGGATATCCAAAACTAGCCTACTTTAAAGAACGTGATGGAGGTATGAAGTTTCTTAGGGCTAGTCGATTATTATAAAAGATTTATGGAGGGCTTCTCTAAGATAGCTAGGCCTCTTACTAACTTGATGAAAAATAGTGTTAAGTTCTAGTGGACGAATGCTTATGAGGAGAGCTTCCAAGGGATGAAACAAAGGTTAATAACGACCTTAGTGCTAACTATTACGTCCGAGGTCGAAAACTTCATGGTGTATAGTGATGCTTCTAAAAATTGGCTAGGAGCGATGTTGATGCGGAATGAAAAAAAGTAGTAGCTTATGCGACGTGACAATTAAAGGAATATGAATAAAATTATTTGACACATGATCCGGAATTAGCGACGGCGATCTTTGCCTTAAAAATATAAAGACATTATTTGTATGGGACAAAGTGTGAGAAATTTACGGATCATAAAAGCTTACAATATATCTTCCCATAAAAGGAGCTGAACATGAGAAAAAGAAGGTAGTTAAAGTTGGTGAAGGACTATGATCGTATAATAAATTATCATCCAAGTAAAGCTAATATCGTTGTCGACATTTTAAGCAAAAAATCGTTAGCAACAATGTAGGTAATTAAGTCGTCAATAGTGAGAGATCTAGAAAAGCTAGAATTGAAGATAATTCGGTAGGTCATGCGAGCATTTTATTAGCTTCATTAGTCTAGCCGACTCGCAGGAAAGAATTCAAATGAGGTAGCAAAGTTGAATGAATTGCGGAAAAACATAAAGGCTAGGTAGGAATGCGCTTTTACGGTAGATGACAAAGGCACAATTATATTTAAAGGGAGGTTTTCCGTTCCCTCGGTGGAGGATGTGAAGGAAGAAATACCGAAAGAAGTGCACACAACTCCCTATTCGATTCATGAGGGAAGCACAAAGATGTACCAAGACTTATGATAAAGTTATTGGTGGCTTAGAATGAAGAAAGACATAGCTAATTTTGTGGCAAGGTGT
Source organism: Dovyalis caffra (assembly GCA_963924115.1). Lineage (NCBI taxonomy): Eukaryota > Viridiplantae > Streptophyta > Magnoliopsida > Malpighiales > Salicaceae > Dovyalis > Dovyalis caffra. The sequence continues at coordinate 13,933,107 of CAWUPB010001108.1, forward strand.
CAAGTCTATCAACAAGTAAAGGTAGAACACCAAAGACCCTTGGGAATGTTAAAACCATTGGTGCTTCCAAGATGGAAGTGGGAGCATATAACTATGGATTTTGTCATGAGATTGCCAAGATCGGAAAGGGGGTTGGATGGCATTTGGGTGAACGTGGATAGGCCGACCAAATCAGCATACTTTCTTTCCGTCGAACCACCTATAATCCGAACCAGTACGCCCAGTTGTACCTTGACGAAATTATAAGACTACATGGGATTCCGATCTCAATGGTGTTAGATCAAGACCCTAGATTCACCTCTATATTTTGAAAGAGTCTACACAAAGCCATGGGCACGAAGCTAAACTTCGAGCATAGCTTATCATTCATAAACTTATGAACAAGCCGAATGAGTGATTCAAATACTTAAAAATATGTTATAAGCATATGTTACGGATCGGTCCGAAAAAAATACATACGTTTAGTTGAATTTATGTATAATAATAGCTACCAAGCTTTAATTGGGATGGCTCCTTATGAAGCTTTGTATGGGCGACGATGTAGATCTCTTGTGCATTGGGATGAAAGAGGGGAAACAAAGTTGCTAGGACCAAAGTTGGTGCAATAAATGGCTAAAGTAGTAGATAAGATCCATCAATGGATGAAAACAGACTCAAAGCAGATAGAAAAGCTACGTCGGTAAGAGGAGGAAGGATTTAGAGTTTATAGTCGGTGACTATGTATTCCTAAAAGTTTCATCGATGAAGGTCATACTACGATTTGGGAAAAAGGAAAAGGTTAAGTTCGTGATACATAAGACAATTTGAAATATTGAATCGAGTAGGCGATAAGGCCTATCACCTGTTTCTACCGCCATCGTTAGTGGGAGTACATAATGTATTTCATGTATCCATGCTAAGAAAGTACATAAGAGCCGAGTCAAATTCTTGAGACAAAGCTACCAAATCGACCCCATATTTAACATATGAACAAAGATAGATCTAGATTCTCGATAGGCGAGTCAAACAATTAAGGAATAAGGGGATTAATCTAGTTAAAGTTTTATAAAAAAATAATAAACTCGAAAAGATGACTTGGGAATGGGAGGAAGAAATGAGAGATCAATACCCGAATTATTCGAATGAGTCAATTTCGAGCACAAAATTGCTTTAAGGGGGAGGAAAATGTAACCCCCGTAAAGTTTTTAACCATATAAATATATGTACATGGATATTCATACATAAATACATTGAGCAAGGGTGTGATTTATGTGCCATTTTAATGTTTTGGTGATTTTATTATGTTGATGTTTATGTGAGGAATTAGGGGATGAATTTTCAAGTGATTTAGCTAATTACTCGTTCATTTTCTCTAGTATATATATATATATATATATGGAACATATCATATAAGTGAGAGAGGTGTTTAAAATTTGAAGAATGTCTGGAACTTTTGGGAAGGAAATTATCGAATTATTTGGGAAAAGAAAATGCCAAAATTTTGAGAGGGGAAGTGTCTAGTTAATGCAACTAAACTAGCTTAAGGGACTTAGTTAGCCTAACCACCATCTTTAGCAAATAATTAGACACCTAAGCCTTCATTTAATGCAATGGAAGCCAACTCATTCCTTTGACTAAGCCAAACCCGCCACTTGCCCCTCTTAGTCACCATTTACTTTACACTTGATGAATTAAATCAAGACATATGTAAACTAATTAAAATGCAAGGAAAATGGAGCATGTATATAAATAAGGAAAGAGAGTATATGGCTATATTTTTGGTGAAACCCGTAACTTACCAAAGAAAGAAAAGAGTGAAAACCAATTGAGAGGGAGAGGGAAGAACATGACAAAAGAAAAGAAAAAGAGGAAAGGAAAGGAAAGGAAAGAAAGAAAAGGGAAAAGCTAGGAAAATCCTTAACAATCCTAAATTAAGTAAGTGGGTTTTTATCTATGCCATCTATTGGATTCTTAAATGTTAATTTATGTAATTGATTCAACTCGTTGATTATGTTGTATGGTGTTGTTGTGTTGGTATTGTGTTGGATGGCTTGGCATATAATTGTTGGTTGTTATAGAATACGTAAGGCATGGTTCATATGTTGCTTATTAAGTTTTGAAAGCCTTGTGCATGGCTATGTTTGTGTATTGATAGGTTTGATTGAAAGAATTGAGGCTTGATCAAAACTTGGTGGACTAAACTAGGACTCGATATGAACTTGGACAAAGTAAAATAAGAAGGAAGAAAAATTAAATTTTAGGGTTTTTCCTAAGGTGACTTTTGGCCAAAATGGAAAAGATGGAACCTTTTTGATACTTAAGGGCTTAAATTTTAATGGTGAACAAATTAGGTTTGATTAGTCATTTTGAACAAAAAAGAAACTTTATATAAAATCAAAGAGCATTTCTTACAAAAATTAAGAGACCCATTCGGCCTAAACTTAGCAAAAATGGGGTTTTGGGTTCCATTAAATTAATGGTTCAATTAGGCGTAAATTAGATCCACGACTCGGCTAATACTATTCGTTAGTGTTTAACTCTAACAAGGTGAATATTACGATAAGGGCTATGAGAATACTCAAAACCCTGTGTGGGCTGAATGTATGAAAATATATGAAACTCAACCCTATATGGGTTGGATATTGAGAAAGAATTAATAGTTTAAGGTTTGGTGCCCAAAGTATTTTTAATTCGGTAAACATAACATCACGTGCATTATGTCCATTATGGGGCGAATTTAGACAAGTCAATTGATTGAGAATTGGTTTATATGATTAGGTTTGGTAACCTAGCTGGAATAAATGGGTATTAGCGGTCCGATTACGTGCGTGCTCTAATCTTCATGACTACACTATTGGGTGATGGATTCCGTTAGTAGTGGCTATAATAAGGGATAATTTTATTGTTAGCATTAGGTGATTCAAGTAATTACCAATAGAGTAGACTTGCTAATACCCCAGGTACCCGAAATTAAAATCTATGAGTATTGATGCACCTAAATATGTACTAAAAATTAGCGAGCAATACTTGCAAGTATATGAGGTAATTATAGTACTAGTGAGTTACCCAAGGTCATATTCTCAAGGAGATGTTATTGGGCATAAAATAATTCAATTCTAATTGCAAACAGAAACAATAAAGTGAAATCCTAAACACTCTAACCAAATTGTGTTGTGAAAATATTAAAATAAAAAATATGAAAAATAACTACCGTAATTGTAACAAAACGAAGAACCGAAATCAAGGTGAGAACATTCTTGAGAAATTACTTCACCAATTAAATCCTATGTTTAATTAAAATTCCTTAAATAGTTATTCTTGCGAATATTAGTAATTAGACATCAATTTAATTAACTAAATACCTTCGTATCTTTCATATTCGGAAGGTCTAAAAGTCGATTAAATTAATTAATCCTTTTACTAATCTTTCTTCACCAGATTATTGGATTTCTCATTGATAACATAGTGCCTATAGTCCTTTAGTCTAGTATTGAGTTTTATCGATCGATCTCAACTTAATACCACGGATACATATAATTGTTGGCCAAACACTCACATATAAATAGTTTCGGAATCACGGAACTAAATGCAAGAACAACTAAATAACCAATTTAATTAAACATATTCAATAATATGATCCGTTAATTCTCAAGATAGAATTTAGCTCACAATTAAAATTAGAGATTTAGAAGTAATCTAGGTTGTCTTTACTTCGACTAAGGTTAGGCTCCGTTTTAGCTTAAACACAAATCCTTGCCCAGTCTCTATTATTCATCTTCAATGGCTAAAAACAATCTGGTCGCTAGAAAGTCTCCGGGTTTTTTTAGAGAATTTCCCTACGATAGAGAGAATGGTTCATATCTCCACGAGTGGATGAATACCCCAAACACCTTGCTTTGTTTTCTATTTATAGCTCTTATTTCCCAAAATTAAATTCGCTCAAAATCCGCACAATATTCGCTTTCCGTTCGCTAAAACTCGAAAAATTCACCCATAATCCCGAAGAATAGGAAATCGGTTGTCATGCTCGTGTGAATCAAGCCACTTTTGTGACTTGATGTAAGGTCACCCCCGTGACTAATTGGTCATGGTCATGAGCTTTTCTTCTCCTCGAAGTCATGGTCGTGACTTCTTTTAATCACTTTCCTTATCGCGATTTTCAATTTGATACCGAACGTAAATAAAACATAATTTAAGGATAAAAACATACATATAACAAAAAAAACGATAATGTAAAAATAATAGGCAAATGAAATAAAAACTTACTATGAACCTAGAATTATTCTATAAAAATTAAAGTAAAAGCTACTAAAATGCTATGTAAATAATAGACATAACAAAATTCCCCACAATTAAACTTTGTTTGCCCTCGAAGCAAAGAAACATTGAAGAGCGAGAGGTTACGGCGATAATTTACATACTTCCCATATAAAACAAAAAGAGTCCGTTAACATTGGCACAAATATAAATGAGCTTCAAGTACTATAAAATTTCATGAACAAGCAATCAATATAGACTCGAACTATAGAGATAAGATAGGTTAACTCGTAGAGTAGTCAATTAATCGTACTAGAAGTTCACTCATCTCACGAGTTCACTCAAGTGTTTAAGGGATAATGAGATTTCACTCAACGTTCGGTTTATGAGAGGAAGCTTCCATATGCTTGTTTATTCATCCAATCACCACCACTCGTTATCACATACATGCAAAAATCAAAAGGTCTTTATTCAAGGTTATAACGAGATTAGGCTAAAGGTAGGACATTTGGGAGAAAAACTAAACCATAGAACTAGTAGAGCAATCAAAATTTAATTGAATCAAATTATTAAGTCACGTACAATGATGCACAACTCCCTCTAAATCTTGGATTTTTTTTTAAGGTTTGAGCATGTGGCATGCTTTCTATTTTATTTTATTTATTTATTTTTTAAATTGAAAATGGAGATAACTATCTTGCTTTTATTCTCCACTCAACCACTCTAAATCTAACTTACAATGATAGTTTAAACTTCGATTTCCCCACACTTTTTTGTGCATATCCTTCCAAACATGACTCAACCGTAATTCAATTGCTCTATGAACCCTAAGGTTGATGAAACGGATGAGTTAAGAGAAAGTCTCGAGCTAATATTTGGGTTTTGCGAAGAAAAGGATTTCATAAGGCTCAAAGGGGCTTTCTAAAGGTTAAAATAGGGTTGGCTCTTTAAGTCAAGTGGTTAATTCCTAATGTGCCTTTATCATATTTAAATAAACATGTGATCATATGTGATTCTTAAAGGTATTCATAAAAAAATTCTAGAGCATACTAAGCATAAATGAACTCTCTCTTTCAAGCAAACTAGAGATTTTCAAAAGATAATAAAAAGATTTTTGGCTCAAAAAAAAAAAAAAACTTACAATTGATTTTTTCTAGCACAAGAAATTAATGCTCTAGAATTACAAGTCAAAGCTTTAAAAGTTTAAGCATATAAGACCATTCATTCAATTATTTTTGAATCCTCTCTTCTTAATTTAATTTATCACAAGGCCTAAGGGCTTAACATTTTATAGGAAGTACGATTTTATTTTTTTACTAGTGCGTGTCGTTCCCCTCACATAAAATCACACATTGTCCTCAATGGAAACAATAAGATAAAGAGAAAAAAAATGGAACTCCCCTAAGCTTTAAGATGATGGCGGTTGTTGTGAAGGGCCGGGCAAGTTTTGGCTGAGACAAGCGTCCAAGTTAGCCATGAACACTTGCAGTTGTTCCATAGTAGTCTCTAAGCGTTGAAATCGAGTATCCACATTGTGTTGAAAGTCACGAATGTGGGTGCCATGTTCTTCAAAGTATCTTTCAAAAGAATCAAGACGGGCCATGATAGATGGAGCTTCAAATGGAGCAAGTAGGAGCATCCGCACCATGCACATTGTCGTCTTAACTCGCAGCGAGTATTATAAGAAGTACTGGCCCCATCGGTGCGCGACCATTTATTGGTTGTTCGAGTATCATTTGTGGGGCCAAGCATGACATATCCACCATCCCGCTTTTTTATGATTTTAGAAGACAAAAGAAAATGTAAATCCAAAAAAAAAGTTACCCCCTACTTGGTGTAATAGGAGATGAGGCCTAGTAAGTAGTCCTAAATATTCTATAATGACAGATCACAAAAGCACCGACTACAATTATACTTGATTCGGCTTTGGCAACATCATTAAGGTGTAAGCCTAACCAAATGTCGACATTCATAGGAATCGCATTAACCATACACCATAAAAAGAATAATTCGCCTTAGAAACAGAGCCATTACTTTGTCCTCTACCAAAAATAGTAAACAAAAGAAAACGATGAAGATATCGAATGGCGGGATCGGTGAAATTACTAGATTTGGATTTACTAGCCATAAAATCTGTCTTGGTACTAGTTACCTGTCTCTAAAATTCTTTGGCATGAAAATTCTCATGAAACCCAATTAATTCATTGTGTGTAAATCCAAAAATAGAATTAAGATGTCGTAGAGAAATTAAGCGAGCCTTGCCAAATAACATGAAAGCTATGCTCCCTAATTCATTGTTCATGGTTTTACCTAAGACAATACCAAGAGTGGATAAAAATTCAAGTGTAAGTTCCACCTAAGTATTCTTTTTGAATGTAGCAAAGTTGGTCCATCCTATTTCGCGTAGCAAATGTTACACTCGTTCTATGATGCCTAGTTCATTCATGGCTTCTAAATCCAAGAAACGATTAGGGATAATTTTTTGTTTGGAGAGTACTTGTGTACCTTGCTTGCATAAAGGGGATGAGAAAATTATAGTGGTACACTATTAGGGTGTGTCTTGGGTGCTGGTGGTGAGATTTGTGTACCTTGCACCCAAGAGGTACGGCGGAGGGACCGAGAGGATAAGCCCACCTCCGGATTCCTTATCCGTAGAGGTATGATGATGGGCATGGAGCGAGCGGAATGGGCAAGAAGGGAAGGCGTGACTCGCGGCGCCGCTACTCGTTAGGTGAGATCCGTTGTGCTTGGAGCCGCGAGCGTGATTGTTGAGTCTCACGAGTGAGGCACTTGTTGAATTAATTCAACAAGGGAGTGAAGGCCGGCGAGTCACGGGTAGTCTCCCTCTCTAGCCAATGAGTGCTTTGCATTTCTCTTTTTGGTTGATAGGTACTTATTCCTAGCTTTTGACAAAATCATGGTTATTTTATCTTCATTGCTCCTCTTACATCCTTTATTATTATTATTATTATTATTTTTTTCTCTTTTTTTCTCTCACGCCCATGACAAACTTTGTCACGGGCGTGAACCTTTTTTTTTCACGCCCATGACAAACTTAGTCACAAGTGTGAACCAATATTTTTTTTTCCACACCCATGACAAACTTATTCACGGGCGTGATTTTTAATGAGTGCTTAATTCACTCCCATGACAACTCGATCAATCAAGGGTGTGACCCTTCTTTCTTTCCCGCACAACTCGCATAACTATTTTAAGAGATAAAGAAGTCTGTAAAACTAAATAGGAAGGAAATGAAAGATTGGGGAGCATAAAATGGGATAAAATAAAAAATATATATATACAATAAAATAACAACAATTAAAGCGAGAAAAATTAAAATAAGTCGTAATAGATTGCCTCATGTCTAGCGCTTTTTTAACATTGTTAGTTGGATGTAGTAAGCTTTAAGTTTGATGTGTTTGATGTGGCTCAAACAATAGCACATTCTCCACCGTTTTCTACACGAGTTGCTTCCTCTAAGTATGGCTTGACTCTATGCCCATTGACCTTGAAGGTTTCTTGAGTTTTTGAATTTAGTAATTCAATAACTCCATAGGGAAACACTTTCACAATTTCGTAAGGACCCATCCATCTTGGTTTTAGCTTTCCTAGAAACAAACGTAATCAAGAATTAAATAAAAGAACTTTCATGCCAAGGTAGAGAGTTTTACCAACGAGCTTTCTATCATGGAGGTACTTCATTCGTTCCTTATAGATTTTTGAATTCTCGTAAGCCTCATTTCGTATGACAATTGAAGGAATCGCTCTTCACTAGCTTTATGAAGATCCAGATTTATTTCTTTGATTCCCAATAAGACTTGTGCTCAACTTCCACTAGTAAATGGCGAGGCTTTCTCATACACAAGTCTATACGGACTCATACCTAAGGGAGCCTTATAAGCGGTATCGTATGCCCATAAGGCATCATTTAGCTTTAATGCCCAATCCTTTCTAGAAGGTCGCACAATCTTCTCTAAAATCTTCTTGATTTGTTTGTTACTTGTTTCAACTTGTCTCGATGTTTGCGAGTGATACGGTGTAGCCACCTTGTGAGTTATGCCACATTTCGTCATAAGCTTTTCAAAAAGCTTATTACAAAAATGACTATCTCTATCACTAATTATTGTTCATGGGATGCCAAACCTGCTAACAATATTTTCCTTCACAAATTTAAGCACAACGTTAGTATCATTGGTTCGAGTGGGTATTGCTTCTACCCACTTTGACAACTAATCAACAACAATAAGAATGTATTGAAAATTGAGGGATTTAGGGAAATGACCAATAAAATCTATGCCCCATACGTCAAACAATTCAACGGCTAAGTTATTAGTCAACGACATTTCATTTCTTTTACTAATATTACCGGTCCATTGACACTTGTCACAACTTAAACAAAAGTGATGAGCATCTTTAAATAAAGTGGGCTAATACAAACCATATTCGAGCACCTTAGCTGAGTCTTTCGTCCTCCAAAATGTCCTCCATAATGGAGTTCATGGAAAAATGTTAACACATTTAATTGCTCCTCTTCGGGCATGCATCGACGTATTATCTCATCCTTACAAATACGGAAGAGATACGGATCATCCCAAAAATAATACCTGCTCAAATGGAGAAATCTCTTCTTTTCTTGAAAAGACATGTTAGGCCTTAAAATCCCACAAGCTAGATAATTCACAAAATCAGCATACCATAGTACTTTACTAACAATAAACAATTGCTCATCGGGAAAAGTTTCGGAGATGATTTTCTTATTCTATCGCTCAAGCAATTCAATATTAGGGGTGAGTCTTGACAAATGGTCTGCTACAACATTCTCACTTCCTTTTTTATCTTTAATTTCTATATCAAACTCTTGCAACATAATAACCCACCGAATGAGTCATGGCTTTGCATTAGCCTTGGTTAAAAGATATCTTAATGTAGCATGATCGTAAAGAATGGTTCATATCTCCACGAGTGGTCGAATACCCTAAACACCCTACTTCGCTTTCTATTTGTAGCTCTTATTTCTCAAAATTAAATTCGCTCAAAATCTACATAATCTTTGCTTTACGTTCGCTAAAACTTTGTAAAATTCACTCGTAATCCTGAAGAATAGGAAATCAATTGTCATGCTCGTGTGAATCAAGCCACTGCTCGTGACTTAATGGAAGGTCACGCTCGTGTGAATCAAGCCACTATCGTGACTTAATGGAAGGTCACACCCGTGACTAACCGGTCATGGCCATGAGCTTTTCTTCCCCTTAGAAGTCATGGTTGTGACTTCTTTTAATCACTTTCCTTACTATGATTTCCAATTTGATCCCGAACCTAAATAAAACATAATTTAAGGATAAAAACATACATATAACTAAAAATAACGATAATGTAAAAATAATTGGAAAATGAAATAAAAACTTACTATAAACCTAGAATTATTCTATAAAAATTCAAGTAAAAGCTATTAAAATGCTATGTAAATAATAGACATAACAAGTATGGTGGGAAAGTCCTAAAAGCATTATATATTACGTGCATTACCCCACTTACTAAGCTTCGACTCACCTCGTTATTATTTCCATGTTATGACGGGAAAGGGTTAAAGTAGCAAGGATGCACCAGTTCCTCCTCAAAAGGGCTCATACGTGACATAAACGCAATGAAGTTTATTTTCATTATAATTTTTGGTTGGAGTGTCGGTGGACATTTTAATGGTATTGTAAGTAATTTATAATTTTTTTCACTGTATTTGTTAATTTTATGTAATTTTTACTGTATGTGTTTGATTATATAATGTGCCCTTACCGTATGAGCACATACGAATTAGGGATTAAGTTGGGATTTGGTCGTATCAACGTGACGTGTTCCTTGCCCGGCCACTCCATTTTAGGTAATTAGCGAATGGGTCGGGGAGGGGGCGACGGGGTGGTATCGAGCTTTGGTCTAGTTAACCGTTTAGAAACCTAAGTGTCACATGATGTAATAACCGGTACCCGCTGAAATTGAAATTAAATAAAAATTTAATATTAAACACAAGGAAAACATATTTTAAGGGTGTGAAATAATCCTTAGGAACTTCGACGAATATATATAATAGTTAAAATAGTTTTTCGATGCTTAAAGGACATTTTATTGATTTTACGGTATATGAATAGTAGTTTTGGCATGAAATACTTAATTACAACATGTTCTTTATGAATGAAAAATAATTTGTGTGCTGAGAATAATTGTTAGAGGGGTGTTGAATTATTTTATGTGCTTGGGTGGATTTTATTATGTGCTATGAATATTTTATTTGAATTTTGGTATGTTGGAATAGTGTTTTTAGAGGTAAATAATTTAATTAGGCACCTTAAGAGTATGAGGAATTTTTTTTTAAATCATAGAATAATAATATGGGATGTGTGAGAGTGCCTAGAAAATTTAAATTAATTTTAATAAGTATAGGGAATATTTTTAATAGAAAATAGTGTAATTTTCACACTAAATTAATAAATTGGAGGCCCAAATGGGAGCCAAAAATTATGAAAATTTAAATCAAACTCCCTTAATGAATTTTTGAATTTATTATGGAAAGCAATTGGATTTTTGAAAAGTATAGAATGGAATTTTAATAGTAGGAACTAAATTGTCTAAAATTAGGGAATTAATTGCATAAAATTAAAAGTATAATTATCCAAATTAAATTATCTAGGAATGTTAAGGGTCAAAAATTAGTTCTAGAAATGGATAAGGGAGGATTAGAAGTGAGTTTTTGCATAAAAGAGAGATTTAGGAAAGAATAGGCTATGGAAAAGTCTAGAAAATTTGAGGACAAAAATTTATCATTTTCCTTCCAACTTTGGCTGACCTAAAGAAGTAATTAAGTATGACTTCCAGGAAATGTTTTGGCTAAAATTAAGCTAAATGGAAGGCTTTAAAAAAAAAGAAAAAATGGCCAAAAATTTAGCCAAACAAAAAGAATTGATTGGAAATTGAATTAAGAGATGAGATTTACTCAAACTAAGGGTGGAGATAAGTCAAAAAGTCCATAAAACTTTCCTATAAGTAAGGGTTCTAGAAAAATTGAAAAACACAAAGGAAACTCTAGCAAAATTTTCACTCAAAAATTACCCAAAATAATCGTAACCAATTTTAGACCCTCTAAATCAGTGGATTAAGCTTTAATTTCAAGTTAGGAGCTGAATACCTTTAAGAAGAATATTAAAAGAGCTAATTCAAATTTAGGGGAAAAAGAAGGGGAGGAAGAGAATTCTCAAGCAACCTACCTTTTCAAGGTTAATTTGGAGCTAAATCAAGTAAGTTAACCTCACCTACACCACAAGTATACCTAATTTCAATCCAATTTCATGTTTAATTGCTTGATTTGATTTTAAAGGAAAAGATTTCCATGCTTTTAAGGTTTTACGGAAAAGACTTCATGGGTTTTTCATAGTGTGATGGTAATAGTTCGGGATCGAGCAAGTACGGACGTACAATTTTAGACGCTCGGTAGAGCGCGTCCGAGACGGATACGGTTCACCGGAAATATATTATGGAAACCCCGAAGCACATAAATGGGACATGTCCACAAACATAAAAAGGACTTTCGATTGTTTTATGTTTTATGACATGAGGAAAAAGGAGACTTGCTTTGCATAAAGTAGTGTTACATACCCGTATATACATGAACATGTATTACGTGCATCCATTAACTTACCGAGTTATTGCTTATCTAGTTTCTTGTAGTGTAGATAAGTAACCCACTATGGCCTAGTTCACCGTGGAGCCGATCATCGAAGGAGGCCACCGACGTGTGTATCTTGGATGGGGGTTCGATTTTTTGATAGACTCATTACATGCTTGTTATTCATTATATTATGAGTTATGGTTCTATATGTACTTGATGTAGATGGCCTATCCTATACAATAGTATAGGCTATGAAATAGGAAGCAATATGACTCGATAATGGTGTGAAAGCAAATAAACCAATTTTGTATTAATTGGCATAAATTAGTCTTATATGTAAATAGCTAAGGTGTGTAATCGAAACGAGTATTAACGAAATGATACGGTAGTAATAGTTGTGTAATTATTATAAATAAATAGTAACGAATAATTTAGTAAGTGAATTACACTAATGACTACCTAACAAGGTGAATGAATAAAGGTAAGCAATTTAAGAAAACAAAAAAAAAAAATTTATAGTGACTTTTTAATAAAGAAATGGGACCTAAGCGTTTTTACTAGACGCCCATCGCATAAACATATTTAAATAAGTTACGATAAGATCATAGTGCCTTGTTAACCTACAATCATTGCACTTTGAATGTGATTAATAGCGATAATATTCTCTCGCCCATTAGGTCCTAGGTTGAGGTTGTTACAAACATGGTATCGGAGTAGTTTTTTGAACCACATCTAAGATGTGTGCATGGTGCTCTTCGGTAATTAGTAAATGTGTCTAAATTATTTATCGTGCATGTTATGAATAAGATTGATGTGATGTTATGTAGACGAGTAAAGTTATAATGTGATATGGATGACCTAATGAATATTGTGTATGTGTGAATGTATAAAGAAGGGAACGAGTATGCCACCCAAACGAGTTAATAATAATACCACTTAGTGATAACATAGGTTCGAGCGAGTGTCGGATGATCGAGAAGGGGAATTGATGGAGGCTGCTTAGGAAGCAATATGAGATGATGGAATGGCAGCGGGAGAGGCATTAGGAACGGATGCGAGAGGATTTTGAAAGTAACTCGATGAGGTCCAACCAAAGCTCTTCATCCACAAAGGAGCGAAATGGTTGAACCATTCCAAAGGCTCAATCCAAAGGAATTCGGGGGCGGGCCAAATCCTATTGTAGTGGGAGAATGGATTGAGTCTTTAGAGGCTATTTTTGAGTACTTAGACATGAGTGATGCAGATCGGGTAGCATCCACCACCTCTATGATGATTGATGACGCACGCAATTGATAAGAAACTGTAAAAGCATCACTAAGAGATGAAAGGATCACCTGGAGCCGGTTCAAGGATCTATTCAATGAGAAGTATTTTTCTAACATGGTGAGGTCTCACAAAATGCGGGAGTTCCTCTAGCTCGGACAAAGAGACATATCGATCACCGAATATGTCCGTAAGTTCGAGCATAGCTATCGCTATGCTACTTTCATTGCTAAAAGCGAGGAAAAGAAGAAGGAACATTTCCTTCGTGGCCTCGGATTTGAGATATGAATTTTTATTCGCATATCGGTCGATAGTTATAAGGACATGATGTGGAAGGCACTTGGAGTCGAAGTAGACTAGATGGAAACCACTTAGGTACCACCGCCAAGCGTGAGAAGGGGAGGAATCCCTCTAAAGTCCTTTTAATCCAAACTAGAGGAATAACAATAAGAAAGGCAAGGCACATGTTAAAGTTCTAAGGATCGAGGGTCATGGTATTCCAAAATATCTAAAGTGAGGATGCAATCATACGGGAGATTGTTTGATGGGACTAATATGTGTTATTTCGTTGAGAGGTCGGACATCTAGTAAATAACTATCCGAAGAGGAAGCCGTTCGAAGGACGATATGTACCAAAAAGCGTGTATACCCTAACCCGGGAGGAAGCAAATAAAGAGGATACAAATGTTATATTCAATAATGTTTTAATCCTTAACTATACTGCATATGCACTAATAGACTTAGGTGCCACACATTCGTTTATTACATGTTCATTGATGAGACAACTAAGCATGGTCCTAGAAATGTTAGATGTGACTTATGAGGTGGCACTCCCATCCGGAGAGTCACTAGAATCTAATGTTTCAATTATAGGTTACGAAATAAAAATTAATGATTCTACCCTACACGTTGACCTTATATTGTTGAGCCTTCGAGACTTCGATATTATTCTTGGTATGGATTTCCTATCCAAGAATAGAGCATCGATCGATCGTAAGGGTAAAAAGGTGATATTTCACCTATTAGATGAATAATTTGTTAAGTTACATGCTAGGACTCGAATGAGACCCGTAACTATGGTGTCGGCCATGATGGCTTGGATGTTAATAAAAGGAGGGTGTAGAGGTCGCTTAGTGAACATGGTTGATACTTAAAAGGAGGGAAGCCCAAAACTAGAAGATATTAAGGTAGTTACGGAATTCTCGGATGTTTTTCCTAAAAGTATATCGAGATTACCATCGAGAAGGGAGGTTGATTTCGAAATTGAACTGGAAATAGGAACAACATCGATATCTAAAGCATCCTATCGGATGGCTCCAACGGAGTTATAAGAGCTTAAAACTCGGATACATAAGTCTGCTGGATAAAGGTTATATCCAACCTAGTTATTCGTCATGGGGAGCCTCGGTGCTATTTGTGAAAAAGAAAGATGGGTCACTACGGTTATGTATTGATTATAGAGACTTAAACCAATTGACTCTTAAGAATAATTATCTTTTTTTATGGATTGACGATTTGTTTGATCGAGTTGAGAGAAAGTTTAGTATTCTCCAAAATTGATCTTGAATCGGGATACCACCGAGTTGAGAATTAAAGAATAAGATATATAGAAGACGACATTTAGAACACGATATGGACATTATGAGTATTTGGTGATGTCATTCGTTTTAACCAATGCTCCCACTTGTCTTCATGGATTTAATGAATAGAGTATTCCATGAATACTTGGATAAGTTCATCATCATTTTTATCAATGGCTCTTGATATATTCCAAGAGTCATAAGGAGCATAAAGAGCATTTAAGAAAGGCACTACGGAAATTATGAGAGCATAAATTGTATGCAAAGCTTAAAAAATGTGCATTTTGGCTCAAGCAAGTGGCATTCCTTGATCATGTTGTGACTAAGGATGGGATTATGGTAGATCCTAGCAAGGTGCAAGCATTACAAGAGTCGAAACGACCAAAGATTATTTTCAAAGTACGAAGCTTTCTCGGGATGGCGAGCTACTATCGAAAATTTATGGAGGGATCTTCAAAGATAACGAGTACCACTTACTCGGATTAACGAGAAAAAATGCCAAGTTTGAGTGGGATGATCGGTGCAAATAGAGCTTCTAGGAGCTAAAGTGTAGGCTCACGATAGCTCCAATATTAGTTCTTCCTAAAGATAATGAAGACTTCATAATTTACACCGATGCCTCTCGGATTAGTCCGATGGTAGTCTTAATGCGGAATGGAAAGGTGATTGCATACGTATCTTGATAATTAAAAAACTATGAAAGAAATTATCCCACTCATAACCTTGAGTTGGTTACGGTAATCTTTGCCTTAAAAATCTAGAGGCATTACTCATATGGTGTTTGATGTAATATCTACACCGATCATAAGAGCTTCAAGTATATTTTTACTCAAAAAGAGTTAAATATGAGACAAACAAGGTGGCTCGAAGTGCTCAATGATCATGATATCATTTTCCATTATCATCTCGGAAAAGAAAATGTTGTGGTTGATGCATTGAGTAGGAAGTCCGTTGTAGCTTTACAATCACATATTATGAGAGACATGGAGAAGCTTTAACTTGAAGCCATCCCGAAGCAAAGTCAAAGCAACCTTTTAGGTGTGCTGACCATAAAGCAAAATACGAGACGAGAGGATTAAAGAAGGACAACGACTAGATCCGGAGTTTCTTAAGATTCGACAGAAGGTAACTGAAGGAAAAAAACGATAGATTTTACCTTCGATAATGAAGATATTTGGCACTATCGAATAGGTTATGCATTCTTGATGAAAATGAGCTATAGGATGAAATTTTAAAAGAAGCCCAAGCTACACCGTATACCATACATCCCGGAGGCATAAAGATGTATCGGGATCTCAAAGAGGCTTATTGGTGGAAAGGGATGAAATGGAATGTTGTTGACTATGTGCCAAGATGTTTGACATGTCAACAAATCAAGGTTAAACACCAAAGGCCGTCGGGATTATTAAGACCATTATATATCCCATAATGTAAGTGAGAACATATATCAATGGACTTCGTATTGGGTTTACCGAGATCGAATAGGGAGCGAATGGTATATGGGTCATCATAGATAATTGATCGAGTCGACTCATTTCTTGGCCATTAAGACGACGTATTCCATGCGAAGCATGCAAAATTATATTTAAAAGAAATTGTTTGAGTGCTTAGAATTCTCGTATCAATCGTATCAAATAGAGACCCTCGATTAGCATCACAATTCGGAAAAGCCTCTACGAGATGATGGAAACGAAATTGAAGTTCGACATCGCTTTTCATCCGTAAACGGATGGACAAATAGAACGGGTGAATCGGATACTAGAAGATATGTTATGATCATGTGTGTTGGATTGATCTACAAGTTAGGAAAGATATCTATCATTAGCTAAGTTCACTTACAATAATAGTTACCAAATGAGTATCAAAATTGCACCGTACAAAGTGTTATATGGAAGAAAGTCTCGATCGCGAGATACATTGGGATGAGGTAGGCAATGTAAGTTATTAGGACTAGAGCCGATTCATTAAACAGCGGATGTCATCTAACAAGTTAAAGCAAGAATGAAAACGACACAAAGTCAATAGAAAAGTTATACCGATGTAAGAATAAAAGAATTAGAATTTTGCATCGACGACAAGATGTTTATGAAAATAGGGCCTATGAAGGGTGTAATGAGATTTGGGAGAAAAGAGAAACTAAGTCTACGGTACATAGGACCGTATGAAATATTGAAGAGGATTGGTGATCGAGCATACAGATTAGCATTACCACCCGTCCCTCTCATCAATCCACGACTTTTTTATATACCTATGCTTTAAAAATATGTGGAAGACCTAAACCACATATTGAGCAATGAATAACTCTGATCTTCAAGCTAATATAAGCTATGAAGAGGGACCGAGTGCAAATCTTAGATCGAGCAATCAAGAAATTACAAAATAAGGAAGTTCCTTTAGTTAAGGTATTGTGGAGAAACCACGAGATCGAGGAAGCCACATAGGAAAAGGAAGTCGAAATGCGAGCTCGGTATCCCAAGTTATTTGAATAGAAATTTTGAGGATGAAATTTTTGTAAGGAGGGAAGTATGTAATAACTAGTACTCATTGAAATTGAAATTAAATAAATATTTACTATTAAACACAAGGGAAACATATTTTAAAGGTGTGAAATAATCCTTAGGAATTTCAACGAATATATATAACGGTTAAAATAGTTTTTCTATGCTTAAAGGATATTTTATTGATTTTACGATATATGAATAGTAGTTTTTGCATGAAATACTTAATTACAGCATGCTTTTTATGAATGAAAAATAATTTATGCGCTTAGAATAATTGTTAGAGGGGTGTTCAATTATTTTATGTGTTTGGGTGAATTTTATTATGTGCTATGAATATTTTATTTGAATTTTGGTATGTTGGAATAGTGTTTTTAGATGTAAATAATTCAATTAGGCATCTTAAGAGTATGAGAATTTTTTTTAAGAGCATAGAATAATCATATGGGATGTGTGAGAGTGCCTAAAAAATTAAAATTAATTTTCATAAGTATAGGGAATATTTTTAATAGAAAATAGTCTAATTTTCACACTAAATAAATAAATTAGAGGCCCAAATGAGAGGAAAAAAATTATGAAAAACTAAATCAAACTCCTTAATGAATGTTTGAATTTATTATGAAAGGAATTAGATTTTTGAAAAGTGTGGAATGGAGTTTTAAAAGTATGGACTAAATTATCTAAAATTAGGGACTTAATTACATAAAATTAAAAGTCTAATAATCTAAATTAAATTATGTAGGAATGTTAAGGGTTAAAAATTAGTCCTAGAAACGGAAAAGGGAGGATTAGAAGTGAGTTTTTGCATAAAAGAGGGATTTAGGAAAGAATAAGCCATGGAAAAGTCTAGAAACTTGGAGGATCAAAATTTCTCATTTTCCTTCCAACTTTGGCCGACCTAAAGCATTAATTAGGTTTGACATCTAGTAAATTTTGTGGCTGAAATTAAGCTGAATGGAAGGCTTAAACCAAAAGAAGAACAAATGACCAAACATTTAGCCCAAATATAAAGAATTGATTGAAATTGAATTAAAGGCTGAGATTTATCCAAATTAAGGGTGGAGATAAGGTCAACAAGTCCACAAAATGTTCTTATAAATAAGGGTTTTGAAAAAATTAAAAGGGGAAGGAAAATTGAAAAACACAAAGGAAACTCTAGCAAACTTTTCACTAAAAAATTACCCAAAATAATCCTAACAAATTTTAAACCCTTTAAATCGAGTGGATTAAGCTTTAATTTTAGGTTGGGAGCTGAATACCTTCAAGAAGAATGTTAAAAGAGCTAATTCAAATTTAGGAGGAAAAAGGGAGGAAGAGAATTCTCAATCAACCTACCTTTTTCAAGGTTAATTTGGAGCTAAATCAAGTAAGTTTACCTCACCTACACCACAAGTATGCTTAATTTCAACTCAATTTGATTTTTAATTACTTGATTTGATTTAATTGCTCAATTAAGAAAAATTAGGGTTATGGTTCTTGATGAACCAAATTTGAGGGTTTTGAATTCTTTCATTTAATTGGTATTCTAGCACTTGCTTCGACTTATTTGAGCATGAATTAATGTTTAGGTGTGAAAAATTACACTTTAATTGAAGAAAAATCCACTAATTTTTAGAAATTATATCTAGCCTAAACTAAGCAAATTAGGGTTTGAGTTCAAAGCAATTTAATTCTAGTTTGATGGGTCATTCACACTTGAATAAGAATATTTTGATGAGTAGAAATGGAAAATTTGCTAAAAATTGAAGAAAATGGGTTATATAAGCTTGGGCCCAATTTCGACCTCTTATAGCCCAATACGGGTTTGAGCGAGGAATTAAGGTTCTAAATTTTAATTAAATTAATTCTTATAGTGATTATATAGTTAGGCTGCTTTTTATTAAAATGGTAAGGCAAAGTGAGAAGAAAATCTTAGGAATTTAAATGGTGAAATATTAGGCCTAGATGAGAATTTTGGAGAATTAGGTTTAAATCAAGTTTTAAACCTTAAATTTGATGATTTAGACTTAAAACACAAAAAAAAAAGACGGTTTAGAATGAAAAGGGCTCATAAAAACTTAAAGAAAAATTAGGTTAGGAAAAATTAGGCCTTAGGCCCATTAAGGCCCAAACCGAAATGGAACCTCCTAAATCAATGAAATAATACCTAGTTATGTGGAATATGAAATGATACTTGATTTGGTAAAGACCAAATATGAAAAGATAATTAAAAACCTAAGGAAAAGAATTTAGAAAAGTAAAGTGAAAGGTAAGTTTAAGGAACAAAGAAATTGAACAAAAATGTTCATCTTCCTTTATGTTATGGTTCTTTCTTTCAAATGCTATATGAATGAATTAGGTTATGAATAATGGTTATGTGTGATGTGATTGATGATGAGAATTGGGTTATGATGATTGATGTGGCAATGATGGTGGTGTTGGTTTATATTGGATTGATGTTATCTATGTTGTTATGCTTGCTCAATTTTATATCAATTCTTATGACTTGGTTACATAACCATTCAAAGTAAGCATTTATGAATTCATATAGCATGTCTGGTTCATTGCAATTGAATATGCATGCTTAGCTCATGAATAATGTTTTAAGTCATGGAAATATATTTTATGTCATGATTATCGATAACAATCGGAATGATTTTAAAGGAAATGATTTTCATGAATTTGAGGTTCTAAGGAAAGGACTTGATGGGCTTTCCATATAGTGACGGTAATGGTTCGGGATCGAGCAAGAGTAGATGTGCACTTTTAGAGGCTCGGTAGGATGTGTCCGTAGACGAGACCGGTTCGTCGAACATATATTATGGAAACCACGAAGCACCTAAATGGGACATGTCCACGGACAAAAAAAGGATTTTTAGACTATTTTATGTTTTATGACATGAGGAAAAAGGAGACTTACTTTGCATAAAGTAGTGTTACGTACCTACATGTACACGAACATGTATTATGTAACTATTAACTTACCGAGTTATCGCTCATCTAGTTTCTTGTGGTGTAGATAAGTAACCCACTATGACCTACTTCTCTACGAGCTTATCATTGAAGGAGGCACCCGACATGTGTATCTTGGATGGGGGTTCGATTTTTGGGTAGACCCATTGCATGCTATTTTTAATTATATTACGAGTTATAGTTCTATACTTGATGTAGCTGGCATATCCTATACAGATAGTAAAAGCTATGAAATAGTAAACGATATGACTTGATAATGGTGTGAAAGAAAATAAACTAATTTTGTAGTAATTGGTATAAAATTAGTCTTATATGTAAATAGCTAAGGTGTGTAATCGAACTGGTAATAACGAAATGATGTAGTAGTAATAGTTGTGTAATTATTATAAATAAATAGTAATGAATAATTTAGAAAGTGAATTACATTAATGACCACCTAACAAGGTGAATGAATAAAGGTAAGCAATTTAAGGAAACTAAAAAAAATAAAATTTATAGCGACTTTTTAATAAAGAAATAGGACCTAAACGTTATTACTAGACGCCCACTACATAAACATATTTAAATAAGTCATGATAGGATCATGGTGACTTGTTAACCTACATTCATTGCACTTCAAATGTGATTAACAACGGTAATATTCTCGGCTCGTTAGGTCCTAGGTCTGGGGTGTTACACATGAGCTCGAGGATTAGTACGCTACTCAACGAGTAAGAATTTAATTATTCCTTCCCTTTGAATGTGTATGATCATTATATGGCTTCATGATAGAATATAGTCTTATCTTGGAAATATTGACGAGTATTAATATTATTATTGTAGATGTCGTGGTTATTTCATATACCTCGCGCCACTAGGAAACGTCATCGGCGGGCCACCCTAGTTGCACATTGGGCTGAGCTAAATAACTTCATTATGGCCTCGGACTAGGATATGGTGGCCTATGTTATTTGAGTACACACTTGATACGACGGATAGTGTTCATTGATGCCTTATTTGACCGGTATCATAGTCTAGATTTCTTACGACTGCGCTTATGATGGACTCTCTTATCGAGAAATAAGCAATTACTAGATGAGGTTTGAGGGAGTCCGATAGATTGATTTACTCATCGAAACCCGATCCGAGCCTTCCTACCAATATAGGTTAAGTGGACTCTTACCCGACTAATGTATAATTAGGGTCCGCCTTTGCCCCTCGGCCATGAGATAGTACACATTACATCGGTTAACATGATCGACTAGTGGAGAGTGGAGTACTCCTTTCTACATCATGTTCGGTATATTAAACTAGCTCGGTAGAGGTCTTACTAAGTGAAACTATCATACGCCTTTTGGATGTAAATAGGAACGCTTTTGATTATAAATATAAGATAAAAACCTTTGGAAGGTAGATGTGCTTGTGAGTGCCTGTTTTGTATGAAATGCTTACCATATATCAAAATATAATCTCGCACGTACGTAGATGATTTACATTATATGTCGATTTCGATACCAAAACTAACTTGAGCATAACATGACATGTACAAAGCCAAATCATGCCAAGAAGGAATCTAGTATAAGCGGGAGGTGAAGGGACCTCTAATGATAATAATAGACATCAACAAGATGCTTTAAATTGTATGATGGACATGATGAAACAACAATAACAAGCAATGCAATAACAACAAGAAGTCCTTGCGGAGCAAATGAGAGAGCTCATAGCTATGCATCAACGACCTCCACCTCTGCCATGCCGGCATAGGCATGATGCGGTGGAGAGGTTTCGTAAAATGAATCCTTAGGATTCTTCGAGGGTGTTAACCCAATGATAGCGAAGGAATGGATTAAGTATTTAGAGGCGATATTCGAATACTTGTAATTTACCAACGAGTGTATGAGTATCATGTGCCATCTTTACGCTAACCAAGGATGCCCACACATGGTGAGAGAGTGCACGAATGATAGTAGACGTGCCTACCTTAACTCGGAAAGGATTCAAGGAAGTCTTCTATAATAAGTACTTTACTACGGACGTGAGGTCTATGAAAATTCAAGACTTCCTAGCACTAACACAAGATGGAATGTCGGTGGGCGAATATGTTTGGAAATTTGAACAAGGGTGTAGGTTCATTCCATTCATGATAGGAGATGAAAATGCGAAAAAGAATCAATTCCCGATAGGGTTAAACCTAATAGTACAAAGCATGGTATGTATGTCGGTAGTCAATACCCCTTCAGGTACTCTTTATAGTTGCAATTCCAATGCCCTTTCTTTTTGCAATGCAAGCAAACTACATCCTTTAGGCTATTCGAGCCTCGGCCTTTTCACTCCTCCAATAGGTGGAGTTGAAGGCTTCTTCTTCTTTTTGGCTTATTTTTGCCCTTTACTATGCCTTTTCCCTTATTCACTAGAAGTACGGAACTTTTGTTCTTCTTGTTAATTTCGGGTTGAGCTTCTTTTAGCATGGATAATAACTCTCCAAGAGTCTTTTACATGTACATCATGTTGAAGTTCATGATGAACTGTCTAAAGCTATTGGGCAATGATTGTAATACTAGGTCAATAGATAATTTAGCATCCATTCCTACTTTAAGTTCAACTAGTCGATCAATATAGCCTATCATTTCGGTGACATGCTTTTCGACATTGGATCCCTCATCCATTCTAGCCCTAAAAAGCTTTCTTGCTATTTCATAGCGCTCATGCTTAGTATTCTCTCCAAATAAACTCTTGAGCTTTGCTATGATATCAAAAGCTTGTGATCTTCTGTGTTGGCACCTATGCTCTAACATAATAGCATTAAGCATGATACTTTGTGTGGTGATCGTATCATCTCTATATTTGATCCATGCTTCATGAGCTTCATCTTGAACCGGAGGAGGCTTATCTAGAAGTGCTTTCTCTATCGTATAGAGAATTTTCTCATGTTAGAGGACTATCCTCAAATTCATTTCCTTGTGCCATTAAAGGTATTACTTCTATCAATGATTGATCGTATCGATTTGTTGCCGATCCTACTATGCGATTTGACAAGATAGAAAAGCATACGAATTAGTTAATTAAATTACATAAAACTAAATGAAGCATAAATTAAAGAAGTAAAATATATGTTTGATTTCACTATTTTCTTCAAGTTCTATAACCTTCGATATAGTACTTGAGAAAACTTTTTGATTTATTTTCTTAGTGGCTTAGGATCCCATCCTCGAACATGCATTAGCCTTGAGTTAGCTCAACAAGCCGAGACATGAAGGATTAGGTAGGTAACTCCTTACCAATTACATCTAATATAATTCATAATTTCATTGGCATGCCAATTCTTTATCTTTATCATATCTTATGTGAATATCAATCTTTGCTTACAAGTTTATTGGACCTTGATTTATCTTAACAAACCCAACAACTTATTTGAGTTAGACCCAACGTTCGAGGTTATCGAATGACCTATGATTTGTTTTCCTCAAGGAAGAAGTGACTTTGAGTTATCTCGACAAGCCAACAACGACCAAGAGAGTTCTCGCATCATAACGTTGAAAAGCATTTAACTTAATATTTTATTTGAACTATTTTATAAGGTTGGTCTCATCATAGCATGCATATTAAACAATAATCAAATTATTCCTCATCATGCATACTAACATTTATCTCATCCCATTCACACATCTCATGCATGAATCAAGAAATGGTGGATGGTAATGGATTTCTATTACTAGCCCCCTCGAGCCACGAGGAGACTAGTGTGTCAATTCCTAGGTTGTATCTATTGTAATTCCTTTTCATCTTCTCATTTTATCTATTGTAATTCCTATCTACTACTTGTACACTTATTCAAAATAAGAAACCATTGAGTTACATTCGAAGGGAGTAAGATGTGTAAAGAAATACAATAGAGTAATAGAGAAGGTTGGACACGTAGGTCCTATTTATCCAAGAAATACCAAGCATTCATAAAACTAGGCCAACTCATCCATACCATTCACCCATGTTTCAATCACATTGATACATGACATACTCATGAAATAATTTCATTCTTAAAATGTTTATAAATATCCAAGTATTAGTTATTTTTGTAAATTTATCAAAACTTCTCAAAATTTTAATTTTAAAATTTTTTTGGGCCTCGAGCCCACTTTGGACCTATAGGCTTTTGGGCCTCGAGGGTTCACGGGTTTCAAAGTCCAAACCCTTAGGTTCGTGTCTATCCAATCGTGGTGCCTAGGCCATGTGTTGGCGAGCACAGCCACTTAGAGCGCACTTAGCGTGCTTCTTGGCAAGCTCGTAGCTTGCCTTGCATATGCCCATCATGTGACTTGGCGAGCTATCAACCTATTTGGCTCATACCTATCGCGTAGGCTGGCCCGCTTGCTACATGCTTAGCATGTCGTTGGTAGTAGAGTTGCCTCGCGAAGAGGTTGACTTCCAACGTCGACCTCACGTGTTCCTATGAATATTGACCCAAAATTTTAGTTTCATATTTATATAAAATACCAAAAATACAAGGTTTATAATCAGAAATATCTTATTAATGTAGTGTATTATAATTAACCAATCATACAATAAAAAATTCAACAGAGGCTTTGATACAAATGGAAGGATGATGCATCCTATGGAGGTCCGGAATAATAAAAATTTTCCTCCATCTAAGGGTCCAAAATCATGTCGTTGAATCTACTAATTATATATACATGAATAATAAGCTAAAATTCAAGGATTACCTCTTCTAGTGCGAGATCTTAATTCCTTTTCCTTGATTACTCGTCCAAGTGTCCGACCTCTATCTATGATTCACGTAGCTCAAGTATCCACAAAAAGCACTCAAAATTGATAGGGTGCTAGCTTCACCTTTTCCGATTAAGTATTTTCTCTAGAAATCAATCCCACTCAATTTTGTGACAACCTTAAAGAAGAAGGTAAGCGTATTTCTTGCTAGGGTTTTAAGAGAAAACTATTTTCTCTCTTTTTTCTCTCTCTTGGTTGTGTGCCTTAAATAAATTTAGGGGTTGGCCAAATTTTCCCTTATTTTTTACTTTTATTGGTCGAATATTCTCTCACAAATTTGCTTGACAAAAAAATGCTCCTTTTTTTAGGTTATCCTCACTTTATGCCCTACCTCTCCTCTAATTTATAAGGGGAGAGTTTCATTGCCCTCCAAGGACAAGGAGAGGGTCGACTATAAGTCCATAAAAGACTCTAGGTTGTTGCTTCCTTATCCTCGAAAGGATCGAAGTTATTTTATATGTGAA
Organism: Dovyalis caffra; assembly: GCA_963924115.1. Taxonomy (NCBI): domain Eukaryota; kingdom Viridiplantae; phylum Streptophyta; class Magnoliopsida; order Malpighiales; family Salicaceae; genus Dovyalis; species Dovyalis caffra. Next base: position 13,958,515 of record CAWUPB010001108.1, read on the forward strand.
CTACTTTATTATTATCTTCAAAACATTTAATCTTATCCAATAAGGTTAATGTTTATCTTTAAAACATTCATCTTTATCCAATAAGGTTGATGTTTCTCCTCCCACCAAAATTATCTCAAGGCTTTTAATTAAGCCCAATAGGCCAAAACTATTTTAGTCCAATTAATTTTTTTAGACTATCAAAATAAATATTCATAGATTATTTTGATGGGGTCCACATTAGGAAGCAATTTTCCAAAATACCCTCTAACATAAATTAAGGAACTCCTTTCCTTTTAGGTTCTTTATTTCCAAATTTGAAACTAACTTCCAAATTAAAAAGCTGATTTCCAAAATAGAAAACTTTCCATTTTAGGAGACTTTTCATTTTAGAAAACTTTCTATTTTGGAAACTCTTTCCAAAATAGAAAACTTTCATAATTAGAAAATTTTTTCAATATCTTTGCTTCTTATTTGTTATTAAAAAATATGAATACTTCAACTTATGCATGTGACTCAATAGGCTCCTAGATATGTTGGTAATGTATCAAGAAAAAAATACTCCTCTTTCATCTCTTGATACGTAATTCAAGATTGGGCTCTAGCAAGGCATTATGACTACCCAATTCTCTAGGAGGATTAATTAATGCATTATTACCTTTCATGAGCATGGTTACCATACAATTCGAGTCCTCATGTCAACTTATCATAGTGTGATCTCAAACTTGATTATTAGTCTTGTTCAATTATGATCACACAATTTTCTTCGATTCTCAAATGTCTTAGCTCTTAGAGTAAACCAACTATGCTCTATTATTGTACTCCTACTGCAGCCATAGATTTCTTGAGCGGGCATTTATCACAAGTGCAATGTGATAACTCCTTGAGCATACAAGGAATGACATGTCCTATCTTAGTCATACACCTATCTCCATTGGATTCCTAGTGTATCCAATGAATGGCCCACATGTAACCCATTAGTGGGTCCATCAAAACGAGTGTCAAAGTGTATAAGTCCTTCAATTAGATAACCGTGATGACTATAAATTTTAGGACCATTTGTACCCATCTCATATGAGATTCTTATAGACTAAAACCAAATGGGTTCTTTTGGTGAGTCAAGTCCGATGATATATTCTCTAACATAAACCATCTAAGTGCTTACTTTTGCATCACTATGCCAATAGGTGTAAGATCTCCTATTACTATCATATAGCAAGAGCATAGCACTCACAAGTCTATCCACATATTGTCAATGTCCATTCTTGACAATGCTCCGAATTAGGACATTTAATGATATCATTTATGTGCATTAGTGTTTGTCTCACATCTTTTGATCAATCGCTATTACAAATGCATATCATAAGGACTTCTACTAATTCTACTGAATTTATCAACATGTAAACATAAAAATTAATAGAATGACTTCTTTATTATTATTAAAATAAATGATACAATAGTACATTAACTTGGGCCCATCCAAACATGGTTGGATCTTGGGCACCAACACTAAAAAGCATGAAGTCATTAACTAAAACAAAAATACCACTCCATACTACTATACTATTACATATCTATATTTTTTATATTAGCCGGTTCTATGCCACATTACTACAAAAATGGCCTATTTATTTACATCCATTTTCTCATCTCTAACTAACCATCTACTTACTTATGGCTTATACTATAATAAAAAAATATAGATGCCATTCTTAGTACATAAACCAAAATTCTAAAAACTAATAAAAATACAATGTTCAAGAGGTCTAGCTAAAATCCACATGTAAGATACACTAGACAAATCATGCATGACATGTATGTATGCACGTGAAATACATTTGAAACTAAATGATTTTTGTGTCTTTATGAGAATCTTTTTTCCATGGCATGAAATCTTTACCATGATCACTCTAAAAAATCTTTTTTGCTCTTACATGTTTTATCTTTGGACTTCAAGGTTCTCATGATTTGTCTAAAAAACCTTGTCGATATCTAAAAGTACACATTTTCACTCACTTGGCCCATGAAAAGCATGAACCATGAAAGCCATAGAAACAATAAAGTCCTTTCCATAAAACTATGAAATCCATGAAAACCATGAAAGACTTTCCCATTTCTATTTATAAACTGTGAAGAAAATTCTTTCCATGACTTTGAATTTTTTCATGACTTAGCATGCTCATGCATTTAATGGAAATAGGTAATGTTCATAGACCATGTAATGCACGCTCTACATGATGTCTATTTCTACCATGACATAACATGCTGCAACATAATGAAATGCACCAAAAATCTAATTACCTTGCAATTCATATCAACTCATTTACGATGCATAATTCAATCATAAATCATTGACACTCGTTCATCATGAAATGTTACATTTCACATCATTGATCAAATAACGGTATGCTCAATAAGGTGTTTTAGGGGTCGGTTTAAATGTTCGGGTAAAATTTTAGGTGATCTTCTATTGAAATTTTCAAACATTTTTTGCCTTTTTTCTACCAATATTTATAAGTGAGCTTAAGTAGACTTTTTCTTCTTTGACTTGGTCTTGACCCTTCATTTAGTTTAATCTCTACCCTTGATTTTGATTTTAATCCTAGCCCTTCATTTATTTTAATGCCGACTTTCCATCTTTCTTTAATTTTCATCCCCCATTTTACTCCATCTTAACCCTTCATTAAGCTTTTAAGTCAAAGCTACTTAATGAACCCTAATCATGGAGGTAAGAGGTAGTAAAAGAGAGAAAAAATCTCTTCCTAAATTATTTTATTTTAGTCCCCGAATTTATGGATTTTTTCAATTTTTACTCCATAAGCCCTTCAAATTGACAACTTTAGGTCTTTCTTTATGGTCTACTCTAACAAATTTTTAGTTCTTCAAGTTCATTTATAATTTTATTTGAAAGCTTAAAATTTTAATTTTATGCAATATGGTCTATAATTCTATGCAATTAGGTCCTTATGTATGCATAATTTATTCCACACCATTCTAAAAATTAATTTATTTTTATAATAAATTCAAACACTTTCTATAGTAATTTATTCATCATTCATATAGTTTTTATATGCAAATTTAACCTCTCAAATTAATTATTTTGTCTAAACATGCACTTATTCCTAAAAAAAGAAATCCCTAAGCATAGTAAAATTCACCTAAGTGCATGAAATATTCCTACACCACTATAGTAATTTTTCCAAGCTCATAGAATAATTTTCAATCACCTTTATAACACTCAAAATAATTAATTATATAAAAAGTATTATTCATGCATCGAGAAGTCAAATAAAATATTCATTGAGCATAGGAAAATTCATCCAAATGTGTAGAATATTATAGCAACCCTTTAACAAATATTTTATGCATAGAATAATTTTTGCAAATTTAAAATATATTAATTCATTTATTCTTAAGTTTAGGATATGACATGATCAGTCATATAGGAATACGTAAATCAATCTTTGATTTTTTTTTTTTTTTTGGTGAAAGAACAAGATCTACAAAAGTTTGGGATAACACCGTAGAGGAACCACAATAACCAAGAACGGAGTGCCTCGTTACTTGACTTACCTAAAGCATAATTCCTATGAAAAGCTTAATGGGAAAATTTTCCTATAGTCTCTTTTGTTCGATTAACTATGTATGTCGGCTACACTCTTAGTATGGTATTTTGCTAACTAGGCCATGAATAGTGCATCTTAAGAATGATTGACTTGACTTATTTTAAAGTGAAATTAAGAACGAAGGCTTCATGTGAATTCTTAAGACACATCACAAAAGAATGGTTAACATATGGAATGGTGGGTGGTGAGATAAAAGGTTATGAGATAGCCACTACCGAAGGTTTTTCATTAAGGTAAGTTGTGAGGGTAAAAGACTTGGGCCTAAAACAAACCCGGGATAAGATAGAAAAGCCTCAATGTACAATTGTTAAGCTAGTTATGAAACCCTAATCCCTTTTGGGGTCTTAAATCCTTAAGGACTATTTGAAGTTAGACTTAGCTAGTCCAAAGGAAAAAAGGAGGAAAACATATGATCCCACGGAATTGATTCCTTTAGACTATAATGATCTTATTAGAAAAAATAAAGCTCTTTAGGATTGGGAATTAGAAGTTAGCTAGTGAACTAGTCGAAGAGAAAAGGAAAAGGGAGAAGGACAAAGGAGATTTGCTAGATTAGAAGGAGGACTTATAAAACTAATAATGCTATATTACCGAAGATACATAATAAAAACCACTCTCCCATTGAGTTCAAACAAAATGGGGCTCAAAATTTTTGATAACCTACAATTACAATGTTGGTAAACTGAACTAGAGTTAGAGAGTTCAAGGTTAGAATAAGAAATGTTATTTAAGATAATGTCAAGCAAAAAACGATCTCTAGATATCGAATCCAACAATAATCAAGAATCAATAGAGGAAATGGTACAAGAACAAAGCCAAATCGTTACACTTAAGGAAAAAAATGACACTTTGAAGGAGGGCTACTTAAATTATTCCGATACTAGGCCACCTACAAAACAATTTGGCCCAAATTAGTAAACAATAAGGCAAACATTTGCCTATGATAGATAATTAAGGAAAAGAGGTCTCCAAATAAGTCTTAGCTCTATTACAATTGAGCTTGACCATTAGTAAGGGTTGAGTGAAAGATGATCATGCATAAGCATCTACCTAAGGAGATGCGAATACCTACTATTTGAATTGGCTAGGTGAGGAAAGATCATTGAAGTATGATTAAGCTATTAAACAATTTATTCCTTTTACTTGTATTTCAATCTCCAACATATGAACTCTTCCTTTTTTTTCATGCAAAAGAAAGATGTACTTTGAACTAATTTGCATCTTCGCACTCATCATTTTTTATATCTAGTAAATAAATGCTTTGACATCATTCCGTATGGTATGGTTAATTATGCTTATGAAATCTCATCTCGTCCAGTTTAGCAAGCCGACCTTATTTGATAATCTTATTAATTAAATACATAAATTTTCTTTTTCCAATATAATGACTCTGTTTACTTAAAATCTTATGAGGTTGAACGGTTACTTTAAAACAAAGCTAAGGAAGAAAATCCAAACATTACTAATTTCAATAATCATCTCTTCAAACAAACTACAAGCAATTTTAGTGACAAAAGAATAAAAATGAGATGAGCTTTTCCATCACCTCCCATAAATGACTACTCCATATCCAATCTAAATAGTTCTCATTTGTGTCAACATGTTATTTATGTGCTACAATTTATTTCTTTTTTTTTTTTTATACAAAAATGTAAGTCCTCTAGCAAAAACTACACTTCTTTCAAGAATCCATAGAATGATAACTATAAGTACAAATAGTGAACAAATAAAGAGCCAAACTAGAGTAAGCTCATTAGTAAGAAATAAAGTCATTGAAAGAGGAAGTTATAAGGCTTTCAACCCTACTTGAATGAAGAATGTAAGCACCGTCCTATATAGGGCCTCCCCTAAATCTTGAAAGAGTTCACTCATTTAATACCCCGATGTGCCATTTTCCATTCCTTTCTCTACTTCTTAGCTCATAACCGAAACAACTTAGGTCTTCATGCCTCACTAAGAGAATTTCACTACTACCAATTTCATTGATACTTCAATACCTAGGGATATACTTCGGTTGATTCATCTAAAAACTCCTACACCCACTTTGCTACGGTTGTATATGTTTTAGACCCAAACACCCCAACTATTGATATGACTACTAATGGCTTAGGGAAAGATAAGATGAATGTAGTGGTTGAAATAGAAAAATTCATTGCTACTAAGAACGACTCAAAGTCGTTAAGAGGTAGACATATGTGATCATCTTTTAACAATGGGTAAGTGCATTGTGCCAAATATGGTTACCCGAAAGAAGTTCACTATGCTCAAGTTTCCCTAGTATATTGGAAATCAAAGCCTACGGATCCACTTGAGGGTGTATTCGAATAAAATGATCTAGGTAGCTAATGATAAATCATTTCGATTCACTTTTTGCCAAAAAATATAGATGGGTCTACTCTCACAAAGTTCATCAATCCGGACTAGACTAAAATCATAAAACAGAGAGATTTGATTGAAGCTTTCATATGGTAGTATAAGTGGAACCTAGAAGTAACTCTAATCGATGGAAAAAAGAGTGCCAAAGAGTCCATTAGAGAGTCTTCTTAGAAGTAGCAACAAAATACTTCAAGAATTTTTCCACAATTGCAAGATAAAGAACTAGTTACTCTCTTCATAAATAGCTTTAGCCTTCCTATTACGACTATCTATTAAGTAACAGGTCTAACATCTTTGTTTAGATAGAATCTATAGCCGATCGCTTCGAGTAAGCCATCAAGGTAGGTAAGATGGTTTATTATGTTGAATTAAGCTCTAAGAGGGGCCACTTGAAAAGAAAAAAAGATGTTGGTGTGCGCAAAGTTGAAGCTCCAATCTTTCATTAAAAAGTCATTAGAAAACCCTATGGAAGGCCAATAATCAATTTGTTCAATAAGATAACATGGCTAGTCCCGTTACGTAATTTGTGAGGCCAAAGAGTGTTATCCTTATTAATGTTATAGATTTGATAACTTAGTCTCCAGTTATCCTACAACCTCAAATACAAACCATTCCCAATAACTTGCCTTTTAGATAATTTAATAACCAACAAGCAATGTTCAGCTCAAGTTATTAAAGGGATACCAAATGGATAGAATACAAAAATATATTGCTAACACTCATTATCTTCCTAGGGAAATTTTTCTAAGAACCTAGTGACCATTAGTTAGATAACTCTAATGCACTTGCTTCCATTATAGCCCTAATATTCGAGATGGTATAAACTAAATGAGACTTGTGAATATCACAACAATACAACTGGAAATAAAATTGAAGACTATGTTGGCTTTACAAAAATGGTTAAGTCATCAATCGACAAGGGGTGGATCGCATTTGAAGATGCTCTCCAAATGTGAATTGAAACCCACTCGCTAATCCGTACTGCTATGGGAAGGATAAACATGTTATCACTTAATGATATGGCATATGAAGTAAAGAGATTGAATTTGAAAGTTTCCATGTCTAGTCTATTTGATATGATAAATGTCGATGGTGTCGATATGAAGCCTTCTCATTCACAAGCCTCTCGTTCATTCTCAATATTTCTATAAGTTCCATAAGATAAAGGGGCATGATATTGATTGATATGTATAATTCCACCATATAGTCAAAACTATGCTATCTTTGGAGAATGATACCGATAAGTCTACATCCTTCAAGTATGAGTTGATCGGAGTAGGTCCTATAAAGCTTGTTCTAAAACCACCCACACCTATGAAGGTTGACTAATAGGCAATCCCTTATAAGTATAGAGCTCTTGCTTATTTCATTAAGTCACATTTTATCATAAAAATCTTTTGTAATGGGACGATAGATATTTGAGGAGTTATATGCATCAAAACGTGTCTTACCCTTAAGGAGCTAAGAGTAAATAATGGGAAGACATAAAATATATCCCTTAAAATGTAGAAAATTTACAAAAGACAGAAGAGTTTAGTCATCTACTATGAATTTTGAGATGAACAAACTAGTTAAAGATGAAAATGCTATGGAATTTCGAAGTCGATAAGGCATAGTGAGCACGAGTGTAGTAGATCAGTTGAACAAATATACCAACCTCGACCTAGGACCTATATAGGTTGAGAGTATTATTGATGTTGATTTGCATTTAGAGTTCAATGAATAAAAGGCAACAAACCTCATTCCTTAATAGTTTCAAATTATTAGCAAACCGAGCATTTTCGTATAGAGTCCCTAGTTAACAAGAAATAATAGGTCCATATTAAATAAAACTTAGACATATAATTTTTCAAAAATTCAACGAACACTAGCTAATTTGCCTACATTATGTAGAGAAAAATTAAATGATATAATTTGGTTAAAAGTCCATATTCTTGGAATCAAATTTAATCATTAAAATAAAATACCTTATATTAAACTAAATTGAACCATGTCTTTTATTTTTTTGAAATTCCTTTCGTAAATTCATATTTAATTTAAAATAGAAATATTTCTTTTCTAAATGTTCTGTATAATAAAGTAGGATTATTTGGCATTGTTTTAATTTCAAAAATAATTTACTATATTGCATTGCATTTAATTGGAAAATAATAATTGAATAGTAAACCATTAAATTTATAAAATTTTCTTATACTCGAACAAGTCATTTAATGAATTCAACTAAAACTTGATAAATTTTTTATTTTTTTTGGGAACAAGCAAGGTACCCGTGGTGGAATAAATGAAAAGTGGAAAGAACAAAGGATGGACAAAACTGGCTAGCCTAACAAGATAGAAGGGCAAGAAAGCCTAAACCCTTGAAATGAAATTAAAATAAAGTTCTCTAAAAACTACTTACAGGAATGTTCCATGAAGAAGAATAACCAAGGTTACAATAAGAATGATAAGCTAAAGGAAAAATCCCTAAGGTTTATACCTACTTGAAACTAGCTTAATCGAGTCAATAATTATACAAACCTATTTTATCATTTGATAATATAAAACGACAGACTAGTTGGCGGCCATTAAGGAGAGAAAATAACATTGCTAGAAAGATGTTGGAAGGCCCAATCCGTAAGCCTTTTCGCTACCATATTATCTTCCCTATGAACATGCTAAAGAATAGTATATGCATGGAGTTTTGCCTAGTATTCTCTAAAGATGTTAGTGAACGATCATGCGTCTTATGGAGGTGCGAAATAAAATAAATTTTTTTTCCATCTAAAGCTCTTAAGATCAAGTCATTGAATCACCTAATCATACATATATGAAATATAGTGTGAGTAAAAGATTATCTCTTGTAGCACAAATTTAGCCTTTATAGAAAAAGAACCATCCAAGTATCCAAACCCTATTGATAATCCACGTAGTCTAAGCACTCACATAAGAAGCAATCAAATGTTGTAGAGTGCTTGATCAATGTTGATTTCAATTGTTTCATTTTCCTCTTTAAAAATCTTTTCATAGATATTTTGTGACAACACTAAGAGAGACGGAGAGAGTTGGCAAGATTTTTAGAAGAGAAAACTATTTTTTCTTTTCTTTTTTTTTATGCCATTTAGCTCATTTATAAAACTCTTTTTTTCCCATACCACTCTCCTCTATTTATAAGGAGTGGCTTCTTTTCCCTCTAAGGACAAGGAATTGGCAATAACAAGTACTACAAGAACTCAAGATTATGGAATCTTAATCCTCTAAGGACTAGGAGTTGCAACGCATATGGGCTTTTTTTATCTTATCCTTGTAAACCTTGAGTTTTATCCAACGGGGCTCAAGTTTATCCTACAATCAAAATATCTTAAAAATTTTAAATTAAGTCTACTCCCCAAAACTCATTTTGGCCGAATTAATTACTAACTAATTTGAACTATCCAAATAAATTAGGTTAGATATTTCTAGGAAGTGCACATTAAGAAGTAATTTTCCAAGCTATCCTTAAACTTAAATTAGGAAACTAATTTCCTTTTTTGGCAATGACTTCCAAATTTGGAACTAAGTTCCAAATTAAAAAATAGATTTCTAAAATCAAAAAAAATTTATTTTAGGAAATTTTTCATTTTAGGAAACTTTCTTCCAAAATAAGAGACTTTCAAAAATAGAAAACTTTTTTCAAAACAAAAAACTTCTAAAAACAAGAAACTTTCAAAACTAGAAATCTTTATAAAAATCTTTGCTTCTTCTTTATTATGTGACTACTTAAACTTATGCATGTTACTCAATAGGATCCTAGATATGTTGGAATTGTATCAAAAATAAAAGACACCTCTTTTATTTCCTAATACATGAATCAAGATTGGCTTCTAATAACTTATCGTGATTACCCAATTCTCTAGAAGGATTAATTAATTTGTAATTACTTTTCATGAGTATGGTTATCATATAATTCAATCCTCATGTCAATTTTGTTAGAGTTGGTGCCCAAGATCCAACCATGTTTGGATGAGCTCATGTTAATGTATTATTGCATCATTTATTTTAATAATAATAATAAATAAGTCATTCTATTAATTCTTTTATTTACATATTGATAAATTCAAGTATAATCGGATAAAAGTCCTTATGATATGTGTTTGCAATAGTGATTGATCAAAAGATGTGAGACGAACACTAATGCATATAAATGATATTATTAAACATCTCAAGTCATAACATTATCAAGAATGAAAATTGACAATATGTAGATAGACTTATGAGTGCTATGCTTATGTTATGTGATAACAGTAGATGATCTCACACCTATTAGCATGTTAAGGAAAAAACAAGCATTCAAGTGATTGATGTTAGAGAACATATCACCGAACTTGACTCACCATAATAAACCATTTGGTTTTTTCTCATGAGAACCTCATATGAGATGGTTACAAATGGTCCTTAAACTTGAAATTATCATGGTTGTCTAATTGGAGGACTTATGCACTTTGACATTTGTTTCGATGGACCCATTTATGGGTTGCACGTGGGCGATTCGTTGGGTGCACTAAGAATCCAATAGAGGTTGGTGTATGACTAAGATAGAATATGCCATTCCTTGTATGCTAAAGGAGTTATCACATTGCACTTTAATAAATGTTTGCTCGAGAAATGCGGGGCCGTAGTAGGAGTACATCAATAAAGCATAGTTGGTTTACTCTAAGAGCTAAGACATTTGGGAATTGAAAAAAAAACTCATGTGGTCATAATCGAACTAAACTAATAACCAAGTTTGAGATCACACTATGATAAGTTGATATGATGACTAAATTGTATGGTAACCATGCTCATGAAAGGTAATAATGGATTAACTAATCTTCCTAGCGAAGTGGGTAGTCACGATTGTTAGTGTTGGTGCCCAAGATCCAACCATGTTTAGATGAGCTTATGTTAATATGTCATTATAGCATTTATTTTAATAATAATAAAGAAGTCATTCTATTAATTCTTATGTTTACATGCCGATAAAGTCGGTAGAATTAGATAGAAGTTCTTATGATATACATTTGCAATAGTGATTGATCAAAAAATGTGAGATAAACACTAATACACATAAATGATATCATTAAATGTACTAAGTCGTAAGACTCGTCAAGAATGGATACCGATAAAATACGGATAAACTTATGAGTGCTATGCTCATGCTATTTGATAGTAGTAAGAGATCTCACACCTATTGGCATAATGACGCCAAAACAAGCACTTAGGTGATTTATGTTAGAAAACATATCACCTGGACTTGACTCGCTATGAGAACCCATTTGGTTTTAGTCTATAGAAATCTCATATGAGATGGGTACAAATGGTCTTTAGACTTAAAGTCATCACGAGTTATCGCATTAGAAGACTTATGCACTTTGACACTTATTTTGATGGACCCATTAATGGGTTGCACGTGTGTAATTCGTTGGGAGCACTAGGAATCTAATGGAGATAGGTGTATAACTAAGACAGGACATATCATTCCTTGTATGCTAAAGGAGTTATCACATTGCACTTTAATAAATGTGATAACTCTTCTAGCATATAAGGAATGACATGTCCTATCTTAGTCATACACCTATTTCCATTGGATTCCTAGTGCTCCCAACGAATTACACACGTGCAACCCATTAATGGGTCCATCGAAATGAGTGTCAAAGTGCATAAGTCATCTAATTAGACAACCTAGATAATTTCAAGTCTAAAGACTATTTGTACCCATCTCGTATGAGATTCTCATAGACAAAAATCAAATGGGTTCTCATGGTGAGTCAAGTATGATGATATGTTCTCTAACATCAATCACCCGAATGCTTATTCATATAGTTATCATGGTTATCTAATTGGAAGACTTATGGATTTTGATACTTATTTCGATGGACCAATTAATGGGTTGCATGAGGGTGATTCATTGGGTGCACTAGGAATCCAATAAAGATAGGTTTATGACTAAGACGTGACATGTCATTCCTTGTATGCTAAGGGAGTTATCACATTGTACTTCGATAAATGTGATAACTCTTTTAGCATACAAGGAAGGACATATCCTATCTTAGTCATATACCTATTTGCATTGGATTTCTAGTGTACCTAACAAATTGCCCACGTGTAACTCATTAATGAGTCTATCGAAACGAGTGTCAAAGTGCATAAGTTCTCCAATTAGACAACCATGACAACTTTAAGTCTAAGGACCATTTATACCTATCTCGTATAAGATTCCCATAGGAAAAAACTAAATGGGTTCTCATGGTGAGTCAAGTCCGTTGATATCTTCACTAACATCAATCACTCGAATGCTTATTCATGTAGTTATCATAGTTTTCTAATTGGAGGACTTAAACACTTTGACACTTGTTTCGATGGACCCATTAATGGGTTGCACGTGGGTGATTCGTTGGGTGCACTAAGAATCCAATGGAGATAGGTGTATGTCTAAGACAAGATATGTAATTCCTTATATACTAAAAGATTTATCGCATTTATCGATGTGCAACATGATAACCCCTTTAGCATATAAGGAATGACATGTCCTATCTTAGTCATACACCTATCTCTATTGGATTCCTAGTGTACCCAATGAATCGCCCACGTGAAACTCATTAATGGGTCCATCAAAACTAGTGTCAAAGTGCATGAGTCCTCCAATGAGATAATTATGACTACTTCAAGTCTAAGAACCATTTGTACCCATCTCGTATGAGATTCCCATAGACTAAAACCAAATGGGTTCTCATAGTGAGTCAAGTCTAGTGATATTTCCCTAACATAAATCATCTAATTGCTTGCTTTGGCATCATAATGCCAATAGGTGTGAGATCTCGCTATCGCTATAAAGTAGCATGAGCATAGCACTCACAAGTCTATCCGTATTTTATCAATGTCCATTCTTCATAATGCTACGACTTGGGACATTTAATGACATTATTTATATACACTAGTGTTTGTCTCATATCCTTCAATCAATCACTATTGAAAATGCATATCATAAGAATTTTTATCTAATTCTACTAAATTTATCAACATGTAAACATAAAAATTAATAGAACGACTTCTTTACTATTATTAAAATAAATGCTGCAATGACATATTAACAAAAGCCCATCCAAACATGGTTGGATCTTGGGCACCAACACTAACAATCTCCCACTTGCACTAGAGCAAACTAGCCATGTCCCTTAATCTCGATGATGGAGTGAGGGATCGATCTTTTAGCCGTGATAAAGTCCTAGTCCGAGTTAGTAGTGTTATCGTAGTGCGGTTCTTTTCTATCCTTATGTTACCATGACTCTTTTATCTCTATAAATAAGTGATAGCATTGTAGTAATTGCTTAGACCGTTAATGAGATCTTGGTTCCTTAGCTTGAGCTATGAATCCTTTGTTGTTGGTCATCAAGCTATATGACATTAGAAAAAGACCTTATTTGATTATTCCGTACTAAATATTTTTGTATCATATCATCGTAACTACCTTGGGAGACTCCTCACATTCTAAGTGATCTATCTCTATAGATCTATACTTTTAGATTATAGGTTCCTCTTGCATGTCATTCTATGAAAAATTCTTCTAGATTCCCTTATCTCTTTTTTACAACATGATGTTATGGTCGAGGAGTTATTTTGTATCGAACAACCATGATGGTAGACTCTCATTAACTTCTTATACACATAAGGTTTGTCTTTCTTTTTGATGAATAATCAAACTCTTTGATCATTTCATAAAATGTTGACTTCCATTCCTAGAGGCATGCTTAAGTCTACTAATGGACCTTAGCATTTTGCAAATCTTATTTGCATGTCCTTGGGAATAATTAGGGTGTGCCAACTACACATCCCTTTTATTTTCCTTTTATAGGAATCAATGTCTTATATTGTCATTTCATAAGTATTAGCTTCGTTATCCCTTTCAAGGCTCACATCACCATGTGTCAAGACATGAAGATCATATCCTTTTATCTTATGATGAATTTCTTTTACACTTATGAAATTCTTGTGTTTTGTTTGTGAGAGTGTTATAACTCTTTGTAATTATTCTACTTTAGGATTCCTTTTATTAAAGTGTTAATTTGTGAGTCTACTTAAAACTTATTGAGTTTAAATTTTCTCTCATTGTTTCTAGCATCCATAAATTCCTTCCCAAGGAACATATAGTGCGTACTACGGAACAATACTTTGTTCTAGTGGTTGGGTATTTGCATCCTAATCTTACTTTAGGGTATCTCACAATGTGACACTTCATTAATTTTAGGCTTTATTTTTTCTTTGTCAAACCATTTGACATATACTTTATAGCCTTAAATCTTTAGGGGAAGATTAATTCATTTTTCTATACCTTCCCATATCTCATATGTGATCTATAGCAATAGATTGGAATCCTATTCATTTCAAAGTTCATAGTAAGAAGTATTCATGCATAATTAGGGATATTAATTTGACTCATCATAGATCGATCATGTCTAACATGTAATGTCCATAAAGAATCTCATTCTCTTTTAGGTGATCTAATATTGTAGCATTTAAGTATTTAGTCCATCAATTTAATCGAGATGCTTTAAAACTCTTGCTAGTTCATCCATGATTTTTCAAGTCTAAACTTTTAAAAATTTTAAATGTTTTGGTTATAACCATAACACGATCCATTATCATTAATGATTATGTGACATGCATGTTTTCTTCTAGCTTGGGTGAACAAGGCCTACATACATCCCTATGTATAAAAACTATATTTATTAGAAACTTTTTTTCCTTTTTCAACTAAAAGGGGATACATGTCCTTATGTCAAGCAAGATTTCTTAGACATCATTTAATGATTCTAAATATCCTTTTGTATAAGTAGGTTGGATATAGGATTCTTGCTTATGTTTCTAAGTTTGATGTTGCTTACTAATTAATATTTATTTAGATCATTTGAGTCTTCTAGTATTTATGGTATATATTTGGGAGTTATTTTTAATGCATATTATCAAAATATTTTCACAAGAACTCATTCTTAAAAGCAACTATTATTCTTAAAATTGAAATACTTATTCAAAATAAGAAATGGAAATAACACCTTTAGTCTCTACTAAAATAATAATGATTGAGTCATAGCACATCCAAACATGGTAGTGCTAGCTCATAAATATCCGCATCTAATGGTCCAACTCTTTAATCCATTATTGTTATATGGATATTCTCCCTCGAAGCTATCTTCTTTCCTTTTCTAAGCTCTTATACATTTTAAAAATATAAGCACCACATTTAATATCATATACTCATGAGGCGGAATTAAGGAATAAGAAGAATTAGCATTAATAACATAAATAACTAAGATGGTAGAATTCTTCTTTTATACCCCTTCTAGGTATTTTGTATGGTTGTGCTTCTAATGCCTCTTCTTGTTGTAATGAGAGCAAATTGCATCCTTTGGGCTATTCCGAGCCTTGGTCTTTTTCACTCCTCTAGTAAGTGCAGTTGAAGACTTCTTCTTCTTTATAAGCTTTTTCTTGCCCTTTATCGCACCTTTTGCCTTGTTAACTAGAAGTACAAAGCTTTTGTTCTTCTTGTTAATTTTGGGCTAAGCTTCGCTTAGCATGGAAAATAACTCTCCAAGAGTCTTTCACATGTGCATCATGTTGAAGTTCATGGTGAATTGTCCATATCTATTGGGCAATGATTGCAATACTAGGTCAATGGATAATTCAACATCCATTCCAACTTCAAGTTCCGCTAGTTGATCGATATAGCTTATCATTTCTATGACATGCTTTTTGACATTGGATCCTTCATCCATTCTAGCCCTAAAGAGCTTCTTTATAATCTTATAGTGCACATGCCTAGTATTGTCCTAAAATAAGCTCTTGAGCCTTGCTATGACATCAAAAGCTTGTGACCTTTTGTGTTGGCGTCTATACTCCAACATCATAACGAAAGCATGATGCTCCGAGCAGTGATCACATCATCTCTATGTTTGATCCATGCTTCACGAGCTTCAGCTTCAACTAGAGGAGGCTCATTTGGAAGAGCTTTCTCTATTGTATATAGAATTTTCTCATGTTGAAGGACTATCCTCAAATTCATTTCTCAATCGAGCAAGTTTATGCCCTTAAAGGCATTACTTTCATTAATGATCAATCATATTGATGTGTTGTTAGTCATACAAGTGCAATTTGACAGGATATAAATGAAAGGAAAGGAGAAGGGGTTGCAATGAAAGTGTGTGGAATTTCAAAAATGCCAAAAACAAAACAATTGATGTGATCTCATCACATCGCAAGTAGATGTCTCATAGCCTATAAATCAAGAATCAGCTAAAGGATATTTAAGCACACATGTAAGGTATAAAACATCAAATTAAATTCATACCTCTTTAAGTGCAAGTACAAAGATTGCTCTCGGCCTATAGCTCTCTAATTGTGAAGCCTCTAGTCCATCAATATGACCTTTACATGATTGAGCCTTCGAGCCTAGGACTTGGTTTGCTAGTATGATCTTGTCTCTCAAATGTCCATAATTAATCTTTATCTTACCAAGTAATCTAGCTTAAAGTAGTCTAAAGGTTAATCTTTCTTCTTGCTTAAGTCAAGTGTCTAACACTTTTGAGTGTTTAAGATGAGTGACCATACAAGATTCTCTTCATTCTCTCATCTTTTGGTTCTTCTTATCATTCTCTACACTCTCCATTAACTTATGTTGGGTGGATAACTTGCATGTATGAGAGATAACAAATATCTTTCACAAAGACATTTTTCAATCATGCATCCAATCGTCATGACAATGTCAATCATGCATGTTTGAATTCTCTACAGTCTCCACTAACTTATGTTGGTTGGAGAGACTTGTATGCATAAGAGATAACAAGTTTCTTTCATAAAGACATTTGTCAATCATGCATGCATTCTTCATGACAAATGTCATTCATGCATGAAACAATCAAGACACTTCTTGATTACGGATGTAAATATTGCATGCATAAATTCTCTACACTTTCCACTAACATATCTTGAGTAGAGGAGTTTGCATGCATGTATTTATCAAAACACATAATCTTCCACTAAGATTATGTTAATCTTTTACTAAGATTATTTTGATTAATTCATTAATTGACTTAAGCTCAATGACTTGTCATTTATATCTCATATAAATTAAGTCATATTTTAATTTATCCTTAGTTGGATTAAACTTCAAGATATTCTAGAGACCTTATAAATTTAATTAAAAGTTTAATCCTATTATTTTTAATTATCTAATTAAACACTTTAATTAATAATCAAAACAACAATTGTTTAGTCGATAAAATCTCTATTATGTGTGACTTTCTAGGTTCATGTCTAATTAGCAATAGGAATCGATATCAACTCTTTGATATCATGAGAAAACTCTTTTCTTAATTCAAGGATCTTTCAATATGTCCTTAGTCCCATAACTCATAAGTGACTCCTAGCATAACATATTATGACTACTCAATTAGAAATGAATATATTAAACCAATTAATTACATTCCATGAAACCAAGTGATCATAATTATCGTGCACTCGAATCCCTTCATTACAATATCTCGATCTTAGCTAGTGGTCATGTTAATATCAAAGCCTAATTGCTTAGATGCTATTTCCTCATCTCGGTTCTATTTCTTGATATTATAAGACTTCTACTAGAAATTCTTTTCCAAGTAAATCTTTCCGTCCCGGACCAAAACTTTATTTTTTAAGAATAACCGAGATAGCATAGGATCTTATTCTTATCTACTCAAGGTAACGAATTCCTCTTGGCTAAATACTTACCTCCCACACTTAACTAGCTAGGGACACCATATGTCATATACCCATACATGACTAACATAAATATGTAAGCAGACAACAAATCCTAATTACCTATTTATGAGATAACGAGTGTCGCCTTAGGTCAAAGGATTATATGCATTATTATAATCTATATGATTAATTATTGATAAGTATTTAGAACTTCATGTTATCATCATTCAATGTCACTCGTTCAACCTACTCATGATGAGTGTCCACATA
The DNA here is from genome assembly GCA_963924115.1 of Dovyalis caffra. Classification (NCBI taxonomy): domain Eukaryota; kingdom Viridiplantae; phylum Streptophyta; class Magnoliopsida; order Malpighiales; family Salicaceae; genus Dovyalis; species Dovyalis caffra. Next base: position 13,976,490 of record CAWUPB010001108.1, read on the forward strand.
TTGGTTAATTAATATATATGGCTCTTGGGCATACATATCTAACAATCTCCCACTTGCACTAGAGCCATTCACTAGAGTATCTAAGACCCATCCTATCAATATGATAGTCTAATTGTTGTTGTGTCATGGCCTTTGTCGGTGGATCGGTGAGGTTTTTAGTTGATACTATTTTCTCGCAAGGCTACATCGCCTTTTTCAATAATCTCTCTAATGATATGATAACACACTTTCAATGTGTTTGGATTTACGGTGAGACCTAGGCTCTTTGGCTTGAGCTATAGCACTAGTGTTATCACGGTAGAGAGAAACTAGTGACTTAATGGTAGGAACCACCCTAAGTTCTATCACAAACTTCTTAATCCAAACGACTTCTTTTGTGGCATCTCATGTAGCAATGTACTTAGCCTCGGTAGTAGAGTCCGCGGTAGTACTTTGTTTGGAACTCTTCCAACATACCGCACCTCCATTACAAACAAACACAAACCCGGAGATAGACTTTCTATCATCAATATCCGATTGAAAATCGAATCCGTAATGTTAGCACCCAATTTTCGATTTCCAAAAAAAAAAAAACAAGAAAAAGAAAAAAGAAAAAGGAAGTAATATATATATATATAAGGGTGCAATTGAAGAAGGGAAGAGAAAGAAAGCAAAATAAAGTTTTTTTTTCTTAATGAGGGACCGAAATAGATTTTTTCCAAAAAAAAAAAGACCTAGAAAGCTAGTATAAAAGCCCTCTTTTTCTCCCCCAAAGCCGCCTACTATTCATCATCTTTAAAAAAACATACCCTAGCTATCGGCTTCCACACACGCCGACCTCTATGCACATCGACCCTACCCACGCCAATAGCGTCTCCACCGACCACAACTCCACACACACCTATTGTTCCACCGGCCCACACCCAAGACACAACGGTTTCTCGACCGGACGCCTTAACCATACCGCAACAACACCCTAGTGCATGCTAGGCATAGACACCTAGCGATGCCCCGCACCATGCCCATAACACATCTCGCCCGCCTTGCCCTCTCTTCGCCCATGCCTCGCACGGCTATAGGCTAGAGCCTCCTCACGCACGCGCCCGCCCTCGCTGGGGCTTAGCGCAAGCCCATACGCGTCCGCCCTCGCTAGGGCCTAGTGCACGACCACATGCGTTTGCCCCCGCGAGCCTCCTCGTGCACCCTCGCCCCTACCAGGCACCCCCTACGCGTCCGCCGGCAGGCCTCCTCGCACGTCAACGGCTCGGGCCTCCGGCGTGCCAACTCTAGCGACCTCGCCTTGCTTCGACCGGCGCCCCAAGCATCCACCTTTCCTCCCCGATTGACTAAGCTTTAGTCTCCGTCGTGGTTGAAAAGGTCGGATTCGACTTCAAGATTGTCAATCCAATCGATCCAACTCATTTTCTTTACGGTAATCTTTTTCACTTTTTCACTTTATTTATTTTTTATGTATTAAATTCGATTCATGTTAATATGTGTCATGTAATTAATTAAATAGATGCGATGTAATTATTGTAGCCTATTTATTCATGTGTAACGTGCTTGATTTGCGTTGACATGTATTTTTTTATTGTGCAATATGCTCGATGAATGATGTGTCGGTTTGAACGTGTAGATATTTGTTGATATTCTAATGCATGTTTTAAAAGCACGTCTTGTATAGTAATTTTTATAAAAAATATTGAATCGTGAAAGTTTGAAATGTTGCCATATAACTTCGATTTTTACATTTTCTTCGATTTTGGTCATATTGTCAATTCTCGTTAATTTTTGCCTATGTGTGCTTGTTTTTTATTTTGTTGTCGGTTCTAGCGTATGTTTGCCAAGGTTATTGATTTTTGATTTCGCTATCAATCTTAACTTATTTTAGCCTAAGCCATTGATTTTTATTTTTTGTTGTCGATTTTAGCCTATTTTAGTCTAAGCCATCGATTTTCACTTGCGTTGTCGCTTTTAGCCCATTTTTAGCCTAAGCCGTCAATTTTTGTTTTTCGTTATCAATTTTAGCCTATTTTAGCGAAGCTGTACGCTTGCATTTTTCGTCGCCTATTTTAGCTTATTTTAGCCTATACCGCCAATTTTTTCTTCCGTTGCCATTTTGCCTATTTTTTCCTAAGTTATCAATTTTTGCTTTTTTTGCCTAAGTCGTCGATTTTGGCCTATTTTTGCCTAAGTTGTCGATGTTTGCTTGTTTTTTCCTATGTTGTCGATTTTTGCTTAACTTGCTAATTTTTTTCCTGTTTTGACCTAAGTTGTCAACTTTTACTTTTTTTTTTGTTTTATCTATTTAACCATAATTTCTATCCATCCATTATGGAGTGAGGATGAGATCTCCGACCGATTGAGTCCCGAATTTCATTAAAAAAATAGAAATTGAACCAATATTACATGCGATGCATCTTGCTTCGAGCAAGATGGGATAGGGTGAATTTTGATCTTCCCTACATGTAATAAACCCCTTACCTAAAGTTCTAGATAGACCAATCACAAGGTTTCCTAGTAACCATAATACTAGGTGGTGACTCTAATCATCCGCCCTACATTTCACCTCATCGCCCGATGTCGCCCTACAACGGAATGGCTACTCCACTCGGGGACGTACTTAGGGTTAAGATTTGCATGCAATTTTGACTTTCATTTCGATTATGTGGCCTATTCTCTTATGCATGATTAGCCTATTCCTGTGATTTTCCTACCGTGTTTAAATTCTTGCCTTTTATTTTGTTGTTCGCCTCGAATTTTTTATCTTATTTTATTTATTTATCTAATTATTTGCTCATTTTTCTTGATTCTTACTTAATTTTTTGTTTTGATTTTATGTTTCTTTTCTTGTTTGTATCCTTATTGTATTTTTATTTTTATTAGAGATCGAAAATGGAATAATTCACATGCACACACCACATCACATAACTTTATAACATTTGCATTCACCTTAGGATCTAGGGAGGAATTACTAGTGCCCTAATGGGTTTCGCCCTAGGTAACACTCACGAAACCTCAACTCTTTTACAAAGTCGCCACTATCGTGATAGGTATTCGATGGTCTCCATGATTACTAGCTTCGCACTTGGTTAGCCTCGGTTCTCCCGGGCCAAAAGGGACCCTTTGAGGCTTAGATATATCCTACCCAATTATGTAATGGCTAGAACCAAACCCTAGGATCATCTTTCCTATATAAATTCACTAGGCAAGCCATATATGTCGAAACCTTGACCAATCAATCCGATCATGATGTTTCGAGATGGGTGACAAAAGAACTTAGATCCAAACTCTTACTAGCTTCGCACTTGGTTAGCCTCGGTTCTCTTGGGCCAAAAGGGACCCTTTGAGGCTTAGATAGATCCTACCCAATTATGTAATGGCTAGAACCGGACCCTAGGATCATCTTTCCTGTATAAATTCACTAGGCAAGCCATATATGTTGAAACCTTGACCAATCAATCCGATCATGATGTTTCAAGATGGGTGACAAAAGAACTTAGATCCAAACTCACTTGGTGGCTGAATTCAACAAAAATTTTGAGGCTTTGCAAAAAATAGAAGGAGATTGCCTAGGACTTGGAATTTTAGAGCAACTATAAAGAGATCACACACTTTCGGTCGGTGATGAATGACACCCAAAAGCTACTTGATTGTTGGAGATGCTAAGCCACGATGACCAATATAAGTTTTGAGGTAAATATGAGAATCTCACGGTATTGCTAGAGGTGCCGGTTCGAAGTCCGCTCTCGAGGCCTTAGCCTATCTATGAGACCCTTCATACGAGTTGTTTCACCATAAGGGGACTAAACATGACCTCAATCTTAAAGGAGTATTATCGGCTTATAAACATATCGAGCACTCTACATCCGGTATATCTATATCGAAGAAGATCAAATGCCGAGAAAAGGGTGAAAGATTGGCTAGACATAAGCATGAGTCATGGTAAAGCTAGAGGGAATGTCGAAGGATGGCATTTTAGGAGCTAGTTGGATTTGTTTAAGCAAAAACTAAAGGACTTAAGAGCTACCTCTAAACGACTCAAGATTCTAACACTTATGATCTTTGGGTTAGTGCTTTTTCCCTCGAGAGCCGATTTAATCGGTTTAGATGCGACCAATGTCTTCATCAAGGTGAAGAAATACTCTATAAATCCTAGCACTCGCCATTCTAGCTGAAACCTTCTCCTCATTGAGTCACCTGTAGGAGGTCTAGGAAAAGGAGTATGAAAGGTTGTGTTTAGCTACTTTTTATATGCGTAATTAGCCATTTTAAAGCCCATAAATCGGTTTTCAAGACATGCTTGGTGGACTAATCAAGAGCCATTGAAAGAGTTCTTGGTCGGCAAATGGAAAAGAACTCGATTTAGAATGGTTTTCATCATTTTTTAGCTTGTTGACTAAGGGCTTTTTGTGGAAGATAGTTTGGATGAATCCAAGGGCATACATAGCTTACCATAAAGCACGACCTTGGGTTCCTCTAATAGTAGCAATTGGATATACTTGTTATGCTCCCTTTATGGTATTAAGGCAATTAGGCTATGAATAGGCTATCCCTAGAACCGTGGGCCTAAATGGATTTGAAGGAAAACTTGAGAAGGATGCCACTCGGGAGTTCTTCGAATAGGTTCTACAACATTGGTTAACTCGGGGAGTAGTGGGAGAAGGAATAGTTTAACGTGAATTATCGGTGACTAAGAGATACCTCACATGGCAAGCAAACGGGGTGAAAGACTCGTAAACACTTAGCCGACTCTAACCAAGCCATGGAAATTGATGTCCAAACTAACTTATCGAAGGGAGTGAGCTGGTAACACCACAAGATTCGAGTGTTGTGCCTAGCCGATCTAAAGGGAAGAAAAGGAGAATGGAGAACTTCACGAATTAGTCCTTACCGACCATCAAGACCTCACAAAGAAATAGAGAGGCTCAAGGATGAGAATCGAAACTAACATTTGATCTGGATAAGCAAAAAAGGATGAGAGGGAAAGATAAAAAAAGATACTAGACCTAAAGTAAGATGCTGGAGGCTTGGCAAAGTATAGGCGTCGAAGAGGAATATTAGAAATCGAACTATCATCGAGCTTAAGTAGAACTAGAGGCCAAATATGCTAAGATGGATAGGTTGCAATCATAAGATAGGTGAGTAGAGCGAGGAGTTATGAAATTTGGGGTCGAAATACGAAGGGTTAGAGAAGGCAATAAGAAGTGGCAACTAGCACTAGACACTAAATGCAACCATTAACGAGTTCTAATAAAGTAAGTAGGAGAGGTACAAAGTCAGATCATAGCACTAAAAAAAGAGAATGAACATCTAGAGGGGAGTTAATTAGGTTGTCCTCGTATTGGGCTACCATATACAACCGGTTAGCTCGAGTTGATACCGAACGAGGTAAAAACTTAGTCGTGCTAGACAATCAAGCGAATGAAGTCTCCAAGGAAGCTACAACAATTTGAGAGCTATGCCTAGCCATCAATGAGCATAGGGTGAAAAATCATAATGAAGCGATGGCCGACTACATGAGGAGATATGACTATTTGCTATTTGAAATGGCTAGAAGAGGGAAGGTCTTTAGAGTCCGAGCGAACCATCGAGTGAATCGCTTTTCTTGTTTTATTTCATTTCTCATTGTATGAGTTTTCTTCCTTTTGTTATACAAAAGAAAGATTTATTATAAACTAATAGGAGCCCTCATACTCCCCATTCCGAATAATAAAAGCTTTGACATCTTTCTTTAAATTTACGATAACTCATTTATAATGGAAACTTCGAGCCTCATCAATTAGAGTTAAGCTAATATGATGGCTACGAATGGAAAGTAACTGCGAGGGTTGACTTTTGCTGGTACCAAGGCCGTCAAGTTACTTATTGTCATTCTTCAAAACAAAGCGGCACCACAATCCGAAGGGAAAGACTTGTTAGATGTCATCGGGATTTGAATCTAACTAACGATCGGTGTTGCCACTTGTCAAAGCGAGTCCTCTTTTAGAAATTCCTAAAAGTTACTAATGAATCTGAATTCATCTTTAAACTTGAAAGGGCCAAACAACCAATGCCACTATCTATCAAGACATGTTCCATTTTTGTAATCCCAAAAGTTACCGATGAATCCGAATTCATCCTTAAACTTAAGAGGATTGAAGAATCGAGTTCTTTTGTTACCCCCTATAAATGGTTATTCCATATCCGAGTCTCAAGTGTCATTTTATATTTTAACCTATTATTTACATCTAGTGTTTATTGCCTTTTGGTTGAGTAGAAATATAGGTTGATATGCCAAAACTACAATTCCCTCACGCATTCACTACACTAGGGCGAGAAAAAGGATAGGGAATGAAGAAAGAGCTCTACTGGAGCAAAATCACCAGCGAAAGGTGAAGATGCTAAAGGAAGAGATTGCTAGGCTTCCTACTCGGTGGAACAAGGTCAGCAAAATTACATGATACCGAAGTCATTGTCCAAAGAGAAGTCGGCTAGCCATCGGCATCCCCGAAGTGTTCACTATCATGGCACCACCGATCACTCGGACTATTGCTCCGACACTACCATTTAGCATGCCTCATGTGGAGCCCATCGTGCATCGCTAACCATGCCCACCATCGGATGCCGGGAGGGGTATATAATTTTGCCTCTCATCCTTTGGGCGTTGCCTCGGGTCGACCAAGCATCGATGACAGCCTACGCTCTATTTCATTATTGAAGAATTAGCCAAGAAGAAGGTAGCCTCGGGATTTGAGGCGAGTAGCTCATAGCCATTGAGGAGTGTTTGTAAGCTATTGAAGTTATAGATAGATACGACCCACTTCTTAGTATCAATAAGTATTTATTGTCGAATATGATGATTCCTAAGAAGTTCAAGGTACTTGAGTTTACCAAGTACACCGAGAGTTAGTGCCACTAGAACCCACTTAAGGATTTATCCGAATAAGATGACCAAGGTGGCATATGATGAAAGGTCGTTGATCCATTTCTTTCTCGAGAGCCTCGACGGGTCTACCCTCAATCGGTTTATTGACTTGGAATAAACCAAGATCCAAAAGTGAAAGGATCTAGTGGATGTGTTTATGAGGTAATACAAGTTTAACTTAGAGATAACCCTCGATAGATCAAGCTTACAAGCTATGGAAAAGGGCTCGAAAGAATCGGTAAGAGAGTATGCTCAAAGATGGAGAGAAATAACCTCTCGCATTCGTTCACCCCTTCTAGAAAGAGAGTTGGTTACCTCTTTGTTAACCCTTTCAAGGCTCCATACTATGATTATTTACTAAGTAACGGGTCAAATAATTTTGTTGAAATAGTATCTATAGCCAATCAAATCGAACAAGCTATCAAGTCGGGAAGGATAGTCGACCTTTCAAAATCTGGACATAAGAAAAGTAGCTTTGGCGAGGAGGAGAGACTCGAAGGTGCACCGGATTGGGGAGTCTTCTAGCAATAGAGGGAGATGGAATAACTCATGAGGGAATGGTAACCAATACACCTCCCACAATATAGCCAACCCAAACGTCTAGTTTGGGATCCCCGCAAACACCTTCCCAACTAATGTAGTTGGATTGATAGCCCAAACACCAACCTTCCCACCATATCAAATGCCACACAACCCTTACCAAATTGGCCAAACACATGCCCGACCCCAACGACCACCTCAAACACACTACCAAAACCCACCATAATTTATAAACCAACCAAGAACACCGAACTAAAACTTTTCAAGAAACACCGTCGGGGAGCAATTTAACGACATATTGCCACCTCTTCCTATATCCCTTAGTGATCTTTTCAAACACCTCGCAACCATTAGTCGGATAGCTCCCGTGACACTTCCATCACTTCAACCGCCATTCCCTCACTCGTATAAGCTAAATGAAGTTTGTGACTATCATAGCAGTGCTCGATGGTCACAACATTGAAAATTATGTGAGCTTTAAGAAAAAGGGTACGAAGTCCGATCAATCAAGGCTTGATAGCATTCGAGGATTCCCCAAATGCCTAAATATTAACTCTAACCCTCTCCTAAATCATGCCACGGGAGGGGTAAACATGCTATCGGTAGGAGATGTAAAATATGAAAAAGGAGGGTCGGTTTGAAGGTATCCATGTCATGCACGTATGACATATTGAAGGCTAATGGTTTTGACAAGAAGCTCGTTGAGCCTCGGACCACCACCCATGTCGAGTAATTCTATAAATTCCATAAAGTAAAGGGGTATGATATGGATGATTACGATGAGTTTCACCAAGAAATTCAAATCATGTTGACCTTGGGGACCTTAAGGATAGAAAAGGGAGAGACGAGCCTATGGTGAACACTCTAACCTAAAGTTTTAAAAATAAAGAGTCATAATTGGTCGGATATAAGGTAAATAGGACTCGGGCCTATAAAGTCGATCTAGAAGGCTCTCGCTCCTAAGAGTGTCAATTATCAAGCCACCCCTTATAACTATGGGCCACCCCTTATAACTATGGGCATTCTCCTCTAGTCGATGGATCAAGTATTGTGATGAAGATTTCTGCCGATGGGATAGTTGATATAGGAGGAGTTACACGCTTAGGGAAATGCCTTACTCTAGAAGAATTAAGAGAAATAAAGGGTAAAGGAGTAGAGACCACTCCTCGGAATGCCTTTGTAAGAAAGCTCGTGAACGAAGAGGAAGTGATAGAGTTTTTAAAACTAATGAAGCACAACGAGTATAGTGTGGTAGAGTAGCTAAACAAGACCCTCGCTCGTATCTCCTTTCTAGCTTTAATACTCAATTTAGAACCTCATCGTAAGGCACTTCGGAAGGTTCGAATGAGGCATATGTGCCTCCGGATATCACCTCCGAGTCAATGGAGCATCTAATGGGTAGAGTACGGACCATCAACTACCTCTATTTCATAGAAGACGAGCTAGGACCCGAGGGCACTAGGCACAATAAAGCTCTATACATTACCGTCAAGTGTAAGGACTACACGATAGCGAAGGTGCTTATTGGTAACGGATCCGCACTTAATGTGCTACCCAAATGTGCTACCCAAATTTGTGTTAGATTGCCTACTAATTGATCCTTCTCACATGAGGTCGAGTAAGATGATGGCACGAGCATATGATCGTACGCCTTGACGGTTATAGATGTGGATCTTGGCATCGGGCCTTACTAGTTCTAGATGACCATGCAAATGATCGATATCCAACCTACCTATAACATGTTGTTGAGAAGGCCTTGGATTCATTCTGTCGATGTAGTTACGTCTTTGTTGCACCAACGATTGAAATACATAGCTGGTAGGAGACTAGTTACTATAAAGGCCGAGGAAGCAATGACAATGGTTCAAAATGTATCAATCCCATATATTGAGATGGAGGGGGCACATGATGGAGATTCACATGCTTTCGATGTGGTCAATACAAAATTGGTCCTAGAGAATTCACGGATAAGTGAGCCCAAACTATCGAAGTTGTGAAAATGTTAGCTAAGTGCATGATAAAGTGTGGGACACATCCACTGGGGTAAGTAATGACCCATCGGAGGAAAAGATCCATATGAAGTTGAGATACAAAGACCACCCTTTTGGGTTAGGTTTTAGGTCATTGAGGAAAGACTACCAACGGATGGTAGAATAGAAGCAAGAAAAGAGAATGGCTTATATCGTGGGACGTGACCCGAACGATGAGAAGATTGATATTCCTCCTATCCATGTCACATTTCCATGACCTTCGTATATAGCTCACGTGAATGATGAGGATTTGATTCCGGATCGGTTATTCCAAGATATGGTAGTGAACACTCTAGGAGTTGAAGAAGTTGATGATGGAGGTCAACCAGGTCCAACCAATACCAACCTTAGCCAATGCAAGTACGGTTGTTCCGCCTCGGTTCACAATCAATATATTGGGAGACACCTTCAATATAGATTAACTCATCCGTAAATTCACCAAGGAAGAAGAGTTACATAATTGGTCCGATGAAGAAACACCTTTAGTCTTTAAGACTAATTAATTTTCTTGTCATTTTTGTTTTTTTGTTCTTTGAACATTATAGTATGCTAAACCGTATACTACTCATTGTTATTATTTTTCATAAAAATATTAATTATTGGATTGCACAAAGTTTGTTTGAATTTTAGCCCTTGCTTTCTTCTATTCTTCTTTATTTGCACTTTATTTTCATTTCGGGGATAATCAATGTGATCACATCTTAAATAACCAAAACAATTATCCTAAAAATATTTGGCCTAATTTTGATAAAACCTTAATTGCAATGGACGAAGAAGAATGGGATGACAATTGTAACCCCGTAAAAACCCTTATCCGTAACGCGACGTGTATTAGAATAATTCTATATATATGTATATTAAGAGTAAGTATAATTATCATTTTATCATGAGAAATTAATTCTTGAAATATGTGATTTATGTTAAATTAAAGTTATTGTGCTTAAGATTAACGGTTTAATTATTAAAGAAATCAAATATGCAAAATCGGTGTTTTAAGGACTATATTCTTCCCAAGTTTTGTGTGAATTATTTGAGGACTCTAGGGTAATTTTTGGGTCAACCTTAAAGAATAAAAGTTGTTCATCTATGTGTAAAATAGATATTTATAAATGTTTAAAATATTTAGACCTATATATTAAGAGTTATACCAATTATAGTGAGGGCTGTTTCGAAATGCATTCTGTTGGAATTTTGGGAGAAGAATCGCCTGAATCTTGTTAGATTTATTTGATGCTCGTTAGATTGATTTTTGAGCAAACTTAAAGAATAAAAGTTGTTTTTCGATGTGTGTACTAGCTCTCTATAAAATTTCATAATTTTTGGATACATATAGAAAGAGTTATACATATTTTAGTATAGATGGGTTAGGAGGAAACACTGCTGGAATTTCGGGGGAAAAGAAATTCCCAATTTTAAAAATGGAAATTTCCGAATTTTTATGAAAGAAAGTAGTTTTAGTTACTTGAATTAAGTTAATTAATGATTTTAATTAGTCTAAATTTTATATAGATACCTAAGCAAAAGCAATAAATGAATTTAATGCGAACTCACCCATTATGGATTCCAAAGCGACTGACTTTCCTCATGACTCACCCATAACTTTTACACCTTATTCCATTAATTTCTAACACTTGTAGCTTAATGAAAGTAAGTATATATATATATATATATATATATATATAACAAGTGTTAAACTAGGAGAAAAATTTTAGTAACCCGTAGGTACCAAAAAATTGGGAGAGAAAAGGCAAGAAAGAAAAGAAAGGAAGAAAAACGTGAGGAGAGAAAGGAAAGGAAAGAAAAAGAGAAAGGGAAAAAGAAAAGAAAAAGAGCTAAGGAAATTAGGTTTCATTTTTTTTTGGCTGATTAATGTCTTAAATTATTTTTTTTAAGTTATTTTCTTAGTGTTCATTTCATGGGTTGTAATAATTTTCAATGGTTATATGCTTGATGCTTGGGATAAATCTATGTATGGATGCCTTGTTATGATGATTTATGATGTTATGGTTTTAAAAATGTCCAAGTATGTGGTGATGGGTTGGATTGAACTTGGACTAAATTTAAGTGAACTAAAACATGTTTAAAATTGGCTTGGAATGGACTAATAAATTAGTGTTGATAAGGAGTAAGTTCTGTCCGAATGTTAGGGTGCATGTTCAAGGATTTTAGATCGATTTCTGGGTGAACCTTAAAGCATAAAAGTTGTTCATATATGTTTCAACTAACTTCCTTTAAAGTTTCGTGGTCATTGGATTCCTGTATAAAGAGTTATACCCGATTTAGTATGGATAGCTCTAGACAAACTACTATTAGGCAGATTGCTCCCTAAGTTTCAAAAATTTGTAATTAATTGTGTACTTGGTATTTAGACCTAATTTTTGGATATTTTATAAATAAATATGTCTAGTATCTAAAATAAAATGAGTAAGATTTAATTATGTTAAGAAATTAGAAAATTATTTACTCGATTAGGAGTTGCCCGGTAATAAATCCTAAAACCAAAAAAATTAGACTTGGACAAAATTAATAGGTTTGGAATAAACTAAATGAGCTTGGACTAAATAAAATGGAACTAAATAGAGTCAATGGACCTAAGATAAAGTTAATAGGCTCGGATTAAAGTAAATGGACTTGAACCTTCTTTTAAATATTAATGAAGCTAATGAACAATATTAATGAGCGAAGGTTGTGTTCCCATTGTGGGTATCATGATTGGTATGTGAGCAATGGATAAATTTTGAGTGTGGGTTGAACCGTGAGTATGGCATGAGAATGAAGGGTTGGTACCCAAATTTGGTTGAATGTGATTAAATATGTTATCACGTGCATCATGTGCATAGTGGGTGGTTTAAGACAAGTCAATTGATCGAGAAATGGTTTATACATCTAGGTTTGATAACCTAACTAGAATAAGTGGGTATTAGTAGTCCAAGTACTCTAGGTCGTGTGCCTGCACTATTAGACGATGGATTTTCACTAATAGTAGTTACAACGAGGGATAATTCCGTTGTAGCGAGAAGATGATCCGAGGATCATCCGGATGAAAGCAAGCTATGTGCTTGCACTCGTTAAACGATGGATTCTCGCTAACGGTAGTTACAACGAAGGATAATTCTATTGTAATAGAAGGTGATCCGCGGACCACCGGATGATAAATAGAGTAGACTGGCTAATACCTAGGGTAATCGAGATTAAAATTTATGAGTATGGTGGAAAATCAAAACAGTATTGCATATCACGTGCATCACCCTACTTACTAAGCTTCGACTCACTTCGTTGTTATTATTTTTTTATGTCATGATAGAAAAAAGGACAAGTTGGTACGGATGCGGCTGGCTCCTCCTAACCGACTCATGTGAGGCGCCATATATTAGTTTTTATGTTATCCGTAAATTTGGGATATGGAGTTCATGAGAAATTGAATATTGCTTGTAATATTTTATTAATGTATTTAATTATATGATGTAAATTTTATCTTAAGGAGTTATATACGTAATGTGCTCGTTAAATTTTTAAGAATATCATAAGAGAACTATTTTGAATTTAGGATATGTCGATGTAACGTGCTTCGTCTAATACTCTACTTGGGTAGTAGAAATATGACTGGTGCGGGGGCGTTATAGTATGGAATCGAGTAATGGTTTAGGGAGTTAGGTATAACCGTAAGTGCCACATGAGCTCGAGGATCGGTTTGCTCCTAGATGGGTAATTTTAATTTCTAGTTCTCTTAAACTATGTATGTTTTTATTGTGTAATGTGTATAAAATTTCGTTTGAAATTATTATTAACAATAAATCCTATCACTCGTAAATGTCGACTTTGTATCGAGTACCAAGCGTTCCTAGAAGGGAATAGCGACGGACAACATTAGTTGCGTTTAAGGCCAAGCTAAATAACCTCACTATGGTTCCGAACGGGACCCGGTGGCGCATATTGTGAGATTTCTAATTCTAGTTCGGCGAATCGCATTCGCCGATGCCTCCTTTAATCGGTATTTTAGCTTGGACTTCCTTCGGAAAACTTTACGTCGGACTCTCCCATTGGGAGACCAACGATTGTTAGACAAAGTTTGGGAAGACATGATACACCAACACTCTTATTGGGCTCTAATTCGGACCTTTCTACCAACCTAGGCCGGACGATCCCACATTCGGTCGATGTATGGATAGGGACTACCCTTACCCATTGTTCGCGAAATAGTCCATGCGGTAATGGAAAATCGCATTGATCGGTGGTTACTAGAGGGTTCTTTTTCTTGACGTGTTCGATAAATAAGTTAATAGGGATCTCATCACATGTTGTGGTGTCTTTTATATGTTCTATAATGTAAATAGGAGTGCTTTTGTTTGTATAAAAATATATAGATGCGTTTCTAGAGAGTTTGACCACACTATCATCGGAGAAGGAGATAGAGTTTGAGATTGAACTAGAGCCGGTACGGCTCCGATTTCGAAAACCCCTTATAGAATGGCTCCTGTTGAGGTAAAGGAGTTAAAGGTGCGAGTTACAGGACTTACTAGACAAGGACTTTACACGTCCTAGTTCCTCACCTTGGGGAGCTCCAGTATTGTTCGTGAAAACGAAGGATGGATGTCTAAGACTATGTATCGACTACCGAAAACTAAATCGGGCAACCGTTAAAAATAAGTACCCATTGCCTCGGATCGATGATTTATTTGACCAATTGCAAAGAGCGACGGTATTCTCTAAAATAGACTTACAATCGGGATATCACTAATTGATTGTGAGACCGGAAGACATGAAGAAGACAACGTTTAGAATGAGATACGGTCACTATGAGTTTTTAGTGATGTCGTTTGGGTCGACGAACACCCCAGTCGCTTTCATGGATTTGATGAATCGAGTCCTCAAAGGGTTCTTAGACTAGTTTATTATCGTACTCATCGATGATATCCTGGTTTACTCTCAAAGTGAGAAGGAGCATAGGGAACATCTAAAGGCCACCTTGCATACACTAAGGGAGCGACGAGTTGTATGCCAAATTCAAGAAGTGCGAATTCGACTATAGCAAGTGGCTTTTCTAGGCCATGTGGTGACGAAGGAAGGCATCGCTGTAGACTCAAAGAAAGTAGAGGCTATTCGGAATTGGCCTACCCCGAAGAGCATAATGGAGGTACGAAGCTTCTTAGGGTTGGCGAGTTATTACCGAAGATTTATGGAAGGCTTCTCGAAGATAGCTAGGCCTCTTACTAACTTGATGAAAAAGAGCACCGGATTCTAGTGGACGGATGCTTGTGAGGAGAGCTTTCAAGAGCTAAAACAATGGCTAGTCACGGCTCTAGTGCTAACCATTCCGTCCGAGAATGGAACTTTCGTAGTTTATACGGACACCTCTAAACATGGCTTAGGAGCGGTGTTGATGCAAAATGGATGAGTAATAGCCTATGCGTCATGACAATTAAAGGAGTACGAGCGAAACTACCCGACACATGACCTAGAATTAGCAACAGTAGTCTTTGCCCTAAAAAACAATCTGGAGACATTATTTGTACGGGGTAAAGTGTAAGATATACACGGATCATAAGACCTTACGATACATCTTCACACAAAAGGAGTTGAACATGAGACAAAGAAGGTGGTTAAAGTCGGTAAAGGACTATGATCGTATAATCAACTACCACACAGGTAAAGCCAATGTTGTTGCCGATGCCTTGAGTAGGAAATCGATCGCTACGATACGAGTGACCCGGACATCGATAATGAAGGACCCACGAAGCACTTGGAACTAGAAATAGTTCCTATAGGCCACGAGGAGCGTGCTATCGGCACTATTAATTCAACCGATGCTTGCAAGAAAGAATTCAAATTGAGCAACAAAAGGATGAAAAGTCGAAGGAATTGAAGAAATGTATAGAGGTCGGAGCGAGTCCGATTTTACGATGGATGATAAAGGAATGATTAGATTCTAAGGAAGATTGTGTGTTCTCGCGAGTGGAGGACATAAAAGATAAGATATCGAAGGAAGCACACACAACTCCATATTCAATACACCCGGGAGTACGAAAATGTATCAAGATTTACGACGGTATTATTGATGGGCTGGAATGAAGAAAGATGTAGTTTACTTTGTGGCAAGGTGTCAACCTTGCCAACAAGTAAAGGCGAAGCACCAAAGACCCTCGGGAACGTTAAAGCCACTAGCAATTCCGGAATGGAAGTGGGAGCATGTAACTATGGACTTTGTCATGGGATTGCCAAGATCGGATAGAGGGTCAAATGCCATCCGGGTAGTCGTAGACAAGTTGACCAAATTAGCACACTTTCTTTCGTCAAAACCACTTATGATTTAAACCAATATGCCCAATTGTATCTAGATGAAATCGTTAGACTACATGGGATTTCGAACTCAATTGTGTCGGACCGAGATCCTAGATTCACCTCTACATTTTGAAAGAGTCCGCATAAGGCCATGGGCACCAAGCTCAATTTCAACATGGCTTATCATCCACAAATCGATGGACAATCCGAATGTGTAATCCAGATTCTTAAAGATATACTACGAGTGTGCATTCTAGATTGGTCTAAACGAGTGGGAGAAATATATACGCTTAGTCGAATTTGCGTATAACAATAGCTACCAAGCTTAAATTGGGATGGCTCCCTATGAGGCTTTGTATGGAAGACAATGTAGAACTCCCGTGCATTGGGATGAAATAGGAGAAAGAAGATTGCTAAGACCGAATTGGTATAGCGGACAGTGAAGTAGTAGACCGGATTCGTCAACGGATGAAAGCGACCCAAAGTAGACGAGAAAAGTTACGTAGACAAACGAGAGGAAGGATCTAGAGTTCGTGGTTGGTGATTACGTATTTTTAAGAGTCTCACCAATGAAGGGCGTACTACGGTTTGGGAAAAGAGGAAAGTTAAACCCGCGGTATATAGGACCGTTTGAGATACCGAAGCGAGTAGGAGATAAAGCGTATCGCATATTGCTACCACCATCCTTAGCAGGAATACACAATGTATTTCATGTGTCTATGCTAAGGAAGTGAATTGGAGAGCCGAGTCAAATTTTGAATATAAGGCCACTCGAATCTTACTCCGCATTTAACGTACGAAGAGAAACCGATCAAGATTCTCGATCGACGGGTCAAATAGTTAAAAAATAAGGAGATCGGGCTAGTTAAAGTTTTATGAGAAAACCATAACCTTGAAAAAATGACTTGGGAATGTGAGCAAGAAATGAAAGATAAATACCCCAAGTTATTCAAGTGAATCAATTTCGAGGACGAAATTTCTTTTAAGGAGGGGAGAATTGTAACCCCCGTAAAAACCCTTATCCGTAACGTGACGTGTATTAGAATAATTCTATATATATGTATATTAAGAGTAAGTACAATTATCATTTCATCATGAGAAATTAATTCTTGAAATATGTGATTTATGTTAAATTAAAGTTATTGTTCTTAAGATTAATGGTTTAATTATTAAAGAAATCAAATATGCAAAATCGAGTGTTTTAAGGACTATATTTTGCTCGAGTTTTGTGTTAATTATTTGAGGACTCTAGGGTAATGTTTGGGTCAACCTTAAAGAATAAAAGTTGTTCATCTATGTGTTAAATATATCTGTATAAACGTTTATAATATTTAGACCTATACATTAAGAGTTATACCAATTATAGTGAGGGTTGTTTCGAAATGCATTCTGTTGGAATTTTGGGAGAAGAATCTGCCTGAATCTTGTTATATTTATTTGATGCTGTTAGATTGATTTTTGAGAAAACCTTAAAGAATAAAAGTTGTTTTTCGATGTGTGTACTAGCTCTCTATAAAAGTTCATAATTGTTTGATATATATAGAAAGAGTTATGCACATTTTAGTATAGATGGGTTATGAGGAAACACTACTGGAATTTCAAGGGGGAAAAGAAATTTTGAATTTTAAAAATGAAAATTTCCGAATTTTTATGAAAGAAAGTAGTTTTAGTTACTTGAATTAAGTTAATTAATGATTTTAATTAGTCTAAATTTTATATAGACACCTAAGCAAATGCAATAAATGAATTTAATGCGAACTCACCCATTATGGATTCCAAAGCGACGAGCTTTCCTCATGACTCACCCATAACTTTTACACCTTATTCCATTAATTTCTAACACTTGTAGTTGAATGAAAGTAAGTATATATATATATATATATATATAGTAAGTGTTAAAATAGGAGAAAAATTTTAGTAACCCGTAGGTACCAAAAAATTGGGAGAGAAAAGGCAAGAAAGAAAAGAAAGGAAGAAAAAACGTGAGGAGAGAAAGGAAAGGAAAGAAAAAGAGAAAGGGAAAAAGAAAAGGAACAGAGCTAAGGAAATTCTAATCAAACCTAAAAGAGGTAAGTAGGTTTCATATTTTTTTGGCTGATTAATGTCTTAAATTATTTTTTTTAAGTTATTTTGTTAGTGTTCATTTCATGGGTTGTAATAATTTTCAATGGTTATATGCTTGATGCTTGGGATAAATCTATGTATGGATGCCTTATTGTGATGATTTATGATGTTATGATGTTTTCAAAAATGTCCAAGCATGTGGTGATGGATTGGATTGAACTTGGACTAAATTGAAGTGAACTAAAACATGTTTAAAGTTAGCTTGGAATGAACTAATAAATTAGTGTTGATAAGGAATAAGTTCTGTCCGAATGTTAGGGTGCATGTTCAAGGATTTTAGATCGATTTTTAGGTGAAACTTAAAGCATAAAAGTTGTTCATATATGTTTGAAATAACTTCTTTTAAATTTTCTTGATCATTGGATTTGTGTACAAAGAGTTATGCCCGATTTAGTATGGATAGCTCTAGACAAACTACTATTAGGCAAATTGCTCCCTAAGTTTCAAAAATTTGTAATTAATTGTGTACTTGGTATTTAGAACTAATTTTTGGATATTTTATAAATAAATATGTCTAGTATCTAAAATAAAATGAGTAAGATTTAATTATGTTATGAAATTAGAAAATTATTTACTCGATTAGGAGTTGCCCGGTAATAAATCCTAAAACCAAAAAAATTAGACTTGGACAAAATTAATAGGTTTGGAATAAAGTAAATGAGCTTGGAGTAAATAAAATGGAGCTAAATAGAGTCAATGGACCTAGGATAAAGTTAATAGGCTCGGATTAAAGTAAATGGACTTGGACCTTCTTTTAAATATTAATGAAGCTAATGAACAATATTAATGAGCGAAGGTTGTGTTCCCGCTGTGGGTATCATGATTGGTATGTGAGCAATGGATAAATTCCGAGTGTGGGTTGGACCGTGAATATGGCATGAGAATGAAGGGTTGGTACCCGAATTTGATTGAATGTTATTAAATATGTCATCACGTGCATCATGTGCATAGTGGGTGGTTTAAGACAAGTCAATTGATTGAGAAATGGTTTATACATCTAGGTTTGATAACCTAACTAGAATAAATGGGTATTAGTAGTCCAAGTACTCTAGGTCGTGTGCCTACACTATTAGACGATAGATTTTCGCTAATAGTAGTTACAACGAGGGATAATTCCGTTGTAGCGAGAAGATGATTCGAGGATCATCTCGGATGAAATCAAGCTGTGTGCTTGCACTCGTTAGACGATGGATTCTCACTAACGGTAGTTATAACGAAGGATAATTCCGTTATAGCAGAAGGTGATCTCGCGGACCATCCGGATGATGAATAGAGTAGACTAGCTAACACCTAGGGTACCCGAGATTAAAATTTATGAGTATGGTGGAAAATCAAAATAGTATTGCATATCACATGCATCACCCTACTTACCGAGCGTCAGCTGACTCGTTGTTATTTTTTTTTATGTCATGACAGAAAAAGGACAAGTTGGTATGGATATGGTCGGCTCCTCCCGATCGGCTCATATGAGGCACCATATATTAGTTTTTATGTTATTTGTAAATTTGGGGTATGGAGTTCGTGAGAAATTGAATATTGCCTATAATATTTTATGAATGTATTTAATTATATGATGAAAATTTTATCTTAAGGAGTTATATACGTAATGTGTTGTTAAATTTTTAAGAATATCATAAGAGAACTACTTTGAGTTTAGGGTATGTCGGCGTAACGCGCTTCGTTTAATACTCTACTTAGGTGGTAGAAATATGATCAGGCGGGGATGTTACAACAATGATATTCAAGAATTCACTAAGTTAGTTGAGCAATCAAAATGGTCCCTTTAGCCACACAAAGAAGATTTGGAAGCAATAAATGTGGGAACTAAAGAGACTAGGAGGGAGCTAAAGATAGGCACTCGGATAGAGAGTATAGAAAAATAGAGGTTGATTGCACTTGCTAGGGGAATATATAGATGTATTTGCATGGTCGTATGCTAATATGCTAGGTTTAGACACCAACATAGTGGAACATAGACTGTCTTTGAACCCGTGGAGTAAGCCGGTGAAATAAAAGTTGAGATGAACAAGGCTAGATATTCTACCGAAAGTCAAAGATAAGATAAGAAAGTAGTGGGATGCCCGCTTTTTAGAAGTAATTGAGTACCCTCAGTGGGTGTCAAACATTGTTGTCGTGGGGAAGAAAGATGGCCGAATCCGAGTGTGTGTGGACTTTCATGATTTCAATAGAGCTAGTCCAAAGGATGATTTCCCACTCCCCCATATTGACGTCTTGGTGGATAATGCAGCAAAGAATGTAACTTATTCATTCATGAATGGTTTTTCGGGATATAATCGGATCAAAATGGTCGTGGAAGACAAGGAGAAGATGACTTTTATCATACCTCGAGGGACCTTCTGCTACAAGGTTATGCTCTTTGGTCCGAAGAATGCGGGAGCTACCTATTAGAGGGCCATGGTCACACTCTTCTATGACATGTTGCACAAAGACATCGAAGTGTATGTAGATGATATGATTACAAAATTAAAAGAAGGTGAATATCATACTCTAACATTGAGGAAGCTCTTTGAGAGGTCGCGAAGGTACCGATTGAAGTTGAATCCATAAATTACACATTTGGTATGAAGTCGGGAAAACTATTAGGATTTATGGTAAGCAACATAGAAATTGAAGTTGATCCGGATAAGGTTAAGGCAACCCAAAGCATGCTTGCACCTTCATTTGAAAAGGAGATTAGAAGTTTCTTGGGTCATTTGAACTACATAGCTCGATTCATATCTCGATTGTCTACGACTTGTGAACCAATTTTTTAGTTATTATAAAAGAAGAATCTCGATGTATGGGGTAAAGATTGTCGACTAGCCTTTGATAAAATAAAGTACTATCTCGCAGAATTCATCGTTATTAGTACCACCGGTTCCTAGGGGCCTTTGATTCCGTACTTAACAGATGATAGAGGTGGTCGTGGGTTACATCATAGGCTAGTGTGATGAATCGGGAAGGAAAGAGCGTGCTATCTACTACTTCGAGTAGTTTATCGACTTTGAGTCCCGGTATAAGTATACTCGAAAAGATGTGTTGTGGCCTAGTGTGGTGTGCAAGAACTTTATTATACCACATGGTTGATTTCAAAGATGGATTTGCTTAAGTACATCATTGAAAAGCCATACTTATTTAGTCGTATTGCACGATTGGCAAGTTATGTTGTCCGAGTATAACATTATGTATATGACGAAAAAGGCAATAAAAGAAAGTTTCATAGCTCATCAACTAGCGAGATGGTGCAATCGATGACTATGAACCTCTTAAATTTGACTTTTTAGATAAGTCAATTATGGTCATAGATGAAGAATCCGTGTCCGTAACTAGCAAATGGACTATGTATTTCGACGGGGTAGTCAATGTGAATGGAAATAGTGTTGGATTAGTCCTCATCTCACCAAATGGAAAGCAGCTCCTAATGGCTGTAAAATTACAGCTTGAATTCAAAAACAACATAGCAGAATATAAGGCGTGCATGCACGAGTTAGAAGCGACCTTAGAAATGGGGATCCATAAGTTAGATGTGTATGATGATTCACTAATGATAATCCGTCGAGTCAAAGGGGTATGGCGGACGAAAGATGAAAAGTCAAGCCGTATCGGGAGTACTTAACAAAGGTAGTTGATTATTTTGATGAGATAGAGTTCACTCATTTGGGTCAAGACAAGAATCACTTTGCCGATGCCTTGGCCACACTAGCCGCAATGACGAAGATAGCATATGGTATAAAGGTTCACACCATATGCATTGAAGTTAGAAATGCCTCAATCCACTCATGTTGTCCGATCGAGGGTGAGCTCGATTAAAAGCCATAGTATGAAGATATCAAAAAATTCATAAAACATCAAGAATACCCATCGAGTTCTTTGAAGACCGATAGGAAGACACTTCGAAGGTTATCAATGGATTTTTTACTTAGATGGCGAGGTGTTATACAAAAGTAGTTTTGATAGAACTTTACTACAATGTCTAGACTCTATCGAAGCTAAGAAGGTGATGAAGAGGTTCGCAAGGGGATTTGTGGAACCCATGCCAATGGACACATGATGGCTCGTCAAATTTAGAGATGTGCTTAGTTTTGGATTACCATGAAAAGGGATCTGTATAGACTATGTGCAAAAATGCCACAAATGCCAAATCTGCACCAACCGGATAAATGCTCCTCTTGCACCCCTCTATAACATGGTGTCTCCCCGGCTATTCTCAATGCAGAGAATGGACATGATTGGGCCAATAAACCCAAAAGATAGTAATGGTCATCGCTTCATCTTTGTAACAATTGATTACTTCACCAAACAGGTGGAAGCAACATCCTTTGCTCATGTTACCTAGAGAGTTGTCCGTCGGCTCAATTAGAAGGACATCATTTGTTGATATAGGCCTCCGGAGACCTTGATCACGGATAATGCATAGAATTTCAATGGCAAGATGATTACGGAATTATGCAAACAAGTGGAAGATCAAACATCATAATTCTTCACCATATAGACCCAAGATGAATAGGGCTATGGAAGTCGCAAATAAGAACATAAAGAAGATCATATAGAAAATGATAGTCACATATTGAGACCGGTATTAACCGTTATCATTTGCATTATATGCTTATAGGACGATAGTGAGGACATCAACTGGGGCCACTCCTTACTCTTTAGTATAGAGGATGGAGGCATTGATGCCCACGAAGTAGAGATACCATCTCCGAGGGTACTAAAAGAAGTAGGCTAGATGAGTCGGAATGGGCCCAAATCAAATATGAACAACTGAATTTGATTAGTGAGAAGAGGCTAGCAATTATTTGTCATGCACAGTTATATCGAAAAGAATGACTCGGGAATATGTTAACAAAGTCTACACGGGAACCTTTTGTGAAGAGGACTTAGTCATGAAAAGAGTACTCTTGATCCCGAGGCGTGAAAGAAGTAAGTGGGCACCTAATTATGAGGGTCCATAAGTAGTGAAAAGTGCATTCTCCGGGGAGCCCTCCTCTTAATGAAGATGGATGGTGAGGTCTTGTCGAAGCCGATGAATTCTAATATTATAAAGAAATATCATGTTTGAGTATACGAAATTCTTTTTTGTTCGTTGCAAAAAAAAAAAGAATAATCAAAATTATGTTGAATATTTTCTAGCTTAATCATTTTACCTTTTCTTCTCTCTTCTTTCTTGCCCATCCTATACAAAAATTGCTGATTCTTTCAATTTAACAAAATAACCCACTCCCTCATAAAGGTGATCAATCCACGAAAGTCCGAAAAAAAAAACTTTTATTGGTCTCATGCACAATCTCATATTTAATGTTATTTATGATGAATGATAACAAAAAAAAAGAATAAATAATAGGAATGATAGGAATTTATTCGCCTTTGATAGCTGAAAAGGCCTTTTCATGAACTCTATAAGCAAAAAAAGAAAAAAAAAGAAAAATAAGAAAAAAAAGAATTGTAGATGATGACGATCATAGATTGCTTCGACAGTTTCGGGTACTCCCATCCATATGCAATGGCAAGGAATAAGGCATTTGGTAATG
Organism: Dovyalis caffra; assembly: GCA_963924115.1. NCBI lineage: Eukaryota > Viridiplantae > Streptophyta > Magnoliopsida > Malpighiales > Salicaceae > Dovyalis > Dovyalis caffra. The sequence goes on from CAWUPB010001108.1 coordinate 13,999,880, forward strand.
ATAGTCCAATCATATGCATAAAAAAAAATGGTCGATAAAAAAAAAGGATGATTCAATAGACATGCGATTAAGTAGACAAAATCTACAGGAGCGAGTTAGAATAAAATCATGAACCTAGCCCAATGAACATGGATCGTAGTCGGGAGGGAAGTGTATGTTTTGGTAGTAACACTTTTTATGTTTCGGGTACTTCGCTCATACTCGGTGCATTACCAAAGGAAAGTCACCTGTTTGACCATGAGGACGATCACTGCGCCAACCTATATTTGGAGAAGGCCTTTAAACGGACTTTGCCAATTGATCATAGCCCATCTATGGTTTTCTTTACAAGCTCACTATGCAAAGCCAAAGAAAAGTTAAATTTTCAATGGCTTCACATCGTGAGCTTTGTAAAGTGGGGGCAACTCGTTAGCACCCAATTTTGGGTTCCAAAAAAAAAGAACAAAAAGAAAAAAACAAAAGAAAAAGGAAGTAAACAATATATATATATATATATAGGTGCAATTGAAGAAGAGAAGAGAAAAGAAGCAAAATAAAGTTGGTTTTTTTTTTAAATGAGGGACCAAAATAGATTTTTAGCATAACAAAAAAACCTAGAAAGCTATTATAAAAGCTCCCTTTTTCTCCCCCAAAGCTAGCTACTATTCATCATCTCTAAAAAAACGTACCCTAGCCACTAGCCGCCGCACACACCGACCTCCACACACACCGGCCCCACCCACGCTAGCAGCGTCTCCACCAACCATAACTCCATACATGCCTCGTTGTTTCACTAGCCCATGCTCCAGGCATGCGGCATTTTCTCGGCCGGACTCCTTAACCACGTCGCGACGAAGCACCCTAGTGCACGCCGAGCACAAGCACACCCAACGACGCCCCACGCCATTCTCGCAGCAGCTCTCACCTTCCTTGCCCTCTCCTCGCCCACACCTTATATAGCCATAGGCTAAAGCCTCCTCGCATGCGTGCTTGCCCCTGCCGGTGCCCGGCCGCACGTCCGTCCTTTCCGAGTGCCCCCTACGCGTCTATAAGTAGGCCTCCTCGCGCATCGGCGGCCCGGGCCTCCAACGCGCTAGCTCCAGCGAACTCCGCCTCGCTTTGGCCGGTGCCTCCCAATGCACTAGCAGACCACCTTTCCTCCCCGGTTGACTAAGCATTAGTCTCCATCGGGGTTAAAAGGTCGGATCCGGCTTCAAGATTGTCAAGCCAATCGATCCAGCTCATTTTCTTTACGGTAATCGTTTTCACTTCTTCACTTTATTATTTTTTATTTTTTATGTATTAAGTTCGATTCATGTTAATTTGTGTCATGTAATTAATTAAATAGATGCGATGTAATTATTGTAGCCTATTTATTCATGTGTAATGTGCTTGAATTGCGATGACGTGTGTATTTTTTTGATTGTGCAATATGCTCGATGAATGATGCATCGGTTTGAATGTGTGGATATTTATTGATATTTGAATGCATGTTTTAAAAGCACATCTTGTACGGTAACTTTTATAAAAAAATATCGAATCATGAAAGTTTGAAATGTTGCCATGTAACTCCATTTTTTGTTAAGCATGATTGGTTATGTATACCAAAGTGATTAATTTCATCGATTTTTATGTTTTCTTCGATTCGGTCCTATTTTCGGTTGTCATCAATTTTTGCCTATATGTGCTTTTTTTTTATTTTGTTGTTGGTTTTAGTGTCTCGTTTGCTAAAGTTATCGATTTTTGATTTCATCTGTCGATTTTAACTTATTTTAGCCTAAGCCGTCAATTTTAGCCTATTTTAGCTTAAGCCATCGATTTTCATTTGCGTTGTTGCTTTTAGCCCATTTTTAGTCTAAGCCATCAATTTTTATTTTTTGTTGTCGATTTTAGCTTATTTTAGCCTAAGCCGACGATTTTCACTTGTGTTGTCACTTTTAGCCCATTTTTAGCCTAAGCCACCGAGTTTTGTCTTTCGTTGCTAATTTTATACTATTTTAGCCAAAGCTATCATTTTCGTTTTTTACTCGTCGATTTTTGCCTATTTTAGCCTAAGTCGTCAATTTTTGCTTTCGTTGCCCTTTTGCCTATTTTTGCCTAAGTTGTCGATTTTTGCTTGTTTTTTCCTAGGTCACCGATTTTAGCTCTTTTTTTTTTTTGCCTAAGTTGTTGATTTTTGCTTGTTTTTGCCTATGTTGCTTATTTTTGCCTATTTGTGCTTAAGTTGCCGATTTTTTGCCTATTTTGACCTAAGTTGTCAACTTTTATTGTTTGTTTGTTTTTTTTTGTAAATTACCATCATTTTTAGCCATCCATTATAGAGTGAGGATGAGGTCTCGATCGATCGAGGCTCGAATCACTCGACTATGGGGCATTTTCATGAAAAAAGTAGAAATCAAACCAATGTTACATGCGATGCAGCTTGCCTTAGGCAAGACGGGGTATGGTGAGTTTTGATCTTCCCTATACGTAATAAACTCCTTACCCAAAATTCTGAACGTGACTAGTCATGAGGTTTCTTAGTAACCGTAATACTAGGTGGCAACTCTAATCATTTGTCCTACATTTCACCTCATCGCCCGACCTTGCCCTACGACATGTAAAAGCATCCAATCTTAAGTCACCTCCTCCATATGTCAAAATAAGATCCTTAGTTCTTCTCAAGTACTTTAGGGTCACTTTGACTGCATTCCAGATGTTCCAAACCTAGATTGGATTGAAATCTACTAGTCATACTAACAACATATGTGATATCTAGCCTAGTACACAACATGGCATACATAACACTTCCAATAGTCGAAGCATAAGGAATCTTTGCCATTTTGTCTCTATCTTTAGGTGTTTACGGAGACATCCATTTAGATAAATGAATACCGTGCTTCATAGGCAACAATCCTTTCTTAGTATCAAGCACGTTGAACCTTTTCAACAACTTTTCCAAGTATAGACTTTAAGAGAGTCCTATTATTATCTTCGATATTTCTTTTTAAAATCCATTTGTTCTCTACGAGTACAATACCTTTGGATGGATGAACAAGTTCATAGACTTGATTAGCATATATGGAATCCATTTCAAACTTCATAGCTTCTAGCCATTTTGAAGAATCTATATCTAATATAGCTTCCTCTTATGTACTAGGATCATCTCTATGATCAGTCTCTCATATAACAAACAACTCTTGTTTGTGATGAAGAAAACCATATCTCTCTGGTGGGTGAGACATTCTACTAGAACTTTGAGGTGTTATTATGGTGATTTCATCAATAGTGTTAGTTTTATAGCAGGGTTGATCAATTTGCATTTAATCATCTTGTTAGATCACTTTGGATGACCCTTCATCCAATTCTATCTTCCTTCCTTTTCCATATTCTTGAATAAACTCTTTTTAAGAAAAATGATGTCCCTGCTAACAACAATTGTTTTTTCTATAAAAAGATAAAGGTAATACCTCGAATAACCTTTAGGGTATCCAACAAACCTACCCTTCATAGATTTGGCTACCAACTTATCGATTTTTAACTTTTTAACAAAAGTTGGACAACCCTAAATCTTAACATGTTTAAGACTTGGTGTCTTGTTACTCCATATCTCTCATATGGGTTAGTTAGGATAGATCTAGAAGGAACTCGTTAAGGATATGACAAGCGAGTCGAAGTACAAATGCCCATAAGAAAATAGGCAAATCGGTGTAGTTCATCATAGATCTCACCATATCTAATAAGGTGTGGTTGCTCCTTTTTGATACACCATTCAACTATAGTGTTCCGGGATGGGTGAGTTATGAAATTATTCCATGTTCTTTAAGAAATTCAAAGAACTCGATGCTTAAGTATTCACCTCCTCGATCCGATTGATGAGCTTTAATACTTTTCCCTTTTTGTTTTTCCACTTCACGTTTGAGTTTTTGAACTTTTCCAAGGATTCATTCTTGTGTCTCATTACATATACATATCCATACCTTGATAGGTCATCAGTAAATGTAATGAAATAGGAAAAACCACCTCTAGCCATTCCACTAAATGGACCATATACTTCACTATGTATAATTTCTAAAACTTCTTTGGCTCTCACCCCTTGTCCAATAAAAGGTGATCTAGTCATTTTACCTTGTAGACAAGATTCACATGTTGGAGTTAGTATATTACCAAGAAGATTCAAAATCCCCATTTTCTCTAACTTAGTGATTCTGTCTTCTGCAATATGGCCTAGTCTCAAGTGCCAAAGATGTTTTTTATTATAATAATTCATTATCATAACATTTACTTCATATTCACTTGGAGTTTTTTTTTATCATTTTTATTATCCAAATAATAAAGATCATCAAGCACATCACCTTTGCCAATAATATTATAATTATAATATATTAAACAAACATCTCTTTTAAAAGGAAATTCATAACCCCTCTTAGTCATACTAGAAACAGAGATAATGTTCATAAAAGCCTTTGGTAAACACAAAATATCTTTTAATAGCAAAACATGATCATTAAGATTAATAGATGTTGATCTACTAGCCTTTGCAGCAACACTTGCTCCATCTCCAAGCTTTAGGGTTACCTCATCCTTCTCCAAGCTCTCACTGCTTGCTAGTTCCTGCATAGAGGCACAAATATGAGAATTTACACCCGTATTAAGAATCCAAGCATTTGATGAACCACTTGAACTAATGGAACTTAAGTAACATGATAAAGACATACCTTCGAAGGTTTGTCCTTCCCTTTGCCCTTTAAAGACTCCAAGTACTTTAGGCGATTACGCTTCCAATGTACAACTTGTTGACAATGGAAACAGTTTCCTCTGCCATTATCCATCTTTTTTTGGCCTTTTCCTTGGATACCTTACCTTTAGGCTTGAGGTTGGAAACCTTTCCTTTGCTTTTCTTCTTCTTAGTATTACTAGAAGAAGAGGTAATAGCAATAACCTCTTTCCCTTTTGTCATAGATTTTTGAGCTATTATTAACATGTTGAACAACTCAGCAAGCGTGCATTTCAATTTGTTCATATGAAAATTCATAATGAACTGAGAGAAAGATTTAGGAAGCGATTGAAGGATCAAATTTGTTTGAAGGTTGTAGTCCATAATTAAGTCTAGACCCTCTAGTTGCTCAATAGCACTTATCATCTTATGGAATGAGCTCCAACATCGGTACCCTCATGCATCTTTGAACGAAACAGACTACTTTGATATCTCATAACTAGCAATTCTTTTGTTCTCACCATATAAGTCTTGCAAGTGAAGAAGAATAGAATAGGAATCATTCATCTTTTCATGTTGCCTCTTAACTCATTAGTCATAGAAGCAAGCATGTAGCATTTTGCTTACAAATCATCAAGCTTTCACTTCTCAAGTGTAGCTCGTTCCTCATTAGAGGCCTCTTCGAGTAAAAGGTTGGGAATTGGTGTGTCGAGTACATATGATATGCGCTTTAAAGCAAGGACTATTTTAAGGTTTCTTAACCGAGTCTAAAAAGTTAGGCCCTATGAGCTCGTTAGCATCAAGCATGCTCGTGAGTGGGTTGGTGGGTTTCACTTTCGGATATAATCTATAGAAATTAACAAGATTAGTTCGTTTACATGATAAGTAATTACCATAATGATTTGGTTTTTAATCAAATATGGTCCTCTCACTAATTTGGCAAATTCTACACTTCAAAGTAGATAACGGAAGCTCTATTGGTGAACTTTTAGTAAGTGATTAATATTCTCAAAAAATATTAAAATCCCTAAGATTCACAATGCCATTCTCAGAACATTAATATCTTATGAGTGAACAACTCTTGTTCATCACATCTCATGTAACGTTTAATCAATCGGCCCCTAATGCTATGGACGTTATGTTCATAATGTCGTTCTTGGCCCTTTACACTAGTTAAGTCCATTAACCATCAAACCAAGTAAATAAATGGATTTGAACATTAGAAACCTCAGAGTTCAAAATGCCGTTCATGGTAAATAATGTATCCATATGTCTACTACAAATTATGCTTAACAATAATGACTAGAAGATCTCTTAAACATTTTGTTTAAAACTTCTAAAATTAGTGTTTCAATTGAGAGCCTAGACTTAATTCTTTGTTGAAAGATTTTTTTTGGACTTATTATTATTAGGTCTCACTTTGCACATTATCCATTTTATCATAAGCATCTCATACACATCACATATATGCATAGATAATGTACAAGGTATGATCATGGACTATTTATAGACCCAATTACTAGCCACAAAGAATAGGGTGGGGCTTAGGGTTAATTTTCCAAACATGCTTTTCAACTCTTAAACTTCATGCTCCCACTAGGCATTATGATAGGTTGAGCCTCCTTTGATCTTGCTTGTCCATGTCTTCATAAGTACATAAACATCCATGGCATACCAAGGTGAGATTACAAACCAAAGAGCTCAACATGCTTAATAGAAAAGATAACAACATCCAAAATTAATTATTACATTCCCACTTAATATAATCACACATTGGTTTCCTAAGTCCATGATCATCCATCATGCCATTCATTCATTCAACACAAAATATAAATTAAACTCATGCAAACATATTATAGTTTGTGTTAACTATGGAACAATTCCATAAATTACTCAAATATCACATATTCAAGTAAACTTAGACTAAATGTGATTATTCTAATTATGGCATAATTAAAATAAATATTCCGGAATATCAAATATTGTAAAGAGCATAAAAAAAATGTTTGATATATCACATATTCTAGAGAACATAAAAAAAATGTTTTATTCATGCTGAAAACTTGAATAAAACTCTTAAAACAATCAAAATTGTTGAAAAGAAAAGTCGTCTAGAATCGGTGTTGCCTAGGCCGTGAGTTAGAACTAGCATAACTCTCACTAGAAAATTCCTTTTTAAACGATTCAAGTTATGATAAAAAGATACAGAAGTATAGTTTCATTTAAAAAAAATCACTTGATTCTGAATAGTCTTTTAAAAGTTATGATATTTTTACCACAAGTTGCTAGAATCCCATCCGACTTGAAAAACAACATGCATGTTTTTGATCCAATCAAACAACAATCAATCTAACCATTAGCCATAAAAATAACCACAATCTAGACAACACAAAAATGGATTTTAAATATCATTTAGATGTTATGATACCACTTGAAAAGGATGGAGAAGCAAGTGCAAAAGCAAGTGCAACGAAAGTGTGTGGAATTTCAAAAATTCCAAAAACACGACAATTGATGTGATCTCATCACATCTCAAGTAGATCTCTCATAACCCATAAATCAAGAATCAGCTAAAGGATATTTAGAGCACACATGCAAGGTATAAAAACATCAAATTAAATTCATACCTCTTGCAGAACAGCACAAAGATTGCTCTCGACCTATAGCTCCCTAATTATGAAGCCTTTAGTCCGTCCACACGAGCTTTACACGATTGAGCCTTCGGTCTAGAACTTGGTTTGCTAGTATGATCTTGTCTCTCAAATCTCTAAAATTAATCTTTAGCTCACCAAGTAATCTAGCTTGAAGTAGTCTAAGGGTTAATCTTTCTTTTTGCTTAAGTCAAGCTGTCTAACACTTTTGAGTGTTTAAGATGAGTGACCATACAAGACTCTCTTCATTCTCTCATCTTTTGGTTCTTCTTATCATTCTCTACACTCTCCACTAACTTATGTTGGGTGGAGAGCTTGCATGCATGAGAGATAACAAATGTCTTTCATAAAGACATTTGTCAATCATGCATGCAATTTTCATGATAAATGTCAATCATGCATGTTTGAATTCTCTACATTCTCCACTAACATATGTTGGGTGGAGAGACTTGGATGCATAAGAGATAACAAGTTTCTTTCACAAAGACATTTGTCAAACGTGCATGCATCCTTCATGACAAGTGTCATTTATGCATGAAACAATCAAGACACTTCTTGATTACACATGTAAATATTGCAGGCATAAATTATATACACTTTCCACTAGCATATCTTGTGTGGAGGAGTTTGCATGCATGCATTTATCAAAACACATAATCTTCTACTAAGATTATTTTGATTAATTCATTAATTAACTTAAGCTCAATGACTTGACATTTATATCTCATATAAATTAAGTCATATTTTAATTTACCCTTAGTTGGATTAAACTTCAAAACATGATAGAGACCTTGTAAATTTAATTACAAGGTTAATCCTATTATTTTTAATTATATAATTAAAAACTTTAATTAATAATCAAACAAAAATTGCTCATTCGATAAAATCTCTATTATGTGTGACTTTCTAGGTTCATGTCTAATTAGCAATGGGAATATGATATCAACTCTTTAATATCATGAGAAAGCTCTTTTCTTAATTCAAGGATATTTCAATATGTCCTTGGTCCCATAAGTCATGAGTGACGTCTAGCATAGCATATTATGACTACCCGATTAGAAATGAATATATTAAACCGATTAATTACATTCCATGAAGCCAATGATCATAATTACCGTGCACTCGAATCCCTTAATTACAAGATCTCGATCTTAGCTAGGGTCATGTTAATGTCAAACCCTAATTTCTTAGATGCTATGTCCTCATCTCATTTCTATTTCTTGATATTATAAGACTCCTACTAGAAAATCTTTTTCGGTGAATCTTTCCGTCTCGGCCGGGAACTTTATTTATCAAGAATAACCGGATAGCATAGGATCTTATCCTTGTCTACTCAAGGTAATGAAATCTACTTGGCTAAACACTTACCTCCTACACTTAACTAACTAGGGCCATCCCATGCCGTATACACATACATGACTAGCATAAATATGTAAGCAAGTAACAAACCCTAATTACTTATGTGTGAGATAATAGTGTCACCTTAGGTCCAAGGATTATATGCACTATTATAATCTAGATGATGAATTATTGACAAGTGTTAGACCCGCATGTTATCATCATCTAATGTCACCGTTCAACCTACTCATGGTGAGCCTCCACATATTTGTTCCGATATCATATATCTTATACCATGAGACTCACTATCATAAACAAACAGAGGTGATATTCTTTCGTATAATTGATGCCCAATCAGGTATCCTATGACTATAAACTCTTTAAAGCATTTTGTTTCGAAATCTCTCGTCATTCATATTCTAAACACCTTTTAGAATAGATATTCTAACAAAATACTTAAGTACTATATTCAAAATAAAAAAACTTTCATATGACGAATATATCTTTTATTGGCATATTGGGATTATTTTTTACATATCACATAATATATATGGCTCTTGGGCATACATATCTAACAAGAAAAACGTATGATTTGGTTAATTAAACCGCATAAAAATAAACAAAGCATAAATTAAACAAGTAAAATCTATGTCTCGCTCTCACTATTTTCTTCAAGTTTTATAACCTTCAATATAGTACTCAAGAAAACTTTTTGATTTCTTTTCTTAGTGGGTTAGGATCTCATCCTCTAACATGCATTAGCCTTGAGTTATCTTAACAAGCCATATATGTAGGACTAGGTAGGTAACTCCTTACCAATTACATCTAATATAATTCTTAATTCCATTAATATGACAGCTTCCTTATCCTTCTCACATCTTATGTGAATACCGATCCTCGCTTATAAGTTTATTGGACCTTGAGTTATCTCAACAAACACAATAACTCATTTAAGTTAGACCCAATGTTCGAGGTCATCGTATGGCCTATGATTTATTTCCCTCGAGGAAGAAGTGACCTTGAGTTATCTCAATAAGCCAACAACGACTAAAAGAGTTCCCACCTCATAAAGTTGGAAAACATGTAACTTAATATTTTATTTGAAGGATTTAATAAGGTTGGTCTCATCCTATGGTGTATACTAAATAATCATCATATTATTCCTAATCATACATACTAACAAAGATCTCATCATATTCATAAATCTCATGTATGACTTAAGGACTAATCAATGGTAAAGGATTTCTAATACTAGCCCCCTTAAGCCATAAGGAGACTAGTGGGTTAATTCCTAGGTGAAAATTAATTACAAATTCTTCATGAATGTCTTCATTCCTTAGCGTCTCCTCCTTGTACCTATTCTATTCCCTATCTTCTACTTTTACATTTATTCATCTATTCTATTCCTATCTTCTACTTTTACATTTATTCAAAATAAGAAACCTTAAGTTATGTTCAAGGGGAGCGAGAGGAGAAACAAAATACAATAAAGTAATAGAGAAGGTAGGAATTGCGAGTCCTATTTATCAAAAAAAAAATACCGATCATTCATAAAACTTGGTCGATCGATCTATACCATTCACCCATGCTTTAATCATATTGGTACATGGCATACTCATGAAATAATTTTATTCTTAAAATGATTATAAATCTATAGATTTGGTCACTTTATAAATTTATCCAAAGTTCTCTAAATTTTAATTTTAACACTTTTTGGGCCTTGGGCTCATTTTGGACCCATAGGCTTTTGGGCCTTGAGGGCTCATGGGTTTCGAGGCCTAAACCCTTGGATTCGCATATGTCCGCCATGATGCTTGGCCCATATGTCGGGTGCGTGGCCGGCAAGCTCGGCCACCGTCGCATAGCTAGTGCTAGCAAGCCCGCGAGTTATTTAGAGCGCGCCTAATGCGCACTTGGTGGGCCGCCAGCCTCATCCGTCGCACACTCATCGCGCTTCGCGGCAGAAGGCTGCCACGTTCGCGAGGTTGACATCCAACGTCAATCTCGCGTGCTCTTACCGATTTTGACATAAAATTTAAGGTTTATATTTATATAAAATACTAAAAATACAAGATTTATAATCAATCATACCTTATTCATACGAGTTAATCACAAGTAACCAATCATACAATCAAAGATTCAACGGAGGCTCGATACCAATTAAAGGATCATACATTTTATGGAGATGTGAAATAAATAAAATTTTCCCCCATGTAAAGGCCCAAGATCATGTCGTTGAATCTACTAATCATACATACATGAATAATAAGCTAAAAGTAAAGGATTACCTCTCATAGCATAGATCTAAATTCTTTTTCTTTGATTAATCGTCCAAGTGTCCAAACTTCTATTGATGATCCACGCGACCCAAATACCCACAAAGAGGCACTCAAAATTGATGAGGTTATAGCTTCACCTTTTCCGATTAAGTATTTCCTTTAGAAATCAATCTTGGGTAACATTTTGATAACCTTAAGAGAGAAGATAAGAGTATTTTGTGCTAGGGTTTTAGGAGAAAACTATTTTCTTTTTTTTTCCTCTCTTGGTCGTATGCCCTAGATTATTTTAGTGTCCGATCGAATTTTCCCTTTATATTTTTACTTGGTTGAAAATACTCTTTTTGGTCATCTCATTTTATGTCGCATATCTCCTCCTATTTATAAGGGAAGAGTTTCCTTGTCCTCTAAGGACAAGGAAAGGGGTTGTCATGAGTTTATAAAGGACTCTAGGCTATTGGTTCCTTATACTCTAAGGATGGGGAGTTATTTTATATGTGGACTACTTGATTATTATCTTTAAAACATTCAACCTTATCCACTAAATTTAATGTTTATCTTTAAAACATTCATCCTTATCCGATAAGGTTGATGTTTATCCTCCCACCAAAATTGGAAGTTTTCTTATCCAAATAAATATTCTTAGATTACTTTGGTAGGTCCACATTAGGAAATAATTTCTTAAAATATCGTTTAACCTAAATTAGGAAACTCCTTTCCTTTTAGGTTCTTTATTTTCAAATTTAAAACTAACTTCCAAATCCGAAAACTCGATTTCTAAAATAGAAAACTTTTCATTTTAGGAAACTTTGAATTTTGGAAACTTTTTCCAAAATAGGAAACTCTCATAACTGGAAACTTTTCCAATATCTTTGCTTCTCATTTATAATGTGAATACTTAAAGTTATGCGTGTAACTCAATTGGCTCCTAGATATGTTGGCCATGTATTAAGAATAAAAGACTCCTCTTTCATCTCTTGATACATAAATCAAGATTGGCCTCTAGCAAGGCATCATGACTATCCAATTCTCTAGGAGAATTAGTTAATCCATTATTACCTTTTACGAGAATGGTTACCATACAATTCAGTCCTCATGTCAACTTATCATAATGTGATCTCGAACTTGGTTATTAGTCTTGTTTGATAACGATCACACAAGTTTTCTTCGATTCCTAAATGTCTTAGCACTTAGAGTAAACCAACTATGGCCTATTGATGTACTCCTACTATGGCTACAGATTTCGAGTAGACATTTATCGAAGTGCAATGTGATAACTCGTTTAGCATACAAGGAATGACACGTCTTATCTTAGTCATACACCTATCTACATTGGATTCCTAGTGCACCTAACAAATTGGCCATTTCCAACCCATTAATGGGTCCATCAAAATGAGTGTCAAAGTGTATAAGACCTCCAACAAGATAACCATGATGATTTCAAGTCTAAGTACCATTTCTACCCATCTCTATGACATTCCCATAGACTAAAACCAAATGGGTTCTCACGATAAGTCAAATCTAATGATATTTCTCTAACATAAATCACCTAAGTGCTTACTTTGGCATCACCATGCCAATAGGTATGAGATCTCCTACTACTATCATATAGTATGAGTATAACACTCATAAGTCCGTATGCATACTATTAATGTCCATTCCTCACGATGCTATGACTTAGGATATTTAATGATATCATTTATGTATATTAGTGTTTGTCTCACATCTTTCGATCAATCACTATTATAAATTCAAATCATAAGGACTTCTATCTAATTCTACTAAATTTATCAACATGTAAACATAAGAATAAATAGAATGACTTCTTTATTATCTATTAAAATAAATGATGCACTAACATATTAACATAAGCCCATCTAATCATGGTTGGATCTTGGGCACCAACACTAACAATCTCTCGCTTGCACTACAGCCATCCAACCACGTTCCTTAATCTCGGTGATCGAGTGAGGGATCGATGTTTTAGTTGTGATAAAGGCTTCGTTTGGGTTAGTAGTGTTATCGTAGTGTGGTTCTTTTTACATGCTTATATTACCATGACCCTTTTAGAATAAGTGATAACATTGTAGTACTTGCTTGGATCATTGATAAGACCTTGGTTCCTTAGCTTGTACAATGGATCCTTTGTTATTGGTGATCAAGCTATATGACATTAGAACAAAAAAACTTCTTTGATTGTTCTATACTAAACATTTTAATATCATGTCATTGTAACTACCTTAGGAGACTCCTCACATTCTAAGTGATCTATCTTTATAGATCTAGACTCTTAGAATGTAGGTTTCTATCATATGTCATCTTTAGGAATTTTCTTCTAGATTCCGTCATCTCTTGTTTGCAACATTATGTTATGGTCAAGGTGTGATTTGGTATCGAATAACCATGACTAGTAGACTCCCACTAGCTTCTTATATATACAAGATTTATCTTTGTTTTTGATGAATACTTAATTGCTTTGATCATTTCATAAAATGTCAACTTACATTCCTAGAGGTATGCTTAAGTCTATTAATGGACCTTAGTATTTTGCAAATCTTACTTTCATGTCCTTGGGAACAATTAGGGTGTGTTAACTACACATCCCTTTTATTTTCCTTTTATAGGAATCAATGTCTTACATTCCCATTTCATAAGTATTAGCTTCATCATCCTTTTCAAGGCTTATATCACCATGTGTCAAGACGTGAAGATCATATCTTTTTATCTTGTGATGAATTTCTTTTACACTTATGGAGTTCTTGTGTTTTCTTTGTGAGAGTGTTACAACTCTTTGTAATTATTCTACTTTAGGATTCCTTTTATTAAAGTGTTAATTTGTGAGTCTACTCAAAACTTATTGAGTTTGAATTTTCTCCCATTATTTTCAACATCCATAAATTCCTTCTCAAGGAACATAGTGTGCTTAGTAAAGAACAACACTTCGTTCTAGTGGTTAGATATTTACATCCTAATCTTACTTTAGGTTATCGTACAATCTGACACTTCATTGATTTTAGGCTTCATGTTGTCTTTATCAAACCCTTTGACATACACTTTATAGCCTTAAATCTTTAAGGGAATATTAATTCATTTTCTTTCCATTCTTATATCTCATATGTGATCTATATCAATAGATTGGAATTCTATTCATTTCAAAGTTCATAGTAAGGAGTATTCATTCATAATTAGGGGTATTAATTCGACTCATTATGGATTAATCATGTCCAAGATATGGTGTCTATAGAGAATCTCATTCTCTCTTAGGTGACCTAACATTTTAGAATTTAAGTATTTAGCTGCTCAATCTAATCGAGATGCTTTAGAACTCTTGCTAGTTCATCTCATGACTTTTCAAGTCTAAATTTTAAACATTTTAAATGTTTTTAGACTTGTGTTTTATAGTTATAACATCATCTCGCTATCATTAATGGTTATCTGATAAGGATGTTCTTCTCTTGTTTGGTGAATATAGGCCCATATACATCTCTATGTATAAGGACTATATTTATTAGTAACTCTTTCTCCTTTTCAACTAAAAGGGGATGCATGCCCTTATGCCAAGTAAGCAAGATTCTTTGGACATCATCTAATGATTCTAGATATCCTTTTGTATAAGTAGGTTGGATATGCGATTCTTGCTTATAAGACTAAGTTTGATGTTGCTTACTAATTAATGTTTGTTTAGATCATTTTGAGTATTCTAGTATTTATATTGTTCATTTGGGAGTTATCCTTAACACATATAATCATTATCAAAATATTTTCATAAAACCTCATTCCTAAAAATAACTATTTTCTTAAAAATGAAATACTTATTCAAAATAAGAAATTAAAATAAAATCTTTAGTCTCTACATAAACAATAATGGTTGAGTCATAGCACATCCTAACATGGTAGTGCAAGCTCATAAATACCTACACCTAAGGTCCAACTATTTGATCCATTGTGGTTATGTAGATATTCTCCCATGAAGCCATCTTCCTTCCTTTTCTAAGCTCCTGTACATTTCAAAATGTAAGCACCACATTTAGTATCATATACTCATGAGGTGAAATTTAAGAATAAGAAGGATTAACATTAATAACATAAATACTGGAAGTGATGATAGAACTCTTCTTTTGTACCCCTTTTAAGTACTACTTGTAGTTGCGCTTCCAATGCCCTTTCTTGTTCCAATGAAAGCAACCGCATCCTTTAAGCTATTCTAAGCCTTGGCCTTTCCACTCCTCCAGTAGGTGTAGTTGAAGACTTTTTTTTTTTTTGGCTTTTCTAATCCTTTACTACATCTTTTTCCCTTATTAACTAATAGTATAAAGCTTTTGTGCTTCTTGTTAATTTCAAGCCGAGCTTTCCTTAGCATGGGTAATAACTCTTTAAAAGTGTTTTGCATGTGCATCATGTTAAAGTTCATGATGAACTATCCATAGCTATTAGGCAATGATTGCAATACTAGGTCAATGGATAATTTAGCATCCATTTTAACTTCAAGTTTGGCTGATCGATCGATATAGCCTATCATTTCTATGACATGCTTTTTGATATTGGATCCCTCATCCATTCTAACCCTAAAGAGCTTCCCTACTATCTCATAGTGCTCATGCCTAGTATTCTCCTCAAATAAGCTTTTGAGCTTTTGTGTTGGCGTTTATACTCTAACATCATAGCAGACAACCATGATGCTCTAAGTAGTGATTGCATCATCTCTATGTTTGATCCATGCTTCATGAGTTTTAGCTTGAACCACATGAGGCTCATCTCGGAAGAGCATTCTCTATTGTATAGAGATTTTTTCCATGTTAGAGGACTATCCTTAAATTCATTTCCCGAGTTGAAAAAGTTTATGCCGTTAAAGGCATTACTTCCATCAATGATCTATCATATCGATGTGTTACCAGATCATACTGTGCAATTTGATAGGATAGAAAAGTGTACGATTTGGTTAATTAAATGGCATAAAACTAAATAAAGCATAAATTGAAGAAGTAAAACCTATGTTTGCTCCCACTATTATTTTTAAGTTCTATAACCTTCAATATAGTACTTGAGAAAACTTTTTAATCTATTTTCTTGTTGGGTTAGGATCCCATCCTTTAACATGCATTAGCCTTAAGTTATCTCAACAAGCCATACATGCAGGACTAGGTAGGTAACACCTTACCAATTATATCTAATGTAATTCCCAATTCTATTAGTATGACAACTCCTTGCCCTTGTCATATCTTATATGAATACCAATCCTTGCTTATAAGTTTATTAGACCTCGAGTTATCTCAACACACCCAATGACTCATTTAAGTTAGACCCAACATTTAGGGTCATCGTATGCCTATGATTTGTTTCCCTCGAGGAAGAAGTGACCTTGAGTTATGTCAACAAGCCAACAACGACCAAGAGATTTCCCACCTCATAAAGTTGGAAAACATTTAACTTAATATTTTATCTAAAGGATTTAATAAGGTTGGTTTGATCCTAGTGTGCATACTAAATAATAATCATATTATTCCTAATCATGCATACTAATAAAGATCTCATCATATTCATACATCTCATGCATGACTCAAGAACTAATGAATAGTAATGAATTTCGAATACTAGCCCCCACGAGCCACAAGGAGACTAGTGGGTCCATTCCTAAGTGAAAAATTATTATAAATTCTTCATGAATGTCTTCATTCATTGGCGTCTCCTCCTTATATCTATTACGTTCCCTATCTTCTACTTTTACATTTATTTAAAATAAGAAACCTCAAGTTATATTCGAGGGGAGTGAGATGAGAAAAGAAATACAATCGAATAATAGAGAAGGTAGAACACGCGAGTCCTATTTATCCAAAAAATACCAAGCATTCTTAATACTAGGTCGACTCATCCATACCATTCACCCATGCTTCAATCGCATTGATACATAGCATACTCGTTGAAACAATTTAATTCTTAAAATCATTATAAATCTATAGTTTTTGTCGTTTTCTAAATTTCTCTAAAGTTTAATTTTAAAAATTTTTAGGGCTTGGGCTCATTTTGGGGCCATAGCCTTTTGGGCCTCGAGAGTTCATGGGTTTCGATGCTCGAACCCTCGGATTCGCATTCGTCCGCCTATAGTGCTTGGCCTACGACCTACCTAGCATAAGCATGGCAAGCCGAGTAGCCTACCCGTTGTACGCTTAGCACGCCGTCGGTAGTAGAGGTCGCCACGTACGGCTTCGACCGATTTTGACCCAAAATTTTAGTTTTATATTCATATAAAATACCAAAAACATAAAATTTATAATCAAACATGTCTTATTCATGCAGTTAATCATAATTAACTAATCATACAATCAAAGATTCAATGGAGGCTCGATATCAATTGAGCCCAAGATCATGCCGTTGAATCTACTAACCGAAGTTTCCTAGTTTGGAAAGAGTTTTCAAAATGAAAAGTTTTCTATTTTAGAAATCGATTTTCTAATTTAGAAGTTAGTTTGAAATTTGGCAATAAAGAACCTAAAAGGAAAGGAGTTTCCTAATTTAGGTTAAAAGGGCATTTTTTGAAATTTTTTTCTAATATGGACCTCGCCAAAATAACTAAGAATATTTATCCGGATAGTCTAAATAAATTAATTGGGCTAAAATAGTTTTAGCCCATTAGGTTTAATTAAAAGCCTTAAGATAATTTTAGTGGGAGGATCAACATCAACCTTATTGGGTAAGGATGAATGTTTTAAAGATAATAATCAAGTAGTCCACATATAAAATAACTCTTCATCCTCGAAGGATAAGAAAGTAACAACTTAGAATCCTTTATGGACTCAAGGCCACCACTTTCCTTATTCTTAGAGGACAAGGAAGCTCTTCCCCTATAAATAGGAGGAGAGGGATGGCAAAAAAGGTGAGGATAACCTAATAGAGAATTTCGGCTAAAAAAAAGAGAGAAAAATTAGACCAGCCCCTAGAATAATCTAGGGCACATGGCCAAGAGAATAAAAGAGAGAAAATAGATTTGTCATAAAGCCCCGGCAAGAAATATTCTTACCTTCTCCTTTAAGGTGGTTGTAAAGTTTTCCAGGATTCATTTTTAGAGGAAATACTTAATCGAAAAGGTGGAGCTAGTACCTCAATAATTTTGAGTGCTTCTTTATAGATATTTGGGTTGCGTGGATCATCAATAGAGGCCGAACACTTGGATGGCTAATCAAAGAAAAGGAATTTAGATCTACACTACCGAGTTAATCCTTTACTTTTATCTTATTATTCATATATGTATGATTAGTAGATTTAATGGCATGATCTTAGGCCTTTAGATCGAGGAAAACTTTTATTTATTTCGCACCTCCATAGGATGCATGATCCTTAAATGATGCCTTGCTAGAGGCAAATCTTGATTTATGTATCAATAGATAAAAGTGAAGTCTTTCGTTCTTGATACATGGCTAACATATGTAGGAGCCTATTAAGTCATACCCATAACTTTAAGCATTCACATTATAAATGAAAAGCAAAGATATTGAAAAAAGTTTTCAATTATGAAAGTTTCCTATTTTAGAAAGGGTTTAAAAAATAAAATTTTTCCTTAAATGGAAAGTTTCCTATGATGAAAAGTTTCCTTAATTAGAAAGTTTCCTATTTTAGAAATCAGTTTCCAAATTTGGAAGTTAGTTCTAAATTTGGAAGTAAATAACCTAAAATAAAAATGGGTTTCCTAATTTAGGTTAAAGGGTATTTTGAGAAATCGGTTCCTAATGTGGACCCGCTAAAATAATCTAAGATTATTTAGTTGGATAGTCCAAATAAATTAATTGGGCTAAAATGGTTTTTAGCCCATTGAGGTTAAATTAACGACCTTAAAATATTTTGGTTGAAGGATAAACATCAACATTATTTGATAAGGATGAATGCTTTCAAGATAATGATCAAAAGTTTACATAAAAAATAACTCCTCATCCTTGAAAGATAAGGAAGCAACAACATAGAGTCCTTTATGGACTCACTATCACCCATCTCCTTATCCTTGAAGGATAAGAAAACTCTCTTATAAATATATAGGAGGGAGAGAGAAAATTCGGCTAACAAAAGGGATTTTATGGAGAGAGAATTTTGACCAACCTTAAACATACAAGAAGGCACACGACCAATAGAAGAAAACAAGGAGAGAATAGTTTTCTCCTAAACCCTAGCAAGATATGCCATTTCCTTCTCTTTTAAGGTTGTCATAAAATTGCTCGGGATTGATTTCTATAGGAAATACAAAATCAAAAAAGGTGGAGCTAGTGCCCCATTGATTTTGTGTACTTCTTTATGAAATACTTGGATCGCATGGATCATCAATAGAGGTCGGACACTTTGATGGTTTTTTTGAAAAGGAAATTTAGATCTACACTATAAGAGGTATTCCTTTATTTATAGCTTAATATTAAAGCATGTATGGTTAGTACATTCAACGTCTTAATCTTAGGCCCTTAGATGGAAGAAAATTTTTGTTTATTCCATACCTTCATATAATACATGATCCTTTAATTGGTATCGAGCCTCTATTGAATCTTTGATTAGATGCTTTCTTGACTATGGTTAACTCGTATGAATTGGCTATGCTTGATTATAAATATTGTATTTTTAGTATTTTATTTAAAAACAAAATTGAATTTTGGTTAAAAATCAATAGAGGCATGTGAGCTCGACAATGGAGGTCAACGTTCGCATGCGTGGCAGCCCTACCGACTATTGTGCGTTAGGAGCACAACATGCAAGCTTGCTGCACACTAAGTACACAACGAGCGGGCTCGCTAGCTTGCCGTGTCGTGCGCCGGGTGCGCGAGCCGATCGCTTGCTAGGCCACATGCTAGGTGAGCGAGGCCAAACAGAGTGTAAGGCCGCATGCACTAGGCATGCGTGACGTGCACTATGTGCTAGGCCTAAAAGCCTATGAGCTCAAAGTAGGCCCAAGGCCCAAAAAGGTTTTAAAATTGAAATTTAGAGAAACTTGATAAATTTATAAAATGACTAAGAATATAAATTTATAATTTTTTTATGAACAAAATTATTTAATTATAATGCCATGTATTAATGTGATTGGAGCGTGGGTCAATGTTTAGATGAGACAACCTATTTTTATGAGTGAATGCTTGTAATTTTTCTAGATAAATAGGTCTTCCCTTTTCTATTACTCTACTATATTTCTCTTCTCTTCTTACTCGTTAGTGTATGCCCTAGCCCAATACATTGTATTTTTACTCCTTTACTATATATATATATATATATATACATGAGGCATTGTTTTATCTTATTATCATTCATATGCATGTTTAAAATAGATAAAATATCCATGAATAGAATAATTTCGCTTAAGTTATCAAATATGTTATTTGATAGTAAAACCTTGAAGCATAAAAGAATACTATTCTAAATGTCCCTAGTCGATTATTGTCATGGGAATGGCAATAAACTAAGACTAGTATGTATTTTATGAGATGATCATGTTTCATGGATATGGGATATCAATAAGGGCACATAGATACATGTTAGGGAACAAGTGTATTTGGATCGATCCACTCATGACAACACTACATGGTTAAAAGTCATAAGTGATTCTCATGCAAATGCTTATACTTGAATCCCTCGACCTTAAATCGTTATGGATTCTTAGATGAATCCTTACACATTTTTGACATACGCCTAACGTCATTTGTAACTAAATGACAAGTATGGCTATGATTGGGTATGCCACGATTCATGCTAGGAAACATGAATGAAATGAAGGGATTGCCACTCTCTTTATTGAGAGAAGATATCACCTAGCCACTTGATTAGTGAAATTGAGTAGTGCATGGCCATGCCCAAATGAAATGATAAGTGTTATCATTTATTTGACTTAGTCGGTGTCACTAATAGATCAAGAAATGATTTAGCAATAAATAAGAATGACATGTTCCATGCCTTATGCTGATCATGATATCGAGAGGCAAAGAGTTGTATAAGGTTACAACTAGGTTACGTTAATTTATATTGACATTCATTCAATTTGGGTAGTCATAATGTCTTGCTAGAGACCGCTTATGATTTATGGCCCATAAATTAGATTTAGGCCCATTACCAACATTGAATGGACCTACAAGATCGCACACTTTAAAAATCTAAATTTGGATTTAAACTATCTCACTTATCGGGCCATTAAATTATGTTATTAATTAAAACATAATTGAGTGGGCTTAAGTTGATTTTCGGTTGGGGCTTATTTAAATGTTAAATTCATCCCTAATAGTATTTTAATTAAATGATTATAAATTATTTAAGTAAAAAGAGAGAAAGAGTTCTTATTCTTATAGAATAATTAAAGAGGAATTTGATTAGGAATGTGATCCCTACTTTTTAGGAAGTAGATTTCCATCCAAATTAGAAACAAATCTATTCCTAATAAAATATATAAAAGAGAGAAAATAGGTTTTGCTATCCTACTAACTCTTGGAAAGATTAGGCACACATAAAAGAAGAGAGAAAATAGGTTTGGCTCTCCTCCTAACTCAATGCCGCCTCCCCCTCTTTCTCTCTTCAAAACCAAAATCATCAATTAATAAAAGTGAGATTGTTGGAGTGCTAGCACACATAATCTTAATCCCATAGGTATTTATGTTTGAGATGGTAGAAGGCATTCACATTAAGGTAGTGTCTCCCATTGTTCAAATCGACGTAAAAAGGAGCAAGGAAGAGAAATTGATTCGAGCTCACCTTATTGAATAAAGATTCGGCATCTAACTTTAGGTAAAAGTCTCAACCTTTATTGATTATTTTAACATACATGTGATCTTGGCATGTTTCTATGGTAAAGTTTATGTTTTTTTGTTGCACGTAAACTTGATTAAGTCCATAGGAAACCTAACAAGTGGTATCGGAGCATGGCTTGTATGTTTAATCTAATCAATTAGAAACCGATTTTGCTATGTTGGAAATCTGATTTTGTGTGTTTAAATGTCAAAAGGTCGAATCTGATTAGTTTAATAGCAATAGCCGAATGTGTTATTAACTTGATAGATTCATGAGTTCAATCGGTAAACCGAATATATTGTGACTTCCAATTGTGTTTTACGGGTTTTATGTTTAATGAGATTAAATCATAACATAAAATTGGTAAGAGAAATTGACTAGAAAAAGGATTAATGGCACTATCTTAATCTAGTAGTGTATTGATATTTTAATATGATTAAAATTGTGATTTTATGAACAACTCATTCAATGAGTGGTCAAAAGGTTTGACCTATCGGGTTAACACCCAAACCCTTAATAGGGTGAGTTCTTGAAATCAAATACACAATTTCTCAAATGGCTTATGGACATAATTAAAATTGAAAATCCATATTATTTGCTAGTATATGTTTTCGATTTTAATCTTTTTGGTGTATTTTTCGTGAATGGTTATGCATGGTGCATGTCATGGGCCTATTTTTATTATGGGTTGTAATTAAATATGACTCGCATGTCGTCTATTTTTTATGTAAAATTTTTATTTTATTAGAATAGATGTATTTAATATCATATTGAAGACTTTGTAATCAAGACAAGAGACGAAGCCCAATGGAGGTGTACCGACCCAACTCAAAGGAAGCCCATTAGATGTAGCTTTTCTTAGAGTTAGGTATTTGGCCCATGACATGTCACGTTTAAATTTTATGCACCTTATATATACTATGCATCCGTGAATGAATGAAAATTCGTATATGCCATGTAAGTCGTAATAAAATGAATCCCTACAATATTAAGTCATAAAATTGCCTTCCTAATTCGAAACTTGTCAAGGTATCGATCATCTAAACGTGGGCTATGCCACAACTAGGTGCGTTGGATTATCTTTGTAAGGCAAGAGTTAGGATAAATGTTATGCTTAACACTCGAATGTAGGATTGACTTAACATGGGTAGTGGGACTGTCCCGACCCTAGGCAATAAAATGGAATAATGCCCAACATAAGATGTTGATTCCATTCAATCCAAGAGTTATATTAGATATAATTGGAAAGTGGTTCCTACCGAAATAACTAAGTCTTAGGTGTACAGTGCTCGACTTGACTAAGACAAGATGAAATAAGGATCTTGGCCCGAAATCAAAAACACTAACACGAATTATTTAAAAGGATATTAATTCAAATTATGGGATTATAAATAAAGACCTCATACTAATCTTGCATATATTGTGTAGATTGAAATGGCATCAAACAACTCACAACCGTTTTCATTGCGATCGATCCTTGAGAAGGACAAACTCAATAGGACTAACTTCCTTGATTGGTCTCGAAACTTGAGAATAGTTCTCAAGTAAGATAGGAAGCTTGAAGTCCTAGACTAAGCGTTACCCAATGAACCGACTAGAAATGCCACTACCGCTCAAAAGGAGGCATTCGAAAAGAAAATGAATAACTCCAATGATGTGACTTTGCCTCATGTCGGCTACCATGAGTCCGTAATTGCAAAAACAATTCGTAGATATGGAGGCTTTTGTGATCATGACTCACCTCAAGGAAATGTTCCAAGAGCAAGCTCGTCATGAAAGGTTTGTGACAACCAACGCACTAACTTCTCGCAAAATGGCACCGTGTACTTCGTTGAGTGCCCACGTGCTCGGGATGAAAGGGTACATTGATACTTTTGAGAAGTTTGATGCACCCATTCGCAAGGAATTAGAAATTGACCTCATCTTGGCATCTTTGCTAGAAAGTTATGATCAGCTTGTCATGAACTATAACATGCATGGGATGGAAAAATCAGTTTCGTAGTTGCATGGGATGCTTAAAAATGTTGAGCGTAACATAAAGAAAACCAATCCCGTGCCGCTGGTTGAAAAGGGTAAGTGGTGGAGAGGTAAAGGGCAATGCTAAGCCCAAGGACATGGTTGGACCTATATCCAAAGGCAAGGAGGTCAAGGAACCAAGCCTAAGCCACCAAAGGAGGGCGTGTGTTTCCATTGCAACAATGTCGGGCATTGGAAGAGAAACTACCCAGCTTACTTGGAAGATTTGAAGAAGAATGGAGGCGGGGCTTCCACTTCGTGTATCTTTGTTATAGAAGTCAATCTTTCTATTTCGTATCATGGGTATTAGATATCGGATGTGGTTCTCACATTTGTTCTAATGTGCAAGGACTAAGAAATAGGCGAGTTTTGGCTAAAGGTGAAGTCGACCTAAGAGTTGGGAGTGGAGCAAAGTTACTACCCTAGAAATAGGGGATTATCATTTGACTTTACCTAGGGGACTGTGTAATTCATTTACGTAATTGTTATTTTGTTTCTACTATGAGTAGGAATATTATTTCAGCTTCTTGTTTAGATATTGATGGATTCTATTTCATTATTAAGAATAATGTTATTTCTATTCATCGTGAGAATATTTTCTATGGCAATGCTTTGCTTAGTAATGGTCTTTACATTCTAGACTTAGAAAACCACAAGCCCATTTATAACATTGATAACAAGCGAGTTAAATCAAATGAATTAAACCCAACCTACTTTTGGCATTCTCGTTTAGGACATATGAATGAGAAACGCATCTCAAGACTCCATAAAGATGGAATTCTTGGCTCATTCGATTTTGAATCTTGTTCAACAAGCGAATCTTGCTTACATGGAAAAATGACTAAAAGCCCCTTTAACAAATCGAGTGAAAGGGCAAGTGACTTATCGGGCCTAATACATATCGATGTATACGGAGCACTAAGTACATCTCGCTAGAGGTGGTTATAGCTACTTCATTACATTCACGGATGACTTCAGTAGATATGGCTATGTCTATCTAACGAGGCACAAATCCGAGACTTTTGAAAAGTTCAAAGAGTATAAGAATGAAGTACGTAACCAACTTGGCAAAAGAATAAAAGCTATTCGATCCGATCGAAGTGGTGCATATTTAAGCCAAGAGTTTGACTCTTACGTAAAAGAGTGTGGAATAGTTTCACAACTCACTCCTCCTAGTACACCCCAATGGAATGGCGTGTCCGAAAGGAGAAATCGAACTCTATTGGACATGGTTCAATCAATGATGAGTCAAACAGATCTTCCAATCTCCTTCGGGGTTACGCCTTGAAACCGCCGCATTCCTACTAAATAGAACTCCAACTAAAGCAAGCTGAGAAGACACCATATGAAATATGGAATAGGAAAATGCCCAACACGTCTTTTCTTAAGATTTGGGGTTGCGAATCCCATGTTAAAAGGTTAACATCGGATAAACTAGCATCCAAAACCGATAAATGCTTGTTTGTGGGATATCCTAAAGAAACTAAGGGATATTACTTTCACAACCGAAGCGAGAACAAAGTGTTTGTTACTCGAAAAGCTATTTTCCTTAAAACGGAATTCATTTTCAAGAGAAACAAGTGGGAGTAAAGTACAACTTAAAGAAGTTCAAAAACCACAAACTCCTATAGAGGATAGTATGGAAATCGAAACGGATTCACAAGGAGTTGTAGAACCTAAATCGATTACATAAGAACTAAGAAGGTTCGGTAGGATTTGTCACGAGCCCGAGAGATATGGATTTCTCATAACCGACGATCAAAGTATTATACTAGTGGATCAAGACGAGCCCACTACCTACCAAGAGGTGATTAAAAGTCCAGATGCAGCCAAGTGGCTTGGAGCCATGAAATCTGAAAGTAAATCAATGTATGATAACCAAGTATGGATTTTGGTTGATCCACCTAAAGGTGCTAAGATCATTGAGTGCAAATGGATTTTCAAACAAAAAGTCGATAACACCTTCAAAGGACGACTTTGGCGAAAGGTTTTTGACAAACTCATGGTATTAACTATCATGAAACCTTCTCTCCAAGTAGTCATGCTCAAATCCATTAGGATCTTACTTGCTATAGTCGCATATTATGACTATGAAATATGGCAAATGGATGTCAAAACGACTTTGCTTAATGGAAACCTTTTCAAGGATGTGTACATGACATAACTCGCGGGTTTTGTCGATCCTAAGAATCCTAAAAGGTATGCAAGCTTCAAAGGTCCATTTATGGATTGAAGCAAGCATCCCGAAGTTAGAATCTTCACTTTGATGAAGCAATCAAAGAGTTTGGTTTTATCAAAAACGAAGATGAGCCTCGTGTATACAAGAAAGTTAGTGGGAGCATAGTAGTTTTTCCGATCTTATATGTGGATGACATCTTGCTCATTGGAAACGATATCCTAACATTGTTAAGAGTTAAGCAATGGTTAGGGAAGTGTTTTTCAATGAAAGACTTAGGCGAAGCCGAAACTATACTAGGTATAAAGATCTATAGAGATAGATCATAACGGCTCTTAGGACTAAGTCAAGAAAAGTACATAGACAAAGTACTAAAACATTTCAACATGGTTGACTCCAAGAAAGGGTTCCTTGCTATGAGTCAAAGCGTGATTCTAAGTAAGAAAGATTGTCCTTCTATGAGAGAACAAAGGGAATATATGAGTAAAAGTCCTTATGCAATAGTTATAGGATCTATCATGTATGCCATGCTATGTACTAGACTCGGATGTCACACACGCACTAAGTATGACAAGTAGGTTCCAACAGGATCCAAGTGAAAATCATTGGACCGCTATCAAAAACATCCTTAAGTACTTGAGAAGGACTAAAGGATATTTCTTAGTGTACGGTGGTTAGGAAGAGCTAATTATAAATGGTTACACTAATGCCGCTTTCCAAACCAATGTTAATGACTCAAGATCGTAATCTGGTTATGTGTTTTATTTGAATGGAGGTGCCGTAAGCCGGAAAAGCTCAAAGCAAGACATCGTCGTCGATTTTACCACGTAGTTCGAGTACATTACAAGCATCGATGCCGCAAAAGAGGCAGCTTGGATTAAGAAGTTTGTTACCGAACTAGGAGTTATTCCGAGCACCTTAGATCCAAGTAAACCTCTATTGTGATAACAATGGGGCCATCGCATAAGCTAAGGAGCCCGATCACACCCGAAATCCAAACACATACTCGAGAGATTCCATCTCATTCGAGAAATCATCAAAAGAGGAGATGTGAAGATATGCAAGATTCCCGGAGAAAACAATGTAGCAGATCCTTTAACTAAGTAGTTAGCTAGGCCAAAGCATGAGGGTCATGTTAGATCTTTTGGTCTTAGGATTATTCTTGATTAGTACTAGTGCAAGTGGGAGATTGTTAGTGTATGCCCGAGCCCAATCCATTGTATTTTTACTCCTTTATTATATATATACACATATGAGGCATTGTTTTATCTTATTATCATTCTTGGGCATATTTAAAATAGATAAAATATCCATGAATAGAATAATTCCGCTTAAGTTATCAAATACGTGATTTGATAGTAAAACCTCGAAGCATAAAAGAATACTATTCTAAATATCCCTAGTCGATTATTGCCATGGGAATGGCAATAAACTAAGACTAGTATATACTTTGTGAGATGATCATGTTTTACTAGTCATGGATATGGGATATCAATCAGGGAACATAGATACATGTTAGGGAATAGTGTATTTAGATCGATATGCTCATAAGAATACTACATGTTGAAAGTCATAAGTGATTCTCATGCAAATGCTTATACTTGAATCCCTCGACTCGAAATCGTTATGGATTCTTAGATGAATCCTTGCACATTTTTGACATACACCTAACATCATTTGTAACTAAATGAAAAGTATGAGTATGATTGGGTATGCCACGATTCATGCTAAGAAACATGAATGAAGTGAAGAGATTGCCACTCTCTTTATTGAGAGAAGATATCATCGGCCACTTGATTAGTGAAACCGAGTAGTGCATGGCCATGCCCAAATGAAATGATAAGTGTTATCATTTATTTGATTTAGTCGTTGTCACTAATAGATCAAGAAATGATTTAGCAATAAATAAGGATGACATGTTCCACGCCTTATGGTGATCATGATATCGAGAGGCAAAAGCTTGTATAAGGTTGCAACTAGGTTACGTTAATTTATATTGACATTCATTCAATTTAGGTAGTCATAATGTCTTGCTAGAGACCGCTTATGATTTTTGGTCCATAAATTGGATTTAGGCCCATTGCCAACATTGAATGGACCTACAGGATCGCACACTTTAAAAATCTAAATTTGGATTTAAACTATCTCACTTATCGGGCCATTAAATTATGTTATTAATTAAAACATAATTGAGTGGGCTTAAGTTGATTTTTGGTCAGGGCTTATTTAAATGTTAAATTCGGCCCAATAGTATTTTAATTAAATGATTATAAATTATTTAAGTAAAAGGAGAGAAAGAGTTCTTATTCTTGTAGAATAATTAAAGAGGAATTTGATTAGGAATGTGATCCCTACTTTTTAGGAAGTAGATTACCATCCAAATTGGAAACAAATCTATTCCTAATAAAATATATAAAAGAGAGAAAATAGGTTTTTCTATCCTACTAACTCTTGGAAAGATTGGGCACACATAAAAGAAGAGAGAAAATAGGTTTTGCTCTCCTCCTAACTCAAGGCCGCCGCCCCCTCTTTCTCTCTTCAAAACCGAAATCATCAATGAATAAAAGTGAGATTGTGTTGAGTGCTAGCACACATAATCTTAATCCTATAGGTTTTTATGTGTGAGATGGTAGAGGGCATTCGCGTTAAGGCGGTGTCTCCCATTGTTCAAATCGGCGAAAAAGGAGCAAAGAAGAGAAATTGATTCGAGCTCACCTTATTGAATAAAGATTCGGCATCTAACTCAAGGTGATAGTCTCAACCTTTATTGATTATTTTAACATACATATGATCTTGGCATGTTTCTATGGTAAAGTTTATGTTTTTCTCGCTGCGTGTAAACTTGATTAAGTCCATAGGAAACCTAACACTTACTTTGTTCAAACGTAACTCGAGGTTTCTTATTTCTAATGAATGTAAAGTAAAAGATAGAAATTAGAATAGATGCAAAGAGACGATGCCAAGCATTGAAGACATTCATGAAGAATTTGTAATAAATTTTCACATAGGAATTGATCCACTAGTCTCTTGTTAGTGTAGGTGCCCAAGATCCTCATGTTAATCTATTATTGGATTATTTATTTTAATAATTATTAAAAAGTTATTATATTAATTCTTATGTTTTATGTTTATAAATTTAGTAGAAATAGATAAAAGTCCTTATGATATGCATTCACAATAGTGATTGATAAAAGATGTGAGATGAACACTAATGCACATAAATGGTATCACTAAACATCCCAAGTCATAACATTATGAAGAATGGATACCGACAATATATGGATATACTTGTGAGTGTTATGCTCATGCTATATGATAGTAGTGTGAGATCTCACACTTATTGGCAAGGTGATGACAAACCAAGCACATAAGTGATTCATGTTAGAGAAAACATCATAGGACATGACTCACCATGAGAACCCATTTCATTTTAGTATATGAGAATTTCATATGAGATTGATACAAATGGTCCTTAGATTTGAAGCCATCATAATTGTTTCATTAGAGAACTTATGCATTTTGACATCCGTTTCAATGGACCCATTAAAGGGTTGCTCGTGGATGATTCGTTGGGTGCACTAGGAATCTAATAGAGTTAAGTGTCCGAATAAGATAGGACATGTCATTCTTTGTATGCTAAAAGAGTTATCACATTGCACTTTGATAAATGTCTCGCTCAAGAAATCTATTGCCATATTAAGAGTACAACAATAGAGCATAGTTGGTTTACTCTAAGAGCTAAGACATTTAGGAATCGAAGAAAACTTATGTGATCATAATCGAATAAGACTAATAATCAAGTTTGACATCACACTTTGATAAGTTGACATGAGCACCGAATTTTATGGTAACCATGCTCGTGAAAGATAATAATAGATTAACTAATCCTTCAAGAAAATTAGGTACCCATGATGCCTTGCTAGAGGCCAATCTTGATTTATGTATCAAGAGATAAAATAGGAATCTTTTGTTCTTCATACATTGCCAACATATTTATGAGCCTATTGAGTCATAGATATAAGTTTTAATATTCACATTATAAAAGAGAAGCAAAGATATTGGAAAATATTTCCAAGCATAGAAGTTTCTTAAAGAATAAAGTTTTCTTAATTACGAAGTTTTCTAAAATGGAAAGGTTTCTTTTTTAGAAATCAGTTTTCTAATTTGAAAATTAGTTTCAAATTTGGAAATAAAAAACATAAAATGAAAGGAGTTTCCTAATTTAGGTTAATGGATATTTTAGAAAATTGCTTCCAAATATGGACCCCACTAAAATAATATACGAATATTTATTTTAGTAGTCCAAATAAATTAATTTGGCCAAAATATTTTTGGCCTATTAGGTTTAATTAAAAGCTTTAAGATATTTTAGTGGGAGGATAAACATCAACCCTATTAGATAAGTTTAAATGTTTAAAGATAAAAATTAAATAGTCCACATACAAAATAACTCCTCATCCTTAGAGGATAAGGAAGTAATAATCTAGAGTCCTAAAAGGACTTGTTGCCGCTCCTCTCCTTGTCCTTAAAGGATAAAGAAACTCTCCCTAATAAATAGGAGGAGAGGTGTGGCATAAAGGAGGCTAATGAAAAAAAGAGAGTATTTGGCTATGTTAAAAACAAGTATAGCAATAATCGGCCAAAGAAAAATAAAGGGAGACAAGTTTCAGCCATCCATAAAAATTAATTAGGGCACATGACCAAGAGAAAAAAATAAGGAGAAAATAATTTTCTCCTAAACTCTAGCAAGCTATGCTCTTTCCTTCTCCTTTAAGGTTGTCGTGCAAAATTGCTAAGGATTGATTTCTAGAGAAAATACTAAATCAAAAAAGGTGGAGCTAGCACCCCACCGATTTTGAGCACTTTTCTATGGATACTTGGATTGCATGGATCATCAAGAGGTCTGGACATTTGGATGACTTTGCTAAACAAGAATTTGGGTTTTCCTATAAGAGGAAATCCTTTATACATTGTTGAAAAAGAATTTGGATCTTCTTCTAAGAGGAAATCCTTTATTTATAGTTTAATATTGATGTTTGTATGGTTAATAGATTCCACGACTTAATCTTTGACCCTTAGATGGAGGAAAATTTTTGTTTATTCTACACCTCTATAGGATGCATGATCCTTTATCTCTTTGTGGCTCGAAGGGGCTAGTACTAGAAATCCATTATCATTTACCGATCCTTGAGTCATGCATGAGATGTATGAATGTGATGAGATCAATGTTAGTATGCATGATTAGAAACAATGTATTTGTTGTTTAGTATGCACACTAGGATGAGAACAACTATATTAAATTATTTAAATAAAATATTAAGTTAATTGCTTTCTATTGTTATGAGGCGAGCTATGCTCGTAGCAAGCTATGCTCTTTCCTTCTCTTTTAAGGTTGTCGCAAAATTGCTAAGGATTGATTTCTAGAGAAAATACTAAATCAAAAAAGGTGAAGCTAGCACCCCACTAATTCCGAGCAGCTTTCTATGGATACTTAGATTGCATGGATCATCAATAGAGACCGGACATTTGGATGACTTTGCTGAAAAAGAATTTGGGTCTACCTACAAGAGGAAATCCTTTATACTTTACTAAAAAAGAATTTGGATCTTCCTATAAGAGGAAATCCTTTATTTATAGTTTAATATTGATGTATGTATGGTTAATAAATTCCACAACTTAATCTTTAGCTCTTAGATGGAGGAAAATTTTTGTTTATTCTACACCTTTATAGGATGCATGATCCTTCATCTCTTTGTGGCTCAAAGGGGCTAGTACTAGAAATCCATTATCATTTACCGAGTGCTTGAGTCATGCATGAGATGTATGAATGTGATGAGATCAATGTTAGTATGCATGATTAGGAATAATGTATTTATTGTTTAGTATGCACACTAGGATGAGACCAACTATATTAAATTCTTGAAATAAAATATCAAGTTAATTGCTTTCTACTCGTTATGGGACAAGAACTCTCTTGGCCATTATTGGCTTATTGAGATAACTCAAGGTCACTTCTTCCTCGAGAGAAACAAATTATGGGCCATGTGATGTCTCCAAACATTAGGTCTAACTTAAATGAGTTGTTGGGTTTGTTAAGATAACTCAAGGTCTAATAAACATATAAGTAAGGATTGATATTCACATAAGATATGATAAAGACAAAGAGTTACCATACCAATGGAATTAGGAATTACATTAGATGTTATTTGTAAGAAGTTACCTACCTAATCCTTCATGTATGGCTTATTGAGATAACTCAAGGCTAATGTATGTTAGAGGATGGGATCCTGTTGTGTTTATTGTTTATATATTATTTTAATAGTTTTTATATTAAATTTTATAAAATAATTATAGGTTTTTAGTAAGTTTTTATGTGATTTGTTTATTATTTTTAGTTTATCAATATTGTTATTTTTAGTATGTTTTTAATATATTGTGAGTGTTTGATCCGATTTATGTTTGAATTAGGTTCAAAGAAAAAAATTAAAAGATTGAGAATGTCACGGCCATGACTTTTTGAGTCATGGCCGTGACTTAGCAAAGCGGAAGAGTCACTACCGTGACTCCCCAAAGTGAAGAAGGCCTCACGACCGTGATCCAAGCAAGAAGAAAGCGCATGGCCGTGAGTTTCAAAAGAAGAAAAAGGCCCATGCCCGTGAGCTTAAAAAGGGAAAAAAGCCCACGATCGTGAGCAAATATTTAGTGATCAAATTTTCAGGGATTAACGTTTAAGGATCGGCACATAAAGAGGAAAAGGAAGATATTGAGGAGGATTTGAAGGAGGATATTTCGCAGCTCTCTCTAATTTAAAATCCCACACGGGACCAAAAGAGAAAGATGGAAAAACAGAGAGTAGAGTTCCAGTAGCCTTTGTTCTCTACGGATAGCCATTGAAGACAGAGAGGAGATCGGGGAAAACGGATGCCGAAGCTAGAAAGAGATCAACTTTAGTCGTAGGAAAGCCAAACCGCATTTCTTCCTAAACTCGATTTTATTGCTTTCAATTCTTAATTGTGAAGACATGGAATTTGTTGTGATTAATTCAATGAATGTTTATCCGTCAACTATGAACTAGTTTCTGTCTTGAGAATTAATGGATCCGTTATTTGAATATGTTTAATTGAATGGTTAATTGGATTATTCTTATCTTGCATCTATGATTTTTGGATTACTTATATATAAATGTCTCGGCCAATAATTATATATCTCGTGATATTGGGTTGATATTGATCAAATATAACTCAATGTTAGACTAAAGAATCATAGGCACTAGGTTATGAATGAGAGATCCAAGTAACTTGGTGAAGAGATTTGCATGAATAATCATTTAAGTCATTTTGATTAAATATAGGATTTAATCGGTGAAGTTATATTCTCATGAATTCTCTCACTTTGATCATTATTTTCAGCTTCGTTATGATTACTCCGTAGTTGTTTTACGTTCTCAATTTAATTTATAATCATCAAACACAAACTGGTTTAGAGTGTTTAGGATTTTATTTCATTGTCATTGTTTGCAATTGGAATTGAATTATTTTATGGCAATTACATCTTCTTGAGAATACGACCTTGGTTAACTCAGCTTGTACCGTAATCACCTCGTACACTTGGGAGTAATTTGCCTATTCATTTCTAGTACACTTTTAGGCACATCAAGTTTTTAGCGTCATTGCTGGAGAGGTGTAACGTGGTATATTTTAGTTTAATTCTAATTATTATGGTGTTTTATTTAATTTTCTATGTTGTTTTGTTGCTTACCGTTCAAAAAAAAAAAAAAAACCAAATGGGGAATCAATAAAAAAAAAAAGAAAAATTCAAGATTTATGTCTTAAGCTTCGTTGTTTAATGTAGTTTGAGTTGCTAATTTCTTTATTTTCTTTTCTTTCTTTGCATGCACGGTAGACGGTCTCAAGGAAACTTGTTGGCTCCTTTCATTGATAATATTCAAAGAGCCTAGAGAGACCAAGGGTTTGAAGAGGAAGAGAGTGATCTAGATGAGCAAATTAACGAGGAAGCAGTAGAAGATGAACAAGTGGAAAACAAAGTGATGAGGGATCGACGAATAGTGATGAAGGAGTATGCCGGACCAATCATTGGCGCAGCTTACTTCGTGCATTCGTTTGGGTGAGGCCATAAGAAATTATGAGCTCAAAAACATCCACTATAACATGTTGTCGTCATTCTATGGAGTCCCTAACGAGGATCCCTTGAACTTCATAAGGGAATTTTATTCTACGCTCGAGACTTTTCCACCGCAAGGCTTGAATGAGAATCAGCTTTGGATGAGATGTTTTCCTTACACACCGAAAGATAGAGCCAAGGCATGGCTCATAACTCTTCCACCCAATTCACTTGCCACATGGGAAGAAGTGTATGACAAGTTCATGGGTAAATTCTACTCCCATCGAAACCTTCGAATTGAGAACTAAGATCGCCACATTTACGTAAATGGAGGGAGAGCCATTCCATGAAACTTGGGAGCGATTCAAGCATTTGTTGATCCAATGCCCGCACCATTATTATCCATTAAAACTCTTGAATCAATTTTTCTATGATGGATTGACACAACGAATGTCAATACACTCGTGGATAATGCAACAGGAGGTGCAATGGGAGAAAAGACAACACAAGACACTTATGAGCTATTTGAAATGTTGGGAGCTAATTCTCAACAAAAGAGTATCGGAGGAAGGAAAGCAGCTACCCATGAGGTTGGTGCAAACCAAGAAATAGCCACCCAATTGGCGGAATTAACTAAGTTAAGTTGCTTGCCACGCGAGGATCTCAAGTCACACCAAATCAGGAGGTATGTGGTTTATGTGGGGTATATGGTCATGGAACTAACATCCGTTCTTTCTCTAGTGACTCATATATAGGTGATGAAGAACAAGCCTTTGCAATGGATGGTTTCCAACAAAGGGTTAGGAATGACCCTTTCTCTAATAGTTATAATCCTAGTTGGAGAAACAATCCAAACTTTTCATGGAAGAACAACCCATCAAGACAAAGAAAAGCAACAACCACACTACCAAGGTTTCCAAAAACCTAACCATTTCCAGGGACAATCATCAAATCAAAATATAATGAAAAAGTCTTCATTGGAAGATACTTTGCATGCGTTTATCCAAGCAAGCACCCAAAATCAAGAGACAAATAATAAAAGATTTGATTCCATGGAAGCATCTTTGAGAAGGGTTGAGACCCAAGTTAGGCAATTGGCGACACATATGCAAACTCAACAGAAAGTCAAATTGCCTAGCTAGCCAAAGCAAGCCAAGTCCATCGCACTCCTAAGAAGTGGTAAGGTGATTAATAAAAAACTAAAAGATATTAAAACCGATGAAAAGCTATCCGATATAGGAAAAAGCAAAAAAAAAAAAAGGAATATAAAGTAGAATTTGAGCAGGTCAAAGCATCCAAAGAAGGAAATCAACTCAAGTAGGATCAAAATGGTGGTCATGGTCATGACTTAACAAAAAGTCATAGTCATGAACCAAATGGTCACCGTCGTGACTCAACAAAGCCGTAAGGTCACGGCCATGACCAAAATGGTCACCACCGTGACTCATCCACAAGTCACACCCGTGATGATGTTTCTCCTCACCGTGACGAGAAGCTTCCACCCCGGACTCGACAGAGCAAGCAGATCCTTATAGGCCACCAATTCCATATCAAAGCCGGCTTAGAGACACTAAACAAGATGAGCAGTTTTCGATTTATATGCTATGCTATCTAAGGTAAACATTAATTTACTTTTGCTAGATGTTATCGTACATATACCCGCATATGTAAAATTTTTCAAGCATCCGAGCACAAAGAAAAGAAAATTCAAACCCAATGGAAAGGTTATCGTCTCAAAGGTGGCCAGTGCAATTTTACAAGATAAACTACCACCAAAAATGAAGGATCCAAGTAGTTTCATCCTAACTCGTTTCTATGGGTAATGGTAATGAAGTTCGAGGTATGTTGGATTTAGGAGCCAGTATTAATTTGATGCTTTATTCTATTTATTTGCAACTAGATTTAGAAAGATTACAACCTACCGAAATGTGTTTACAATTAGCAGATAGGTCGATACGATATCCTCAAGGAACAATTGAAGATGTTTTGGTAAAAGTTGGAGGATTAATTGTTCTAGTAGATTTTATGGTTTTGGACATGGGTCGGGTTAATGCACAAGAGAGGGAGCACACTATACTTCTTGGTCGGCCCTTCATGGCCACCACCAACACTCTTATTGATGTAAAAAATGGAAAGTTGACCATGATCTGTCTTATGTGAAATAGTAGAATTTTCTATTTTTGACACTCGCACCTATTCCAATCTATCGCTTTATATGAAGATTGCTCTTTCATTGATCGTATTGATTTTGTAGTTTCGATGTGTTTCTCCGGGATAGTGTGGATGACAAAATGGAATTGGCACTCACACTTGATGATATTGTTGAGATTATTGATGGGGATATTGAGGAGTGTCACGTATTACTTGATAATAGAATAGAGAGTGAGGAAGTTATTGAACCCGTGGAGTTGACATCGAGCCTTGAAAGAGAGGAAGTTGCCCCACCTATACTAGAGCTAAAGGAGTTGCCTTAGCATCTCAAATATGTGTTTTTAGGAGAGGGGGACACATTTCCTGTAATTATTTCCGCCAACTTGAGCGAGGTAGGGGAAGAGAAAACCATGAGGGAGCTTAAACGGTTAAGGAAGACCATAGGTTAGGGATTGAGTGACATTAAGGGAATTAGCCCTTCTACGTGCATGCACACGATCACTTTAGAAGAGGGAGCAAAACCCGTAAGGGAGGCCCAACGCGAGACTTCACCCCAACATGATGGAAATAGTAAAAAAAGAGGTCCTTAAGCTCCTCGATGAAGGAGTAATATACCCAGTGTCCGATAGTAAGTGGGTAAGCCCCGTGCATGTAGTCCTTAAGAAGTCGGGAATTACCGTGGTAAGAAATGAGAAAAATGAGTTAGTACCTATCCGAACTACCACGAAGTTGGAGGATGTGTATTGACTATAGAAAATTGAATGCGGATATGAAAAAGGACCATTTTCCTCTCCCGTTTATTGATCAAATGTTAGATAAACTTGCTGGACATGAATTTTACTATTTTCTAGATGGTCTTTCAGAGTTACATCAAAGTGGAAATAGCTCCCAAAGATCAAGCAAAGATGATGTTTACATGTTCTTTTGGGACATTTGCGTTTCGACGAATGCCATTTGGACTTTGTAATGCGCCGACTACTTTTCAAAGGTGCATATTGTCCATTTTTTCGATATGATCGACGACTTCATAGAGGTATTTATGGATGATTTCTCTATCTTTGGCAACTCTTTTGATGATTGTTTACTTAAATTGACTCATGTATTTGGAAGATGTATGAATGTAATCCGACATTAAGTTGGGAAAAGAGTCATTTTATGGTAAAACAAGGCATTGTTTTAGGTCATGTTATCTCTAGTAAGGGTATTGAAGTGGATAAAGCAAAAATTAAGGTCATTGAAAAACTACCATCACCGACTTCTATAAAAGGGATTAGGAGTTTTCTTGGGCATGCTGGATTCTATAGGATATTTATAAAAGATTTTTCTAAAATAAGTCTTCCTTTCGAGTCGATTGTTAGGTAAGGATGTCCCTTTTGATTTTAATGAAGAATGCCTTATTGCTTTTAATACCCTTAAGAAGAAATTGATCACCACACCAATTGTTGTTGTACTTGATTGGTCATTGCCATTTGAGAGTGTGTGTGATGCCTTCGATTATGTCGTGGGGGCGATTTTAGGGTAGAAAGTTGAGAAATCCTTGCATGTAATTTATTATGCTAGTCTCACATTACATGATGCATAAATAAATTACACAACCATCGAAAAGGAGTTTTTAGTCGTGATTTTTGCGTTGGAAAAATTTAGATCATATTTGTTGGGTTCAAAGGTCATCATTCATTCCGATCATGCTCGCATTAAGACACCTTTTAACTAAGACTAATGCAAAACATGACTCATTTGGTGGGTTATTATGTTGTAAGAATTTGATATAGAGATCAAAGATAAAAAGGGAGTGAGAATGTTGTAGCGGATCATTTGTCAAGACTTACCGCTAATATTGAATTGCTTGAGCAATATGATATGGAAATCATTTCTGAAAATTTTCCCGATGAGCAATTATTTGTTGTTAGTAAAGTACCATGGTATGCTGATTTTATGAATTATCTTGCTTGTGGTATTTTACGGCCTAACATTTCTTTTCAAGAAAAGAAAAGATTTCTCCATTTAAGTAGGTATTATTTTTGGGATGATCCTTATCTCTTCCGCATATGTAAGGATGAGATAATACATCGATGAGTGCCGGAAGATGAGCAATTAAGTGTGTTAGCATTTTGCCAGGAACTCCATTGTGAAGGACATTTTGGAGAAAGGAAGACAATGGCTAAGGTGCTCCAATGTGGTTTGTATTGGCCTACCTTATTTAAGAATGCTCATCAATTTTGTTTAAGTTGTGGTAAGTGTCAATGGAGTGATAATATCAGTAAAAGAAATGAAATGCCATTGACCAATAACTTAGCCATTGAATTGTTTGATGTTTGGGGCATAGATTTCATGGGTCCTTTTCCTAAATCCCTCAATTTTCAATACATACTTGTTGCTTGTGGATTACTTGTCAAAGTGGGTAGAAGCAATACCCACTCGAACCAATGATGCTAATGTTGTGCTTAAATTTGTGAAGGAAAATATTTTTAGTAGGTTTGGGATTCCGCGAACAATAATCGGTGATGGAGGTAGTCATTTTTGTAATAAGCTTTTCGAAAAGCTTATGATGAAATGTGGCATAACTCATAAGGTGGTTACTCCGTATCATCCACAAACTTCAAGACAAGTTGAGACAAGTAACAAACAAATCAAGGGGATTTTAGAAAAGACCGTGCGACCTTCAAGAAAGGATTGGGTGTTAAAGCTAAATGATGCTTTATGGGCATACGGAACTGCTTACAAGTCCCCTCCGGGAATGAGTCCGTATAGACTTGTGTATGGGAAGGCTTGTCATCCGCCAGTGGAAGTTGAGCATAAATCCTACTAGGCAATTAAAGAAATAAATTGGGACTTTCGGAAAGTCTGGTGAAGAGAGATTACTTCAAATGTCGAAATGGATGAACTTTGGAATGACGCTTACTAGAATTCAAAAATTTATAAGGAGTAGATGAAGTACCTCCATGACAAAAATCTTGTTGGTAAAACTCTCATCCCGGCATGAAAGTTTTTTTATTTAATTCTCGATTACGTTTGTTTCCAGGGAAGCTAAAATCAAGATGGATGGGTCCTTTTCGGATTGTGAAAGTGTTTCCCTATGGAGTTGTTGAATTATTGAATTCAAAAACGCAAGAAACCTTCAAGGTAAATGGACATAGAGTAAAGCCATACTTAGAGGGAGTAATTGCTCGGAAAATGGTGGAGAATGTGCTACTGCTGGAACCACGTCAAACCCGAGGTTCTTTACATCCAGCTAATGACGTTAAAGAAGCGCTAGACAGGAGGCAACTTGTTACTAAGATTTACAATTTTAATTATGCTATTTTTTGGTTTTATTTTATTTTGTTTCAAAAATAAAAAAAATATGAAAAATAAAAAAATAAAAGAAAAGGCATGAATTGAAAGCAGAAGGAAGTCATGGGCGTGAGCCGAGAGGCAAGTCACGCTCGTGACTAAGTTAGTCACGGGCATGAGATCGGAGAAGGCAAGTCACGTCCATGACTAATTTAGTGATGTGCGTGATCTCAAAGGGACGTCATGCCCATGACTAAGAAAGTCACGGGCATCTTGATTAAAAAAAATAAAAAAAAGGGTGGTCAAAAAAGATGGCTGAATTCTTCTTTGAGCAAGAAGACAAATAGCCGTGGTCAAAGGTTGGGCAAAATATATAACTTAGATAACTTTTGACTAGGAAACACGCCTATGATTATTGTTTGTTTGTTTCTTAGTCTTGTTTTATAAATACTCCGAAGGTTTAGTTATTTTGTTTTTCTTTATCATTTAAATTGTTTTCTCCTCAAATGTATTTAAGAGTTCACGGATTTATTTTCTTCCTAATCATGCCTCCACGGACAAGAAATCCACAAGTGGGTTCATCCTCTCGGCCTCGCCATTCCTCCGGAGTGCAAGAGCAACAATCTCGGACTCCCCCATCAGCTCTCCCACCGGTGATAAGTGCTCATCCAAACAAGTATGGCCTTGCAATTTTCTCATGCTCCTTATACGGAACGGTATGCAATTCTCTCTCAACGTAAAATTATTCCTAATCGTTTCTTGGATATTGAAGCTATGAATGAATTAGGTATTACCCATAGAGTGAACCAATTATTGCATGCGATAGGGTGGACTAAATTTGCTGCATTAAAAAAAATTCATATATAGAACTCACACTAGAATTTTTGTCCACACTTGATTTTTCCCCATTTAACACTACAAATACCGAATTAGGGAGTATAGCTTTTAGGTTGTTTGCCAATTCTCACTTAATTTCTTTACAGCAGCTTAATTCTATTTTTGGTTTCATGCACAATGATTTACATGGGTTCCATGAGAATTTTCATGCACGAAATTTTTGGAAACGAGATAACCGATGGTGAGACTAATTTTGTGGCTAGTAAATCCAAATCTAGTCATTTCATTGACCCCGCCATTCGATATATTCATCATTTTTTTATCATTTACTATCTTTAGTAGAGGAAAAAGTAATGGCTCTGTTTCTAGAATCAAATTATTCTTTTTATAGTGTATGGTTAATGCGATTCCTATGAATGTCGAAGTTTGGTTAGGCTTACATTTGAACGAAGTTGCGAAAGCCAAATCGAGTATGATTGTAGTCGGTGCTTTTGTGACTACCATTGCATAATTTTTAGGATTACTTTATGGGCATCATCTTCTATTGCACCGGGTAAAGGGTAATTGTTTTTTAGATTTACGTTTTTTATTATCTGCTTAGATCATTAAAAAGCGGGATGGTAAATATATCACACTTGGCCCTACAGCTGCCGACACGACCCATAAATGCTTACACACCGGAGAGGCTAGTGCTTCTCATGACTCTGCTGCAGGTGAGGAGGAGGATGTGCATGATGAGAATGCTCCTATTGCTCCCTTTAACAACTCATCCATCATGTAACGACTTGATTCCTTTGAAAGATAGTTTATAGAGCATGAAAACCATTCGAAAGGAGGTATAGGAAGCATGAGACCCATTTTTAGGAGTTTTGACAAATCGTGGATTCTCGGTTTCAACACTTGGAAATCGGTATGGACCAACTGTAAACTTTCATGGCCAACTTGGATGCTCGCCTTGGCCCGTACTTTCCTGGCCCTTCACAACAACCGCATCCGTCTTGAAGCTCATCAATTTCACGGGAGTTATGCTTTTCCTTTTCGCTTCTTATTTATTACTTATATTGAGGACAATGTGTGTTTTTATGTGTGGGGAGGGTTTTATAATAAAAAAATAAAAAATAAAAATAAATTTTCTTTGTTGGTTGCACTCATTTTGTTCGTACTTCCTATATATAATGTTAAGTTCCTTAGGACTTGTGATAAATAAAATTAAGAAAAAAGGGATTATAAAAGAATTGAATGAATGTCTTGCATGCTTAAACTTTTAAAGCATTGACTTTTAATTCTATGAGCATCAATTTCTTATACTAGAAAAAAAAAATCATTTGTGAGCTTTTGAGCCATATCTTTTTATTATATTTTGACAATCTCTAGTTGCTTGTAAGATAGAGTTCGTTTATGCTTAGGATGCTCTAGAACTTGCTTATAAATACCTTTCAAAAGATAAATAAACTGTTCACATGCATGCTTAAATATGATGAAGGCACATTAGGAATTAACCACGTGACTTAAAAAGCCAACCTTATTTTAACCTTTAGAGAACCTCTTTGAGCTTGATAAATCCTTTTCTTTGAAGACTCGAATATTAGCCTTAACCTTTTTCTTAAATTATTCGTTTCACCTACCGTAGGGCTAATGGAGCAATTGAAATATGGTTTAGTCGTGTTTGGAAAAATATGCACATAACAAAGTATGGGGAAATGTGAAGAAATCTAAAAGTTAAACTATGGTTGTAAGTAAGAATCAAAGTGGTTAAATGGAGATGGAGGATAAAAGCAAGCTAGTTACCTCTATTATTTTTTTTAAAAAAAAACAACGATAGTTTGCGAGAGGACCCACGATCTAGAGGGAATGTATCATTGGGAATAAATTTATTTGTTTAAGTTTTAATTGCTCTGTTAGTTCTTGGTTTAGCTTTTCTTTCCTAAATTTCATACCTTTAGCACTGACCTCATTACAACCCCGAATAAAGACCTTCGATTTTTGCATGTAAGTGATAACAGTGGTAGTGATTGGATGAATAAGCAAGCATATGGTAGCATTTTCACATAAATTGAACGTTGAGTGAAATTTCATTATCCCTTAAACACTTGAGTGAACTACGAGATGAGTGACTTTCTTGTATAGATAATTGATTACTCCGTGAGTTGAACGGTTTTATTTGTAGAGTTTGAGTTTGTATTGATTGTTCATTCATGAAGTTTTATTGTACTTGAAGCTCATTTTTATTTATGCCAAGATTAGAGGATTCTTTTCACTTTATATGAGAAGTATGTATATTTATGTGTGTAGCCTTTACTCTTTATTGTCTCTTTGCTTGAGGGCAAGCAACGTTTAAGTGTGGGGAATTTTTTTATGTTTATTGTTTATATATTATTTTAATCAGTTTTAATATTAAATTTTATAAAATAATTCTAGGTTTTTAATAAGTTTTTATGTGATTTGTTTATTATTTTTAGTTTATCAATATTGTTATTTTTAGTATGTTTTTAGTATATTGTGAGTGTTTGATCCGATTTATGTTTGAATTAGGTTCAAAGAAAAAAATTAAAAGATTGAGAATGTCCCGACCATGACTTATTGAGTCATGGCCGTGACTTAGCAAAAGCGAAGAGTCACGGTCGTGACTCCCCAACGTGAAGAAGGCCTCGTGGCCGTGATCCGATAAGAAGAAAGGTCACGGCCGTGAGTTTCAAAAGAAGAAAAAGGCCCACGCCCATGAGGTTAAAAGGGAAGAAAACCCACGATCGTGAGTTTCAAAAGGAAAAAAAGCCCACGATCGTGAGCAAATTTCGGTGAGCAAATTTTCAAGGATTAACGTTTAAGGATCGGCGCATAAAAAGGAAAGGGAAGATATTGAGGAGGATTTGAAGGAGGATATTTTGCGGCTCTCTCTAATTTAAAATCCCACATGGGACAAAAAGAGAAGGATGACGAAAAACGAGAGTAGAGTTCCAGTAGCCTTTATTCTCTACGGATAGCCATTGAAGAAAGAGAGGAGATCGAGGAAAACGGGTGCCGAAGCTAGAAAGAGATCAACTTCAGCTGCAAAGAAAGCCAAACTAGATTTCTTCCTAAACTCTAATTTTATTGCTTTCAATTCTTGATTGTGAAGACATGGAATTTATTATGATTAATTCAGTGAATGTTTATCCGTCAACTATGAACTAGTTTCTATCTTGAGAATTAATGGATCCGTTATTTAAATATCTTTAATTGAATGGTTAATTTGATTATTCTTGTCTTGCATCTATGATTTTGGGATTATTTATATATAAATGTCTAGCCAATAATTATATATCTATGATATTGGGTTGATATTGATCAAATATAACTCAATGTTAGACTAAAGAATCATAGACACTAGGTTATGAATGAGAGATCCAAGTAACTTGGTGAAGAGATTTGCATGAATAATCATTTAAGTCATTTTGATTAAATATAGAATTTAATCAATGAAGTTATATTCTCAAGAATTCTCTCACTTTGATCTTTATTTCCAGTTCGTTACGATTACTCCGTAGTTGTTTTACGCTCTCAATGTAATTCATAATCATCAAACGCAAATTGGTTTAGAGTGTTTAGGATTTTATTTCATTGTCATTGTTTGCAATTGGAATTGAATTATTTTATGCCAATTACATCTCCTTGAGAATACGACCTTAGTTAACTCGGTTATACCGTAATCACCTCGTGCACTTATGAGTAATTTGCCTATTAATTTCTAGTACACTTTTGCGCACATCGGATCCTAATCCATTAGAAAAATGAATCAAAAATGCTTCTCCAATTCGTATTAAAAGTCACGAAATTTGAAGAAAATAGTACAAGCGAACAAAGATTTTACTTCTTTAATTTATGCTTTATTTAGTTTTATGAAATTTAATTAACCAAAATGTACGCTTTCCTATACCATCGGATTACACGGTATGATTGGCAACACGTCGATATGATCGATCATTGATGAAAATAATACCTTTAATGGTATAAACTTCCTCGACTAGGAAATGAATTTGAGAATAGTCCTCCAACATGAGAAAATTCTTTATATGATATAGAAAGCTCTTCCGGATGAGCCTCCTTTGTTTCAAGTCGAAGCTCATGAAGTATGGATCAAACATAGAGATGATGCGATCACTACTCAAAGCATCATGCTTG
The DNA here is from genome assembly GCA_963924115.1 of Dovyalis caffra. Classification (NCBI taxonomy): domain Eukaryota; kingdom Viridiplantae; phylum Streptophyta; class Magnoliopsida; order Malpighiales; family Salicaceae; genus Dovyalis; species Dovyalis caffra. The sequence goes on from CAWUPB010001108.1 coordinate 14,044,289, forward strand.
CTACTATGACTTTAGAGTGTAGGTGCCAATATAGAAGCTCATAAGCTTTTGATATCATAGCAAAGCTCAATAGCTTCTTTGAGGAGAATACTAGGCATAAGCACTATTAGATTACAAGGAAGCTCTTTAGAGCTACAATGGATGAGGGATCGATTATCGAAAAGCATGTGATTGAAATAATAGGCTATATCAATAGAATGACTAAACTTGAAGCTAGAATGGATGTCGAATTATCCATTGATCAAGTATTGTAAAACATTTCCCAATATCTCCGGACAGTTCATCATGAACCTTAAAATGATGCATATGCAAAAGACTCTTAAAGAGTTATTGTCCATGCTAAGGGAAGCTCGACCTAAAATTGAAAAGAAGAACAAAAGTTATGTACTTCTAGTTAATAAGGCAAAGGGCATAGTAAAGGCAAGAAAAAGCCTAAAAAGAATAAAAAGTCTTCAACTACACCTATTTGAGGAGTGAAAAGGCCGAGGCTCATAGTAGCCCAAAGGATGCGGTTTGCTTTCATTGCAACACGAAAGGGCATTAAAAACACAATTGTAAAGGGTACTTAGAAAGGGTACAAAATAAGAGCTCTACCACCACTTTAAGTTTTTATGTTATTAATGCTAATTATTTTATTTCTAAATTCCACCTCATGAGTATGTGATACTAAATGGGATGCTTATATTTTTTAAATGTATAGGAGCTTAAAAAAGAAGGAAGATAGCTTTAAGGGAGAATATCGATATAACAATAATGGATCAAGAGTTGGACCATTAGATGTAGGTATTTACAAGCTAGCACTACCATGTTGGATGTGCTAAGACTCAATCATTATTATTTTAGTACAAACTAAAAATCTTATTTCCATTTCTTATTTAGAATAAGTATTTTATTTTTAAGAATAATGGTTATTTTTAAAGATGAGTTTTATGAAAATATCTACATAATGATTATATGTTTTAAACATAACTCCCAAATATATAACATAAATACTAAAAGACTTAAATAATCTAAATAAACATTAATTAGTAAACAAAATAAAACTTAGTCATATAAGCAAGAATCCTATATCCAACCTACTTATACAAAGGATATTTAAAATCATTTTATGATGTTTAAGGAAACTTATTTACATGGAAAAGAGAAATATATCTCCTTTTAGTTAAAAAAAGAAGAAAAAGTTACTAATCAATAAAAACCTTCTACATAGAGATGTATATGGGCCAATGTTCACCCAAGTAAGAGGAGAACATGCTTGTCACATAACCTTTAATGATAGTGGATCATGTTATGGATATAAGACATAAGTCCAAAGCATTTAAAATGCTTAAAAGTTTAACACTTAAAAAGTCATGTGATGAATTAGCAAGAGTATTAAAACATCGCGATTAGATTGAGGAGATGAATACTTGAATGCTAAAATTTTAGATCGGTTAGAAGAGAATCGGATTCTCTATGGACATCACATGTTAAACGGGATCGATCCATAATGAGTCAAATTAATATCCCTAATTATGAATGAATAGTCCTTACTACAACCTTTAAAATGAATAAGATTCTAATTAAACCTACTACATATAAGATATGGAAAAGGAAAGAAAATGAATTAATCTTTCCTTAGGATTAGAGGCTGCAAAGTGAATGTCAAAGGGTTTGATAAAGATAATAATGAAGCCCAAAATCAATAAAGTGCTAAATTTTGAGATATTCAAAGCCGGACAAGGATGTCAATATCTTACCACTAGAATAAAGTTTTATTCCTTACTAAGCATACCATGTTCCTTGGGAAGGAATTTATGGATGCTAAAAATAGTGGGAGAAAATTTAAACTCAATAAGATTTTAGTAGACATAGAAATTGAAAATTTAATAAAGAAATCCTAAAGTAGAATAATTGTAAAGTGTTGTAATTCTCTCATAAATAAAAACACAAGAACTTCATAAGTTTAAAGGAAATTCATCATAAGACAAAAGGATATGATCTTCTCGTTTTGACACATTATGACGTGAGCCTAAAAAGGAATAACGATGCTAATACTTTTGAAATGGCAATGTTAGACATTGATTTCTATAAAAGGAAAATGAAAAAGATGCATAGTTGACATACCCCGATGGTTCCCAAGAACATGAAAATAAGATTTACAAAATGCTAAATTTCATTAATAGAGTTAAGCATGCCTCTAGGAATATAAGTTGGCGAGTTTATGAAATGATTATTCATCAACAACAAAGAAAAACCTTATGTATATAAGAAGCTAGTAGGAGCCTACTAAGTCATTGTTATTTGACACAAAATTACACCTTGACTATAATATTATCATGTTTCAAATAAAATATTAAGGAATTTAGAAGAAATTTCCTAAGGATGACATGTGAGAGAATCCTAAAATCTAAGAGTATAGATCTATAGAGATAGATCACTTGGAATGCAAGGAGTCTCTCAAGGTATTTACAATGACATGATACTAAAAGGTTTAAGTATAGAATAATCAAAGAAAGTTTTGTTCCATTTTCATATAGCTTAATGATAGATAACAAATGATCCATAGCACAAGCATAGAAGCCTAGGTCTCATCAACGATCCAAGCAAGTATTACATGGCTACTATTTAATTATAGAGATAAAAAGGTCGTAGTAACATAAGGATAGAAAAAAATAACACTATGATAACATAGTCGACCCCGGACTAAGCCTTTATTATAACTAAAACTTTTGCCTCTCACTCGACCATTGAGATTAAGAGACATGGTTGTTTGGCTCCAGTGCAAGTGAGAGATTGTTAGTGTTGGTGTCCATGATCTAACCATGTTTAGATGGGCTAATGTTAGTATATTATTGCATCATTTATTTTAATAATGATAATAAAGTCATTCTACTAATTCTTATGTTTACATATTGATAAATTCAGTAGAATTACATAGAAGTCCTAATGATATGCATTTATAATAGTGATTGAGCAAAAGATATGAAACCAACACTAGTGTTTATGAATTATATCATTAAATGTCCCAAGTCATAGCATTGTCAAGAGTGGACATTGACAATATGTGGATAGACTTATGAGTGCTATGCTCATGATATGTGATAACAATAGGAGATCTCACACCTATTGGATTGGTGATGCCAAAGCAAGCATTTAGGTGATTGATGTTAGAGAACATATCATCGGACTTGACTCATCATGAGAACCCATTTGGTTTTTTTTTCTATGAGAATGACATATAAGATAGGTATAAATGGTCCTTAAAATTAAAGTAGCCATGGTTGTCTCATTAGAGGACTTACGCACTTTGACACTCATTTCGATGGACCCATTAATGGGTTACACGTAGACGATTTGTTGGGTACACTAGGAATCCAATAGAGGTAGGTGCATGACTGAGATAGGACATGTCATTCCTTATATGTTAAAGGAGTTATCACGAGTGCACTTCGATAAATGTCTTCTCAAGAAATATTTGGCCATAGTAGGAGTACACCAATAGAGCATAGTTAGTTTACTATAAGAGCTAAAACATTTGGAAATCAAAGAAAACTTATGTGATCATAATTGAATAAGACTAGTAACCAAGTTTGAGATCACACTATGATAAGTTGACATGAGGAGTGAATTGTATCGTATTCATTCTCATGAAAGGTAATAATTGATTAACTAATCCTCCTAGAGAATTGGATAGTCATGATGTCTTGCTAGAGGCCAATCTTAATTTATATATCAAAAGATAAATGAGGTGTCTTTTGTTCTTGATATATTGCCAACATATGTAGGAGCTTATTAAGTCACACATAAAATTTTTTGTGTTCACATTATAAATGAGAAGCAAAGATATTGAAAAAAGTTTCCAATTATAAAATTTTCTTATTTTGGAAAGGGTTTCCAAAATCGAAAGTTTTCTTAAATGGGAAGTTTCCAAAAATGGAAAGTTTTCTTAATTAGAAAGTTTCCTATTTTAGAGATCAGTTTCCTAATTTGAAAGTTAGTTCTAAATTTGGAAGTAAATAACCTAAAATGGAAATGGGTTTCTTGATTTAGGTTAAAAGGTATTTTGAGAAATTGCTTCATAATGTGGACCCACCCAAAATAATCTAAGATTATTTATTTCGATAGTCCAAATAAATTAATTGGGCTAAAATGATTTTAGCTCATTAAAGTTGAATTAAAAGCCTTAAGATATTTTGGTAGAAGGATAGACATTAGCTTTATTGGATAAGGATGAAAGTCTGTAAGGATAATAATCAAAATTCCATATGCTAAATATGTCATCATCCTTGAAGTATAACGAAGCAACAACCTAGAGTCTTTTATGGACTCATTGTCACCCCTCTCCTTGTCTTTGGTGGCCAAGGAAACTCTCCTATAAATTTATAGGAGGGAGAGAGAAAATTCAGCCAATAAAATGGATTTTAGGGAAAGAGAATTTGACTAGCCTTAAAAATATTAGAAGGCACGTGGCAAAGGGAGAAAAATAAGGAAAATATAGTTTTCTCCTAAACCCTAGTAAGATATACTCTTTCCTTCTCTTTTAAGGTTATCACAAAATTACTCGGGATTAATTTCTATAGAAAATACTAAGTCATAAAATATGGGGCTAGCACCCCATTGATTTTGAGTGCTTCTTTGTGGATACATGGACTGTGTGGATCATCAATAGAGGTTGGACATTTGGACAACTTTTATTAAAAAGAAATTTAGATCTGTGCTACAAGAGGTAATCCTTTATTTATAGCTTATTATTCATATATGTATGGTTAGTAGATTCAATGGCTTAATCTTGGGCCCTTAGATGAAGGAAACCTTTTTTTTTATTCGCACCTTCATAGGATGCATGATCTTTTAAATTTATCATAGTGTTATCTCGAACTTGAATTATGTCTCGCTCAATTATGGTGAAACAAGTTTTTTTTTCTTCAAATGTCTTAGCTCCGAAGTAAACAAACCATGCTCTATTGATGTACACTTACCGTGGCTATAAATTCTTTGAGCGTACATTTATCGATGTGTAATCCGATACTTCCTTTAGTATACAGGGAATGACATGTCTTATCTTAGTTATCCACCAATCTCTATTAGATTCCTAACACACCCAATAAATCATCCATGTAAAGCTCTTGACCGAGGCCATCAAAATGAGTGTTAAAGTACATAAGTCCTCCAATGAGATAATCATGATGATTTTAAGTTAACGAACTGGTTATACCTGTCTCGTCCGAGATTCCTACATAAGTTCTCCTAATAAGTCAAGTCTAGTGAGATATTCTATAACATTAATCATATAAGTGCTTACTTTAGCATCATCATGTCAATAGGTGTGAGATCTCCTACTACTATCTTATAGCACAAGCATAGCACTCTCAAATCTTTATGCATATAGTTAATATCCTTTCTTAACAATGCTATGACTTATGATACTTCATGATATCATTTAATTACATTAATGTTTATCTAACATCTTTTGATCAATCATTAATGCAATGCATATCATATGACTTTTATGTAATTCTATCAAAAAATATAAACAACAAGAATTAATAAAAAGATTTATTTTATTGATAAAATAAAGAATGTAAAGTTACGATAAGTTAAACAATCCAATAAAGGTTAGATCTTAGGCACTAGCACTAACAATCTCCTACTTGCACTAGATACAATTAACCATATCCCTTATTCTCAATGATTAAGTAAGAATCTCATGTTTCCACTCTAAAAAAGCTTAATCAAGGATTCAGCTATGTTTTTATTAGTATGGACCTTTTCTATCCTTATATTGGCATAATTGATAATCTCGCTATTCGATGGTAGCATCATAGTACATGCTTAGACTATTGATATGGTCTTGGTTCCTTAACTTGTGCTATGGATGCTTTGTAGTCAATCATGAAGGTATGTGACATTGGAATAAATCATTCTTCGATTTTTCCATACTAAATATTTTAGTATCATACTAATGTATCCGCATTAGGAGATCTATCATATTTTAGGGGATCTATCTCTATAGATCTTGACTCTTAGAATGTAAGTTATCCTCCTATGTCATACATGGAGAATTTATTAAATAGCTAATCTTTCATACATTGTAATACTGTCATAGCCAAGAAGTAGTTTGTTGTCTTCATGTAAAAGATAAAAACTACTACGCTCTCATTTACCCTTTGTATACACAAGGTTCATCTTTGGTTTTGTGAAAAATCAAACTCTTTTATCATTTCATCAAAAGATCGATTCTAATTCCTATAGGCATGCTTAAGTCTATAAATGGACGTTTGCAATTTAAAAATCTTACTTGTATGTTTTTTGGTGACATAACAATTAGGGTGCATCATTTACATCTTTATTCAATTTTCCTTGAAGGAAAATAGTATTATAATCCATTTACCATTTCAAGGTGCCGGTGTCTAACTTTTTGATTTATATGTATTAGCTTCATCATCCTTAATAGATACACATCACCATGTATTGAGACACAAAGATCATATATTTTTGACTAGTGAAGGACTCATTTTAGACCTACAAAGTTCTTGTGTATCAATTTATGTGATGGCTAGATACACATCACCATGATTGAGACACAAAGATCATATCTTTTTGACTAGTGAAGGACTTAATTTAGACCTACAAAGTTCTTGTGTATCAATTTATGGGATGGTTATAATGCTTTGTAACCGATTTACTTTGGGTTTCACTAGTATAATGTCAATTTGTAAGCCTACTCAAGTCTCATTAAGTTAAAATTTCTTCTCCCTATTTCTAGCATCTATAAAGTCCTTTCTAAGGAACATAGCATGCCTAGTCATGAATAACACTTTACTCTAGTGGTAGGAAAATAATTTCATTTCTTTCTTTATGATATCTCATAAATTTGCACTTCATTGATTTAGGCTTAAGCTTGCCTTCGTCAAAATGTTTAACATATGATTCGTAGTCCTAAATCTTCAAGGAAAGATAATTCACTTTCTTTCCTTTCCATACCTCATATGAAGTTTGCTCAACGGACTTCATTGGAACCCTATAGCAGATAAAGGTTGTAGTAAGGAGTGCATATCCCAAAATGAAATAGGGATATTATTTTGAATCATCATGGATTAGACCTTGTTTAACATATGGTTTCCATTGATAGAGAATCTCATTCTCTTCTAGGTGATCTAAAAATTTAGTACTTACGTATTCAACATCTTGATCTTATCGAAATGCCTTAATACTTTTGCTAGTTTGTTTCTTGGCTTTGAATCAAAATTATTTAAACATTTGAAATGCTTTAGATTTTTATCTCATCCATAAGCTAAACATGATTTGACATTAATAAGGGTTATGAAATAATCATGTCCTTATCCGGTTTGGGTGAACATAGGCACAATCTAATTAAATCAACTATTCTTCCTCCTTTTTCCAATAAAAGGGATTCATGTTATTTTGTCAAATAAATAAGATTCATAAATATCATAAAGTGATTGTATGTACCCATTTATAAGCAATTTGGGTATATGATTCACGTTTATATGGATAAGTTGATAATGCAACAAATTCATATTATTTAGATCATTATATATATATGTGTGTGTGTGTGTATGTGTGTGTGTGTCTGTGTGTGTCCGTGTGTGTGTGTATGTGTGTGTGTGTGTGTATGTATTTGTATATATGGGAGTTAAATATGATCAAAACTAGTAAACTATCAAAATATTTTCATTTAAAACTTCATATCTAAAAGAACAACCATTATTCTTAAATAAAAAAATGAAAAAATTTTTCAAAAAAATGAAAATAATATCCTTAGTATATCCTAAGATTAAAATAATAATATTTTATTGAGTCTAAGCATACGCTCATATGGAAGTGCTAACCTATAAGTACTTACAACTAATTGTTCAACTCTAGATCCATTACTTTCACGCGAGACCATGCTAAGTTAAAGGTATGTTCCTTTTCTTTATAAGCTATTGCACATTTCAAAAAATGTGAGCACAACATATAGTATCATATACTTATGATGTGGGATTAGAAGTAGAAAAAATTAGCTTTAATAACATAAATACCTAAGATAGTCATAGAACTCTTATTCTTCACCTTTTTTATATACTCCTTATAGTTGTGTTCTAATGCCTTTTCTTGTTGCAATGAAAGCGAATCGTATCTTTTAAGCTATTATAAGCGTTAGGCCTTTTCACCCTTTAAGTAGGCATAATAAAAGATTTCTTATATTAGTGTTTAGGGTTTTTCTTGCCTTTCACCACCCTTTTTCCCTTGTTAACTATAAGTATAAAACTCTTATTGTTCCTGTTAATCTTAGGCTAAGCATCTCTTAGTATGGATAATAAATTTCCAAAAGTTTTTTCCCTGTGTATTATGTTAAAGTTCATGACGAACTCGTCCAAAGCTATTGGGCAACGATTACAACAATGAGTTAATGGATAATTCTACATTCATTCAACTTCAATCGTAGCCGATCCATCGATATAGCCTATTAGCTCGGTGATATTCTTTTTGATGTTGGCTTCTTCATCCATTCTTGCTCCAAAGACCTTTCTAGCTATCTTATAGCGCCACTTGCATAATATTCTCCTTAAATAGGCTCTTAAGCTTTGCTATGATTTCAAAGGTGCTTGTGCCTTTATATTAGTGCCTATGCTCCAACGTTATAGCAGACCAAGAAAATACTTTGAGAGATGATTGCATCATCCCTTTATTTTACCTATGTTATATAGGCTTCGAGCTTGATCGTGAGGAGGCTCAACTAGGAAAAGTGTCTCTATCGTGTAGGGAATCATCTCATATTGGAGAACTATGTTTAGATTCATTTTCCGGTCGAGAAAGTTTGTGCCATTAGAGACATTACTTCTATCAATGACCAATCACATCAATGTGTTGCTAGTCATGCTATATAGTTTGACAATATAGAAAAATATGCTATTTTGTTTTCTCTCACTATTTTTTTCAAGTTCTATAACCTTTAATATACGAATCGAGATAACTTTTTGATTCATTTTTCTTAGCAAGTTTGGATCCTATCCTCTATCATGCATTAATTTTGAGTTATCTCAATAAGTCATACATGAAGGATTAGGTAGGTAACTCTTTACCAATTGCATCTAATGTAATTCCTAATCTCATTGACATGAAAACTCCTTATCATCTCATAACTTATGTGAATATCACTCTTTGCATATAGATTTGATTAGGTCTTTAGTTTTCTCAACAAGCCTCATAATTCATTTCAAGTTGGATCCAAACATTTATAGGCATCACATGGCCCATGATTTGATTATCTCAAGAAAGAAGTGATCATGAGTTACCTCAATAAGCCTACAATGACCAAGAAGGTTCCTTCCTCATAATATTAGAAGGCATTTATCTTGATATTATTTGAAGGATTTAATATTATAGGTCTCATTCTTGAACGCATACTAGTCATCAATCATATTAATCCTATCATGCATATTATCAATAGTGTAACAAATACATATATCTTATACATGACTCAATGACCAATAAATGGTAATGGATCTCAACTACTAGCCCCTTGATTCGTAAGGATACTAGATGAGTCAAGTACCTTGGGAAAAATTATTACAAATCCATTGCGATTATCTTCAATTCTTGTCTTTTCTTATCTTTGCATCTATTCTAGTATCTTATCTTCTACTTTTATATTTATTTGAATAAGAAACCTCAAGTTATATTCGAGGGGGTAAGATGAGAAGAGAAATATATCATAATGATAGAGAAGGTAGGAGCGCAAGCCCTACTTAATAAAAAATTACAAACATATATTTCAAAAAGCTAGGTCAACTCATTCAAACCATTCATCCATGCTTTAATTGTTAGTGTTGGTGCCCAAATATCTAACCATGTTTGGATTGGCTCAAGCTAATACATTATTGTATCATTCATTTTAATAATAATAAAAAAGTTATTCTATTAATTTTTATGTTTTCATGTTGATAAATTCAATCAAATTAGATAGAATCCTAACTCGTAGTATTGTCAAGAATGGACATTGATAGTATGTAGATAGACTTGTGAGTATTATACTCATGTTATATGATAGCAGTAGGAGATCTTACACCTATTGGCATAGTGATACCAAAGCAAGCACTTAGGTGATTTATGTTAGAGAACATATCACCTGGACTTGACTCGCCATGACAACCAATTTGGTTTTCGTTTATGGGAATCTCATACGAGATAGGTAGAAATGGTCCATAAACTTGAAGTCATCATGGTTTTCTCATTGGAGGAATTATGCAATTTCACATTCATTTTGTTGGACCTATTAATGGGTTCCACGTGAATGATTTGTTGGGTGCACCGGGAATTAAATGAAGGTAGGTGTATGATTAAGATAGGATATGTCATTCCTTATATGCTAAAGGAGTTATCGATATTGCACTTCAATAAATGTTTGCTTGAGAAATCTGTGACCATAGTAGGAGTACACCAATAGAGCATGGTTGGTTTACTTTGAGAGCTAAGACATATGGGAATCAAAGAAAACTTGTGTAAATATAATTGAATAAGACTGATAACCAAATTTGAGATCACACTATGATAAGTTGGCATGAAGACTGAATTGTATGATAACTATGCTCATGAAAGGTAATAATGGATTAACTAATCCTCCTAGAAAATTAGGTAGTCATGATGTCTTACTAGAGGCCAATCTTGATTTATGTATGAAGACATAAAAAAGGATTGTTTTGTTCTTGATACATTGCTAGCATATCTAGGAGCCTACTAAGTCGGACAAATAAGTTTAAGTATTCACATTATAAATGAGAAGCCAAGTATAAAAGTTTTCTATTTCGAAAAGGGTTTCCTATATGGAAAGTTTCCTTAATTGGGAAGTTTCTAAAAATAAAATGTTTCTTATTTTAGAAATTAGTTTCTTAATTTGGAAGTTAGTTTCAAATTTAGAAGTCAAGTCCCTAAAAGGAAAGGAGTTTCCTAAGTTAGGTTAAAGGGTATTTTGGGAAATTGTTTCCTAATGTGGACCCATCCTAAAATAATCTAAGAATATTTATTTAGATATAAATTAATTAGGATAAAATGCTTTTGGCCTATTGGGTTTAATAAAAGCCTTAAGATATTTTTGTAAGAGGATAAACATCGACCTTATTAGATAAGGATGAATGTTTTAAAGATAAACATCAAATTTATTGAATAAGATTGAATGTTTTAAATATGATAATCAAATAGTCTATATGTAAAATAACTCCTCATCCATAGTGGATAGGGAAGCAACAATGTAGAGTCCTACAAGAGACTTAATGCCACCCCTCTCTTTGTCTTTGAAGGACAAGAAAACTCTTCCCTTATATATGGGAGGAGAGGGGCAACATAAAAAGATGATGAAGAGAGAGAGTATTCGATCAAAAATAAAGAAAAGGGAGGAAAGAATAATTTTAGTCAACTCAAAAATAAAACAGGGCACACAACCAAAAGAGAACAAAGAATAAAATAGTTTTCTCTTAAATCCTAGTAAGCTATACTCTTTCGTTCTCTTTTAAGGTTGTCATAAAATTGCCGGGTTGATTTCTAAAGGAGATACAAAATCAAAAGGTTGAACTAGAACCTCATTGATTTTGAGTGCTTCTTTGTGGATACTTGGATCGCGTTGATCATCGATAGAGGTCGGACACTTAGGTAGTTTTTCTAAAAAAGGAATTTAGATCTATGCTACAAAAGGTAATCCTTTATTTATAGCTTAATATTCATGCATATATGGTTACTAGATACAACGGCTTGATCTTGGGCGATTAGATGGAGGAATTTTTGTTTGTTTGTTTGTTTGTTCTACACCTCCATATGATGCATGATCCTTAATCAATTACTTTGATACATGGCATATTAGTGAAACATATTTTATCATAATTATAAATTTACATTTTCGTAATTTTATAAAAATATTAAAATTTCTCAAAATTTTAATTTTAAGATTTTTCAGGAATTGGTCACACTTTGGGCCCAATGGGTTTTAGGCTAAGAAGGCTAATGGGATACCATACCTTAGCTGGCTAGTGCCTAACACCTGTCCTATTTGGTTGATTGGTTAGTGCCCAATGCTAGCTTGGTTGCCCATAAGCCAATGACCAACACTAGCCTAGCGCGTTTGGGCATGTGCGTGCTTAGCCAAGGCTTGCCTTGTCATTGCACATACATAGTGCATGCTTGACATGTCTAAGGAATGTCTTGGCCTTTCCATAGGCCCGGCACATGCCTAGCACATGGCTACTATGTCACATGCCCATCTTGTGAATAGCTTACCCGAGTAGGCTTGGCTTATGTGAGCATGCTTGGAACATCACGCGCCTTACATGCAATTAGCTTTGCATGATGGCCAAGAATTAATCGGGGACACCTAGCTTATTTCACACCCAATGCGTGACTAGCTTGGTAAGTAGGCTTGGCATACTTAAGGCATGCCTAGCCTATCGCATGCCTACCAAGCGAATGGTTTGGCTTGGAGGGCCTTGGATGCATAAGGCACACCTAGCTTATCGTGTGCCTAGCATGCGACCAACCCGGCCTCAAAGTCGTGCATGTAAATGTTAACGTCCAATATTGAATGCCTAAGCCCAAAATCATTTTTAAATAATTATAAAAAATAGATTTACAAACATGAATTGATAATTCAGTTAATCTTAATTAACAAAGCTTACAATCAAAGATTTAATGGAGACTCCGTTATCCATTGAAGGACCATACATCCTACATAGGTGCGGAATAAAACCAAAAATTTTCCTCCATCTAAAGCTCCTAAGGTCATGTTGTTAAATCAATTAATTATATATAAATAAATTAATTTGTGAGTAAGGGATTACATCTTGTATCATACATTTAGCCTTCACAAAAAAAAGCCATCTAAGTGTCCGATCTCTATCGATAATCCATGCAATCTAAGCACTTATAGCAAGAAGCAATGAGAAGTTGTAGGGTGCTAGCTTATCCTTTTTCTAACTTGTTTTATTTTTCTACATAGAAATTTATTCGGAGATACTTTACTATAACTCGTAGGAGAGAGGGATAAAGTTGGTGTGATTTTAGGAATAACAAAATATTTTATCTTTTTTTTCTTTATGTCATGTAGGTCCTCTATAAAACTCTCCATTGTCGTATTTCTCTCTTCTATTTATAGGGAGTGGCTTCCTTATTCTACAAGGATAAGGAAGTGGTGGCAACAAGTTTTATAAGGACTCTAGGTTATGGCTTCCTTATCCTTGTAATGTATGTTGCTTGTTTGATCTAATCCTTGTAAACCCCGACCCTTATCTAATAGGAATCAAGTTTATCCTCTCATTAAAATATCTTATAGGTTTTTAAGTTAAACCTATTGTCCTAAACTCTTTTTGGCCCAATTAATTTGAACTATCAAAATAAATTGGGTTAGACATTTTTATGAATCCTACATTAGAAAACAATTTCTCAAATTACCCTTAAACCTAAATTAGGAAAATAATTTTGTTTTTAGGTAATCGACTTCCAAAATAAGAAATTGATCTATAAAATAAGAAACTTCCTATTTTAGGAAACTTTTCATTTTAGAAAACTTATTCCAAAATAGAAAATATTTGTAAAATAGGAAACTTTCCTAAACAAGAAATTTTTTAAATTGGAAACCTTTTCTAAAATATTTGCTTCTCTTTTGTTATATGAATGCTTAAACTTATACCTTTGACTCGATAGATCGCTAGATATGTTAGTAATGTATCTATTATAAAAGGCACCTATTTCATCTCTTGATACATAAATCGACATTGGCTTTTAGTAAGGCATCATGATCGCCTAATTCTCTATAAGGATTAATTAATCCGCAATTACCTTTCATAAGAATTTTATCACACAATTCAATTCTCAAGTTAATTTATCATAGTGTCATCTTGTACTTGGTTTATAATATATTTGATTATGATTACATAAGTTTTCTTTGATTCCAAAATGTCTTAAATATAGAGTAAACCAATTTTGTTCCGTTTGTGTACTCTAACTTTGGCCATAGATTCTTTGAGTAGATATTTATCAAATGTACTATCTTAGTCATACACCTATCTCAATTAGATTCCTAGTGCACTCGTGACTCACTCGGTTGTAGTTCTTGACCGAGACCATCGAATGAGTGTCAAATTATATAAATCCTCTAATGATATAACCGTGATGACTTCAAGTCAAAAGATCAATTGTACCTATATCGTATTAGATTACCATAGACTAAACCAAATGGGTTCTCATAGTAAGTCAAGTCCAATAATATGTTCTCTAGCATTAATCACCTAAATGTTTAGTTTTGAATCATCTTGCCAATAGGTGTGAGATCTTCTATAACTATCTTATAGCATGAACATAGCATTCTTAAGTCCTACTCAGTATATTCGGTGTCCATTCCTAATAATGCTACAACTTGAGATCTTTAATGATATCTTTAAGTGCATTTATATTTATCTCATATTTTTCAATCAATCATTAATACAATGTGTATCATATGGACTTGTATCTAATCCTATAATCTCTCATATAATGCAATTGAATACTATTATATAGGGTAAGCATTTCGAAAGAGGATCTTACTTTTCATGAGCCAAACAAACATCAACTACAATACTATGGAAGCATTGAGAGAGATATCTAGTATGTCACCAAAGAATTACCATAATTTATTTATAATTTTGCTTTGTATAAATAGATGTTTCTTTGATTCTTCTTAAGTTGATCTATGACATTGACATTTAGAAGAAAGAGCTATACCATATATTTTCGCATTACACTCCACCGACTTTGTATTATAGAAAACATTCCAAACCAAAAAGTAAATTTTCCTTGGGAGCCATTTATACCATAAGGACCTCCACCATTCAAATTTTTATCTAACTATCTAATGGCATTGTGGTAGTCTTCAATGTTGAAACTACCTAACTTTGATTCTAAATTGCATAATTTATCTTTTATGTTATCATCCAATATCGTAGGTATAGTTGAAGGATCACGCATCCTATGGAGATGCGGAACAAACAAAACTTTTCCTCCATCTAAGGGCTTAAGATCAAGTTTTTAAATCTACTAACCATACATACATTAATATTAAGCTATAAATAAAGGATTACATCTTTTAGCGTAGATTTTAATTCCTTTTCAATAAAGCCTTCCAAGCTTTTGGCCTCTATTAATGTCGACGCGAGTCCAAGTATTCACAAAGAAGCACTCAAAATTAGTGGGGTGTTAGCTCTACCTTTTCCGATCTAGTATTTCCTCTAGAAATCAATCCCGGGCAATTTTGCAACTATCGGTGTTGGTGCCTAAGATCCAACTATGTTTGGATGGGCTCACGTTAATGTATTATTGTATCATTTATTTTAATAATAATAAAAAAGTCATTTTATTAATTTTTATGTTTACATGTTGATAAATTCAGTAGAATTAGATAGAAGTCCTTATGATATGCATTTAGAATAGTGATTGATCAAAAAATATGAGACAAACACGAATGCATAAAAATGATATCCTTAAATGTCCCAAGTCATAGCATTGTCAAGAATGGACATAGGAAAAATACGAATTGACTTTTGAGTGTTATGCTCATGCTATATGATAGTAGTAAGAGATCTCACACCTATTGGTATGGTGATGCCAAAGCAAGCACTTAAGTGATTTATGTTAGAGAACATATCACTACACTTGACTCGCCATGAGAACCCATTTGGTTTTAGTCTATAGGAATCTCATACGATATAGGTACAAATTGTCCTTAGACTTAAAGTCATGATGGGTATCTCTTTGGAGGACTTATGCACTTTGACACTCATTTCGATGAATACATTAATGCAATACACATGGGCCATTCGTTGGGTGCGCTAGGAATCCATTGGAGATAGGTGTATGACTAAGATAGGACATGTCATTCCTTGAATGCTGAAGGAGTTGTTACATTGCACTTGGATAAATGTACTGCTCAAGAAATTTGAGGTCACGGTAGAAATGCACCAATAAAGCATAGTTGATTTACTCTAAGAGCTAAGATATTTGGGAATCGAAGAAAAATTATGTGATCATAATCGAACAAGACTAACAACCAAGTTTGAGATCTCATTGTGGTAAGTTGATATGAGGACTGAATTGTATGGTAGCCATGTTTGTAAAAGGTAATAATGGATTAAATAATTTTCTTAGAGAATTAGATAGTCATGATGCCTTGCTTAGAGGCCAATCTTAATTTTGTACCAAGAGATAAAAGAGGAGTCGTTTATTCTTGATACAATGCCAACATATATAGGAGCCTATTGAGTCACATGCATAAGTTTAAGTATTCACATTATAAATGGGAAGCAAATATATTGGAAAAAGTTTATAAATATAAGAAGTTTCCTAAAATGGAAAGTTTTTTATTTTAGAAATCGATTTCCTAATTTGTAAGTTATTTTTAAATTTGGAAATAAAGAACCTAAAAAGAAAGGAGCTTCCTAATTTAGGTTAATGGTATTTTAAAAACTTATTTCCTAATATGGACCCTCGCCAAAATAATATAAGAATATCTATTTGGATAGTCCAAATAAATTAATTGGGTTAAATAGTTTTGGCTCGTTAGGTTTACTAAAAAAGGACCCAAGATATTTTAGTGGGAGGTTAAACATCAACTTGATTGGATAAGGTTGAATGTTTTAAAGATAATACTTAAATAGTCCACATATAAAATAATTCCTCATCCCTTAAGGGATAAGAAATTAACAACCTAGAGTCCTAAAAAGACTTTTGTGGTATAGAGGACGAGAAAACTCTCCCCTTATATATAGGACGAGATGTGCGGTATGGAGATGATGATCAAATAATGAACCCAAAAAGAAAAAGTATTCGGCCATGTTGAAAGCAAAAGGCAACTTTCAGCTAAACGAAAAAAAAGGAGCAAAGTTTCGACCAGCCCTAAAATTAAAATAGGGCATACGACTAAGAGAGAAAAAGAAGGAGAAAATAGTTTTCCCCTAAACCCTAGCAAGAAATACTCTTTTTTCTCTTTTAAGGTTGTCACAAAATTGCTTGAGATTGATTTCTAGAAGAAATACTAAATCAAAAAGGGTGGAGCTAACACCCCATTTATTTTGAGTGATTCATTATGAATACTTGAAAAACGTGGATCATTAATAGAGGTCTGGACATTTAGACGGCTTTGCTGAAAAGGAATTTAGATCTACACTACAAGAGGTAATCCTTCACTTATAGCTTATTATTCATGTATGTATGATTAGTAGATTCAATGACTTGATCTTAGGACCTTAGATGAACGAAAATTTTTATTTATTACGCACCTTCATAAGATACATGATCCTTTAGTGACAACCTTAAAAGAGAGGAAAAGAGTATAACTTACTAGGATTTAGGAGAAAACTATTTTCTTCATATTTTCTCTCTTGACCGTGGGCCCTATTTAATTTTGAAGGCTGTTCAAAACTTTGCTCCCTTTATTTTTCTTTGGCCGAATGTTGCTATGTTGTTTTTAACTTGGCTGAATACTTGTTTTTTTTCATTAGCCTCCCTTATGCTGCACCTCTCCTCCTATTTATAGGAGAAGAGTTTCCTTGTCCTCCAAAGACAAGGAGAGGGGTGGCAACAAGTCCTTTTAGGACCCTAGGTTGTTACTTCCTTATCCTCGAAGGATAAAGAGTTATTTTATATGTGGACTATTTGATTATTATCTTTAAAACATTCAACCTTATCCAATAAGGTTAATATCTATCCTCCAACAAAAATATCTTAAGGCTTTTAATTAACCCTAATGAACCAAAACTATTTAAACCCAATTAATTTATTTGGACTATCCAAATAAATATTCTTAGATTATTTTAGCGGTGTCCATATTTGGAAGCAATTTTCTAAAATACCCTTTAACCTAAATTAGGAAACTCCTTTCCTCTTAGGTTTTTAATTTTCAAATTTGAAACTATTTTTCAAATTAGGAAACCAATTTCTAAAATAGAAAACTTTTCATTTTAAGAAATATTCTAGTTAAGGAAACTTTCCATTTTAGGAATTTTCTATACTTGGAAACTTTTTTCAATATCTTTACTTCTCATTTATAATGTGAATACTTAAACTTATACGCGTGACTCAATAGGCTCCTAGATATGTTGGCAATGCATCAAGAATAAAAGACTACTCTTTTATCTCTTGATACATACTTCAAGATTGGTGTCTAGCAAGGCATCATGACTACCCAATTCTCTAGGAGGATTAGTTAATCCATTATTACCTTTCACGAGCATGGTTACCATACAACTTAGTCCCCATGTCAACTTATCACAATGTAATCTCGAACTTGGTTATTATTCTTTTTCGATTATGATCACACAAGTTTTCTTCGATTCCAAAATATCTTAGCTCTTAGAGTAAACCAACTATGGTTGATTGGTGTATTCCTAATATGGCCATGATTTCTCGAGTTGACATTTATCAAAATGCAATGTGATAACTCCTTTAGCATATAAGGAATAACATGTCCTATCTTAGTCATACACCTACATCAATTAGATTACTAGTGCACTCAACAAATTACCCACGTGCAACCCATTAATGGGTCCATCAAAATGAGAGTCAAAGTGCATAAGTCCTCGAATGAGACAATCTGTGACGACTTCAAGTCTTAGGACCATTTGTACCCATCTCATATGAGATTTCTATAGACTAAAATTAAATGGGTTCTCATGGCTAGTTAAGTCCAGTGATATGTTCTTTAACATAAATCACCTAAATACTTGTTTTGGCATACCATGCCAATAGGTGTGAGATCTCTTATCGCTATTATATAGCATGAACATAACACTCATAAGTCTATCTGCATATTTTCAATGTCCATTTTTTGACAATGCTATCACTTGAGATGTTTAATGATATCATTTATATGCATTAGTGTTTGTCTCACATCTTTCGATCAATCACTATTGGAAATGCATATCATAAGGGCTTCTATCTAATTCTACTAAATTTATCAACATGTAAACATAAGAATTAATAGAGTAATTTTTTTTTATTATTAAAATAAATGATGCAATAATACATGAAAATGGGCCCATCCAAAAATGGGTGGATCTTAGGCACTAATACTAACACTAGTTCCCTCCGAACTACCAATGATAGTGAGGTATAAATCGAAGGGTCCTTTTTGGCTTGCGCTAAAGAGATATCCAAGGCGAGTTATAGGTCGAGGTAGAACAAACATCAATGATTTACCTATCCACAAGCGAAAATGTCCTACACCACCCACCTAAATTAAACTTCCTAAATAGAGATTATATTTAGATCTCACAAACCAAAGAACTTGTCTTGCTATTGGTGGAAGCTAGACGAGACGTATCCTCTTATTTAGATGTCACAAAGGAGCTTTAGAGTAAGCGACTTATTAGATAGGTGCATGCTAGTTTTTCCTTTATGAACTTCACAATTATTAGTATATGTGCCTAAGATCCACCAATGTTTGGATGGGCTTGAGAAATTATATGATTGCATCATTTATTTTAATAATTATAAAAGTAGTCTTTCTATTAATTTTTATATTTTTCTTTTTATTAATTCAGTAGAATTAGATAAAAGTCCTTATGATATGCATTTGCAACAATGATTGATCAAAAGATGTGAGACAAATGCTAACGTATATAAATGATATCATTAAACGACCTAAGCTATAGCATTGTCAAGAATGAACATTGGCTATATATGGATAGACTTGTGAGTGTTATGCCTAAGCTATATGATAGTAGTAGGAGATGTCGAACTATTGGAATGGTGATGTGAAAGCAAACACTTAGGTGATTTATGTTAGAAAACATATCACTAGACTTGACTCGCCTTAAGAACCCATTGGTTTTAGTCTATGGGAATCTCATATGAGATGGGTACAACTGGTCCTTACACTTGAAGTCATCACGGTTATCTCATTAGAGAATTTATGCACTTTGACACTCGTTTCAATGGACCTAGTAAAGGGTTGCACGTGGATGATTTGTTTAGTACACTAGGAATCTAATGGAGGTAAGTGTATGACTAAGATTGGACTTGTCATTCCTTGTATGCTAAAGGAGTTATCGTATTGCACTTCAATGAATTTTTGCTTAAGAAATCTATGGCCATAATAAGAGTATACCAATAAAGCATAGTATGTTTACTATAATAACTAAGACATTTAGAAATAAAAAAAAACTTATGTGAGCCTAATCGAACAAGATTTATAATCAAGCTTAAGATCAAACTATGATAAGTTGACATGAGGATTGAATTGTATGATAACCATGCTCGTGAAAGATAATAATTTGATTAATTAATCTCGATAGAGAATTATGTAGTCATGATGCCTTGTTAGAGGCCAATCTTGATTTATGTATCATGAGACAAAAGAGGAGCATTTTATTCTTGATACATTGCCAACATATCTAGAAGCCTATTGAATCACATGCATAAACTTAAGTATTCACATCATTAAAGAGAAGCAAAGATATTGAATTTTTTTTTTCAATTTTGAAAGTTTCCTTAAATGGAAAGTTCCCTAAAATGAAAAAAATTTCTTAAATCGAAGTTTCCTAAAATGAAAAGTCTTCAATTTTAGAAATCAGTTTTCTAATTTCGAAGTTGGTTCCAAATTTTGATGTAAATAACCTAAAACTCGAAATGATTTTCCTAATTTAGCTTAAAGGGTATTTTAAAAAAATTGTTTCCTAATGTGGGCCACTTAAAATTATCTAAGATTATTTATTTGCATAGTCCAAATAAATTAATTGGACTATAATGGTTTTGGCCCAATAGGTTTAATTAAAAGCCTTAAGATATTTTAAAGGTAGGATAAAAATCAACCTCATGAGATGAGGATGAATTTTTTAGGATAAACGTCAACCTTATTACATAAGGATGAATGTTTCAAAGATAAAAATCAAAAGTTCATATGTAAAATAACTCATAATCCTTTGAGGATTAGGAAGCAACAACCATAAGTCCAATTAGGAATTATTTTGCCGTCCCTCTCTTTAATCTTGGGGGATAAGGAAACCCTCACACTATAAATAGGAGAGGTGTGGCATAAAAAAAGAGATTTTGAGGGAGAGAAAATTCAACCAAGTATGAAAAATAAAGAGACACACGGCTTAAAAAAAGCTAGGAGAAAATTATTTTCTCACTAACCCTAGCACACCATCTCCTCTCTCATCTCTTTACGTTGTCACAAAATTACTTGAATTACATTTCTATAGGAAACACTACATAAATCGAATAGTCGGAGCTAGCACTCTCCTAGTTTTAAGTGCTTCTTTATGGGTGCTTGGACCGTGTTGATCATTAATAGAGGCCAAAAACTTGGATGGCTTTTCTACTAAAGAATTTAGATATGTGCTATAAGAGGTGATTCTTTATTCATTGCTTTAATTCATGTATATATCGTTAACGGATTCAATGGCATGATCTTAGGCCCTTCGGATGAAGGAAAATTTTTATTTATTCTACATCACCGTCGGATACATGATCTTTAACAACCTCTCCCATATTTTTTATCTCAATCCTCCCTCATAAAAGGGATTGGAAATTTTTCCTCTAACTCACCCAACGAGTGCTCGTTATATTCTCCATTTTTCAAAAACAAGTTTGATAGTAAACTCTAAATTCTATTGATAGTGGTTTTAGGGATGGGCAACACTCACACGGGGTTGATGGGTGTAAATAATAACACATTTGTTATTAGTTTGGGCTGTCATCTTATAGATAAAATTTCCCTCTCCACCCGACCAACTTATGCTTCACTTTTGTTTCCAAATAGGTGAAGTAGGCAATACGAGGTCTATCTTTAAACAATGGCATACCTAGATAACTTATATGGTCTATGGCATTAGGAAAAATTATCCATGAAGATAGTAATGCTTTCCTACTATGTGATAGTTTATTATTACATAAAATGGAGCTTTCAAATAATTAATCATCTAACAACTAGTAGAGGCATATAACCATAGAAGAAGTATAACCCCATCCAAGGTTTTTTTACCTCTATTGTAGAATAACAACATATCATTAACAAAGAGGAGTTTAGAGACAATCATGTTGTTTTGTCTAGTGTAGTATAGAATAAGAGATTAATTATCAATTAGAGCATTTAGGTGCCTACTCAAGCACTTCTTGAGCTAATATGAAAAGAGGAGGAGGCAAGAGGTCCCTTTGTCTAACTTCGTAGAATGATGTGAAGAAACCAAAGTTGTTTGTGTTCATCAAGGTGTACCAATAGTTACGTACATAGTTGGAAATGAGGTCACACCAACCATTGGAGAAGCCAAATTTCTTATTGACTTAAAGAAGGAATTTCCATTCTACTTTGTCACAGAGCCATGAAAATATCCACTTTTTGAACTACATTACCCCTAAGGACCTTCCTATCTATGTCATTAAAGAGTTCTTTGGCTAAAGCAACACTTCCATGTATGGCTTTCTCCTTTACAAAGCGGATTGCTTATTGGAGATTACATTAGGCGAGTACTTTGCTTAGCCTAGTGGTAAAAATACTAGAGAGGATTTCATAGAAGATGTTACAAAAAATTATTGGCCTCGGATTGTGAAACTAGAAGGGTGAGAGCATTTAAGGACTACGACCATATTAGTTGTAGTGACATCCTTTGTGATCTTCCCTCATTTAAAAACATCCTATATAGCCAACACAATATCCTTGTATATAATATCTCAAAAAGTTTTGAAGATTGAACCTTCGAAGCCATCCGGACACGGAGCACTTAGATTATCTAAATGAAAGATAGCTACTTTGATCTCATTAATTGTAAGAATGAACATTAATTTTGAGTTATATACATTTGTTACTAGGCGAGGCACTAAATCAAGAAAGGATTCATCCAATTGTGAAAATCTACTAGAAGAATTCAATCGTAGCATTACTAATTTTATTATCATTAATGTAAGTAAAGCCGTCTTCAAGTGAAAGTTGAAATTTAGCCTTGGTTAAATAGCTTTGAATACGAGCATAGAAGAAGGTAATGTTGTGGTCACCAATTATTAACCATTTAATTATAGTTTTATCTTAAAGTAAAAGCTTTTCTTAATCAACAAGTTTAGATAAAGAATCTTTTATTACTATATAATTCGTATAATTATCCAAAATCCATCTTTTTTGTAACAAAGAGTCCATTTAGATTACCTTACCATTAGGTTAGGTGGGTTTTCTATTAATATCCCTAAATACTCTCTAGTTCTATGCTTTCAAATCTCTCCTTAAGGTTTTTAATTTTAAGTGAAGATTCGAAAGGAGAGTTGCTAAAGGGTTCATACCATTTACTTTGAATAAAAGGAATGAACTCAATATGAGATGTCCACATCCTCTTGAAATAAAATTTGGAAGGTTTTGAAGTAGTTGAGTTAAATGATAATCAAAGAGGATAGTGATCCGAATGACTCCTAGCCAAATAAGAACAGTTCGGTCGTTAAATGGAAGAAGGAAATGTTAGATTGATGAAGACCTTGTCTAATCATTTTTAGAAGCATGCTCTCCCCTCTTGGCTATTGAATCAAGTGAACTTACTATCCACATAACCAATGTATTTGAATCCCAAAAGTTGAATAACATAGTTGAAATTAAAGATAGAATCCAAACTTAGTCGGGAACCTCCAACTTTTTCTAAAACTTTAACTCGTGGAGTTGAAATCTCCTCCTATGACCCAAAGAGATGTGATACTAAGTTCATGGAGATGATACCATAAGTATATTTTGACCAACCTCTCAAAGCTAGTGTTAGTATAGGTGCCTAAGATCTAACTCGTTAGATATGTATGCCCAATAGCCATATATATATAAACAATAATCCCAATATGTCAATAAAAGATATATTCGTTATATGAAAGTTGTTTTTATTTTGAATATAGTCCTTAAGTATATTGTTAAAATATCTATTCTAAAAGGTGTTTAGAATATGAAAGATAGATATTTCTAAAACAAAATGCTTTAAAGAGTTCATAGTCATAGGATACACTGATTGGGCATCAATTATCCGAAAGATTATCACCTCTGTTTCTTTATGATAGTGAGTCACATGCTATAAGATATGTGATATCGGAACAAATATGTGGACACTCATCATGAGTAGGTTGAACGAGTGACATTAGATGATGATAACAGGAAGTTCTAACTACTTGTCAATAATTCATTATCTAGATTATAATAGTGCATATAATCCTTTGACCTAAGGTGATACTCGTTATCTCACACATAGGTAATTAGGGTTTGTTACTCGCTTAGATATTTATGTTAGTCATGTATGGGTATATGGCATGTGGTGGCCCTAGTCGGTTAAGTGTAGGAGGTAAGTGTTTAGCCAAGAGGAATTCATTACCTTAAGTAGGCAAGGATAAGATCCTATGCTATCTAGTTATTCTTGATAAATAAAGTTCCTAGCCGAGCACAGAAAGATTCACTAGAAAAGAGTTTCTAGTAAGAGTCTTATAATATGAAGAACTAGAAGCGAGATGAGGACATAGCATCTAAGCAATTAGGGTTTAACATTAACATGACCTTAGCTAAGATCGGGATCTTGTAATGAAAGGATTTGAGTGCACAGTAATTCTAATCATTGGTTTTTGGAATGTAATTAATCGGTTTAATATATTCATTTCTAATCGAGTTGTCATAATATGCTAGGCGCCACTCATGACTTATGGGACTAAAGGCATGTTGAAAGATCCTTGAATTAAGAAAAGAGTTGATATCATATTCGCATTGCTAATTAGACATGAACTTAGAAAGTCACACATAATAGAGATTTTATCAAATGAGAAATTTTTGTTTTGATTGTTAATTAAAGTATTTAATGAGATAATTAAAAATAATAAGATTAAACTTGTAATTAAATTTACAAGGTCTCTAACATGTCCCGAAGTTTAATCTAACTAAGGGTAAATTAAAATATGAGTTAATTTATATGAGATTTAAATGACAAGTTATTGACCTTAGGTCAATTAATGAATTAATCAAAATAATCTTAGTAGAAGATTAACATAATCTTAATGGAAGATTATATGTTTTGATTAATGCATGCATGCAAACTCCTCCACTCAATATATGTTAGTGGAGAGTGTAGAGAATTTTTGCATGCAATATTTACATTTGTAATCAAGAAGTGTCTTGATTGTTTCATGCATGACTCACATTTGTAATGAAGGATGCATGCATGATTGACAAATGTCTTTGTGAAAGACACTTGTTATCTCTTATGCATGTAAGTCTCTCCACCTAGCATAAGTTAGTGGAGAATGTAGAGAATTCAAACATGCATGATTGACATTTGTCATAAAGATTGCATGGATGATTGACAAATGTCTTTATGAAAAGCATTAGTTAGATCTCATGCATGCAAGCTCTCCACCAAACATAAGTTAGTGGAGAGTGTAGAGAATGATAAGAAGAGCAAAAAGATGAGAGAATGAATAGAGTCTTGTATGGTCACTCATCTTAAACACTCAAAACGTGTTAGACACTTAACTTAAGCAAAAAGAAAGATTAACCCTTAGATTACTTCAAGCTAAATTACTTGGTGAGCTAAAGATTAATTGTGGACATTTGAGAGACAAAGATCATACTAGCAAACCAAGTATTAGACCAAAGGCTCAATCATGTAAAGCTCATATGGACAAACTAGAGGCTTCACAATTAGGGAGCTATAGGTCAAGAGCAATCTTTGTCTTCGCGCTTTAAAAGGTATGAATTTAATTTGATGTTTTTATACCTTGTATATGTGTGCTAAATATCCTTTAGCTGATTCTTAATTTATGGGGTATGAGAATTCTACTTAAGATGTGATGAGATCACATCAACTATCTTGTTTTTAAAATTTTTGAAATTCCACACACTTCCGTTGCACCCCTTCTCTCGTCCCTTTCACTAACCTTGTTTAGATCGATTTGAATTATTAAATTATTGCATTATTTATATTAGAAAAGAAGTCTTTTTATTAATTCTTATCGTTTACATTTATTCATTAAATAAAATTTGATAAAATTCTATATGATATGCATATGCATTATCGCTTGATTGAAAGATGTGAGATAAACACCAATGCATATAAATGATATCATTAAATGTCCCCAATCATAGCATGGTCAAAATTTAACATTGATTATATACAAGAAGATTTATGGGTGCTATGCTTATGAATCAAGCTATGGGTAAGAATGCACGAGCGTGCCAAGCTAAAGGTTTGGTCATCGAAGCATGTGAGCCCTCAATGCCTAAAAAGCCCATGGGCTCAAAATGGACCTAACGCCCGAAGAGTTTTAAATTTAGAGAAATTTTGAAAATTTTATAAAATGACCAAAACATAGATTTATAATTATGATTTGAATGTAATGTGTTTCATTAGTATGTCATGTATCAATGTGATTGAAAGATGAGTGAATGGTATGGATGAGGCATCCTAGCTTATGAGAATGAATATTTGTAATTTTTTGGATAAACGAGGCATGCTCATCCTACCTTCTCTACATCTCTATTGTATTTCACTTTTTATCTTACTCCTCTCGAATGTAACTCGGGATTTCTTATTAAATAAATATGAAAGTAAAAGATTAGAATTAAAATATATGCAAGGAAAAGAAGCAAAGAATAAAGAAAAATCACAAAGAATTTGTAATAATTTTTCACCTTAATATTTAGCCCACTAGTCTCCTTATAGCTTGAGGGGGATATTATTAGATATCCATTAGCATTCGCTTGTCCATGTGTCATGCATTGGATGTATGAATTTATAATATTTAAATAATGTTCATATGCTCGTTAGGAGTAATGTGATTGTTGATCGGTATGCATGCTAGGATGAGACCCACTAAATTAAAATTCTTCAAATTAAATATTAAGTTAATTGCCTTCCAAAGTTATAAGGAGGAAACTCTCTTAGTCACTCGTTGGTCGTTTGAGATGAATCAAGGTCACTTATTCCTTGAGGAAAACAAATCATGGGCCATGTGATGTCCCCGAACGTTGGGTCTAACTTAAAATGAGTTATCGAGTTTGTTGAGATAACTTAAGATCAAATAAACTTGTAGGCAAAGATTGATATTTACTTAAGATGTGATATGATGAAAATTCATCACACCAATGAGACTAGGAATTGCATTCGATACAATTGGTAAGGAGTTATCTATCTAATCCTTCATGTATGACTTACTAAGATAACTCAAAGTTAATGCATGTTAGAGAATGGGATCCTAACCCATTAAGGAAGATGAATCAAAAAGTGTTCTTAAGTCTCATAGTGGAAGGTTCTAATGCTTGAAGAAAATAGTGGGAGCGATAATAGATTTTACTACTTTAATTTATGCTTTGTTGTACTTTATGCAATTTAATTAACCAAATCATACATTTTTTCTATCTTGTTAGATTGTACAAGTATGACTAGCAATACATTAATATGATTGATCATTGATGAAAGTAATGTGTTAAATGGCTTAAACTTCCTTAACCGAGAAATGAATCTAATGATAGTCCTCCAACATGAGAAAATTCTCTATACGATGAAGAAACCTCTCCCAGTCGAGCCTCCTTAAAATCAAGATAAAGCTCACACAACATGGATTAAACATAGAGATGATGCGATCACTAGTCAAAGCATCATACTTGCTGCTATTATGTTGAAGCATAGAAGCCAATATAAAGGCACATAGACCTTTGATAGTATAATAAAGCGTAAAAGCTTATTTAAGAATAATACTAGCCATGAGTGATATGAGATAGCAAGAAAGCTTTTTAGAGCCGGAATGGATGAGGGATCCAATATTGAAAAGCATATTACTTAAATGATAGGCTATATCAATAGGTCGGCCAAACTTAAAGTTGGTATGAATGTTGAATAATCCATTAACCAAGTATTGTAATCATTATCCAAGTACTCTTTGATAGTTCATCATGAACGTTATCATGATGCACACACAAAAGACTCTTAGAGAGTTATTGTTCATGATTAGGGAAGCTCAACCTAAAATTGATAAGAATAACAAGAGTTCTATACTTTGTATTAATGAGGGAAAAAACATGGTAAATGGCAAGAAAAAGACAAAGCAAAAGAAGAGGTAGTCTTAAACTATGCCTACTAGAGAGGTGAAAAAGGTCGAGACTTAAAATAGCTCAAAGGATACAATCAGCTTCTACTGGAAAAAGAAAGAGCATTGAAAGAACAACCGCAAATGGTACCTAGAAAAGGTGAAGAAGAAGATTTCTACAATCACCTCATATATTTATCTTATTAAAGTTAATTTTCTTATTTCTAACTTCCACCCTATGGGTATATGATGCTATATATGGTGCTCACATTTTTGAAATGGACGAAGCTTACAAAGGAAGGAATATATCTTTAAAGGAGATTACCAATTTGACAACAATCGATCAAGAGTTAAACCATTAATTATAGGTATTTATGAGATAGCACTACCATGTGGCCATATGCTAAGACTCAATTATAAATATTTTAGTGGAGACTAAGGATGTTATTTCCAATTCTTTTTTTGAATAAGTTCTTCATTTTAAGAATAATGGTTATTTTTAAAGATGAATTTTTGTATCCGAAAATATCTTGATAATAATTATATGTTTTGAATATAACACCCATGTATATAACATAGATTCTGAAAGACTCAAATGATCTAAATAACATACACTTGTGGCATTATCAATTTGGCTATATAAATAAGAATCTAATATCCAATCTACTTAAAAATGGATATCTAGAATCATTTGATAATGTCCGAAGAATCTTGTTTACTTGGCAAAGAGACATGAATTCTTTTTTAGTAGAAAAAAGGAGGAAGAGCTACTAATTAGTAAGACCTTACACATAGAGATGTATTTACGCCCTTGTTCAGCTAAGTAAGAAAAGGCCATGATTATCACGTAACCTTTACTAATAGTAGATCATGTTTTGGTTATATGGCACAAGTCTAAAGCATTTGAAGCGTTCAAAGTGTTTGGACTTAAATTCAAGTGATGAACTAGCAAAAGTATCAAGGCATTACGATTAGATTAAAGTGACAAATACTTAAATGCTAGAATTTTAGATCACCTAAAAGAGAATGAGATTCTCTATAGACATCATAGGTTAGACATGGTTTAGTCTATGATAAGTGAAATTAATATCCCCATATTATTTTGGGATAATCACTCCTTACCGTAACCTTTATTTTGAATAGGGTTTCAATTATGTGCATTTGATTAGACTACATATGAGATATGGAAAGAAAAAGAAATGAGTTTATCTTTCCTTAATGATTTGAGGCTATAAAACATATGCCAAAGGGTTTGAGAAAGAAAAGTAAAAGCCTAAATCAATGAAGTGTAAATACGTGAGATATGAAGAATCACACATCCTATGTAGGTGCAGTAATAGAACATAAATTTCCTCCATCTAAAAGGCCCAAGATCATGCCATTAAATTAGCTAACCATAAATTCTTAAATTAATGCAATGAATAGAAAATTACCTTTTATAGTGCAGATCTAAATTCTTTAGTAGAGAAAGGAACCATCCATGCATCCGACCTCTATTGATTGTCTATACAGATCCAAGTAACCATAAAGAAGCATTCAAATTAATAATGTGTCAGCTCCACCTAATTTGATTTATTTAGTGTTTCCTATAGTAATCTAATATGGGTAATTTTGTGACAATCCAAAAACACAGAGAGAAGGTAGCATGCTAGGGTTAAGGAGAAAATAATTTCCTCCTTGTTATTTTTCTTATCCTTATGCCCCTTGTAATTTTAACTTTATCCTAAATTTTCTCTCTTCTTTTTCTCACAAATTTGACTTTTGCCACACTCTCCTCCTATTTATAGAGGAAGAATTTCCTCGTCATCCAAGGACAAAGAGAGGGGTGGTAACTAGTTCTTATTGGACTCTTGGTTTTTCCTTTCTAGTCCTTTAAGGATTACGAGTTATTTAACATATGGGCTTTTGATCTTTACCTATAAAAAAATTATCCTTATCTAATAAGGTTTATGTTTATTCTCATACCAAATTATCTTTTAGGCTTTTAATTAAACCTAACTAGCCCGAAACCATTTCTACCCAATTAATTAATTTAGACTATCCAAATAAATAAACCTAGATAATTTTAGGTGTTCACAATAGGAAAATATATTCTAAAATATCCTAAAATCTAAATTAGGAAACCCATTTTCATTTTAGGTTATGTACTTCCAAATTTTGAACTAACTTCCAAATTAGAAAACTGATTTCTAAAATAGGAAACTCTTCATTTTTGAAAACTTTTTTCCAAAATAGGAAACATTTTGTGATATCTTTGCTTCTCTTTAATCATTTAATCATGTGAATGCTTAAACTTATGCATATGACTCAATAGGCTCCTTGATATATTGGCAAGGTATCAATAATCTTGACTTATGCATCAACCTATAAAAAATACATTTTTAATAGGTTGATGCATAAGTCAAGATTATCCTCTAGCAAGACATCATGAATACCTAATTCGCTAGGAGTATTAATTAATTCTTTGTTGCTTTTCATGAGCATGGTTACCATGAAATTTAGTCCTTACATCAACTTATCATAAATGTTGTTCAATTATGATCACACAAGTTTTCTTCAATTCTCAAATGTCTTAGCTCTTGAAGTAAAAAAACTATTGTCTATTATTGTACTCATATTATGGCCATAGATTTCTTGAGAAAACATTCATTGACGTGTAATGTGATAACTACTTTAGCATACAAGAAATGACATGTCCTATCTTAGTCATTCACTTACCATCATTAGATTCCTAGTGCACCCAATGAATTTCCCATGTGCAACCCTTTACTAAGTCCATCAAAATGAGTGTCAAAATATATAAATCCTCGAGTGAGATAATCGCAATGACTTCAAGTGAAAAGAATAGTTATATCCATCTCGTATGAGATTCCCATCGACTAAATCAAATAGGTTCTCATGGCTTGTCAAGTCTAGTGATATATTCTTTAACATAAATCACCTAAGTGCTTGTTTTGGTATCATTATGCCAATAGGTGTGAGATCTCCTACGATTATAGTATAGCATGAGCATAGCACTCACAAGTTTAATCGTATATGGTTAACATTCATTCTTGATAGTGCTACGAGTTAGGACACTAATAATATCATTTATGTGCATTAGTATTTATCTCATATATTTTGATCATTCTCTAACGCAAATACATATCTTATGGACTTCTATCTAATTCTATTCAATCAATAATTGTAAATAAGAAGAATTGATAGAATTACTTCTTTTATTATGAATAATATAAATAATGTAATAACACAACAACTAAAACACATCCCAAAATACTGGATCTTTGGCACTTACACTAATAATTTACCACTTGTACTAGAGCCAAGAAACCATGTCCCTTAATCTTGATGATCAAGAAAGGGTCTCATGTTTTAGCTATGATAAAGGCTTAGTCAAGGGGTCGACTTTATTATCATCGGTGTGGATTGTTTCTATGCTTATGTTGTCATGAATGATAATCTCTCTAATTGGATGGTACCATCATAATGCATGCTTTGATCATTAATGCGGCCTTAGTTCCTTAGCCTATACCATAGATCCTTTATTAATGAAAATCAAGCTATATGATATTGCAAGAAATCTTTCTTTAATTCTTCCATACTCAACCTTTTAGTATCATATCATTGTATCTAGCATGGGAGACTCCTTGTTAGTGTAGGTACCCAAGATCTAATCATTTTTGGATGAGGTTGAGTTATTGCATGATTGCATCATTTATTTTAATAATAACAAAAAAATTATTTTTATTAATTCTTATGTTTTTATTTTTATTAATTTAGTAGAATTGGATAGAAGTTCTTATGATATGCATTAGCAATAGTGATTGATCAAAAGATGTGAGACAAACACTAATGCATATAAATGATATCATTAAACATCCTAAGTCATAGCATTGTCAAGAATAGACGTTGACTATATATGGATAGACTTGTGAGTGTCATGCTCATGCTATATGATAAGAGTAGAAGATCTCATACCTATTGGGATGGTGATACCGAAGTAAACACTTGATTTATGTTAGCGATCATATCACCGGAATTGACTTACTATGAGAACCCATTTGGTTTAGTCTATGGGAATCTTATATGAGATAGGTACAACTGATCTTTAAACTTAAAGTTATCTCAATTATCTCATTAGAGGGTTTATGCACTCGTGGCACTCATTTTGATAGGCCAAGTAAAGGGTTGCACATGGGTAATTTGTTGAGTGCATTAGGAATCTAATGGAGGTAGGTGGATGATTAAGATAAGACATGTCATTCCTTGTAAGTTAAAGAAATATCTATTTAAAAAATCTATGGTCATAGTAGGAGTACACCAACTAAGCATAGTTGGTTTAGTCTAAAAGCTATGACATTTTGAAATAAATGAAAACTTATGTTATCATAATCGAATAAGACTTATAACCAAGTTTGAAATCACATTGGGATAAGTTGACATGAGGACTGAATTATATGATAACTTACTCTAGAAAGGTAATAATGGATTAATTAATCCTCATAGAGAATTCGATTGTCATAATGCCTTATTAAAGGCCAATCTTGATTTTTATATCAAAAGATAAAACGAAGTCTTTTGTTCTTGATACATTACCAAGCATATTTAGGAGCCTATTAATTCTTAGGCATAAGTTTAAGAATTCACATGATTAAAAAGAAGTAAAGATATTGGAAAAAGTTTTTAATTTTTAAAGTTTCCAATATTGGAAAAAGGTTTCAAAAATGTAAACTTTCCTAAAATGGAAAGTTTCCTTAAATTGAAGTTTTCAAAAATTGAAAGTTTTCTACCTTAGAAATGAGTTTTCTAATTTAGGTTAAAGGGTATTTCACAAAATTGCTTCCTAATGTAGGCCACCTACAATTATATAAGATTATTTATTTGGATAGTCAAAATAAATTTATTAGACCAGAATGGTTTTTGCCCAATAGGTTTAATTAAAAGTCTTAAGATATTTTGGCGCTAGGATAAAAATCAACCTTATTAGATAAAGATGAACGTTTTAAGGATAAAGATCAACCTTATTGGATAAGGATGAATGTTTTGAAGATAAAGATCAAAAGCTCACATGTAAAATCACTCCTAATCCTTAAAGGATTATGAAGGAATAACCATAATTCTAATTAGGACTTATTTGCTAACTCTCTCCTTATTGGTAAAGGATAAGGAGGCTCTCCCCTTATAAATAGGAGCAAAGGCATAAAAGGAGATTTTGAGGGAGAGAAAATTCATCCAATTAAGAAAAGTAAAAGGGACATATGACTCAAAATAAAAGATAGGAGAAAATTATTTTCTCCGTAACCTTAGCAAGCCATCTACTCTCTCATCTCGTTTTGGTTTTTACAAAATTGCTCGAGTTAGATTTTTATAGGAAAAGCTACACAAATCTGAAAAGTGGAGCTACAACTTTACTAATTTTGAGGGCTTTTTTTTAGGTGATTGGACTACATGGGTTATCGGTAGAGGTCGGACATTTAGATGGCTTTTTCTACTAAAGAATCTAGATCTATGCTATAAGAAGTAATTCACTATTCATTACTTTAATTCATGCATATAAGGTTAGTTGATTCAACGACTCGATCTTGGGCCTTTTTGATAGAGGAAAAGTTTATTTATTTCGTACCTCCATATGATGCATGATCCTTCACTCGTCAAATTCTTGGTTTGACATTCTCTATTTTTGTTTATTCTATACCTCTACGGATCCGTACTCTTAGACTATAGGTTGCTCTCCTATGTCATACTTGGGAAATAGTATTTAGATGTCTTAATCTCTTAAAGTTTCCAATACGATAATATTATAGCCTAGGAGTAGTTTGTTTAACCTTTTGTGTTGAATAACCATGACTAGTAAGCTCCCACTAACCTTATTATATACACAAAGTTTACCTTCATTTTTGTTGAAAAATCAAAATCTTTGATTTTTTTGTTAAAACGTCAACTCTAATTCCTAACAATATGCTTAAGTCTATAAATGGACCTTTACATTTTGCAAATCTTATTTGCATATTCTTGAGAACCATTAGGGTGCGTCATCTACACATCCTTTTCGTTTGCCTTTTCTAGGAGTCAATGTTTAACATTGCTTGTTTCAAAAGTGTTAGCTTCATCCTCCCTTTTAGGGCTCACATCACCATGTGTTGAGATAAGAAGATTATATTCTTTTATCCTTTGAAAAATTTCCTTTAAACTTATAAAGTTCTTATGTTTATGTTTGTTGGATAGTTACAACATTTTGTAACCTTTCTACTTGGGGTTTCATTAGTGAAATGTCAATTTTTTAGTTTACTCAAATCTTATTGAGTTTAAATTTTCTCCCACTATTTCTAGCATCCATAAATTCCTTTATAAGGAACATAGCATGCCTTATCACGAACAACACTTTGTTATAGTGGTAGGACAATGAAATCCTTTTGTTCGCTTTAAGTATCTCATAAATTATCACTTCTTTGATTTAAGATTTAGTTTGTCTTTTTCAAACCTTTAGACATATATTTTACAGCTACAAATATTAAGAAAAGATAAATTCATTTTCTTTCTTTTTCATATCTCATATGAGATTTATTTAAATAGATTTAATTATAACCATATTCAATTTAAAGGTTGCGGTAAGGAGTGTTTATTCTAAAAAATAAAATAGGGATATTCGTTTGACTCATTATGGACTAGATCATATCTAACAATGTCTTATTTCTCCTTTTGGATACACCATTCAATTGTGGTGTTTTACATGGGGTCCATTATGAGAGAATCTCATTCTTTTTTAAATTATCAAAAAATTTAGTACTTAAGTATTCTCTATTTCGATCCGATCGAAGTGCTTTAAGACGTTTCTCTGTTTGTATCTTGACTTCAAATTTAAACTCTTTGAACTTTTTAAATGCTTACAATTGATATTGCGTGAGATAAACGTATCAAAAATGCAATCTATCATCGATAAAGGTTATGAAATAATCATATCCTCTTTTAGCTTGGGTGGATATGGGCCCATATACATTACCGAGTATGAGGCCTAACAAATTTACAATTTTTCACCTTTTTCACTAAAAGGGGATTTTTTTCATTTTGTCAAATAAACAAGATTCAAAAACATCATAAGATTAGTAATTAAATGATTTTAAATATTCATTTTTTTGTAGTTTGGATATGTGATTTTTGTTTATATGGCAAAGTCGGTAATGCCATAGATAATTTTTATGTTGTTTAGATCATTTGAGTCTTTTGGTATTTATGTTATATATATGGGAGTTATGTTCAAAACATATAATTATTACCAAGATATTTCCAAAAAAAATCATGTTTATAAATAACCATTATTCCTAAAAATGAAATATTTATTGAAAACAAGAAATGAAAATAATATCTTTAATCTCTAGTAATAGTAATAATTATGTCTTAAGCACATTCTTACATCGTAGTAATAGCTCATAAATGTCTATATCTAATGGTTTAACTCTTAATACATTGTAGTTGTGTAAATCATCTCCCTATAAGCTATTTTTTATCCTTTTCTAAGATCTTGTAATTTAAAAATGAGAGCACCACATCTAGTATCATATACTCATGAAGTGGAATTAGGGACAAAAGGATTAGCTTTAATAACATAAATGCCCGAGGTGGTGGTAGAACTCTTCTTTTGCACCCCTTCTAGGTACTCTTTGCGGTTTCGCTTCCAATGCCCTTTCTTATAGCAATTAAAGCACATTGTATCCTTTGGGCTATTTTGAGCCATGAGCTTTTTCACTCCTTCGGTAGGCGTAGTTAAAGACTTCTTCTTCTTAGGCTTTTTCTTTCCTTTTACCGGACCCTTTCCCTTATTAATGAGAAGTACCGAACTCTTGTTCTTCTTGTTAATTTTGAGTAGAGCTTCCCTTAGAATGGACATTAACTCTCCAAGAATCTTTTCCATGTGCATTATGTTAAAGTTCATGATAAACTATCCAAAGCTATTCGGCAACGATTGCTATACTATGTCAAGGGATAATTAAAAATCCATTCTAACTTCGAAGCTTAGCTAGTTTGTCTATATAGCTTATCATTTAAGTAACATGCTTTTTGACGTTAGATCCCTCATCCATTTAAGCTTTAAAGAGCTTTCTCATTATCTCATAACGCTCATGCCTAGTGTTCTCTTTAAGCAAGCTTTTAAGGTTTTTTATGATACCAAAGGCCTATGTGCCTTTGTATTGGTGCCTATGGTCCAACGTCATAGCAACAAGCATGATGCTTTAAGTAGTGATTGCATCATCTCTATGTTTGATCTATGTTGTATGAGCTTTAGCTTGATCCTACGGAGGCTCGCCTACAAGAGATTTCTCTATCATATAAATAATTTCATCATATTGGAGGACTATCCTCAAATTCATTTCCAATTGAGGAAGTTTATGTCATTAAAGGCATTACTTTTATCAATGATTGCTCGTATCCATGTGTTACAAATCATATTATGCACTCTAATAGGGTAGAAAATGTTTAATTTGGTTAATTAAATTACATAAAACAAAATAAATCATAAATTAAAAAAAATGAAATTTATTTTTGCTCTTACTTTTTTCTTCAAATTCTATAACTTTCACACTATAGAAGTTGCGAAAACTTTTCGATTCATTTTCTTAGTGAGTTAGGATCCTATCCTATGACATCCATTAGCCATGAGTTATCTCAACAAGCCATACCTAAAGGATTTGGTCGGTAACTTCCTACCAATTACATCTAATATAATTCCTAATCTTATTGGTATGACAACTCCTTGTCATGTCATATATTATGTGAATACCAATCTTTGCTTAAAAGTTTATTGGACCTTGACATAACTCAGCAAACCCAATAACTCATTTCAAGTTAGACCTAACGTTCAAGGTCATCATATGACACATGATTTATTTCCCTTGAGGAAAATGTGATCTTAAGTTACCTTAATAAGGCAATAATAATCGAGTTCCCTCCTTATAATGATGGAAGGCAATTAAGTTAATATTTTATTTAAAAGATTTCATTATGTTGATCTTATCCTAGTAGGCATACTAATCGAGAATCGTATTATTCCTAACATGTATATAAATATTAATTTCATAATATACATATATTTCATGCATGACACAAGGACTAGTGAATGGTAACGGATCACTAATCCTAGTCCCATTGAGCCACAAGGAGACTAGTAGTTCAAATACCTAGGTATAAAATTATTATAAATTCTTTAGGAATGTCATCGTTTCTTGGCATCTTCTCCTTTCATCCATTCTAATTCCTATCTTCAAATTTTACATTTTTTTTGAATAAAAAACATTGAGTTATATTCGAAGGGAGTAAGATGAAAAGATAAATACAATAGAGTAATAAAGAAGGTAGGACATAAAGGTCCTATTTATCAAAAAATTACAAACACTTATTCTCATAAAACTAGGTCGATTCATCCGTACCATTCAACCATGCTTCAATCACATTGATACATGGCATATTAATGAAAAAAAATTCATTTCAAACTTAATTATAAATCTATGTTATGATTATTCCATAAATTTATCAAAATTTCTCTAAATTTTAATTTTAAAACTTTTTAGGCCCTTAGGCCCACTCGTTGGACAATGGGTTTTTAGACCTCGAGGGCCCATATGCTTTGATGCCTAATACATTGGCTTGGCACACTTGTCCATGCCAGCCTACGACCAATAACCTACCACACAAGTGTCTAGCTAGTAGTCTCGGACACACGTTCGGCATGTAGCCTAGTGCGTGCGCCTAACTTACAACCTAGCACGTAAGTGCATTGCATGTGCGCCTAGAGCATAAGCACCTGGCCGGCGCATCTCACTCATGGCCCTAGTTTGAAGCACTTGGCATGGAAGCGAGCAGGACTACATGCTAGATGCACAGCCTCTATCCTACAACACTTGGGGCATGAGTGCTTAGCTCATGCGCTTAACATGCGATCTTTGCTATGTTGCTTGCTTGGTGTGTGACTTCTAATCCATTAGGCTTGGCTTGTCATATGCCCAATATGTGATTGGCTCGGCTTACCACATGCCTAAGGCATGAGAAGCTAGGGGCCATTGCACACCAACCTTATAACCGGACTAGGAGTATTGTACATGTGAGTGCTAATGTCCAACTTTGCCTCGAACACCCCTACTTATTTTGAACCTAAATTTCAGTTATAAATTGATATAAAATACTAAAAATATAAGATTTACAGATCAAGCATAATTAATATATATAGTTATTCATAATTAACATAACATATAATTAAAAATTCAATGGAGGCTTTGATACCAATTGAAGGATTATGTATCCTATGAAGGTATGAAATAAAATAAAAATTTCCTCCATATAAGGGGCCTAAGATCATGTTGTTCAATCAAGTAACAATATATTCATGAATTAAAGTAATGAATAAAGAATTGCCTCTCTTGGTGTAGATATACGTTCTTTAATGGAGAAAGGCGCCATCCAAGCATCGGGTCTCGTTGATTATCTAGGTAATTCGAAAAATGACAAAGAATCTCTCAAAATTGATAGAGCATTGGCTTCACCTTTTTTAATTTTTTATTATTTTCTATAGAAATCTAATTTGGGTAACTTTATGACAACCCAATAGAAAGAGAGAGAAGGTGGTGAGCTAGGGTTGGGGAGAAAAAAATTTCTCCTTGTTGTTTCTCTTAGCCATGTCCACTCTTTAATTTTATCTCTTTGTTTACTTATCTCTTTTCTCGTTTCTCATAAACTTACCTTTTGTTGTACCTCTCCTCTTATTTATAGTAGACGGGTTTCCTTATCCTTCAAGGATAAGGAAAGGGGACGACAACTAGTCCTTTTTGGACTCTAGGTTGTAGCTTCCAAATCCTCCAAGGATTAGGAGTCATTTAATATGTGGCTTTTTGATCTTTATCTACAAAACATTCATCCTTATCCAATAAGGCTCATGTTTATGCTCCCAATAAATTATCATATAGGATTTCAATTAAAGCTACCGGCCTAAAACCATTTTAACCCAATTAGTTTATTTGAACAATCCAAATAAATAAAATAAGATAATTTTACATGGCCTATAGTAGGAAAATAATTTCAAAATATAACCTTAAACCTAAACTAGGAAACTCATTTCCATTTTTGGTTATTTACTTTCAAATTTAGAACTAACTTCTAAATTATGAAATTGATTTCTAAAATAGGAAAATTTCATTTTAAGGAACTTTCCACTTTTAAAAACCTTTTGCAACATAGGAAAATTTCAAAATTGGAATTTTTTTTCTAATATGTTTGCTTCTTTTTAATCCCGTGAATGCTTAAACTTATGCGTGTGACTCAATAGGCTCTTAGATATGTTGGCAATGTATCAAGAACAAAAGACACATCTTGTATCTCTTGATACATAAGTCAAGATTGGCCTCTAGTGAGGCATCATGACTATCTATTTTTTTATGAGGATTAATTAATCTATCGTTATCTTTCACGATCATTGTTATCATACAATTTAGTCCTCATGTCAAGTATAACCTTGAATTTTGTTATAAGTCTTAGTCTATTATGATTACATAAGTCTTTCTTGATTCTCAAACGTCTTAGCTCTTGGAGTAAATCAACCATGCTCTATTGGTGTAATCCTACTACGGCTATAAATATCTAAAGCAAACATTAATTAAAGTACAATTTGATAACTCATTTAGCATACAAGGAAAGACATATCCTATCTAAGTCATCCATCTATGTCAATTAGATTCCTAGTGCACCTAACAAATCACCTACGTGCAACCCTTTTACTAGGTCCAATGAAACGAGTGTCAAAGTGAATAAATCCTCTAATGAGGTAATCGTGATGACTTCAAGTTAAAGGAATAGTTGTACCCATCTCGTATAAGATTCTCATAGACTAAACCAAATGGGTTCTCATGGTGAGTCAACCGCACAAATCCTCTAGTGCTTGTTTTTGCATCATTTTGGTCTAGTTTATAGGAATCTAATATAAGATGGATACAAATAATCCTTAGACTTAAAGTCATTATGATTATGTCATTAGAAGATTTATATACTTATTCACTCGTTTTGATGGACCCAAGTAAAGGGTTGCACATGGGTGATTTATTAGGTACATTATGAATCTAATGAAGGTAAGTGAACAACTAAGATTGGACATGTCATTCTTTATACACTAAAGGAGTTATCACATTGCACTTTGATGAATATATACTTAAAAAAGTTGTTACCATAGTAGGAGTACACCAATAGAGTGTAATTGGTGTACTCCGAGAGCTAAAACATTTGAGAATCAAAATAAAATTGCTTACCCGAACATCAATATATAAAACAAAAAATTAAGTTAAACAAAGGTAATTTTTCTCATACTTTTTGCATACTACGCACAAGAATGGCATCTTTGTTATTCCTTGATGATGATCCTCATTCATCATTCTTTTTAAACAAAGGTGAGCACTATTAGTATAAATGCCCTAGATTTAACCTCGTTTGGATGGTTTGATTTACTATATCATTGCATTTTTAATATAAATAAAGAAATCTTTCTTTACATTATTATTATTTATAATTTGATAGCATTAGATAAAAGTCCATATGATATGAATTACATTAATGATTGATAAATATATATGAGACAAACATCAATGCCTTTCAATGATATCATTAAGTGTCCCGAGTCATAACATTGTAAAGATTGGACATTGATAATTTATAATAAGACTTATGAGTTCTATGCTATTGCTATAAGATAAAAGTTGGATACCTCACACTTACTAGCATGGTTATGCCAAAGCAAGCACCCATGTGAATAATGATAGAGAACGTATCACTAAAAATGACTTGCTATGAGACCCCATTTCATTTAGTCTATGGGAAAATCAAATAAGATGGATACAAGTAGTCACTTGACTTGGAGTAATTATTTTTATATCATTAGAGGATTTATGTACTTTAACATTCATTTCAATAGGCTTAGTAAAGCATTGCATATGGGCAATTCATTGGATTCATTAGAAATCTAATGGAGATAGTTGAAAGATTGAAATAGGACATGTTATCACTTGTACGGTAAAGAAGTTATTACATTGCACTTTGAGAAATGTTTACTCTTGAATTAGTGTGCATTGTAGAAGCATACCAATAGAGCATAATTTGTTTGCTTGACAACTAAGACGCTTGGAGATCAAAGAAAACTTTTATCACCATGATCGAACAAGATTAATAACCAAGTTCGAGATCACATTGTCTTAAATTAACATAAGTTTTGAATTGTATGATAACCATGCTCTTGAAAGAAAATGTGGATTAATTAATCCTCCAAGAGAATTAGGTAGTCATGATACCTTGTAAGAGGATAATCTTTATTTATGTATCCAAAAATAAAATAAATTATATTATTTTTGATACATAAGCAACATATTTTGGAGCTTATTAAGTCACATGTATAATTTTGAGCATTCACATGGTTACAGAGAAGAAAAGATGTTGGAAAAAGTTTTCAATTTTAGAAAAGGTTTCCTAAAATGAAAAGTTTTCAAAAATGAAAATTTCCTAAAAAGGAAAGTTTCTTATGTTAGAAATCAATGTCTTAATTTGGAAGTTAGTTCTAAATTTGGAAGTAAATAAACTAAAATAAAAATTAGTTTTCTAATTTAGGTTTAAAGGTAATTTGAAAAATTTGCTTCCTAATTTAGGCCTTCTAAACTTATCCAACATAATTTACTTGGATAGTCCAAATTAATTAATTTGCTTAAAATGGTTTTGGGTCAATTGGTTTAAGGAGGATAAATATGAACCTTATTGAATAAGGATGAATGTTTTTTAGATAAAGATCAAAAGCCCACATGTAAAATAACTCCTAACCCTTAGAGGAATAGGAAATAACAACCTATAATCCTTTAGGCACTCATTGTTGTCGCTCCTTGTCCTTAGAGGACAAAAAAGCCTCTCCCCTACATATATGTAGAGAGGTTCGGCAAACGTAATGTTTTGAGACATGAGAAAAATTTGGCACAAGTATGAAGGGAAACTAGATAAAGAAAACTAGAGCATATGGTAAAAATAAAAGCTTGGGCTATAAGAAACCGTAAACAAGTCTAAAAAGGTTGAGCTATAGGAAGCACTAAACAAGTCAATAGAATTTTCTCCCCAGCTCTAACACTAATTAAATTTCTATAGGAAACACTAAACAAGTCGAAGAGATTGGGCTAACACTCGTACCAATTTTGAGTGCTTCTTTTGTGGGTATTTGGACTGGAAGGATTATTGATAGAGGTTTGACACTTGGATGACTCTTTTTTGCAAAGGTTTAATCTGCATTACAAGAGGTTATTCTTTATTTAGAGCTTTAATTCATGAATATATGGTTATTTGAATAAACAACATGATATTTGGGCTCTTTAAGTGGAAGAAATTTTTGTTTTATTCCATGCCATCATAGGATGTTTGATCTTTCAGCTAGCATATACTATCATGAAAATGAAGGATCATGCATCATATGGAGGTGCAAAATAAATAAAAAAAATTTCTATCTCAAGATCCAAGATCAAGCCGTTAAATCTACTAACCATATAAGCATGAATTTAAAGCAAAGAATAAAGAATTACCATTTGTAGTGTAGATCTAAATTCTTTTAGCAGAAAAGTCGTCCAACTATCCAGACCTTTATTGATGATCCATTCAGTTCAAGTACTCATAAAGACATACTAAAAATTAGTAAGGTGCTAGCTCCACCTTTTTTTATCTATTTAGTGTTTCATGTAAAAATTTATTCGAGCAATTTTGTGACAACCTTAAAAAGAGGAAGAGTGTGGCATGCTAAGGTTTTTAGGAAAAAATTATTTTCTCTTTTTATTTTGTGTTCACCGTGCGCCCTAGTGGCCTTTTTAATTCTAATTGAATTTCCTCTCTATCCCTTTTTTTCTAGTGTTATTGTAGCTCTCTCTCACACATATATTTATAAGAGAGTTTCCTTACCCTCCTAGAATAAGGAGAGGGGTGGCAACAATCCCTCAAGGATTCTCGGTTGTCTCTTCCTTATCCTTCAAGAATTGGGAGTTATTTTACATGTAGACTTTTAATCTTTATCTTTAAAAAATTCATCCTTATCCAATAAAGTTGATGTGAAGGATCATGCATCCTATGGAGGTACAGAATAAATAAAATTTTTCCTCCATCTAAGGGCCTAAGATGATGCCATCGAGTCTACTAATCATACATACATGAATAATAAGCTAAAAGTCAAGGATTACCTCTCATAGTGCGGATCTTAATTCTTTTTCTTTGCTTAGTTGTCCAACCTGTCCGACCTTTATCGATGATCCACGTAGCCCAAGTATCCACAAAGAAGCACTCAAAATTGATGGGGTGCTAGCTCCACCTTTTCTAATTAAGTGTTTCGTCTAAAAATCAATCCCGGGTAATTTTGAAATAACGTTAAAGAAAATGGTAAGAGTATTTCTTGCTAGGGTTTTAGGAGAAAACTATTTCTCCCTTTTTTTTCTCTCATGGCCATGTGCCTTAGATAATTTTAGGGGTTGGCCAAATTTTCCCTTTTTCTTTTCTTTTATTGGTCGAATATTGTCCGAAAATTTTGATTGGCCAAAAATACTCCCTTTCTTTTAGCTTATCCTATCTTCATGCCGCACCTCTCCTCCTATCTATAAGGAGAGAGTTTCCTTGTCCTACAAGGACAAGGAGAGGGAGTCTATGAGGCCATAAAAGACTCTAGGTTGTTGCTTCCTTATCCTCTAAAGATGATGAGTTATTTTATATGTGGACTACTTAGTTATTATCTTTAAAACATTTAACCATATCCAATAAGGTTAATGTTTATCTTTAAAACATTCATCTTTATCCAATAAGGTCGATGTTTATCCTCTTGCCAAAATTATCTTAAGTCTTTTAATTAAACCCAATGGGAAAAAACTATTTTAGCCCAATTAATTTATTTAGACTATCTAAATAAAATTTCTTAGCTTATTTGACGGGATCCATATTAGGAAATAATTTTCTAAAATACCCTTTAACCTAAATTAGGAAACTCATTTTCTTTTAGATTCTTTATTTTCAAATTTGAAATTAACTTCCAAATTAGAAAATCGATTTCTAAAATAGAAAACTTTTCATTTTAGGAGACTTTCTATTTTAGGAAACTTTCCATTTTGGAAATATTTTCCAAAATAGGAAGCTTTCATAATCGAAAACTTTTTCCAATATCTTTGCTTCTCATTTGTAATGTAAATACTATAACTTATGCGTGTGACTCAATAGGCTCTTGGATATGTTTGCAATATATGAAGAATAAAAAACTCCTTTTTCATCTCTTGATACATAAATCATGATTGGCCTCTAGCAAGGCATCATGATCGCTTAATTCTCTAGGAGGATTAGTTAATCCATTATTACCTTTCACAAGCATGGTTGTCATACAATTTAGTCCTCATATCAATTTATCATAGTGTGATCTCAAACTTATTTTTTAGCCTTGTTCGATTATGATCACACAAGTTTTCTTTGATTCACAAATGTCTTAGCTCTTAGCGTAAACCCACTATGCTCTATTAGTGTGCTCCTATCGTGGCTATAGATTTCTTGAGTAGACATCTATTGGAGTACAATTTGATAA
Organism: Dovyalis caffra; assembly: GCA_963924115.1. Classification (NCBI taxonomy): domain Eukaryota; kingdom Viridiplantae; phylum Streptophyta; class Magnoliopsida; order Malpighiales; family Salicaceae; genus Dovyalis; species Dovyalis caffra. Next base: position 14,088,915 of record CAWUPB010001108.1, read on the forward strand.
CTCCTTTAGCATACAAGAAATGACATGTCTTATTTTATTCATAAACCTATTTCTATTGGATTCCTAGTGCACCTAACGAATCATCCACATGCAACCTATTAACGGATCCATCGAAATGAGTGTCAAAGTGCATAAGTCCTCCAATGAGATAACGAGTGATGACTTCAAGTTTAAGGATCATTTATATCCATCTCGTATGAGATTCCCATAGATAAAACCAAATAGGTTCTCATGGAGAGTCAAGTCCAATGATATGTTCTCTAACATAAATCACCTAAGTGCTTGCTTTAGCATCACCATGCCAATAGGTGTGAGATCTCCTAGTACTATCATATAGCATGAGCATAAAACTTATAAGTCTATCCGCATATTGTCAATATGCATTCTTGATGATGCTATGATTTGGGACATTTAATGATATCATTTATGTGCATTAGTGTTTGTCTCACATCTTTGGATCAATCACTATTGCAAATGCATATCATAAGGACTTCTAGCGAATTCTACCGAATTTTTCAACATGTAAATATAAGAATTAATAGAATGACTTTTTTATTGTTATTAAAATAAATGAGACAATAGTATATTATTTTGGGCCCATCAAAACATGGTTGAATCTTGGGCACCAACACTAACAATGTACCACTTACACTAGAGCTAACTAGCCATGTTGCTTAATCTCGATAATCGAGTGAGGGTAAAATGCTTTGACTATGATGAAGGCCTAGTTTGGGGTCAACTATGTTATTGTAGTGTGGTTCTTTTCTATCTTTATGCTACCATAACACTTTTATCTCTATAACCAAGTGATAGCATTGTAGTACTTGCTTGGACCGTTGATGAGACCTTGGTTCCTTAGCTTGTGCTATGGATCTTTTCTTGTTGATCATCAAGCTATATGACTTTAGAATAAAACCTTCTTTGATTGCTCTATACCAAAAATTTTAGTATCATGTCATTGTAGCTACCTTGGGAGACTCCTCCCATACTAAGTGATCTATCTCTATAGATCTATACTCTTAGATTGTAGGTTCCTCTCATATGTCATCCTAAGAAAATTTCTTCTAGATTCCCTAATCTTTAGTTTGTAACATGATGTTATGGTCAATGTGTGATTTTGTATCGAACAACCATGACTAGTAGACTCCCAATAACTTCTTATATATACAAGATTTGTCTTTGTTTTTGATAAATAATCAAACTCTTTGATGATTTAATAAAAAACATCGACTTACATTCCTAGAGGCATGCTTAAGTCTATTAATGAACCTTAGCATTTTGCAAATCTTATTTACATGTCCTTGGAGACCATTAGTGGTTGACTTTAGCGTTTTGCAAATCTTATTTGCATGTCCTTGAGGACCATTAGGGTGTGTCAACTACACATCCCTTTTATTTGCCTTTTATAGGAATCAATGTCTTGCTTTGACATTTCACAAGTATTAGCTTTGTCATCCCTTTCAAGGCTCACAATATCATGTGTCAAGACGTGAATATCATAACCTTTTATCTTGTGATGAACTTCTTTTAAACTCATAAAATTCTTGTGTTTTGTTTGTGAGAGTATTACAACTCTTTGTAGTTATTCTACTTTAGGATTCTTTAATTAAAGTGTTAATTTATGAGTCTACTAAAATCTTATTAAGTTCAAATTTCCTTCCACTCTTTCTAGCATCCATAAATTCCTTCCCAATAAGCATAGTGTGCTTAGTAAGGAACAACATTTTGTTCTAGTGATAAGGTATTTACATCCTAATCTTACTTTAGGGTATCTCGGAATCTAACACTTTATTGATTTTAGGCTTCATTTTATTTTTGTTAAACCTTTTGACGTACACTTTATAGCCTTAAATCTTTAAGCGAAGATTAATTCATTTTCATTCCCTTCCCATATCTCATATGTGATCTATAGCAATATATTAGAATCTTATTCATTTCAAAGGTTACGAGTAAGGAGTATTCAATCATAATTAGGGATATTAATTCGACTCATTATCGATCGATAATATCTAGCATGTGATGTCCATACAGAATCTCCTTCTTTTTTAGATGATCTAACATTTTAGCATTTAAGTATTCAGCTCCTCGATTTAATTCGGATGCTTTAAAACTCTTGCTAGTTCATCTCATGACTTTTCAACTCTAAATTTTTAAACATTTTAAATATTTTGGACTTATGTCTTATAACCGTAACATGATTCGCTGTCATTAATGGTTTGTGACAAGGATGTTCTCCTCTTACTCGGGCGAACATAGGCCCATATACATCTCTATCTATAAGGACTATATTGATTAGTAACTCTTTCTCATTTTCAACTAAAAGGGGATACATGTCCTTATGTTAAGAAAACAAGATTCCTTAAACATCATATAATGATTCTAAATATCCTCTTGCATAAGTAGGTTGGATATAGGATTCTTGCTTATATGACTATGTTTCATGCCGCTTACTAATTAATGTTTATTTAGATCATTTGAGTCTTTTAGTATTTATGTTATACATTTAGGAGTTATGCTTAACACATATAATGATTATCAAAATATTTCCATAAAGCCTTATTCTTAAAAATAACTATTATTCTTGAAAATGAAACACTTATTCAAAATAAGAAATGAAAGTAAAATCTTTAGTCTTTCCTAAAATAATAATGATTGAGTCATAAGACATCCCAACATGGTAGTGCTAGCTCATAAATAGCTACGACTAATGCTCCAACTCTTTGATCCATTATGGTTCCGTAGATATTCTCCCCCAAAGCTATCTTGCTTCCTTTTCTAAGCTCATGTACATCTCAAAAATGTAAACACCACATTTAGTATCATATACTCATAAGGTGGAATTTAGGAATAAGAAGGATTAGAATTAAAAACATAAATACCTAAGGTGATAGTAGAAATCGTGTTTTACACCCCTTCTAGGTACTCATTGCAGCTTGCACTTCTAATGCCTTTTTTTTGTGAGAATGAACACAAACTACATCCTTTGGGCTATTTTGATTTTGGCTTTTTTCACTCCTCTAGTAGGTGCAATTGAAGACTTCTTCTTGTTTTTGAGCTTTTTCTTGCCCTTTACTATGCTTTTTCCCTTATTAACCGTAACTATCAAACTTTTGTTCTTCTTATTAATTTCAGGCTGAGCTTCCCTTATCATAGACAATAACTCTCTAAGAGTCTTTTACATGTGCATCATATTGAAGTTCATGATGAACCGCCCAAAGCTATTGGGCAACAATTGCAATACTAGGTCAATGGATAATTTAGCATCCATTCCTACTTCGAGTTTGGCCAATCGGTCAATATAGCCTATTATTTCGGTGACATGCTTTTCGATATTAGATCCCTCATCCATTATTGCCTTAAAGAGCTTCTTTATTTTCTCATAATGCTCATGCCTAGTATTCTCCTCAAATAAGCTCACAAGCTTTATGATGATATCAAAAGCTTGTGAGCTTTTGTGTTGGTGCCTATACTCCAACATCATAGCAGCAAGCATGACACTTTGAGCTGTGATCACATCATCTCTATGTTTGATCCATGCTTCATAAGCTTTAGCTGGAACCATAGGAAGCTCATCTAGAAGAGCTTTCTTTATCGTGTAAAGAATTCTCTCATGTTGGAGGACTATCCTCAAATTCATTTCCCAATCAAAAAATTTTATCCCATTAAAGGCATTACTTCCATCAATGATCGATCATATTGATGTGTTGCCAATCATACCGTGAAATCGATCGGATAGAAAAATGTATGGTTTGGTTAATTAAATTGCATAAAACTAAATAAAACATAAATTAAAGAAGTAAAATCTATGTTTACTCTCACTATTTTCTTCAAGTTCTAGAACCTTCAATATAATACTTAAGAATATTTTTTGATTTGTTTTCTTAGTGGGTTAAGATCCCATCCTCTAACATGCATTAGTCTTGAGTTATCTCAATAAGCCATACGTGAAGGATTAGGCGAGTAACTCCTTACCAATTACATCTAATATAATTCCTAATTCCATTGGTATGACAACTCTTTGTCTTTATCACATCTTATATGAATACCAATCCTTGCTTACAAGTTTATTGGACTTTGAGTTATCTCGATAAACCCAAAAACTTATTTAAGCTAGACCCAACATTTGGGGTCATTGCATGGCCTATGATTTGTTTCTATCAAGGAAGAAGTGACCTTAAGTTATCTCAATAACCCAACAACACCGTAGAGAGTTCCCACCTCATAACTTTGGAAAGCATTTAACTTAATATTTTATGTGAAGGATTTAATAAGGTTGATCTCATCCTAGCATGCATACTAAACAATAATCATATTATTCTTAATCATGCTTACCGACATTCATCTCAACACATTCATACATCTCATGCATGACTCAAGGATTGGTGAATTGTAATGGATTTCTATTACTAGCCCCCTTAAGCGATAAGTAGACTAGTAGGTCAATTCCTAGGTGAAAAATTATTACAAATTCTTCATGAATGTCTTCATCCTCGGCGTCTTCTCATTGTATCTATTCTAATTCCTATATACTACGTTTACATTTATTCGAAATAAAAAACCTTGAGTTAAATTCAAGGGGAGTAAAATGAGAAGAGAAATATAATAGAGTAATAGAGAAGGTAGGAAAGCAGTGTCTTTTTTACACCAAAAATACCAAGCATTCATAAAACTAGGTTGACTCATCAATACCATTCACCTATGCTTCAATCACATTGATACGTAGCATACTCATGAAACAATTTCATTCTTAAAATGATTATAAATTTATAGTATTGGTCCGTTAATAAATTTCTCAAACCTTCTTTAAATTTTAATTTTAAAACATTTTAGGCCTTGGGTGCACTTTAGCACCATAGGCTTTTGAGTTTTGAGGGTTCACGGTTGTCAATGCCCAAACCCTTAGGTTTGCATGCATCCACTCGCGATGCCCGGCCTATGCAGCCTAGCGTGCGGCCTACCGTGTTTGGCTATTACCGCATGCCTAGTGTGTGCCCAGCGCAGTATCTTGTAGGGCAAGCCACCGCCACTCACCCATGTAGAGTAGTAGCTCGCCCGGGGCACATTTAGTGCGCCGCTAGCAATAAGGTTGCCTCGCATGCTAGGTCGACGTCCGACGTCGACCTTGCGTGCTCCAATTGATTTTGACCCAAAATTTCAGTTTCATATTTACATAAAATACAAAACAAAAATATAAGATTTATAATCGAGCATATCTTATTCATGTAGTTAACAACAATTAACCAATCATACAATCAAAGATTAAACTAAGGCTCCAATACCAAATGAAAGATCATGCATCCCATGGAGGTGCGGAATAAATAAAAATTTTCCTCTATCTAAGGGCCTAAGATCATGCTATTGAATCTACTAATCATACATACATGAATAATAAGCTAAAAGTAAAGGATTACCTCTTGTACTCGTAAATCTAAATTCTTTTTCTTTGATTAGTCGTCCAAGTGTCCAACCTTTATCGATAATCCACACAACCCAAGTATCTATAAAGAAGCACTCAAAATTGATGAGGAGCTAGCTCCACCTTTTTTGATTAAGTGTTTCATCCAGAAATCAATCTTGAAAAATTTTATGACAACCTTAAAGAAGATGATAAGGGTATTTCTTGCTAGGGTTTTAGGAGAAAACTATTTTCTTTTTTTTTCTCTCTTGCCCATATGCCCTATATAATTTTACTCGGTTAGCCAAAATTTCCTTTTTTTTCTTTTATTGGCCAAATATTGTCTCATAATTTTGCTTGGCTAAAAATACTCCTTTTTTTAAGGTTACCCTACCTTTATGCTGCACCTTTCCTCCTATTTATAGGGGTAGCATTTCCTTGTCATCCAAGTACAAAGATAGGGGTGGCTATGAGTCCATAAAGGACTCTAAGTTATTGTTTCTTTATCCTCCAAGGATGAGGACTTATTTTATATGTGGACTACTTGATTATTATCTTTAAAGCATTCAACCTTATCCAATAAGGTTAATATTTATCTTTAAAACATTCATCCTTATCCAATAAGGTTGATGTTTATCCTCCAACTTAAATTATCTTAAGGCTTTTAATTAAACCAAATGAGCCAAAATAATTTTAGCCTAATTAATTTGTTTAAACAATCTAAATAAATATTCTTAGATTATTTTGGTGGGGTCCACATTAGAAAATAATTTTCTAAAATACCCTTTAAACTAAATTAGGAAATTCCTTTCCTTTTAGATGCTTTATTTCCAAATTTGAAACCAACATCCAAATTAGGAAACCAATTTCTAAAATAAAAAATTTTCCATTTTAGGGAACTTCCATAATTAAAGAAATTTTCCATTTTAGAAACCTTTAGCAACATTTATCAAAGTGCAATGTGATAACTCTATTAGTGTACAAGGAATGACATGTCCTATCTTAGTCATACAACCTATCTCCATTAGATTCCTAGTGCACCCAATGAATCATCCACGTGTAACCCACTAATGGGTCCATCGAAACGAGTGTCAAAGTGCATAAGTCCTCCAATGAGATAACCGTGATGACTTCAAGTCTAAGGACCATTTGTACCTATCTTATATGAGATTCTCATAGACTAAAACAAAATGGGTTCTTATGGCAAGTCAAGTCTAATGATATATTATCTAACATAAATCACCTAAGTGTCGACTTTGGCATCACCATGTGAATAGGTTTGAGATCTCCTACTACTATCATATAGCAGGAGCATAACACTCACAAGTCTATCCATATGTTATCAATGTATAATATTAACGATGTTATGACTTGGGACATTTAATGATACCATTTATGTGCATTAATATTTATCTCACATCTTTCGATCAATCACTATTGCAAATGCATCTCATAAGGACTTCTATGTAATTCTACTCAATTTATCAACATGTAAACATAAGAATTAATAGAATGATTTTTTTATTATTACTAAAATAAATGGTGCAATATTACATTAATTTGGGCCTATCCAAACATGGTTGGATCTTGGACACCAACGTTAACATGATGTTTATCCTCCCACTAAAATATCTTAAGGCTTTTAATTAAACCTAATGAGCCAAAACCATTCCGCCTTACTTAATTTATTTGGACTATCTAAATAAATAATCTTAGATAATTGTAGGTCGGTTCACATTAGGGAGCAATTTTTCAAAATATCTTTTAACCTAAATTAAGAAAATCATTTCCATTTTAGGTTATTTATTTTCAAATTTTGAACTAACTTCCAAATTAGGAAACTAATTTCTAAAATAGAAAAATTTCTATTTTAGGAAAATTTCTATTTATGAAAACTTTTCATTTTGGAAACTTTTTTCAAAACAGAAAACTTTTTCCAAATTGGAAACCCTTTTCAATATCTTTACTTCTCATTTATCATGTCAATACTTAAAATTATGCGTGTGACTTAATAGGCTCCTAGATATACTAGCAATGTATCAAGAACAAAAGTGTCATATTTTATCTCTTGATACATAAATCAAGATTGGCCTTTAGAAAGGCATCATAATTACCCAATTCTCTAAGTGGATTAATTAATCCATTATTACCTTTCACGATCATGGTTACCATACAATTTAGTCCTAACATCAACTTATCACAAGTGTGATCCCGAACTTGGTTATAAGTAATGTTCAATTATGATCACATAAGTTTTATTCGATTCCTAACTCGTTTAAACACTTAGAGTAAACCAGCTATACTTTATTGTTGTACTCTTACTATGGTCATAAATTTCTCGAATAGACGTTTATAAAAGTGCACTCGTGATAACTTGTTTAGCATATAAGGAATGACATGTCCTATCTTAGTCATACATCTACTCCATTAGATACATAGTGCACCCAACGAATCACCCACATACAACACTTTAATGGATCCATCGAAACAAGTGTCAAATTGCATAAGTCCTCTAATGAGACAACCATGATGACTTCAAGTCTAAGGACCATTTATACCTATCTCATTTGAGATTTCCATAGACCAAAAACTAAGTGGGTTTTCATGGCGGTTCAAGTCCAAGTGATATGTTCTCTAACATAAATCACCTAAGTACTTGTTTTGGTATCACCATCCTAATAAGTGTGAGATCTCCTACTACTATCATATAGCATGAGCATAATACTTACAAGTCTATTCGTATATAGTAAATGTCCATGCTTGACAATGCTATAACTTGGAGGTTTAATAATATCATTTATATACATTAATGTTTATCTCACATCTTTCGATCAATCACTATTACAAATGCATATCATAAGGACTTCTATCTAATTCTACTAACTTTATCAACATGAAATATAAGAAATAGTAGAATGATTTCTTTATGATTATTAAAATAAGTGATGTAATAATACATTGACTCAAGCCCATCCAAACATGGTTGGATCTTGGGCACCTACATTAACTCAAACCCTTTGATAACCACTCTACATCCTCTAATCTTAAGGAAAGATTAATTCATTTTCTTTCTTTTTCCATAACTCAATTCTAATAGATTTAATTGGAATCCTATTATTTTGAAGGCTGGAGTAAGGATTATTTATCCAAAAATAGGGATATTTATTCAACTCATCATGGATTGATCATATCTAACATGTGATGTCTATAGAGAATCTCATTCTTTTCTAGGTGATTTAAAATTGTTTCACTCAAGTATTCATCTCCTCGATCCAATCGAGATGCCTTAATACTCTTGATAGTTCATCACATGACTTTTTTGAGCCTAAGCTTTTAAACATTTTAAATGCTTTGGACCTATGTCTTATAATCATAATATGACCCACTATTATTAAAGGTTATATGACAATCATGTTCTCCTCTTCCTTGGGTGAACATAAGCCCATATACATCTCTATGTATAAGATCTTTATTAATTAGTAACTCTTTATCTTTTTTAACCAAAAAGGTATCCATGTCTCTTTGTCAAGTAAACAAGTTTCCTTAGATATCATCAAATGATTCTAAATATCCTTTGTATAAGTAGGTTGGATATGGGATTCTTGATTATATGACTAAGTGTGATGTTGCTTACTATTTAATAATTATTTAGATCGTTTGAGTCTTCTAGTATTTATGTTATACACTTGGAAGTTATGTTTACAACATATAATCATTATTAAGATATTTTCATAAAAACTCATCTTTAAGAATAACCATTATCCTTAAAAATGAAAAACTTATTCAAAACCATAAATGAAAATATGATCTGTAGTCTCTACTAAAATAATAATGATTGAGTCTTAAGCACATCCCACCATGGTAGTGGTAGCTTATAAATACCTACATCTAATGGTCCAACTCTTGATTCATTGTTGTTATGTAGATATTCTCCCTTGAAGCTATTTTCCTTCCATTTCTAAGCTCTTGTACATTTTAAAAATGTAATCATCATATTTAGTATCATATATTTATGAGGTGGAATTTAGAAATAAAAGGATTAGAATTAATAACATAAATACCCGAGGTGATGATAGAACACATCTTTTATACCCCTTCTAAGCTCTTCTAGTAGTTGTGCTTCCAATGCTCTTTCTTGTTACAATGAAAGAAAACCGCATCCTTTGGGCTATTCTAAGCCTTGACCATTTTCACTCCTCTAAGTAGGCACGGTTGAAGACTTCTTCTTCTTCTTGGGTTTTTTCTTGCCCTTTACTACTCCATTTCCCTTATTAAGTATAGAACTTTTGTTCTTCTTATTAATTTTGGGTTATGCTTCCCTTAGTATGGACAATGACACTCCAAGAGTCTTTTATATGTGCATCATGTTAAAGTTCATAATAAACTCGTCCAAAACGGTTGGACAACAATTACAATACTAAGTCAATTAATAATTTAGTATCCATTCCAATTTCAAGTTTGACTAGTCTATCGATAATCATTTCGGTGAAATATTTTTTGACTTTGGATGCTTCATCCATTATGGCTCTAGAGCTTCCTCGCTATCTCATAGCTCTCATGCCTAGTATTCTCCTTAAATAAGCTCTTGATCTTTGCTATAATGGAAAAAGCTTGTGAGCTTTTGTGTTGGTACCTATGTTCTAATGTCATAGTAGTAAGCATAATGCTCTAAGCGAGTTATCATATCATCTTTATGTTTGATCCATGCTTCATTAGCTAGGAGAGCTTCCTCTATCATATAGAGAATTTTCTCATGTCGAAGGACTATCCATAAATTCATTTCTGAGTTGAGGAAGTTTGTACCATTAAAGGCATTATTTCCATTAATGATTGATTGTACCGATGTATTATTAGTCATACTATGCAATCTAACAGGATAGAAAAACATATGGTTTGGTTAATTTTAATTACATAGAATAGAACAAAACATAAATTAAAGAAGTAAAATCTATGTATGCTTATACTATCTTCTTTAAGTGCTATAGCCTTCAATATAGAACTCGAGAAAACTTTTCAATCCGTTTTCTTAGTGGGTTAAGATATCATCCTCTAACATCTAATAGCCTTAAGTTATTTCAACATGCCATACATGATGGATTGGGTAGGTAACTCCTTGCTAATTACATCTAATATAATTCCTAATTTTATTGGTATGATAACTCCTTATCTTATCATATCTTATGTGAATACCAATCCTTTCTTACAAGTTTATTAGATCTTGAGTTATCTCAACAACTCATTTAAGTTAGACCCAACATTTAGGGACATCGCATGGCCCATGATTTTTTTCCCTCAAGGAAGAAGTGACCTTAAGTTATCTCAATAAGCTAACAACAACAAAGAGAGTTCCTACCTCATAACATTGAAAGTATTTAAATTAATATTTTATTTGAAAGATTTAATACAATTAATCTTATCCCAGCATGTATACTAAACAATAACATATTATTCCTATCATGCATGCTAATATTGATCTCATCACATTCATACATCTCATGCATGACTTAAGGAATGGTCAATGGTAATGAATTTCTAATACTAGCCCCCTCGAGTCATAAAGAGATTAGTGGGTCAATTCCTAGGTAAAAAATTATTACAAATTCTTCATTAATGTCTTCAATCCTTGGCGTCTTCTACTTCTATCTATTCTAACTCTTATCTTGTACTTTTACATTTCTTTAAACGAAGAAACCTTGAGTTATATTCGAAAGGAGTAAGATGAGAAGAGAAATACAATAGAATAATAGAGAAGGTGGGACACGTCAGTCCTATTTATAAATGAAATACAAGCATTCAGTAATAAAACTAGGTTGACTCATCGATACCATTCACCTATGCTACAATCACATTAATACATCGAATACTAATGAAATAATTTTATTCATAAAATAATTATAAATCTATAGTTTTGATCATTTTATAAATTTTTCAAAATTTCTCTAAATTTTAATTTTTAAAACTTTTGGGCCTTCGGTCCACTCGGGTCTTTAGGCTTTTGGGCCTCGAGAGTTTATAGGCTTCAAAGCCCAAAACCTTGAGTTTGCATGTTGATGCGCGTCCGCCTACGACCACCTATCGAGCAAGAAAGCACTTGGCTAGTGGCCTACTATCTAACCCGCATGCCTAGGATGGGGTTTGGTAGGTCGGTAGGCCTACCTACCGTACACTCAACATGCTACAGCTTGTAGGATTGCTACACATGCGAGCATTGATATCCAATGTCGGCCTCATGTGCCCCTACCGATTTTTGCTTAAATTCTATTTTATTTTTACATAAAATACCAAAAAAAAAGATTTATACTCGGGCATAGCTAATTCATATAGTTAATCATAATTAACTAATTATACAATCAAAGATTTAATTAAGGTTTTGATACCAATTTAAGGATCATGCATCTTATGGAGGTATCGCACAAAGAAAAAATTTTCCTACATCTAAGGGCCTAAGATCAAACCATTAATTCTACTAACCATATATGCCTAAATTTAAAGTAAGGAGTAAGGATTACCTCTTGTAGTGCGGATCTAAATTCCTTTTCCATAAAAGCCATCCAAATGTTCAACCTCTATTGATGATCCAAGCAATCCAAATATGCACAAAGAAGCACTCAAAATAGATAAGGTCCTAGCTTCATCTTTTCTAATATAGTGTTTCTTATAAAATCAATCTTGAAAATTTTGCGACAATCTTAGAAGAGAAGGAAAGAGTATGGCAAAATAGGGTTTTGGAGAAAACGTTTTTTCTTTTTTTTTCTTTCTTTATTGTACGCCTCTATGTTTTAAGTGGCTGAATGAATTTTTTAGTAAACAATTCTCTCCCTTTTTTGAGTCTTTGGCCAAACCTCTCTCCCTTCAAATCTAGCCTTATGTTTCATCTCCCCTCTTAATTATAGAGGGAGAGTTTCCTTGTGCTCCAAGGACAAGGAGAGGGGTGTCAAAATAAGTCTAATCAATAAGTTCCGATTGGACTTATGGTTATTGCTACCTTATCCTCCAAGGATAAGAAGTTATTTTGCATGTGGACTTTTGATCATTATCTTTAAAACATTTATCCTTATCCAACAAGGTTGATATTTATCCATCTCGCCAAAATATCTTAAGGCCTATAATTAAATCTTAATGGGCCAAAACCATTCTACCTTGATTAATTTATTTGGACTATGCAAATAAATAATCTTAAATTATTTTAGGAGTGCCCACAATAGGAAACAATATCCTAAAATATTGTTTAACCTAAATTAGGAAATCCATTTCCATTTTAGGTTATTTACTTCCAAATTTGGAATTAAATTCCAATTTAGGAAACTAATTTCTAAAATATGAAACTTCCTAATTAAGGAAATTTTCTATTTAAGGAAAATTCCCTTTTAAGGAAACTTTTCATTTGGGAAACCCTTTCCAAAATGGAAAACTTTCATGATTGAAAGCATTTTTCAATATCTTTGCTTCTCATCTATAATGTGAATACTTAAAATTTATTCGTGTGACTCAAGAGGCTTCTAGATATGTTGGCAACGTATCGAGAACAAAAGACTCCTTTTTTATCTCTTGATACACAAATCAAGATTAGCCTCTAGTAAGGCATCATGACTACCCAATTCCCTAGATGGATTAGTTAATCTTTTATTACCTTGGATGAGCATTATTACCACTTAATTCAATCCTCATGTCAACTTATCATAGTGTGATCTCGAACTTGGTTATTAGTCTTATTCGATTATGATCACACAAGTTTTCTTCAACTCCCAAATGTCATAGCTCATACTCGTAAACCAACTATGCTCTATTGGTGTACTCCTATTGTGGCCATAGATTTTTTAAGAAAATGTTTATGAAAGTCCAATGTGATAACTCCTTTAGCATACAAGAAATGACATGTCCTATCTTAGCCATACACCTACCTTTATTAGGTTTCTAGTGCACCCAACGAATCACCCATGTGTAAAAGGGCATAACTCTAACAAGATAACCATGATGAATTCAAGTCTAAAGGCTATTTGTACTTATCTCATATGAGATTTTCATTGACTAAAACCAAATGGATTCTCATGGCGAGTTAAATGTAGTGATATGTTTTCTAACTTAAAAAACTTAAGTTCTTGTTTTAGCATTACCATACCAATAGGTGTGAGATCTCCTTCTACTATCATATAAAATGAGCATAGCACTCATAAGTTTAACCGTATATTGTCAATTTCTATTCTTGACAATGCTATGACTAGGGATGTTTAATGATATCATTTATATGCATTAATGTTTGTCTCATATCTTTCGATCAATCACTATTGCAAATGCATATCATAAGGACTTTCGTCTAATTCTATTGAATTTATTAACATGAAAACTTAAGAATTAATAGAATGACTTCTTTATTGTTATTAAAATAAATGATGCAATAATATATTAACTTAAGCCCATCCGAATATAATTGGATCTTGAGCACCTACACTAATAGTCTCATATGCTTGGAGTAAATGTTGTAGATATCAAGCTAATCCGGGTAAAAGACATTGGATTGCTATTAAAAGCATTGATAAGTTAATTAAGAAGAACTAAAGATGGTTTCCTACTCTATGGAGAAGGTGAATTAGAGGTGAAAGGGTTCATAGATGCTAGTTTTGAAGCCGAGCATGATGATTTTTAATCATAATCGGGATTCATTTTCCAATTGAATGGTGGAGTTATTAGCTAGAAGAGTTATAAGCAAGAAATTACGATTGACTCAATAAAAAGAGCTAAAATATTATAGTTGTAGAAGCAACAAAGGAAGTTATCTCGGATTCATAAATTTTTTTCTAGACTACAAGTCCTTCCTAGCATTGTTGATCCAATAGTATTATAATGCAACAATAACGGATCCGTAACATAAACTAATGAACCAAGGTCTCATCAATAATCCAGGCATGTATTGTGACACTACTATATGATTAGAAAGATTATTAGTCATGGCGATATAAGAATAAAAAATGTCCACACCGATGATAACATAGTTGATCCCCATGACTAGGCCTTTGTCATAACTAAAATATGAGACCGTCACTTGATCATCAAGACTAAGGGACATGGTTGGTTGGTTGTAGTATAAGTGAGAGATTACTAGTGTAGGTGCCTAAGCTCTAACCATGTTTTGGATAGATTTGAGTTGTTATATTATTGCATCATTTATTTTATACGTAATGAAGAAGTCATTCTATAAATTCTAATGTTCTATGATTATTAATTCTATTGAATTAGATAGAAATCCTTATGATATGCATTTGTAAAAGTTATTGATTGAAAGATGTTAAACAAACGAGTAATACATATAAATGATGTCTTTAAATGCCCTAAGTTGTAGCATTGTCTAGAATAGACATTGACTATACGTAGATAGACTTGTAAGTGCTATCCTCATGCCATATGATAGTTGTAGGAGATCTCACACCTATAGGTACGATGATGCCAAAGCAAGCACTTAAGTGAATAATGTTAGACAACATATTACTAGACTTGACTTATTATGAGAATCCATTTGGTTTAGTCTATAGGAATCTCATACGAGGTGGGTACAACTAGTCCTTAGACTTGAAGTTATTATGGTTATCTCATTAAAGAATTTATACACTTTGACATTCATTTTGATGGACCTAGTAAATGGGTTATACATGGGTGATTCATTAGGTGTACTAAAAATCTAATGGAGATAGGTGGATGACTAAGATAGGACATGTCATTCCTTGTATGCTAAAGGAGTTATCATAATAAACACTAGAAAGTTCAATGTAAAAAAGCATAAAAATCATGCTTATTTTGCACTCATCAATTATCAAGAATGTTTCCAAACCTTTATTCATGAATCCTTTAATTCTAGCTAATCTTTATAGTATAATATCGTATTCTATCCTCTTCTCGAGAGTATACGGTAGATTATTCTCTTATAAGTCTTATTTGCCAAACTTAAGACTATTTAATAGACCATTTCTTTTACATACCTTTTTGATCTTTCTCTTGATTTGTCCCCCTTAAAACATCCAGCGGTATCCCCTACATAATTTTCGTTACACACTAAGAGTATTCACAAGATCATTCTCTTAGCATCTCTTTTTTTATTTGACATTTCTTTTATAAGAAAAAAGTACTCACCAAATCATTCTCTTAGCATGTCTCTCTCATTTCGGACATAAGTATTCATTAGATAATTCCCATTAAATGCCTTATAAAGATTTTTCCTTAGCTAATTCTCTTTGCTAGCCTCTCCTAAGGATGCCCTCTTCACATAGAAGGCCTTGTATGCTTTACCACATTCTCCTTACAACTTTTCCTTTCTTTTTGTAATATCCTTAACCTAGAACCCTCCTACGATGTCAATGCCTTATAAAGCTATTTTGTTTAATTAATAAAAGAAAATTTATTAAATTTATGAATAAAGTTTAAAATTTAATTCAGAATGAAAGAAGAACAAGTGAGATTAATGAGATAGATTAGTTGGATGAATAAGGCTTCAATTAGAGATGTGTACCATTAATTGAGTTTGCTATGTTTTACACTAGGGGCATAATTGTAATATATAAGGCCATAATTTTTAGTGTAGGTGCCTAAATCTAAGCTTGGTTAGATGGTTTGACTCATTGCAATATTGCATTATTTATTTTATTAATAAAAGAAATCTTTCTATAAATTATTGTCATTTATATTTTGATAGATTTATATAGATGTCCATAGGATTTGTATTGCTTTAATGATTGATAGAAAGATATAAGATAAAACTACTTTGATCAAAATGTGGTTAGATCTTGGCCATCTACACTAACAATCATCATAAAAAACCTTGATTTGGTTTATATAGAAAAGTTAAACAAACAAAAAAATTAGAGCTAGCACTCTATGATTTTTGTATCTCCTTTTATGGGTGTTTAAGTTATATAGATTACCAATAGAGGCTAGACACTTGGATAGTTCCTTTTTTGTAATGGCTAAATCTACACTAAAAGATGCAATCATTTACTCATGTTTTTAATTCACGTATGTATGATTAATTAATTCAATGGCTTGATCTTGAGAGCTTTAGATGGAGTAAATATTTTTTATTATGTACATCCATAGGATGCATGATCCTTCAATGGCATCGAGCCACTACTAAATCTTTAGTTGTTTTCTTTATTAATTATGATCTACTACATGAATTATCAACTTTTGATTGTAAATTTGATGTTTTTGGTACTTAATAATTATTTAAAACTAAATTTGGGCTAAGAAACCTATTGGGGCCTAAGGCCAATGTTAGACGTTGGCCCTCACATGGGCATCTTATAAGACGAGCTAGCTAGCCGTTAAGCATGCGATAAGCCAAGCGTTACAAGGTTAGTTATGCACTTTGTGTGAGATAGGCATGCTTAGCCTTCGGGTAGGTCAATCACGTATTGTGCACACCATAGATGAGGCATGCCTAATGCATGCTTAGCCATCAAGCCTAGCCGATCACGTGCTAAGGGCATGACATGTTAGCCATGCCTCGTATATGCCAACCTCGTCGAGGAAGCTAGTAACTTACTAGGCTCATGAAATGGCATAATTATAGTAAAGCCAAGCCTATAGTGTCCTATAGGCTAGAGGCTAGGCCAAGTGCATGTAAGTGCCTTAGGCCGGTGCTTGGACTAGCTTATTGATAGCTAGATAAGTGTAGGGAAATAGTCAACTAGCTAGCCAAGGCGAATACAAGGCATTGGCCGGTCGCTATACTAGTGGCGATTGCTAGCTAATGTTGGACGCCGGGCAACGAGGATGTGGTAGCCCATGGGCCTTTTAATGTCGGTGTAGGTGCTTAAAATCGAAACATATTTTAATAATAAAAAAATCATTATATTAATTCTTATGTTTGATTTTTGTAAATTTAGTAGAATTTGATAGAAGTCATTATGGTATGCTATCACAATAGTGATTGATCGAATGATATGACATAAATACTAATGCATATAAATGCTATCATTAAATGTCCCAAGTTAAAGCATTGTCAAGAATGGACATTGACTATATGCGGATAGACTTGTGAGTGCTATGCTCATGCTATATGATAGCGAGTATGAGATCTCACACCTATTGACATGGTGATGTGAAAACAAGCACTTAGGTGATTCATGTTAGAGAACATATGACTAGACATGACTCGTCATGAGAACCCATTTGGTTTTAGACTAGAGGAATCTCATACAAGATGAATACAAATGGTTTTTAGACTTGAAGCCATCACGGTTGTCTCATTAGAGGACTTATGCACTTTGACACTTATTTGATGGACCTATTAAAGGGTTGCACATGAGTGATTTGTTAGGTGCACTAGGGATCTAATGGAGGTAGGTGTATGACTAAGATAGGACATGTCATTTCTAAAATGAGAAGAAAAGATATTGAAAAGAAAATTCCAATTATGAAAATTTTCTGTTTTGGAAAGGGTTTCAAAAATAGAAAGTTTCCTTAAATAAGAAGTTTCCTAAAATGGAAAGTTTTCTTAATTGGGAAATTTCATAAAATATACTTTATAAATCAATTTCTTAATTTAGAAGTTAGTTCCAAATTTGAAAGTAAATAACGTAAAATGGAAATGGGTTTTCTAATTTAGGTTAAAGAGTATTTTAAAAAATTGATTCCTAATATGGACTCATCTAAAATAATCTAAGATTATTTATTTAGATAGTCCAAATAAATTAATTGAGCTAAAAGGGTTTTGGCCTATTAGGATTAATGAAAAGCCTTACGATATTTTAGAAGAAGGATTAACATCAACCTTATTAGATAAGAATAAATGTTTTAAAGATAATGATTAAAATTCCACATGTAAAAATAACTCATCATCTTTAGATGGTAATGAAGCAACAACCTAGAGTCCTAAAATGGACTTAATGTCGCCCCTCTCTATGTCTTTGGAGGACAAGAAAACTTTTTTCCTATATATAGAAGGAGAGTTGTGGCATAAAGGATGATGAAGAGAAAGAGAGTATTTAGTAGGAAAAAAAAGAAAAGGGAGGAAAGAATAATTTTGGCCAGCCCTAAAAATAAAATAGGACGCACGGCTAAGAGAAAAAAATAAGGAGAAAATAGTTTTCTCCTAAAACCTAGCAAGATATACTCTTTCCTTATCATTTAAGGTGGTTATAAAATTATTTGAGACTGATTTCTATAGGAAATACTAAATCGGAAAAGGTGAAGCTAGCACCCTATTAATTTTTAGTGCTTCTTTATGGAAACTTAGATTGTATGGATCATCAATAAAGGTCGTACACTTGGATGATTTTTTTAGAAAGGAAATTAGATCTACACTCCAATAGGTAATCCTTGATCCTTGCCTTAAATTCATACATGCATGGTTGGTACATTCAACGACTTGATCTTAGGCCCTTAGATGAAGAATATTTTTTTGTTTATTCCATACCTCTATAGGATACATGATCCATCACAACTAGGGCCATGGATTTGTTAAGCAAATATTCATCAAAGTGCAATGTGATAACTTCTTTAGCATATAAGGAATGATATCTCCTATCTTAGGCATCCACCTACCTCAATTAGATTCCTAGTGCACCCAATGAATGATTTACGTGCAACCCTTTACTTGGTCCATCAAAATGAGTGTGAGATAAAAGTGATGACGTTATGTCCGAGAACCAATTATACCAATCTCTTATGAGATTCCCATAGACTAAACCAAATAGGTTCTTATGGCAAGTAAAGTCTAGTGATATTTTTTCTAACTTAAATTACCTAAGTGCTAGCTTTGGCATCATCATGCTAATAGGTGTGAGATCTCCTACTGCTATCATATAACATAAGCACAACACTCCCAAGTCTACCTACATATAGTTAATCTCCATTCCCGACAATGTTATGACTTAGAATATATAATTATATTATATATATTGCATTAGTGTTTCTCTCACAACTTTAGATCAATCACCAATGCAAATGCATATCATAAGGACTTCTATCTAATTCTATTCAATCAATAAATCTAAATGACATGAATAAATAGAAAGACTTCCTTCATTATAAATAGTTAAATAATACAATAATTTAAATCCATCCAAATATAGTTGGATTTTTGGCACCTATACTAACAATCTCTCACTTGTAATAGAGTTAACTAGCCTTGTCCCTTAGTCCCAATGATTGAGTAAGAATCTCATGTTTCGAGTTGTGACATAAGCTTAGTCAAGGGATCAGCTATGTTATAGTTAGTGTGGACCTTTTCTAATCTTATGTCGCTATGATTGATAATCTCTCTAATCATATGGTAGCATCACAATAAGTGGTTAGACCATTGATGAGACCTTAATTGGTTAGCTTGTGCTATAGCTTCATTGTTCTTGCAATACAATTCTATTGGATCAATAACATTAGTAACCACTTGTAGTACGTACAAAAATTTATGAATCCAAATAGCTTTTTTAGCTACTTCGCGGTTGCTATATATTCAGCCTTGATTTACGAGTCCATCACTATTTCTTGCTTGGAACGTTTCTAACTAACAACTCCATTGTTTAATTGGAAAATGAATCTTGACGATGACTTAAAGTCATCATGGGCGGTTGAAAACTAGCATTTATGCACCCTTTCACTACTATTTCATATCCTCTATAAACTAGGAAAGTATCCTTAGTTCTTCATAAGTACTTTAGAATGCTCTTCATCGTAATCTAGTGTTTTTCACCTGGATCAGCTTGATATCTACAATATATACTCAAAGCATATGAGACAAAAAACTACATACATAACATGGCATACATGATAGATCTTACAATTGAAGCATGGGGAATGCAACTCATCCTTTTCCTTTTTGTTTTGTGCGTTAGGACACTCACCCTCGAAAAGTTTTATGCCATGTCATATGAGAATAAGTGCTCGCCTAGATTCTTCCATACTAAATCTCTTTAGTATTTTTATCAATGTATATGCTTTAGAAGAGTCCTAACGTTCTTCGTGAACTATATCTATAGATCATGATTCCTAGAATGTAAGTCGCCTCTTCCATGTCTTTCATGAAGAAGTTTTTGGATAACCATTCTTTTATAGATTGTATCATTATAGTGTTGTTACCAATAAGTAGTATGACATCTTTATATAGCTAAAAAAAATGATTGAGCTCCTACTAACCTTTTTGTATACACAAGGTTCATCTTCATTTCATGAAAAGTCTAACTCTTTGATCACTTCACCAAAATGTTGACTCTAACTCCTCGATGCTTGCTTAAGTTCATAAATGGATCTTTGTAAATTTTAAATCTTATTTGTATGTCCTTTGGTGACAAATTGGTAGATGGTGTTATGTACACATCCTTATTTTATTTTCCATTAAGGAATGTGATATGTCTATCTACCATATCTCATAATCGTGATATGCAATAATCATAAGCATAATTGGAATGGATTTAACCATTATTACTGGTGAAAATTTTTAATATAATCAAACATTATTTTTTACAATATCTTTTGTCACCAATCTAGCTTTGTACGTATGTACATACCCATTCATGTCGGTCTTTCTTTTGAAGAACCACTTGCACCCAATAGGTTTGACACCTTTAGGTGGATCAACTAAAGTCCATACTTGGTTAGTGCATATGGATTTCATTTCAAATTGCATGGTCTCATGTCATTTTTGGAATCAATGTCTAACATTGCTTCTTCATAGGTATTAGTTTCATCATCTTTTATAATAAATGCATCTCCATATGTAGAGACTAGAAGGCCATATCTTTCTAGCTCTTGACGAATCTTCTTAGACTAAAAGTTCTTATGTATTAGTTTGATGCATAATTACAATGTTTTATAATGTTTCTATTTGAGTTTTCTCTTATGGAGTGTTGATTTATGAGTCTTCTCAAATCTCATCAAGTTCAACTTTCCTTCTAGTGGTCCTAGCATCAATACATTCCTTCTTAATGAATATAACATATGTAGCCATAAACAACTTATGTTCTTGTGGTTGATAAAAGTAATATCCATTTATTTCTTTTGAATATCCAATAAATTTATATTTTATTAAGTTTGGATCAAGCTTGTCTTTGTCTAAACGTTTGACATATGCTTTACCGCTCCAAATCTTAAGGAAATAGATTTGCTTTCTTTCTTTTCCATATCTCATAGGGAGTCCGATCAATAGACCTAGTTGAAAACTTGTTCAAAATAAATATCGTACTAAGAAGTGCATACCCCCAAAATGAAATAAGGATATCCATTTGACTCATCATGGACCGGACCATGACTAACATTGTCTTATCCCTCTTTTTTGATACATTATTTAATTATGGTGTTCCAAGTGGGGTCCATTATGATATAATCTCATTCTCTTTTAAATGATTTAAAAATTCAATGCTTAGATATTATCCACCTCTATCCGATCAAAGTGTTTTAATACTTTTGCCTATTTGTTTCTCAACTTCAAACCTAAACTATTTGAACTGTTAAATACTTCAAACTCGTGTCACATGAGATGGACATAACAAAAATGTTGTCTATCATTAGTAATGGTTATGAAATAATCATAGCCTCCTCTAGTTTGGGTGGACATGGGACACATAAATCACTATGTATGAGGCCTAGCAAATCAATAATTTTTTCACCTTTCAACTAAAAGTGGATTTTATCATTTTACCAAGTAAACAAGATTCACAAGCATCATAAGATTGATAATCAAATGAGTCTAAATATTTTTTTATATAGTTTGGATATGTAATTCTCGTTTATATGGCCAAGTTAACAATGGCACATATAGGTTTTGTTTAGATCATTTGTTTTGAGTCTTTATGCATTTATGTTATATATTGGTATGTCTATGTTTAAAACTTATAAACCATTATTTACATTAGCATTTGCATATAAAACGTAACCTTTATAAAAGGAATAACTTTGTTCTTAAATAATAAATGAAAAACCATATAGGTCCAAACAAGTAATGAAAATGATATTTCTAGTTATACTATGAATATAATAACGAGTTTTGGAGTGTAAGCACAAGTCATGATGGTAGTGCTAACTCATAGATGCCTACTACTAATGGTACAACTTTTAAACCATTACCCACGAGCGAGTCAACCTCACCGGATATAGTCTTTATAGCTTGTTTTAGTCCTTTAAATTTATATAAATGCGTGCATCACATCTTATATCAAATTCTCATGATATTAGACTAGAAGTGGAAAACTTCATTTCTATAACATAAATGATTGAGAAGCTTCGAACTCTTATTTTGCACCCCTTCATGGTACTCCTTATCATCTATTGTATAGAGTAATTTCCCATATTGGATAACATTCCTCTTATTCATTTTCAAGTCAAGAATTTTTGTGTCATTTAAGGCATTACTTTCATTAATTATTGATCCATCGATGCATTGCTAGTTATATTGTGCAACAACCTTGATAGGATAGAAAAGCATATGGTTTGGTTAATTAAATTAAATTAAATAAATAAAACATAAATTAAAAAAGTAAAATCTATGTTCCTTCATATTATTTTCTTCAACTTTTACAACCTTCATAATATAGGACTTGAGAAAACTTTTTTGATTCGTTTTCCTAGTGGGTTAGGATCCTATTCTCTAATATGCATTAACCTTGAGTTATCTTAACATGTCATGCATGAAGGATTAGGTAGGTAACTCCTTACCAATTACATCCAATTTAATTCCTAATCTCATTACCAAGATAACTCCCTATCATATCACATTTTATGTGAATACCAATTTTTGCCTATAAGTTTATTTGACCTTAAGTTATCTCAATAAATCAAACAACTCATTTTAAGTTAGGCTTAACATTTAAGAAAATCATATGGCTTACGATTTATTTCTCTCGAGGAAGAAGTAACCTTGAGTTATCTTAATAAGCCAACAATGAATAAGAGAGTTCTCTCCTTATAATGTTGGAAGGAAATTAACTTAATATTTTATTTAAAGGATTTAATTTGTTGGTCTCATCCTAACATTTATACTAATCGGTAATCATATTATTCCTAACATGCATACTAACATTAATCGCATAATATACATACATAATATGCATGATGCAAGGATTGGTGAATGATAATGTATCTCTAATACTAGCCCCTTGAGCCACAAGGAGACTAATAGGTTAAATACCTACGTGAAAAATTATTATAAATTCTCTTTGCATCTATTATAATTCTTATCTTCCACTTTTACATTTATTTGAATAAGAAACCTTGAGTTACATTCAACGGGAGTAAGATGAAAAGAGAAATACAATAGAATAATAGAGAAGAGAGGATGAACATGCCTTATTTATCAAAAAATTTCAAACAATCATTCTTAAAACTTGGCCGACTCATCCACACCATTCGCTCATATTCAATCACATTAATACATAACATACTAATGAAACACATTTTATTAAAAACTTAATTATAAGTTTATGTTTTGGTTGTTTTATAAATTTATCAAAATTTTACTAAATTTGAATTTTAAAACTTTTAGGCCTCAAGCTCAATTTGGGCCTATGGGCTTTTGGGCCTTGAGGGCATACGAGCTTTCATGCCCTAGCCTTCCACTCGGCATGCTCATGCATACATGCGCTTAGGCTAGCGACCTAGCAAATGAGTACCTAGCTAGTAGCCTCACATGAATGCTTGGCCAACGTGCCTCGCGCACGTACAAATCCTATCGAACGTCTTGCACACGATTGTTAGTATAGGTGTCCAAGATCCAACCATATTTAGACGAGCTTGAGTTATTGTATTATTACATCATTCATTTCAGCAACAACATAGAGTCTTAAAAGGGAATTAATGCCACCTCTCTATTGGGCAAGGAAACATTTCCCTATATATAGGAAGAGAGGTGCAACATAAAGGATGATGAAGAGAGAGAGAGAGTATTCGACAAAAAACAAAGAAAAGGGAGGAAAGTATAATTTCAGCCAACGCTAAAAATAAAATAGGACGAGACGACCAAGGGAGAAAAATAAAGAGAAAATAGTTTTCGCCTAAACTGTAGTAGGATATACTCTTTCCTTATTCTTTAAGTTTATCGTAGAATTTCTTGAGATTGATTTTTATGAGAAATACTAAATCAAAAAAGGTGGAGCTAGCACCCCATTGATTTTGAGTGCTTCTTTATGGATGCTTGAATCTGCGTGAATCATCAATAGAAGTCGAACACTTGGATGGCTTTTCCGAAAAGGAATTTAGATTTTCGCTACAAGAGATAATCCTTGATTTAAATTCATGCATGTATGGTTAGTAGATTTAACAACTTGATCTTGGGCCCTTAGATGGAGAAATTGTTTTTGCTTATTCCGCACCTTTATAAGATGAGTGATCCTTTAATAAATAGTAGGAGAGGTGTAGCATAAAGAGTGAGTTTTTTAGGATAGAAAATCTAGCACAATAAGAAACTTAAAAAGGATATACAGCTAAAATAAAATTAGGAGAAAATTATTTTCTCCCTAACCCTATAACACCACCTCCTCTCTCTTCTCTTTGGGTTATCACAAATTTACTCGAATTAGATTTTTATAGGAATCACTACACAAATAAGAAGAGGTGGAGCTAGCACTTTATCAATTTTAAGTGTTTCTTTATGGGTTCTTGAGCTATGTGGATCATCAATAGAGGTCGGAGACTTCGATGACTTTTCTCCCAAAGAATTTAGATCTGCATTATAAAAGGTAATTCTCTATTCATTGCTTGAATTTTTATATATATAGTTAGTTAATTCAACGAGCATCTTCTGGGCCCTTTAGATGGAGGAAAAGTTTTATTTATTCCATACCCGCATAGGATACATGATCCTTCAACAACATCCTGGCTAGGCAACCTAACTTATCGCATGCCTAGCGCATGACTGGCCTAGCCTACTATGTACCCACTACACGGGCAACCAAGGGCTAGCCGCATGCTAGGTTTTTTGCATATAAGCGCCAACGTCGGCTTCGCAGACCCTTACTTATTTTTGACCCACATTTCAATTTTAAATTTACATAAAATATCTAAAATATAAGATTTATAATCAAGTATAACTAATTCATGTAGTTAATCATAATTAACTTAACATATAATCAAAGAATCAATAGAGGCTTTAATGCCAATTGATGGATCATGCATCCTATAGAGGTGCGAATAAAATTAAAAAATTTTCTCCATCTAAAGGGCCAAGATCAAGTCGTTGAATCTAATGACCATACATGCAAGAATGAAAACATTAAACAAGAGATTATCTCTTATAGCATAGATCAAAAGTTTTTTGCGAGAAAAGAATCACCTCGGTGTTACGCACTCTATTGATAATTTACGTAGTCCAAGCACCCACAAATAAGCACTCAAAAATGATAGAGTACTAGCTCTAGCTTTTTTAATTTGTATAGTGTTTGCTATAAAAATCTAATCTAGGAAATTTTACGACAACTTTGAAGGAATCGGAAAAGTGGCGTGTCTTAAGGTTTTAGGAGAAAAATATTTTCTCTTTTTTATTTTCTCTATGTCATGTACTCCTATACAATTTTTCTCTTTTGGCTGAATGCTCTCTCCCTTAAATCCATTAGTTGTTGTGCCTCTCTCCTATTATTTGTAGAGGGAGAATTGTTTAGTCCTCCTAGGTCGGATGATCGACAACTAGTCCTAAATAGGACTTAGGATTGTTGCTTTCTAATCCTCTAAGAATTAAGAGTTATTTTACAAGTGGGCTTTCAACCTTTATCTTTAAAACATTCATCTTTATCCACTAGGGTTCATGTTTATCCTTCCACCAAAATATCTTCGGGCTTATAATTAAACCTATTGGCCTAAAACAAATTTTACTCAATTAATTAATTTGGCATATCTAAATAACTAAACTTAGATAATTTTAGGTGGCTCACATTAGAAAGCAATTTTCCTAAAAACCCTTTAACCTAAATTAGGAAACTAATTTCTATTTTAGTTTAATTACTTTCAAATTTAGAACTAACTTTTAAATTAGAAAAAATATTTCTAAAATAGAAAAAATTTCATTTTTGGAAATGTAACGATCGAGACCATTGAAAGGTAGCATATGCATGCTTGCGAGTGTTTAAATTAAGGCCTAATTAATTTGCTTAATGTTGATGCTTAAATTTTTTCCATGCCAAGAAAAACTTTATAGACTTAATGCTCTTGTTGATAATTTTTATATTTTCACTTATGTTTTGCTACCAAATGACATACTAGTATGATATATGAAATTGCTATCGATAATGAGTAAGTCCGGACAAGCCATTTTTCATTGACGAAAAAAAGGTTATGTTCAAACATTTCGGTTTACATCGACGAAAACTCGCCATTATTGTGATGTTAATTTTTCGTTGACGAATTTTATGTCTAGCCATACATAGTGACATATTAGTCTCTTTATTATGAATACTAAGGACACATTAATAATGATTTGTGCTTGAATTAAGAGACTTGATAGTATAGATTAAACAATTGAGAGGGGCTTACCTTTTCCTTAAATGAATGGGAATCGAGGAGTCAACACCATGCTTTGCATGGGTAACTCGACCAAGGAGGTCTAATCCTCTAGAATTTTTAAGCATTTTTTATGCATGGCTAGCCTATATAAAGAGAGAGTGAGGCCATGACTTGATTATTTTGGCCATTTGAAACATCTACAAGAGAAAATGGATAGTTATTTGAGCGAGAGCTACTATAACTTAACGAGTTGCTTGCCATTTTTGCTATGAGCTAGACCAAGTGCGTGGAGAGTCTACCGTGGTCTATTGAAGCAATTTCCAATCTCATATGTCTAGACCAAGTAAGTGTAATTCATTTAACTATAATACAAGTATTAGGTTTAGGTATTCTTTGATTTGTTGAGTTCAATTTTTGCTATGTTTGTGTGTTGGATGAAAATGGGGTTAAATCTTGTTGTGTGTGGACTTAGAACTTACCACTAAGCCTAGAATTACCATGTAAACCCTAGATAAATGTGGATTGAACTTCATGTGCTTTTTTGTTTGAATGAAGTGCTTGTTTTGATTGATTTTTTGCTATCAAAAGTTGCTTGACTTTCCTTGTGATTTTGCCCAAATATTGATTTCGTTCTTTGCCATGTTATGCTTCAATAAATTTTGAATTTTAGTGGCTTGAGGTGCAATTAGACATGTTTGATATGTTGGCTTGATGATTTAAAACTTTTCTTGAATTGGCTTAATACATAGAGGCTATTAATAGAGTTACTTTTTCTTAAATTCATTAACGATATTTGTTGCTCAAGCATGGAAAGCATGCATTCATGGCATGGCATGTCATTTGTTTTTATGGTTCATGTTTTAAGCAAGAAAAAGAAGTCATGTGCATGAACATAGAGAGGCCAACCATAGGAATGATCTACCAACGAGATGTTATCTAGTTTCATGGTTTTCATCAAAGTTTTAAAAGAGGGCCGAATCGGAATTTTGATAGGGCATGTCTAAAAGAGGAAAATGAACTTCTTCACGACAACATGCTTTAATAAACTCATGCATGGCTACACTTATTGAGCGTTGGCTCATTCTTTATATATTGTGATATAGGTGATCGTAGCGATGCTAGTGAATAGGTTGTCACAAAGATGGTGTTGTTAGATGCTTTTGGAATTTGTCGAAAGGTGTACTTTCATCTAGGGATTTAGGTTAGAGGCTATGTCTAGCATATGTTTACTTGTTATAGCATGATTTTGTTTGTAGATGTTAAATGTAAAGAGCCTTACGGTAAAGACATGTATGTACAAAGTTGACGTTAAATGAAATGAAATATTTAGCCCAAAGCTTGTGTTCTTAATTTTTCTATTGGTTTAAATATTTTGAGATCCCACATAAAGCATTCATAATGTGTTCATGTAGCTAAAACTTTATTTTTTCACTACAAAGTCACATGATAGTAGACTATTATGATACGCTATGAACTTACGCTACGGTAGACACGGTTTTACATAAATGAAATTATGAGGGGCAACACAAGTTTCTTTGCATTAATGAAAATAGTTCAAGATATGAAATAGTTTTTAAGTAGGCTTTCAAGCCAAATGTCTTATGTTCTGTATTGCATGTCCCACACATGGTCGCGAGGTCATAGGGCATTGACGTGCATTTAGCGAGCACGAGACGTGGCCACGACACACCCGGCATTGCTAGTCGCATGTCTTTGCAGTTGTGTCTAGCGCTTGTGACTATTCAATGCTATCATAGTTTCTAGCCTCCCTTTTAGGGCTTAGGACATTAAGAAATGGTATTAGAGCAAGTTGATCTAGTAGATTAAGAAAGTATTTACAAACTCCAAGTCTAGGAATGTCATCAATGCGTAAGTGCTTAAATTTCATTAGACATGAAATTATGAATTTTACTTTGCAAGTATGATTTTTTTTCTCATAATGAAATATGCAATTTGTTTGGATGCTTGAGGAATTTACAACTTGTTTACTTGATGAATTACTTGACATGCTTTGATGTTTCAACTATAGTTAAATGTGCTTATGTGTTGCATTGCTTATCACGGTGATCTGTATGGAAATGGTTGTGCTTGAGAAAAACATGGGAAAGGAAAATAATAATGGTAAAAGTCTTGGTAAGAAAAATCACAATGGTGAGGGTGTTGCTAAGTAGAATCATAATGGTAAGTGGTGAAGTCATAAGGCTGGCCATCATAAGGGAAATTATTGACTTATGAATAACGGGGTGTCAATAGAGCATGTATTTGAACTTTTACGACAACAATAACGGAGGCATGATGAGTAAATACGAGTCTTGATGTCTAAATCACAACTAGGCAGCTACAAAAGGTTGACATAGTGGAGTGGTTTTGAAAATTCGGTACGAAAGAGTTTATGGGTAAGGCTGATCCAATGGTGGTCAAATCCAATGGTGGTCGAGGAATGAATTGAGTTCCTTGAGATGAACTTCAAACATATGGAAATGGGTGATGCGAATAGGGTGTCATGTGCCATATTCATGCTACCAATAATGCAATGACATCATGGGAATCGATGAAAGTTTCCTTGAATGTACCTAACCTTACATAGGCATAATTCAAGGGAGTCTTTATTGAGAAGTTCTTCCCTAAAAGTGTGAAATCAAAGAAGATTCAAGAAAATTTATGAAGTTAGAACAAGGGAATATGTCGATGGCCGAGTATGTTCACAAGATCAAACATGGATGCCATTTACAACCTTTACTTTTAGGGTTCTTCGCACGGAAGAAGGGGCATTTTCCGAGGGGTTTGAACCCGGACCGGTAAAGTCTAATGCAAATTTCCATACATGATTACAACGATATAGTTAGCTTAGCATTAGAAAATAAGGAAGATCAAAAGGAAGCTACAAGGTTATACCGGATCAAACGGCTTTATGTAGCACAAAAGTTTATCGAGCAATTTCTTGAGAGAAGTCGGTTTATGAGACAAGTGGCGGAATGGTGCTAAGAGGCTTAGAGTGGATGAGTTGTAGCAGAGGGCTAAGGCATAAGGAAAATAGACTTATGTGAAATGTGGTTACGGGCATATTAAAAATTGTTTGGTCGACACTAACACTTGCTACTTTTTTAAGAAGCTCGGCCATATAGTAAACAACTATCCAAATAGGAACAATTCAGCAAGGGTTCCTATGAGGGTATACATAATGATGCTAGAATAAGCCGAGGAGGAGCACGCGATAGTTATTTGCAATAAGGTTCTTATCCTTAACATGGTTGTATATACTCTTATTGATTCAAATGCCATGTATTTGTTTATTGTATGGTTTATACCATAAAAAATGGGTCTTATATCTAAGGCACTTAATGTTGTCTATGAGGCAAGCCTACCGTCGAGGTAGATATTTGTGACCCTCGTAAACCTCCTTAACATAAATATACATACTAAAATAATTGTATCTACATCTACCGAGTCTAAAGTATGATTTATGTGTCATATTCATATTTGGTGAGGTTAATATGCTTCGGGGTGTATGAGAGGATTTATGGAAAAAAAATTTAGGCATGTCAAAATTTTAATTCCGAAAAAAATATCTTCTAGAATATCCATAATTATCTATTGGATGTGGGTGTAATTTATGGGATATTTTTCTTTTATATTTTATGGTCTTAAAGGATCTAATGTTCATGGAAGTGCTTATAGGAATAACCTTTTGGGTATTTATTTAGTCATTATTTATGTTCCCATAAGAAATATTGAAAAGACCATGCAAGTAAAAGAATCTCCCGAACATGGTGCGTGGGCCAAATTTTGGGAACCAAATGATCTTAGGAAGTTGGTTAATTTAGTTACCTTTAGTTATCTTTTGTTAATTCCTAGGTGGATACCTAATCTTCCACCATGTTTCAATTTATGCCACCTCACCATTCTTGGAAGTCAAACTCACCACTTGCCTCCACCTTGTCTCCATCATTTGACATTTTCTACCATGAACTTTTGACACATGTCATATTCATTAATAAGAGAAAAAGTGATATAAAAGTATGATAAAGATATAAAATTTTTCATTTTTGTTGAGACAAAATCGTAGCTACCAAAGACAAGGAGAGAAATGGACTTGAGAAAGGAGAGAGACAAAAAAGAAAGGAAAAGAAAAGAAGGAAGAAAAAGAAAAGGGAAAGTCTAGGCAATCTTTAGGAAAGCTAAAGCAATGTAAGTTGGTTTATTTTATTCTATATTATGCTCTAAATTTCTTGTATATATGCTTAAATAAGGTGGTTGGTAAAGGCTTTCTATTATGTTATTTATGTTGGCTTATGTTGATTATGTTGTAATATGTGTTAGATGGATTGATGTCTTTTTAGTGGGGAACTTTATGGATGGTTTTGTACATGTGTGATGATGGATGGTTGATATGTTCATGTGCCCATATGAGATCTATGTGTGAAGTATGTTTAAATGTATGTGGATGGGTTTTGTTAAAACAAAATGGGCTTGGATCTCTTTAGGAAAGCATTCGGCCTAGGTGCCAAAATGGCCAAAGTTTAGATTTATTTTATGGACCTAAAGATCTAGACCTTCAAGGTAACCCACTTAAGTATAATTTAGCAACTTACAATGAAAAGAAATGACTTAGAAATAAAAGACAATCCTTTGCCCTTTCTGGACCCATTCGCCTTATAACCCAAAAATATGGGTCTTGAGTTCTAGTCATCCAATTTATGAATAAATGGCTCCAATGCACCTAAATAAGTATAAAATGAGGTGTAGAATGGTTAGATTCTAAGAAAAACAAAAATTTTGGTTTAGACTAGGAAACACTCGGCCTAAACCCTATTTTTACAAATTGAGTCCCAATCATCCAACTCCATAATAAATGGTCCAATGACACCTAAATAAGTATAAAATGAAGTGTGGGAAGGTAAGATTGCAAGAAAAATCAAAATTAAGACCTAGATCTATTAGAAGCAAAGTTCGACCATTAAGGCTCACTTTTGGGTTAGGAGGGAAATCCCACTATGAATGCGCTCCAACACATTCCTAGGACTCCAATATAGAAATTGATTAACCCTAATAGGCGGGTCTTATATTCCTTATGTGAATATGATGATTCTCAATGTTGTATAAAAATGAAGGGTTTGGTACTCATGATTTGGTGAAATGTGGTAAATGAATCATTGTGTGCATCATATGCATTTGGGGGTGATTTGACTCGAGAAAAAAATTAAGTTGAGAAATGATGAGGTTTGGTAATCGACTTGGTTTAGAAATTGGATAGGTTTGATAACCTTATTGAATTAAATGGGAATTAGCAACAAAGCCGTGTGCACGCTCTATTAATTGAATACACCGTTAGGCAATGGATAATTTCGCTAACCGTGTGCTATAACAAGGGATAATTACATTGCTAGCAGTAGGTGATTCGGTAATCATCGAGGAATGAAAATAGAGTAGACTTGCTAATACATAAGGTACCTAAATTAAAATCGGTGGGAAAGCCTAAGTGATAAGATTACATTGCATCTCGCGTGCATCACCCTACTTATTAAGCTTCGGCTTACATCGTTGTTATTTCATACCATGATAGATAAAAATGATGGTAGTGCTGATACGAAGTTCGCCAGTTCATCCTAAAAAGAGCTCATGTGTCACACAAAAAATATAGGATTCACTTTTGATTGTAGTTAAAGGATATGGTGTCTATTACTAGGTAAATAACACCTCAAATATTTTATGACCTTTTGTAATTATCTTCATAAATTTTATTATACGTACTTTATATTTATTTTATTATTTATTGACTATGTGAAAATGGGAGTAAATTTGAGACTTAGTCTCTAAACTATAACACACTTAGCCACGCCTTTTAGGTAATTGGTAAGGGAGTTAGAGGCTTCACAATATTGTAGTCTAGGAATATGGTCGGACATTGTAAATTATGGATTAGTGATAGGGTTTTAATGGTTGATCCGATTATTTTGAGGATTCGAGACTTTGATGTGATTTTAGGAATGGATAACTTTTCCAAACTTAGAGCACCAATTGATTATCCGAGCAAAGAAGGTTGAGTTTCGACCATCGAGGAAAGAGCCATTTACATTGTGGGTTGAGAACAAGCTAAAAATAGTGGCCATTCTATCAACCGTGGCAGCTTGAAAAATGATCCAAAATGGTCGCTTGGGCTACTTAGTTAATGTGACAAATGCCGTAAAAGAGGAGAAGATAGAACTAAAAGACATTAACATTGTGAGCGACTTTCTAGATGTCTTTCCGAGAGTTTGATGAGGGTGTCTTCGAAACAAGACATTAAGTTTGAGATTAACCTTAACCCGGGAGCGAGCATCGATTTCGAAAGCTCGCATAGGATGGCACTCGCGAAACTTAAGGAGCTAAAGATCTAATTGTAAGATTTATTAGAAAAGGATTATATACACACTAGTTGTTTATCTTGTGGAGCTCTAGTATTGTTTATGAAGTAGAAGGACGGAACATTATGGTTTTGTGTGGATTATCATGGGATGAATCGAGTTACTATCGAGAGCAAGTACTTACTCTTATGCATCAATGACTTGTTTAATCGGTTAAAGGGTAGCATTGTGTTGTCGAAGATAGATTTACAATCTAACTTTTTTCGAGTGGGGGTTAGAGAAGAGGATATGAAGAAGATGACTTTTCGGACATGCTATAGATGTTACGAATTTATGGTGATGCCATTCGACCTAACCAATGCTCCTGCAAAGTTCATAAATTTGATGAATCATTTCTTTTAGGAATACTTGGACGACTTCATCATCATCTTTATTAATGATATTTTAATTTATTCATGTAACTAGGAGGAGCATGCGGAACTTGACGTTGATTTTGAAAACCTTATGAAAGCATAAATTGTATGCTAAGTTTAAAAAGTGTGTAGTTTTAGCTTTAGCAAATGCCATTCCTTAGTCATGTAGCCTTTAAAGATGGGGTTACCAATGATCCAAGCAAGATTGAGGTAGTATGAGGGTGGATACAACCAAAGAATGTGTTATAGTAGTGAAGTTTTCCGGGCCTAGCAAGTTACTATCAAAACTTCATTGAGGGATTTTCAAAATTACAACTTTAGTTATGAAATTGATGCAAAAGAACACTAAGTTTTTATGGGATGCTGATTGTGAGAAAAGTTTTTGAGAGTTAAAATTTAGATTAACTTCAACATCGGTATTTGCCCTTCCTCAAACAACTAAGATTTCATCATCTACATCGACATGTAAAAAATTGAGCTTGGAGTCTGTTTTGATGCAAGCCGACCAAGTGATCACATACGCATCATGACGAGTTAAAGAATTATGAAAGAAATTATTTGATGCACAAATTAGTGCTGGCGATAGTGGTGTTTTTAATGAAAGTGTGACGACAAAACTTATAAGAGGTTTGATGTGAAATTTACATCCATCACTAGAGCGTCTAATACATATTCATGCAAAAGGAGCTAAACATTAGGCAATGTAGGTGGCTAGAAGTGTTAAAGGATTATGACATTATTTTTCCTTTATCACTCTAGGAAAGAAAATGTTATCGCGATGCATTAGCCGAAAACAATGGGTTACATTGTGAATGATGGTCTTCCGGTAAAATTTATGATAGGAATTTAGGTAAGATTGATGAGGGATTCGGACTTGGCTATATTCCAACAAAAAATGGCAGCTATGCAAAAATTAGACTCTATCGTAAATAGTGATGATGTCCTACGCTACCGTGGCATATTGTGTGTTTCAACTGAAATAAAATTATGTCTAAATATTCGAGGGAGGGTCATGCTTCTCTGTACATTAGTCATCTCAATAGTATGAAGATGTATTGAGACCTAATAAAGACTTATTGCTTGGAAGGGTATGAAAAAGGATGTTGCTAAGTTTGTGGCAAGTGCTTGACGTTCCAACAAGTCATTCGACATACAAAAATGGAAGTGGGAACACATAACGATGGACTTCATTTTTAGGCTCCTAAGGTCCGAACGAGGGACAAGCTGGTGTTTAGGTAATCATGCATCGATTGATGAAATTGACACACTTTCTTGTAGTAAAGTTGACATATTCGATGCGACGAGTATATTGAATTGTGCGTGAAAGAAATTTTAGGGTTACATGGTATCCTTATGTTGATAGTTT
Source organism: Dovyalis caffra (assembly GCA_963924115.1). Lineage (NCBI taxonomy): Eukaryota > Viridiplantae > Streptophyta > Magnoliopsida > Malpighiales > Salicaceae > Dovyalis > Dovyalis caffra. The sequence goes on from CAWUPB010001108.1 coordinate 14,123,844, forward strand.
TGGATCGAGACCAATGATTTATGTTAAAATTTTAGAAATGCTTACATTGCAACATGGGGATGAATTTGAAATTGAATACCGACTTTCATCGATAAACATATAGGCGATTCAAGAGAGTGATTCGGATTCTTGAAGATAAGCTACGGCCATATGTATTAGAATGGTTAGCAAAGTGGGAGAGATATCTACCATGGTTGAATTTTCCAATAACAATAACTATTAAACTAGCATTAGAATGTTATCGTATGAGGTATTGTATGGAAAGAGATGTCGATCATCTGGACAAAGTTGGCGAAAAGAAATTGCTTAGGCTTAAAATGGTGCGGCAAATTATTGAGCTTACATGCCAAGTCGAGTTGAGATTAAAGGTAGCCTAGGATCGATGGAAAAGTTACATCAATAAGAGATGAAGAGACTTACAATTTTAGGTTGGTGATAGTATGTTTCGAAGGTTGCATCGATGAAAGGAGTGATGCATTTCGATAAGAAAGACAAGCTAAGTATGTGGTATATTGGGCCATTCAAGATTTTGGAATGAATTAGGGATGTGGCTTATCTCTTGGCATTACCGTCATGTATTAAGCCATGCATTGAGCATTACCCTTGCTATTATACACAATGTGTTCTAACTATATTGAGCATTGAGCCATTGGGATTAAAAGAAGATTTGAGCTACGATGAGGGGCCAATTTAGATTTTGGATCGAGACTCTAAACAGCTATGAACCAAAGAGATATCCTTGTTCAAGGTCTTATGGAGGAACCATAATATTGTGGAAGCGACATAGGATAGAGAAGGTGAGATGCGAGCTAAGTATCCCAAGCTATTTGAGGGAGTTAATTTTAGGTATTAAATTTTTATAATGAGGGGAGATTGCAATGAGTCGAGACTCGTTGAAATGTAGCATATGCATGCTTGTGTGTGTTTAGGTTAATGCCTAATAAATTTGCTTAATGTCAAGGCTTAAACTTTTACCATGCTAAGAAAAGCTTTATAGACTTACTACTCTCGTTGTTAAGTTTTATGTTTTAACGTATGCTTTGCTACCAAGCTTGCCATGCTACTATGCTATGTGAAATTGCTATAAAAAATCACTAAGTACGGACGAGACATTTTTCATTGATGAAAAAATAATGTGTCTTAACATTCTAGTTTATCTCAACAAAAACTACCACGAGTTGCCATATCGTGAGATTAGTTTTTTGTTGATGAATTTTATGTCTAGCTATACGTAGTGACATATCACATAAGGATAGATTAATTATGATTTGTGCTTGAATTAAGGGACTTGATCACATAAATTAAACAATTAAGAGGGATTTACCTTTTCCTTAAGTGAGTTGGAATCTAGATGTCACCACTATGCTTCGCATGGGTGACTTAGGCTAGGAGGTGTCATCCTTAAGAATTTTGAAGAATTGTTTTATGTATGGTTGGCCTATATAAAGGGAGAGTGAGTCCATGACTTGATTCTTTTGGCCATTTAAAACTTCTATAAGAGAAAAGGGTGAGTTACTTAAATGGGATTTACTTGTAAGTTAGGGAGTTGCTACCATTTTTTTGCTACGGACTGGAATAAGTGCAAGGAGGGTCTATTGTGGTGTATTGAAGTATTTTCCAAGCTCATATCTCTAGACCAAGTAAATGTGATTCATTCAACTACACTATAAGACCTAGGTTAAGGTATTCTTTGATATGTTGAGTTGAATTTTTGCTACGTTTATGTGTTGGATGTAAGGAGGTTAAACCTTATTGCATTGGACTTAGGACTAATAACTAAGCCTAGAATTTCCACATAAACCCTAGGCAATTGTGGGCTAAACTTGGTGTGATTTTAGGGTTGAATGAAATGCTTGCTTTGCTTGATTATATGATACAAAAATTTGCTTGGCTTGGCTTGTGATTCTACCCAAATATTGATTTTGTTGTTGCCATGTTATGCTCGTAATAAATTTGAATCTCATCATCTTGTGGTATAATTATACATGTTTGATATATTGGCTTGATGAATTATAACTAGTCTTGAATTGGCTTAACACGTAGAGGCTATTTGCAAAGTTACATTGTTTAGAATTTGTTAACGATATTTGTTGCTTAAGCATGGAAAACATGTATTAATGGCTTGGTATGGCATGGTATTGGTTTAATGGTTTATGTTTTAAGTAAGAAAAATAAGTTCTATGCATGAATATAGAGAGGCCACCAATAAGAATCATCTCGGTGTATACCTAAAGGTCGGTCCTTGGCTAGACGTTGCATAGTTTCATTATTTTTGTTAAGGTTTTAGAAGAGGGCCGAATAAGAAATTCCATAGTGCATGTATGAAAGAGGAAAATGAACGTCTTTATGAAAACAAGCTTTAATAAACTCATACATAGTTAGAGTTACCGAGCGTTAACTCATTTTTTATGTCTTGTGGTGTAGGTGATCACAAGATACTTGTGAATTGGCTCCTAAAAAGTTGGTGTTACTTGGATGCTTTTGGAGTTTGTCGAAAGACATACTTTCATCTAGGTGTTTAGGTAGTAGGCTATGTCTAGCTTATTCTTACATGTTATAGCATGATTTTGTTTATAAATGTTAAACGCAAATAGCCTAATGGCCAAGACACATATGTAAAAAGTTGACATTGAATGAAATGAACTATTTTGCTCAAGCTTATTTTCCTAATTTTTATGTTGCCTTAAATATTTTGAGATTCCACGTAAAGCATTCATAATGAGTTCAAGTAGCTATAACCTTAGTTTCTTGCTATAAATTCATATGATAGTAGGCTATCATAATGTGCGATAGACTTAGGTTGCCGTAGATGTCGTGTCGCCTAGACCTCGTTTTGTGTCATCAAAATTTTGAGATGCGATGCAAGTTTTTGCATTGATGAAAAAAATTCCAAATATGGAATAAGTTTTGAAGCATGCATTCAAGAAAAATATCATTCGTTATGCATTACATGTCCCATGCATTGTTGTAAGTCATAAGGCATTGATGTGCATTTGACGAGCCCAAGACATGGCCCATGCATTATAGCTGCATCTAGTAGCTCATAAATGTTCAATGCTATCGTAGCATTCTAACCTCCCTTTTAGAGCATTGGACGTTATAGGAATCCCTTTTCCAAATAGTAAACTTTCCTAATTGGAAATTTTTTCATATATCTTTGCTTCTCTTTAAATATGTTAATGTTTAAACTTATATGTGTAATTCAATAGGCTCCAAGATAGGTTGGTAATGTATCAACAAAAAAAATACCTCTTTTATCTCTTGGTATATAAGCCAAGATTGGCCTCCAAGTAAGGTATCATGACTATCTAATTCTCTATGAGGATTAATTAATTCTTTTATTACCTTTCATGAGTAAGGTTACCACACAATTCATTCCTCATGTTAACTTATCACATTGTCATCTCAAACTTGGATATTAATCTTGTTTGATTATGATCACACAAGTTTTCTTTGATTCCAAATTGTTTTAACTCTTAGAGTAAACCAACTATGTGTTATCAATGTACTTCTACTATGGCCATAGATTTTTTAAGTAGACATTCATTGCAGTGTAGTGTGATAATTCCTTTACCATACAAAGAATGGCGTATCCTAACTTAGACATCCACCTACCTCTATTAGACTCCTAGTGCACCTAATGAATTATCAATGTATAACCCTTTACTTGGTCAATCGAAATGAGTGTCAAAGAGAAGGAATCCTCTAATGAGATAATTGTAATGACTTTAAATCTAAGGACTAGTTGTACCCACCTTGTATGAGATTCCCATAGACTAAATCGAATAGGTTCTCCTCACGAGTCAAGTACATTGATATGTTCTCTAACATAAATCACCTAAGTGCTTGCTTCAGCATCATCATGCCAATAGGTGTGAGATCTCCTACTACTATCATATAGTATGAGAATAGCACTTATAAGTCTATCCATATATAGTCAATGTCCATTCTTGACAATGCTATGCCTTAAGATATTTCATGATATCCTTTATGTGAATTAGTGTTTGGGTCACATCTTTCGATCAATTATTATTGCAAATGCATGTCATAAGGATTTTTATCTAATTAAAATTAATTAATAAACATAAAATATATGAATTAATAGAAAGATTTTTTTTATTAATAAAATAAATGATGCATTAATAAATTAACTCAAACCTATCTAAACATAGTTAGATCTTGGGCTCATACACTAATAATCTCCGAATTGCACTAGAATCAACTAGCCTTGTCCCTTCATGTCGATAATGATGTAAGGGTTTCACATTTCGAGTTGTGAAAAAGGCTTTGTCAAGGGAGCAACTCTACTGTCATTAGTGTGGAGCTTCTCTATCCTTATATCACAATGACTCGATAATATCTCTAATCAAATAGTAGCATCGTTAGTGTTGGTTTCAAAGATCCAACCATGCTTAGATGGGCTCATGTTAATGTATTATTGCATCATTTATTCTAATAATAAAAAAAGTCTTTCTATTAATTCTTATGTCTACATGTTGATAAACTCAGTAGAAATTAAACTAAAGTCCTTATGATATCCATTTGCAATAATGATTAATCGAACGATGTTAGATAAATATTAATACATATAAATGATATCATTAAATGTCCCAAGTCATAACATTGTTATGAATGGATATTGAAAATATGTGGATAGACTTATAAGTGCTATGCTCATTCTATATAATAGCAATAAGAGATCTCACAACTATTGACATGGTGATACCAAAGTAAGCATATTAGAGAACATATCATTGGACTTGACTCGCCATGAGAACTCATTTGATTTTTTGTTAATAGGAATCTCATACAAGATGGGTAAAAATGGACTTTAGACTTGAAGTCATCATAGTTGTCTTATTTGAGGACTTATGTACTTTGACACTCATTTCGATCGACCTATCAATAGGTTGCACATGATTGATTCGTTGGGTGCACTAGGAATCTAATTGAGGTAAGTGTATGACTAAGATAGGACATGTTATTCCTTGCATGCTAAAGAAGTTATCACATTACACTTCGATAAATGTCCGTTCAAAAAATCTATTACCATAGTAGAAGTACACTAATAGAGCATAGTTAGTGTACTCTAAGAGTTAAGACATTTGAGAATCGAAGAAAACTTCGTGATAATACTCAAACAAGACTTATAACCAAGTTCAAGATCACACTCGTGATAAGCCGACATAAGGACTAAATTATATGGTAACCATGCTCGTTAAAGATAAAAATAGATTTACTAATCCTTCTAGAGAATTGGGTAGTCATGATGCCTTGGTAGAGGCCAATGTTGATTTATGAATCAAGAATAAAAGACTATCAAGGGATAAAAGCGAGTCTTTTATTCTTGATAGATTACCAACATATCTAGGAGCGTATTGAGTCACACGTATAATTTTAATTATTCAAATTATAAATGAGAGGCAAAGATATTAGAAAAAAGTTTCCAATTATAGAAGTTTTCTAAAATAAAAATCTTCCTTAATTATGGAAGTTTCCTAAAATGAAAAGTTTCCTATTTTAGTTATTGGTTTCCTAATTTGGTAATTAGTTTCAAATTAGAAAATAAATAACCTAAACGGAAAGGAGTTTTTTAATTTAGGTTAAAGGGTATTTTGGAAAAAAAATTTATTGTGTACCCTACCAAAATAATCTAAGGATATTTATTTGGATAGTCAAAATAAATAATTGGGCTAAAATAGTTTTGGTCCATTAGGTTTAATTAAAAAAGGACTTAAGATATTTTGGTGGGAGCATAAATATCAACCTTATTGGATGAGGTTGAATGTTTTAAATATAAACATCAATCTTATTAGATAAGGTTGAATGTTTTAAAGATAATTATCAAATTGTCCACATATAAAATAACTCCTCATCCTTGAAGGATAAGGAAGTAATAACCTAAATTCCTAAAAGGACTTGTGGCAACTCCTCAACTTGTCCTTGGAGGAATGAGAAACTCTCCCATATATATAGGAGGAGAGGTGCGGTGTGGAGAAATAGAATGACCTAAAAGAGTATTTAGCCAAGTTAAAACAAAATGGTGACATTCGATCGAATAAAAATAAAGGGAGCACAATTTTGACCAGTCGTAAAAATTAAATAGGGCATAAGGCCAACGAGAGAAAAATAAGGAGAAAATAGTTTTCTCCTAAATCCTAGCAAGCTATATTATTTCTTTCTCCTTTATAGTTGTCATAAAATTGCTCGGGATTGATTTTTAGAGGAAATACTAAATCGAAAAAATGGAGCTAGCACCCCACTAATTTTGAGTGCTTCTTTGTGGATACTTGGACTACGTCTAGACACTTGGATAGCTTTGTTGAAAAGGAATTAGGATCTACGGTACAATAGATAACCCTTTATTTATAACTTAATATTCATGTATGTATAGTAAGTAGATTCAACGAACTTGATCTAAGGCCCTTAGATGGAGGAAAAGTTTTGCTTACTATGCACCTCCACAGGATGCATGATCCTTTAATTGGTATTAGAGCCATCGTTGAATATTTTATTATATGATTGGTTAATTGTGATTAATTGCATAAATTAACTATGCTTGATCATAAATCTTATATTTTTGGTGTCTTATATAAAAATGAAACTAAAATTTTGGGTGAAAATTAGTAGGAACATGTGAGGTTGATGTTGGATATCAACATCGGCATGCGTGGTCGCCTTATCGCCGACCCACGCGCTAAGCACGTAGCGAGCGGGCCTGCTAGGCCACATGCTAGGTGCGTAGCAAACAAGGCTACTAGCCTATAAAGTTACTCGTTAAGGGCGCAACAAGGAGGTCGCTAGCCTACCGAGCCCCGCACTAAGCACCTAGGTCGGGCAACACATGGCGAGGTAGCATGCACTATGTACGTTAGGCACTCGCGTGCTAAACTAGGTGGTCCGCCGACTGTGTGCTAAGCATATTGGGAAACGTAACAAGCCACCGGCTAGACACTTTTGCACTCAATCGGTGGCCGCAGGAAAATGCACACATGCACATGAACCCAAGGGTTTGGAGTTTGAAACCCATGAACCCTCAAGCCCTAAAAGCCTATAGGCCCATTGTGGGACCAAGGCCTAAAAAGTTTTTAAAATTAAAATTTAGAGAAATTTGGATTAATTTATAAAATGACAAAAAATATAGATTTATAATTATTTTATGAATGAAATTGTTTCATTAATATGCTATGTATCAATGTGATTGAAGCCAAGGTGAATGGTATGGATGAGTCAACCTAGTTTTATGAGTAAATGCTTGTAATTTTTTTAGATAAGTAGGACTTGTGTTTTTAGCCTTCTTTATTATTATATTATATTTCTCTTCTCATCATACTCCCCTCGAATATAACTCGAGGTTTCTCATTTCTAATAAATGTAAAGTAAAATATAGGAATTACAAAAGATACAAGGAGTTGACGCTAAGGAATGAAGACATTCAAGAAGAATGTATAATAAAATTTCACCTAGGAATTGATCCACTAGTCTCCCGATTGCTCGAGGGGGCTAGTATTTGAAATCCATTACCATTAACATTCACTAGTCCTTGAGTCATGCATGAGATGTATGAATATGATTAGATCAATGTTATTATTCATGATTAATTATTTTTTAATACCCATAGGATGAGACCAACCATATGAAATCCTTCAAATAAAATATTAAGTTAATTGCTTACCAATGTTATGAGGTGGAAACTCTCTTGGTCGTCGTTGGCTTGTTGAGATAACTCAAGGTGAGTTCTTCATCAAGGAAATAAATCATGTGACATGTGATGTTCCTAAATGTTAGATCTAACTTAAATGAGTTATTGGGTTTGTTGAGATAGCTCAAGGTCCAATAAACTTGTAAGAAATGATTTGTATTCACATAAGATGTGATAAAGATAAGGAGTTGTCATACCAATAGAATTAGGAATTACATTAGATGTAATTAGTAAGAAGTTACCTACCTAATCCTTTATGTATGGCTTGTTAAGATAACTCAACCGTAATGCATGTTAGAGGATGGGATCCTAGCCCACTAGGAAAACAAATCAAAAAGTTTTATCGAGTCTTGTATTAAAGGTTATAGAACTTGAAGAAAATAGTGGGAGCAAACAAAGATTTTACTTCTTTAATTTAAGCTTTATTTAGTTTTATACAATTTACTTAGCCAAATCGTACACTTTTTATTTTATCAAATTGCACGAGTATGACTAACAACACATCGATACGATCAATCATTAATAAAAGTAATGCCTTTAATGGAACAAACTTCCTCAAATGAGAACTGAATTTACGAATAATCCTCCAACATGAGAAAATTCTCTATACGATAGAGAAAGCTCTCTCGACTTGGCCTCCTTTTGTTCATGTTGAAGCTCATGAAGCATGGATCAAACATAAAGATGATGTAATCACTACTCAAATCATCATCCTTGCTACTATGACGTTAGAGCATAGGCATCAACATAAAAAATCACAAGCTTTTGACATCATAGCAAAGCTTAAGAGTTTAATTAAGGAGAATTCTAGGTATGAGCGCTATGAGATAGCAAAGAAGCTCTTTAGAGCCGGAATGGATGAGGGATCTAAGATCAAAAAGCATGTCACTAAATTGATAGGCTATATCAACGGATTGGTTGAACTTGAATTTGGAATGGATGTTGAATTATCCATTGACCTAGTATTATAATCATTGCCCAATAGCTTCGGACAATTCATCATGAACTTCGACATGATGCACACACAAAAGAATCTTGGAGAGTTATTATCCATACTTAAGGAAGCTCAACCCAAAATTAACAAGATGAACAAAAGCTCTGTACTTCTAGTTAATAAGGAAAAAGGCATAGTAAAGGGCAAGAAAAGCACAAAAAGAAGAAAAAGTCTTCAACTGCACCTACTAGAGGAGTGAAAAGGCTGAGGCTCAAAATAGCCCAAAGGATCCAGTTTACTTTCATGACAATAAGAAAGGGCATTTGAAGCATAACTACAAAGAGTACCTAGACCGGGTGCAAAAGAAGAGTTCTACCACCACCTAAGGTATTTATATTATTAAAGCTAATTCTTTTATTTTTAAATTTCACCTCATGAGTATATGACACTTAATGTGGTGCTTACATTTTTTAAATGTATAGGAGCTTAGAAAGGGAATGAAGATAGCTTTAAGGGAGAATATCTACATAACAACAATGAATCAAAAGTTGGACCATTAGATATAGGTATTTATGAACTAACACTACCATGTTATGATGTGTCAAGACTCAATTATTATTATTTTAGTAGAGACTAAAGATCTTATTTTCATTTCTTATTTGAATAAGTATTTCATTTTTAAAAATAATGGTTATTTTTAAAAATGAGTTTTTATGAAAATATCTTGATAATGATTATATATTTTAAACATAACTCCCAAGTATATAATATAAATACTAGATGAATCAAATCATCTAAATAAACATTAATTAGTAAGCAACATCAAACTTAGTCATATAAACAAGAATTTAATATCCATTCTATTTATACAAAGGATATTTAGAATCTTTTTTATGATGTCTAAGGAAACTTGTTTAGTTGGTAAAGAGACATATAACCCCTTTTAGTTGAAAAGAAGAAAGAGTTACTAATTAATAAAAACCTTATATATAAAGATTTATATGGGTATAGGTTCACCCAAGCAAGAGGAGAACATGTTTGTCACATAATCTTTAATGATAGTGGATCATGTTATGGTTATAAGACATAAGTCCAAAGCATTTAAAATGTTTACAAGTTTAAAGATTTGAAAATTCATGTGACGAACCAGCAAGAGTATTCAAGCATCTCAATTCGATTGATGAGATGAATACTTGAATGTCAAAATTTTAGATCACTTAAAAGAGAATGAGATTCCTTATGGACCTCGCATGTTAGACACGATCAGTCCATAATGAGTCAAATTAATATCCCTAATTATAAATGAATACTTCTTATTGCAAGCTTTCAAATGAATATGATTCTAGTTAAGCCCACTACATATAAGATATCTAAAGTGTGGCAAGGATGGAAATATCTTACCACTTGAATAAAGTGTTGTTCCTCACTAAGCATACTATGTTCTTTGGGAAGGAATTTATAGATGATAAAAATAATGGGAAGAAATTTAAACTTAATAAGATTTGAGTAGACTTACAAATTTAGACTTTAATACATGAATCCAAAAGTAGAATGATTACAAAGTGTTGTAACTCTCTCACAAATAAAAACATAAGAACTTAATAAGTTTAAAAGAAATTCATCACAAGAAAAAAGGATGTGATCTTTTCATCTTGAGACATTGTGTTGTGAGCCCTAAAGGGGATGACAAAGCTAATACTTTTGAAATGGAAATGTTAGACATTAATTCCTATAAAAGGAAAATGAGAAAGGATGTGTAGTTCACACACCTTGATGGTTCCCAAGAATATGCAAAAAGATTTGCAAAGCGCTAAGGTCCGTTAATAGACTTAAGCATGCCTATAGGAATAAAAGTTGACATTTTAAGAAATAATCAAAGAGTATGATTATTCATAAAAAACAATGACAAACCTTGTGTATATAAGAACCTAGTGAGAGCTTACTAAGTCATGGTTATTCAACATAAAATTACACCTCAACTATAATATTATCATGTTGTAAACAAAAGATTATGGAATCTAGAAGAAATTTCCCAATATGACATATAAGAGAAACCTATAATCTATGAGTATAGATCTATAGAGATAGATCATTTAGAATGTAAGAAGTCTTCCAAGGTAGTTATAATGACATGATACTAAAAGGTTTAGTATGGAGCAATCAAAGAAAGTTTTATTTCAATACCATAGAGCTTACTAACCTATAACAAAGGATCCATAACACAAGCTAAGGAACCAAGGTCTCATCAATGGTCTAAGCAAGTACTATCGTGCTATCACTTGATTATAGAGATAAAAAGGTCATGGTAATGTAAGGATAGAAAACGACCACACTACGATAACATTACCGACCCCAAACTAAGCTTTTATCATAACTAAAGCATTTGAGCCTCACTCGATCATCGAGACTAAGGAACATTGTTGGTTGGCTCTAGTATAAGTGGGAGATTGTTAGTGTTTGTGCTCAAGATCCAACCATGTTTGGATGAGCTCAATTAATGTATATAACATCATTTATTTTAATAATAAAAAAAAGTCATTCTATAATTCTTATGTTTACATGTTGATAAATTAGTAGAATTAGTTAGAAGTCCTCATGATATGTATTTGCAATAGTGACTAATCGAAAGATATGAGACAAATAGTAATGCATAAAAATATATCATTAAATGTCCCAAGTTGTAGCATTGTCAAAAATGGACATTGAAAATATGCTCGATAGACTTGTTAATGTTATACTCATGCTATATGATAGCAATAGTAGATCTCAAACCTATTGGCAAGTTGATGCCAAAACAAGCATTCAGTGTGATTTATGTTAGAGAACATATCATCGAACTTGACTCATCATGAGAACCTATTTGATTTTAGTCTATGAGAAGCTCATACAAGATGGGTAAAATGGTCCTTAGACTTAAAGTCATCACGATTGTCTCTTTGAAGGATTTATGCACTTTAACATTGATTTTGATGGACTCATTAATGGGTTACATATGGGTGATTTGTTAGGTGCACTAGGACTCTAATGGAGGTAGGTGTGTAACTAAGATATGACACTTCATTCCTTATATGCTAAAGGAGTTATGTTATTGAACTTCAATAAATGTCCGCTTGAGAAATCCGTGACCACAATTGGAGTAGACCAATAGAGCATAGTTTGTTTACTCTAAGAGCTATGACATTGGGGATTGAAGAAAATTAGTGTGATCATAATCGAACAAGACTTATAACCAAGTTCGAGATCATACCGTGATAAAGTGACATTAGGACTAAATTATATGGTAACCATGCTCATGAAAGGTAATAATAGATTAACAAATCCTCTTAGTGAATTAGGTAGTCATGATGCCTTGCTAGAGGATAATCTTGATTTATATATCAAGAGATAGAAGAGGATTTTTTTATTCTTGATACATTGCTAACATATTTAGGAGCCTATTGAGTCATACGGATAAGTTTAAGTATTCACATTACAAATGAGAAGAAAAGATATTGAAATACGTATCCTAAAATGAAAAGTTTCCTTAATTATGAAAGTTTTCTAAAATATAAAGTTTTCTATTTTAGAAATCGGTTTTCTAATTTGGAAGTTAATTTCAAATTTAGAAATAAATAACCTAAAAGAAATTGAGTTTCCTAATTTATGTTAAAGGGTATTTTGAAAAATTATTTCTTTATATGAACCCCGCCAAAATAGTCTATGAATATTTAGATTAAAGAGTATTTTGAAAAATTCTCTCCTTATGGATAGTCCAAATAAATTAATTAGGCTAAAATAGTTTTGGCCAATTAGGTTTAATTAAAAAGGACTTAAGATATTTTGGTAGGAGGATAAACATCAACCTTATTGGATAAGGTTGAATGTTTCAAAGATAAACATCGACCTTATTAGACAAGGTTGAATGTTTAAAAGATAATAATCAAATAGTCCACATATAAAATAAATCCTCATCCTTAAAGGATAAGGAAGTAACAACCTTGATTCCTAAAAAGACTTGTGGCCGTTCCTCTCCTTGTCCTTGAAGGACAACGAAACTCTCCCCTTATATATAGGACAAGAGGTACGGCATGGAGAAATAGAATGATCTAAAACTGAATTTGGTCAAGTTAAAAATAACATAGCAACATTCGACCAAAGAAAAATAAAGGGAGCAAACTTTCAACCAACTCTAAAAATTAAATAAGGCACATGACCAAGAGAGAAAAATAAGAAGAAAATAGTTTTCTTGTAAATCCTAGCAAACTTTACTCTTTCCTTCTTCTTTAAGGTCGTCACAAAATTACTCGGGATTGATTTTTAGAGGAAATACTAAATCGAAAAGATGGATAGAGCTAGCATCGTATTGATTTTGAGTATTTATTTATGGATACTTGAATTGCGTGGATCATCAATAGCGATCAAAAACTTAGAAGTCTTTGCTAAAAAAGAATTAGGATCCGTGCCATAAGAGGTAATCCTTTATTTATAGCATAATATTCATGTATGTATAGTTAGTAGATTCAATGGCTTGATCTTGAACCCTTAGATTGAGAAAAAAATTTATTTGTTCCATTCTTCCATAGGATGCATAATCCTTCAAGCGTCTAATACATGCTTGGACTATTGATGAGACCTTCACTCCTTAGTTTGTTCTATAGCTTCATTTTTATAATAGCACTATACTATTGGATCAACAAGACTTGGAACCATTTGTAGTCCAAACAAAAATTTATGAACCTAGATAGCACCATTAGTGGCTTCTGCAGCTATAATATATTCAGCTTTGGTTATTGAGTTGGCCACTATTTCTTACTTAAAACTCTTCCATCCGATTGTTGCATCATTCAATTAGAAAATAAATCCTGATCGTGACTTAAAATTATCATGGTTAGTTTAAAACCTATCATCGATTAACCCTTTCACCACTAGTTCATCTCCTCCTTACATAAAGATTGCTTTTAATAGCAATTCAATGTTTTTCACTCATATCAATTTAATATCTACTACATATATTTAAAGCATATGAGATATCAAATCACATACATCATATGGCATACATAATAAATCCTATGGCCGATGCATAGGGAATGCGACTCATCCTTTGGCTTTCATTTTGTGTGTTAGGACACTCGACCTTCTAAACGTTTTATGTCATATGACATTAGAATAAATCCTCTCTTGGATTCTTCCATACTAAACATTTTTAGCATTTTATTAATATACATGCTTTGGGAGAGCCCTAACATTCTTCGTGATCTACCTCGACAAATCTTGATTCTTAGAATGTAAGGTGCCTCTCCCATGCCTTTCATGGGGAAGTTTTGGATAACAAATCTTTTACATATTGCAATATGGTAGTGTTGTTGTCAATAAGTAGTATATCGTCTACATGTAACACAATAAAAAAAATCGAGCTCTCGGTAACTCGCTTGTATAAACAAGGTTCATCCTTGTTTTCTAAAAAGTCAAACTCTTTGATCCTTTTATCAAAACATTGATTCCAACTCTTCGATGCTTACTTAAGTCCATAAAAGTATCTTTATAATTTATAAATCTTATTTGCATGTTGTTTGGTGGAAAAACGATTAGGTTGCGTCATATACACATCCTTATTTAGTTTTCCCTTAAGGAATGCGGTTTTAACATCCATCCACCATATCTCATAGTCGTGATATGTAGCAATCGTAATAGGTTTGACACCTTTAAATGGATCAACCAACATCCACACTTGGTTAGTGAACATGGAATCCATTTGGGATTGTATGGTCTTATGCCATTTTTGGAGTCAATATCTAACATTGCCACTTCATAGGTATTAGGTTCATCATGTCATATAATAGACATATCCCCATGTGTAGAGACTAGAAGGCCATATCTTTCCGGCTCTTGACGAATCCTCTTAGACCTATAAAATTCTTATGTATAGGTTCGTAAGATAGTTACAATGTTTTGTAACATTTCTACTTAGGGTTCCTCTTATGGATTGTCGATTTGTGAGTCTTCTAAACTCTCATCGAGTTCAAATTTTTTTCCCACTAGTCCTAGCATTTATATATTCCTTCTAAAGAAAGACAAGCATGCCTAGCCACGAACACCTTTTATTCTTTTTCTTCATAAAAGTAATATCCATTTGGTTCTTTTCTTGGTAAACGTAATATCCATCTATTTGTTTTGGATATCCCATAAATTTATACTTCGTTAATCTAGGTCGTAGCTTGTATATGTCAAAATATTTGACATATGCTTCACAGACCCCAAACCTTAAGGAAAAAAATATGCTTTCTTTCCTTTCCATATCTCATATGGAGTATGATCAACAAACCTTGTTGGAACGTTATTCAAAATAAGTATTGTAGTAAGGAGTTATGTCCCCAAAACAAAAAAGGTGATATCGATTTGACTCATCGTGGATCGAACCATATCTAACAATGTCCTATTTCTCCTTTCAAACTCACCATTCATTTATGGTGTTTTAAGTGGGGTCTATTATGAGGGAATCCCATTCTTCTTTAAATGATTTGAAAATTCAATGCCCAAATTTCCTTTACCTCAATCCGATCGAAGTGCTTTAATACTTTGGCCTTTTCATTTCTTGGCCTCGAACCTAAATTCTTTGAACTCTTTAAATGCTTCCAATTTATGTCTCATCAAACATACATAACCAATATGTGATCTATCATCGTTAAAGGTTATAAAATAATCATATCCTCCTATTGTTTGGATGGATATGGGTCACATATATAACTATGTATGAGGCTTAACAAATCAATAACTCTTTCGCTTTTTCTACTAGAAGGAGATTTATTCATTTTTCTAAGTAGACAAGATTCATAGACATCAAAAGATTCATGATTAAATGATTCTAGATATCTATGTATATGTAGTTTGGATACGTGATTCTCATTTAAATGGAAAAATCGATAATGCCAAACATAAATTTATTTAGATCATTAGTCTTGAGTCTTTTCACATTTACATTATATATAGGTGTGTCTATGTTTAAAAATATAAATTGTTATTTAATTAGCATTTCTATATAAAACATCATTTTTATAAAAAAAACAACCATTTTTTTAATAAAAACAAAAACCATGTTGGTTTGAAAAGACATGGAAATGATATTCCTTGTTATAGGAGGAATATAATAAGAATTTCGAGTATAAGTTGAAGTCCGAGATAGTAATGTTAACTCATTGGTGCCTATCACTAATGGTACAACTCTTAAACCATTACCTATGTGTAGATCAACCTCACTTAAAGTAGTTTTTTCTTGCTTCTTTTAGTCCTTTTAAAGTTGCTTAAATGTGTGCACTACATCCTTTACCAAATACCTATGATGTTAAAATACAAGTAGAAAAGTTGACCTCAATAATATAAATACTTAAGGTGCTTTCCGAACTCTTCTTTTGCATTCTTTCATGGTACTCCTTATCGTCTATCACATAGAGTATTTTCTCATGTTGGAGGACATTCCTCTTACTCGTTTTCCGAGTAAAAATTTTTTATGCCATTTAAGGAATTACTCACTAATCATTGATCTTATTAATGTATTGCTAGTCATGCTATGTAATAACCTTGATAGGATGAAAAGCATACGATTTGGTTAATTAAATTGTATAAACAAAACAAAGCATAAATTAAAGAAGTAAAATTTATGTTTGCTCCTACTATTTTCTTCAAGTTCTATAACCTTCAAGTGTAGGACTTAAGAAGACTTTTTGATTTATCTTCCATAGTGGGTTAGGATCTCATCCTCTAATATACATTCACCTTGGGTTATCTCAATAAGCTATACATGAAATACTAGGTAGCTGACTTCTTACCAATTACATCTAATACGAGTTCCTAATCTCATTGGTCCGACAACTCCTTGTCATATCACATCTTATATAAATACCTATCTTTGCCTACAAGTTTGTTAGACTTTGAGTTATCTCAATAAGCCAATAACAACCATGAGAGTTCCCTCCTTATAACATTGAAAGGCATTTAACTTAATATTTAATTTGAAGGATTTGAATTAGGTAGGTTTCATCCTAGCATGCATACAATCCAATCTCATCATAGCATGCATACAATTCAATCACATTTGTCCTAACATTCATACTAACATTAATCACATAATATAAAATTTATACATCTCAAGCATGATACAAGGACTAGTGAATGGTGATGGATCTCTAATACTCCCCCTCGAGCCACAAGGAGACTAATAGGTTAAATACCCTAGTGAAAAATTATTACAAATTATTTGTGATTTGTCTTCACTTATTGACTTCTTCTCCTTACATCTATTATAATTCCTATCTTCTATATTTATATTTAATTAAATAAGAAACCTTGAGTTACATTCGAGGGGAGGAACATGAGAAGAGAAATAAAATAGAGTAATAGAGAAGGCATAATGCACAAGCCCTATTTATCCAAAAAATTATAAACATTCATTTCGATAAACTAGGTCAACTCATCCATATCAATCACCCATGCTTCAATCACATTAATACATGGCATACTAATAAAACACATTTTATCAAAATAATAATTATAAATCTATGTTTGAGTCATTTTAAAAATTTATCAAAATTTTCCTAATTTCCATTTTAAAGCTTTTTGGGCCTTAGGCCCACTTTAGGCCCTAGGATTTTTAGGCCTCGAGGTCCTACTAGCTTTGATGCCAAAGACCTCAACTTGGGCTACTTATGTATGGCCACCCATGGCCGGCAGCCTAGTGTACAATCGCTTAGATCATGGGCTCACCTGCATGCCTAGCCTTCACACCGCATGTATCGGCCTAGCTTACGGCATCCGAGCATACAAGCGTCTAGCCTATGCGTCTTACATATGGGCTTGGCCTGCATCACTTAACATGAGAGTGCCTATCCTATGTGACTTAGCCTATCGCATGCCCGGCATATGACTCGTTATGGTTGCGCCTAACGCGTGACCAAGTAGGGATGTTTGTGCGCTTGAGCACAAGTGTCCAGCATTGATCTCATGCACCCTCATTGATTTTTAAACTAAATTTAAGTTTAAATTAATAAGAATACAAATATATATATATATAAGATTTAAAACTAGGCATAGCTAATTTATGTAGATCATAATAAACAAAACATATAACCAAAGATTCAATAGAAGCTCGATACAAATTTAATGATCACGTGTCCTATAAAGGTGCAAAATAAATTAAAAATTTCCTCCAGTTGAAAGGCTAAAGATCATATCATAAATCAACTAGCCATATATTCCTAAATCATAGGAACAAATAAAGAATTTACCTTTTGTAGTTCAAATATAAACCTTTGCAAAAAAAGAGCCATCTAAGTGTCCAACCACTATCAATAATCCACGTAGTCAAAATACTCTTAAAAGAAGCACTTAAAATCGGTAAAGTGTTAGCTCCACCTTCTTTGACTTGTTTAGTATTTTCCGTAGCAATCTAATCGGGGTAATTTTATGACAACATAAAGAGAGAGGAGAAAGGTGGGGTGCTTAGGACTAGGGAGAAAAATAATTTTTCTAGCTTTTATTTTGAGTTGTGTGTCTCTATCATTTTATGTGTCAAAGTTTTCTTCTCTTTTTCTATTATTGTTGAATTTTCTCTCTTCCAAAAAACATTCCTTTTGTATACCTCTCCTCCTATTTATAAGAGAAGAGTTTCTTTGTCCTTAAAGGATAAAGAGAGGGGAAGGCCACTAGTCCGTATCGGACTCTTGGTTGTTGCTTCCTAATCCTCAAAGGATTAAGAGTTATTTAACATTCGAGCTTATAATCTTTATCCATAAAACATTCATCCTTATCCAATAAGGTTCATTTTTTATCCTCCCATCAAATTATCTTTTAGGCTTTTAATTAAACCTATAGGCTCAAAACCATTTTGGACAAATTAATTAATTTGGACTATCAAAATAAATTAAGTTAGATAATGTTAGGTGGCCTACATTAGGAATTAATTTTCCAAAATACCCGTAAACCTAAATTCGAAACTCATTTTCATTTTAGATTATTTACTTTCGAATTTGGAATGAACTTCCAAATGAAGAAACAGATTTCTAAAATAGAAAACTTTGCATTTTAAGAAACTTTCATTTTAGTAAACTTTCTAGTTGAGAAAACTTTCCAGTTTAGGAAAATTTCCATTTTTGAAAACCTTTTCCAAAATAGAAAACTTCCATAATTGGAAACTTTTCATTTTGAAAACCTTTTCCAAAATAGAAAACTTTCATAATTGGAAACTTTCTCCAATATATTTGCTTCTCTTTAATCATATTAATACTTAAACTTATGCTTAAGACTCAATAAACACCTAGATAAATTAAGAATAAAAGATATATTTTTTTATCTCTTGAGACATAGGTCAAGATTAGCCTCGAAGCAAGGCACCATGACTACCCAATTCTCTAGCAGAATTAATTAATCCATTATTATCTTTCATAAGCATGGTTACCATACAATTCATTCCTCATGTCAACTTATCATAGTGTGATCTTGAACTTGGTTATTAGTCTTTTTTGATTATAATCACATAAGTTTTCTTCGATTCCCAAATGTCTTAACTCATAGAATAAACCAACTACACTCTATTAGTGTACTCTTACTATGGTCGTAGATTTTTTGAGCGGACGTTTATCGAGATGTAATGTGATAACTCTTTTAGCGTACAAGGAATGACATATCTTATCCTAGTCATCCACCTGCCTCTATTAGATTCCTAGTGCACTTAACGAATCGCCTACGTGTAACCCTTTATTGGGTCCATCGGAATGAGTGTCAAAGTACTTAAATCCTCTAATAACATAATCGTGATGATTTTAAGTTTAAGGACTAGTCTGTACCCATCTTATATAAGATTCCCATTATCTAAATCAAATTGGTTCTCCTAGGGTGTTAAATCTAGTGATATATTTTTTACCATAAATCACCTATGTGCTTGCTTTGGCATCACTATGTCAATAAGTGTGAAAACTTCTACTCGCTATCATATAACATGAGTATAACACTCATAAGTCTAACCGTATCTAGTCAATGCCCATTCTTGACAATGTCGGGACTTGAGACATTTAATAATATCATTTATGTGTATTAGTGTTTATCTCACATCTTTCAATCAATCTCTATTACAAATGCATATCATAAGGACTTCTATCTAATTTTATTAAAGTAATAAATATAAAATATAAGAATTAATAGAAAGAATTTTTTATTGTTAATAAAATAGATGGTATAATAATAGAATAACTCAAACCTATCCAAACCTGGTTAGATCTTAAGCACTTTCACTAACACTTTCCATTAGTTGTATGTGCATACAATAATAATTGTCAAGCAAGCATTGGTATGGCACTATTTGAAGCTTTATATGGAATAAAATGTTAATCATCAATACATTGGGATGATGTAGGTGAATGAAGATTACTAGGACAAAAATTAATCTAGTAAACATCCGATGTTGCATAATAAATTAGAGAAAGGATGAAAACGACCCAAAGCCGACAAAAAGGTTATACAATAATAATTTGTTGCCATGAAAGTCGTGATGATATTCGAAGAAAAGGAAAGTTAACTTTGAGGTATATTGGACCCTACGACATATTAGAGAGAACCAATGATCGAGCTTATAAATTAGTATTGCCACCTTCTCTCTTTTCAATAAAAGGTGTGTTTCACATGTCCATACTTCAAAAATACATTGAGGATCCGATTCATATATTGAGTAATGAACAACTAGACCTCCGGATCAACATGAGATATGAAGAAAGACCAACACAAGTGTTTGACTTAGAGGTTAAGAAATTACGAAATAAAAAAAAGTCTCTTTAGTAAAAGTATTATGGAGAAATCATAAAGTTAAGAAGCAACTTAGGAAAGAGAAGCAAAGATGCGAGCCCGATATCCCGAGTTGTTTAACTAGAAATTGCGAGGTTAAAATTCTTATAAGGATGGGAGGGTGCAATATCCCAAACCCGTTATTAAAGAAATTGAAATATATTAGAGGTGTAAGAAAACTATTTCATGGATGTGGATCAATTGTAAAGAGGTTGCTATAATATTTTGTCTACTTAAGATAATTTTCATGTGCTTGAGTGAATATTTTATCTAAATTTTATCCATAAATAGTAACTTTTCACGCAAAGTAAATGTTTTGAGCATTTTAAATGTGCATGAAAAATATTTTATTTGCATAGAATGATTTTTAGACAAGTGCTAGATTATTCAAAGCCATTGGATGAATTTTTTTATTTTAGTGAGTATTTTATTTGAACGTTTTAGTGCATGAATAATTATTTTAGGAAAATTAATTATTTCTTATTTTAAATGAGTTTAAAAATTATCCAATGGATATAAAAAAATTACTAAAGAGGCGAGAGGAATATTCCATGAACTTAGATGAATTTTTCTACGCATAGGGAATATTTTCTATTGAAATAAGTGCATTTTTGCATCAAATAATTAATTTGAGAGCTTAAATAATTGTATAAAAATGATGTGAATGATAAAAAAAATGTTCTAAGAGGTGTTAGAATTTATTATGGAAAAAAAATATAAATTTTTGAAAAGTTGTAGAATAAATTTTGCACGGTAGGGACTTAATTGAATAGAATTAAGGACCTAAGTGTATAAAATTAAATACTTGAGCATGTAAATTAAATTAGCAAAGCACTTTAAGAAGTAAAAAGTTCTTAGGAAATCCATAAAGGAAGGGCCTAGAAGAATCTGTGGAATAATTGAAGGACTTATAGAAGAGTAATTGAAGGAAAGTTTAATAAATTAAGGGACTAAACATAAATAATTTTTGGGTGAGATTTTCTCCCTTTTTTTGTTGCATTTTTACCCAAATTATTTGGGTGCATTATTTTAATGCACAAATAGAGGGTTAAGGTCTAAAACAAATGATTAGATGGAGAGTTAGGAATTAAAGATGGAATGGATGGTTATGATTTAAAGATTGAAAGGGAAATTAAGGGCCAAGATTAAACCAAATAAAGGGAGGAGATGAAGTCAAAAATGGAAAGAGTCCACCCAAGCTTAGCTATAAATATGGGTGGTAGAAAAATGTTGAAAAAATAAGAAAATTTAGCGAAAACTCTAGCAAAATTCCCATAGATTTCCACTCAAACTTCCTCATAAACAATTTCAAAAACCTTGAAACACCTAATTGAGCATTGAATTCTGGTTAGAAAATAAAAAATCCTAAGGAGGAAAAGTTGAAGATGGGGTCGAAAGTTTGAAAAGAAGGGGATGATGAAAAATCTCAAATAAAATCAATCTTTTAATGGTTTAATTGGAGTATTAGAGGTAAGCTAGTCTCACCTACACTACAAGGATTTGAGTTTTTGGTGAGGAAAATTTGGGAGAAATAATTTTGACTTTGAAGTTCATGAAATTGAAGTTAGAATGTGTCAATTGAGCTTGAAAATAGATGTTAAAAACTAGAAGTTCTTAGTTTAAATATTTGAGAAGCATTCGACCGAAATTACAAAATTTAGGGTTTTTAATCCTTTCATTTTTTGATGAATTGTGTTTGACTAAGTGTTATTTAGGTATGAATTGATTATTGACCATAAAAAAATCACATAAAAATTGAAGTCTTCATGTAGCTACACTAAGGCTATACTCGACCTAATTTAGATGAATTTTAGTGTTTTAACACTTTGAGTTTCTAATGATTTAATTTGTTAATTTCTAGTTTTTAGATTTTAAAAAGATGAATTAGTATGAGAAATTTGATTAAAATTAAAAAATTAACATAGGTTACCTTAGGTAGGGTTTAGACCCATTGAGCCTAAATTTAGGTTTTTTCATGTTTTTAGGTTATGAATGCTTAATTGGTTAAATTCTTGATATTAATATGTATTATAATGAATGAGCTAGAGAAACTAACATTGAAATTGGAAAAAATTTACCTAGCCTAACACAATGACAAATTCGATCAATATTAAGAAATTTAGGGTTTATAGTTGATTTTACATGACTTGGTTATGATTTGGTTTATGAGTTGCCATTGATGTGTATAATGTATTTTCTATGTGTAGAATTATGAATTTTATGGTTGATGAAGTGGATTGCCTTGCATTGAACAATATCTCCATTGTGAGGTTACATAATGTTTATGATAATGGTGCCATTATTTGAAATGGTTGGGAATGGATTCACCAAGCAATGTGTTATTGTGCATTTATAATGTTGAAACATGCATTATTGTGGCATAAATGCACACCATTCTCGACATGCACTACATGAATTCATGATGATTACACATTTATATTGAAATGCATATGCATGCCAAGTTTATGAAAAACGTTTAAAGTCATGAAAAAAGGATTTTATTTCAAGGATTTTTCAATAGCAATTTGAAATATTTCATGATTATAACGTTTTCATGACTTTATGATTTTATGAGTAGGGACTTCATAGGTCTTCCTTGAATTTCATGATTAAAGGTTTCAAGGTCGAGTGGGTGCAAATGTGCACTTTCGGAGACTCGACAAGGTGCGTCTACGGATTGGTCTTATTCTTTAAACATATCATGGAAATCTTAAGGTCAAAAGATTGGACATGTCGAAAGAAAGAAATGATTTTTTAGAAGGTTCATGATGCGTATTTTATTACATGGAAAAAGGATTTTCAAAAAACATGAATATAATTTATCATATACATTCCATTAATTCGCACGTCATGCATAGATTATTTTATTAGCCAATCGCTCATCAAATTCATGTGGTGTCGGCAATAAAGGTAAAGATGATGATGTTCACATTTGAGTTGATTATCAACGGGACTATATACTTGTGTATCTAGGATATGACTATAGGTGGACCTCCTCTAGATGTTAGTTATTTTAGAGTTGGGTATTCTTGTTTATTTTCTTACTATGGATTCGTTCTTTTATATGATAGTGAAAGCCATGAAGAAATGAGTAGTTAGCTATAAAGATACAAATGTAAACAAATAAGCCATTTTTTGTAGTAGTCGGCATTTTACTAGATTACAAGAACAAAGGACATGATGTATAGTAATCAAAATAGTAGTAAAACCATAATTAGAATAGTTTTCTATTAGTGTTGGTGCCTAAGATCCAACTATTTTTGAAAGGGCTCATGTTAATGTATTATTGCATCATTTATTTTAATAATAATAAAGAATTCATTATATTAATTTTTATGTTTACATGTTGATAAATTCGGTAGAATTAGATAGAAGCTCGTGTGATATTCATTTGCAACGAGTAATTGATCGAAAGATGTGAGATAAACACTAATGCATATAAATGATATCATTAAATGTCCAAAGTCGTAGCATTATCAATAATGGACATTGACAATATATAGATAGACTTGTGGGTGCTATGCTCATGCTATATGATAGCAACAGGAGTGCTATACTCATGTTAGAGAACATATCACTAGGCTTGACATGCCATGGGAACCCATTTGGTTTTTGTCTATGGGAATCTCATAGGAGATGGATACAAATTATCCTTAAACTTGAAGTCATCATGGTTATCTCATTGGAGGACTTATACGGTTTGACACTCATTTTGATGGACCCATTAATGGGTTGCATGTGGACGATTTGTTGGGCGTACAAGGAATCTAATAGAGGTAGATGTATGACTAAGATAGGATATGTCTTTTCTTGTATGCTAAAGGAGTTATCACATTGCACTTCGATAAATATCTACTCAAGAAATGCTGTGGCCACGGTTGGAGTACACCAATAGAGCATAGTTGGTTTACTCTAAGAGCTAAGATGTTTGAGAATCGAAGAAAACTTGTGTCATCGGAATCGAATAAGACTTATAACCAAGTTTGAGATCACACTATGCTAAGTTGACATGAGGACTGAATTGTATTATAACAATGCTAATCAAAGTTAATAATGGATTAACTAATCATCCTAGAGAATTGGGTAGTCATGATGCCTTGCTAGAGGTCAATCTTAATTTATGTATTAAGAGATAAAAGAAAAGTCTTTTATTCTTGATATATTGCCAACATATCTAGAGCCTATTGAGTTAAACGCATAAGTTTATGTATTCATATTATAAATGAAAAGTAAAGATATTAGAAAAATTTTTTGATTATAGAAGTTTTCTAAAATGGAAAATTTCCTTAATTATGGAAGTTTCCTAAAATGAAAAGTTTCTTATTTAGAAATTGGTTTTCTAATTTGCAAGTTCATTTCAAATTTGGAAATAAAGAACTTGAAAGGAAAGGAGTTTTCTAATTTAGGTTAAAAAGTATTTTGAAAAATTGTTTGCTTATGTTGACCCTATCAAAATAATTTAAGAATATTTATTTGGATAGTTCAAATAAATTGATTGGGCTAAAATAATTTGGCCCATTAGGTTTAACTAAAAAGGACTTAAGATATTTTGATGGGAGGATAAACATCAACCTTATTGGATAGGGTTGAATGTTTTAAAGATAAACGTCAACCTTATTGAATAAGGTTAAATGTTTTAAAGATAATAATCAAATAGTCCACGTATAAAATAATTCATCATCCTTAAAGGATAAGGAAGTAACAACCTAGAATCCTAAAAGAACTTGTGTTCGGCCCTTTCTTTGTCCTTTGAGGATAAGGAAACTCTCCCCCAATATATAGGAGAAGAGGTGCAACATGGAGAAAGGTGAATGGCCTAAAAGAGTGTTTTTGGCCAAGCAAAATTTAGATAGCAATATTCATCCAAGCTAAAGAAAAGGTGAGAAACGTTTTGACCAACCCTAAATTCATAGAGGGCACATGGATAAGAGTGAAAAATAAGAAGAAAATAGTTTTCTCCTAAACCCTAGTAAGACATACTCTTTCCTACTCCTTTAAGGTTGTTGCAAAATTGGACGAGATTGATTTCTACAAACTAAATTAGAAAAGGTGGAGCTAGCACCCCATTGATTTTGAGTGCTTCTTTGTGGATACTCGGATCGCATGGATCATCAACGAGAGTTGGACACTTAGACGACTTTGCTTGAAAAGGAATTAAGATCTCGTGTTGCGAAAGGTAATCCTTTATTTATAGCTTTATATTCATGTATGTATAGTTAGTAGATTCAACGGCATGATCGTGGGCCATTAGATGAAGGAATTTTTTTTTTATTACGCACCTCCATAGGATCCATGATCCTTATTTTCTTTAAATTTTTTCCTTACATGCTAGCATTTTTAATAAAATAAGAAACAAAATTGATGAGGAAATAATTAGAATATGTGCCAATTAATAAGGATAAAAGATATTAAATATGAAAAAATAAATAATGATTAAATGAATTTATACAAGCTAATAGAAAACAAATTTAAGAAAATCGAGCACCATAGATCCGATCCATTCAGTCCAAGCAATTAAAATAAAATGTTAAAACAAGAAAAATTTATAGTGCTTTTTAAGCCGAAATCATGGACCTATCCATCAATGTTAGGCTTCAGTAGCTAATTCGATCCCTTGAACGCAATAGTAAAGACATAGTACCTTGTTGGTGTGCATTTATTAGTTTTTGAATGTAAGTCAATCTGTAATAATATTTTAAATCTTTATGTCCTAGGTTAGGGGTGTTAGAGACATGGTATTAGAGTGCAATTTGCTAAAGTTTCAAGGAAGGTGCATCCAAGGTATGCGAGATGGTGACCTTCGATAATCAATATGTATGTTTGATGAATGATTGTTATGATTACTTTATGAATGTGAATGATGAATATGAAGAGCATGATAATTGTTGTGATTAAATTATTATGCTTGAATGTGCTTAGAATGTTATAAGTAAGTGGGTTGTGGACAATAATTGTAAATGGTATGGTTGGATTGAATGACATGATTTACATTTTGTATGTGCTGAATTTAAGTGAGAGAGGAAAACAATACATCCAAAAAAGGTTGTTAATAATAACGTTAGTAACAATGCGGGTTCAAGTTGGGTACTAAAGGATCGGGAAGGATCATTAATGGAGTTACTTAAGATGCAATAAGAACTTATGGACCTATAGCAAGAAGACATGAGGAACAATTATAGAGGATTTTGGAAATGAGTCGATATAAATCAACTAAAGCATGGTGACCATAGAGGGTCAAATTAGTAGAATGTTTCCAAAGGTTTAATTTGAAGGAATTCGAAGTGGCTCGAATCCTAATGTTATAGTGGGATAGATTGAGTCTATGGAGATTATTTTTAAGCATTTGGCTTTGATGAGTGTTGATCATTTAGCATGTGTGACTTCATGCTTGTTGGTGATGCTTGAAACCAATGAGAAATAGTGAAAACATCCCTTGATGTGATGGGACATACATTGAACTAATTTAAGGGATTATTTAATGAGAAATATTTCTCAAATAAAATGAGGTCTTGAAAGATTTAGGAGTTCCTCTAATTAGTATGAGGAGATATGAAAATAATGAAGTATGTTGGTAAGGTCAAGCATGGTTCTCGCTATGCCACCTTTCTTTTTGAAAACAAGGAAAGGAAAAAGAAGTATTTCCATCATGGACTAAAAGTTGAGATTAGGAGTTTTGTTTGAATATCGATGAATAATTATAAGGATATCATGAAAAAGGAACTTGGTTTTGAGATCGATCAAAAGGATTAGACCCGAGGATTGCCTCTTCGTATACTAAAAGGGAGGAATGCTTTTAGTAGGTTTGAAGGATAGTTTAATAGGAAGAGGTCATTCACTCAAAATTAACATAGAGATAGCAAGAAAGGAAAGGCATTGGTGAGGAAACTAAGGATGGAAGAATAAGGAATATCGAAGTGTCCTAATTATGATTGTCTATCTATGGGAGACTGCCTTATAGGTATGAATGTATGCTATTAGTCTTGTTTGATTATGATCACATAAGTTTTCTTTGATTCTCAAATGTCTAAGCTCTTAGAGTAAACTAATAATGCTCTACTGGTGTACTCCTACTACGACCATAGATTTTTCAACCGGACATTTATTGAAGTTCAATGGGATAACTAATTTAGGATATAAGGAATGACACGTCCTATCTTAGTCATATACCTACTCCATTGGATTCCTAGTGTACCCAATGAATCCCTAATGTGCAACACATTAATAGATCCATCGAAACGAGTGTAAAAATTTATAAGTCCTCCAATGAGACAACCATAATAACTTTAAGTCTAAGAACCATTGATACTCATCTCATATAAGAATCCCGTAGGCAAAAACCAAATAGGTTCCCATGGAGAGTCAAGTCTAGTGATATATTCAATAACATAAATCACCTAAATGCTTGTTTTGGCATCACTATGCCAATAAACGTGAGATCTCCTACTACTATCATATAGCATGAGCATAGCACTCACAAGTTTATCTGCATATTGTCAATGTCCATTTTTGATAATGCTACGACTTGAGATATTTAATGATATCATTTATATGTATTAGTATATATCTCACATCTTTCGATCAATCATTATTGCATGCATATCATAAGAACTTCTATCTAATTCTACTAAATTTATCAACATGAAAATATAAGAATTAATAGAATAACTTCTTTAATAAAATAAATGATACAATAATATATTAACTTGAGCCTATCCAAACATGGTTGGAGCTTGGACACCAATACTAACATTAATTAATTGAATGAGATGGGGAACGAGTACAAGTGAAAAAATTCTATAGATTGGAAGACAAAAATTAAGCAATTTTGGGAAAGATTTTTTTCACTCTTTGCCAACTTTGAGTTATACAATTAGGGAGAACTAATTAAGCTTTGACTTATTTATTAAAGAAGTGTTAGATTTAGGTGAGATGGATTGTCAAAATTAAAAGAAAAATAAAAGGCTAAGATTGAAACAAATGAAGGGTTAGGGTTAAAAGTAAAATCAAGGGCTAGGATTAAACCAACGGAAGGGCCAAGATTAAGTCGAAGTCTAACCAAGCTTACCTATAAATATAGGTGAAAAGATGAAGAAACATTGTCAAAAAATTATAAAAATTAAGGACATCTCTTCCAAACTTTCCATAGATTTTCACCTAAACACTTTTAATCACCCATAAACATCTTATTAAGCATAGAATTCAAGTTAGTAAATAAAAAATCCTATGGTGAAAAATTTGAGGTCTTGGCAAGAAGTTTGAAGAAAAAGGAGGAAGAATTTTCAAAGAAACCCAATATTTCAAAGGTTTAATTAGAGCTTTAGAAGTAACGTAATCTCACCTACACCATAAGGATGTGCTAATTGATGTAAATTGTTGAGTTGGAACCCTTAATGTGTGTTTAATTTAATTAATTTTTGAAATTAAGGTTAGGATTCTTAGTTAGGAAAAATTGAGAAAAATGATTTTGACTTGGAAATTCATATAATTGAATTTAGAATATGTTAATTAGGCATGAAATTTTCTAAAAAAAATAAAAAGTTCCTAGGTCTATTTGTTAAGGACTATTCGACCATAATGCAAATTTTGGGGGTTTTGATGCCTTTGATTGTTTGATGTTTAATTACGTTATTACATAGATTTCAGCCTAATTTGCCCAATTTATGGTTTTTAGATGCTTTAGGTATTTGAATGTTCAATTTGGTGATTTTATGATGAATGAATTGTCATGGTTATGTTCCGGTGTGAAATGTGATGCTTATGATAGACTTATGTATGTTAGTGCAATTTATGTAATAATTAAATGCTTACTGTAATTTACAATTATTTGATTATTAATGTGAAATGTGACCTTTCATGGTGCCTTTTATGAATGATTTGTGATTGAGTTGTGTATTTTGAAAGAATGAACATAAGTGGCAAGGTGAGGGTCTTCGAGTGGTGCATTTTTACATTGTTAAGAAATGGGTCGTTATTGCTTAAATGTAAGTTATGTAAGACATCATATTCAAAATGCAACACATCATGTACAAGCATAATGCATTTGCATTAAATATATGAGCATGCTTGAAGGATCATACATCCTATGGAGATATGAAATAAATAAATTTTTTCTCAATCTAAAGCACTCAAGATCTTGTCGGTGAATCAACTAACTATATATACATGAATTAAAACAATGAATAGGGAATTACCTCTTGTAGCATAGATCTAAATTCTTTAGTAGAAAAGCAATCCAAATGTTTGACCTCTATTGATGATCCACACAATCCAAGCATCCACAAAGAAGCACTCAAAATTGATAGAGTGCTAGCTCTATCATTTTTTATTTGTGTAGGGTTTCCTATAGAAATCTAATCCGCGCATGTTTGCACCAACCCAAAAAGAAGAGAAAGGAGGTAGCATACTAGGTTAGGGAGAAAAAAATTTTCTCCTAATTTTATTTCAATTTGTGTCCCTTTAATTTTCTTAGTGTGCCAAATTTTTTCTCCAAAAAACTCCTCTTTATACCGCACCTCTCCTCCTATTTATAAGGGGAGAGCTTCCTTATCCTCTAAGGACAAGGAAAGGGGTGGAAAATAAGTTCTAAGTGGACTTGTGGTTGTTGCTTCTTAATCCTCCAAGGATTAGAGTTATTTCACATGTGGGCTTTTGATCTTTATCTTTAAAACATTCATCCTTATCCAATAAGATTGATATTTATCCTTATCCATTAAGGTTGATGTTTATCCTCTCATAAAAATATCTTAAAGCTTTTAATTAAACATATTGGGCTAAAACCATAATGTTCCAATTAATTTATTTAGACTTCAAAATAAATAATCTTAGATAATTTTAGGCAGCCGAATTAGGAAGCAATTTCTCGAAGTACCTTTTAACCTCAATTCGAAAACTCATTTCTATTTTAGGTTATTTACTTTCAAATTTGGAACCAACTTCAAAATTAGGGAACTAATTTCTAAAATAGAAAAATTTTCATTTAAAGAAACTTTAATTTAAGGAAACTTTCCATTTTAGACAACTTTTCATTTTCGAAAAACCTTTTCCAAAATAGAAGACTTCCGAAATTGGAAACTTTTTCCAAAGTCTTTGCTTCTCTTTAATGATGTGAATACTTAAACTTATACATGTGACTCAATAGGCTCCTAGATATGTTGGTAGTGTATAAAGAGCAAAAGACTCTTTTATCTCTTAATAAAAAAATCAATATAGGCTTCTAGCAAGGCATCATGACTACCCGATTACGTAGGAGGGTTAATTAATCCATTATTACCTTTCACGAGCATGGTTACCATATAATTTAGTCCTCATGTCAACTTATCACAGCGTTATCTCAAACTTTATTATAAGTCTTATTCGATTATGATCGCGAAGTTTTCTTTAATTTCCAAATGTGTTAGCTCTTAGAGTAAACCAATTATGCTTTATTGGTGCACTCCAACTATGGCCATAGATTTCTTTAGTAGAAATTCATCAAAGTGCAATGTGATAACTTTTTTAGCATACGAGAAATGACATATCCAATCTTAGTCATACACATACTTCCATTAGATTCCTAGTGCACCCAATGAATCTCCCACGTGCAATCCTTATTGGGTCCACCAAAACGAGTGTCAAAGTGCAAAAATGCTCTAATGAGATAATCATTATGAATTCAAGTCTAAGGATCAGTTGTACCCATCTCATATGACATTCCCATAGACTAGACCAAATGGGTTCTCATGGCTAGTCAAGTCCGGTGATATGTTCTCTAACATAAATCACATAAATGCTTGCTTTGGCATCACCATGCCAATAGGTGTGAGATATCATATTGATATCATATAGTATGAGCATAGCACTCACAAGTCTATCGGCATATAGTCAACGCCCATTCTTGAGGATGTTATGACTTGGGACATTTAATTATATCATTTATACGCATTAGTGTTTGTCTCACATCTTTATATCAATCACTATTGCAAATGCATATTATAAGGACTTCTATCTAATTCTACTAAATTAAAAAGCATAAAAATTAATAGAAAGATTTCTTTTATTATTATTAAAATGAATGATGTAATAATACAATAACTCAAGCCTCGTCCAAACATGGTTGGATCTTAGGCACCTACATTAACAAATGCCAATCCAAGAACCAAATTCAAAATCATAAAGAGATTTTCTATATGGTTTTTTGTAAAGTAATTGGAAAGTATTTCATGGTTCATGTGATTTTTCATGACTTTCCATGGTTTACTTAGTTTATGGATTTCCTGATTTATACTAGTCAAGTGGGTGTAGATAAATACTTTTAGAATCTTGACAAGCCTAGGTGTGTGCAAACTAGTACCTTTAGATGCTTGATATTGAGTGAGTACTAACGAGTGCCCTTAGATGCTCGGTAAAGGTCGAGTAGGTATAGATGTGTACCTTCAAATACTTGACTAGACACGTCCAAGCTTGAGAGAAAAATGATTTTTCAAAAGATCAAGGGAAATATTTCGAAAAAAGACATGAAAGCAATTTTCATGTCCTTTTCATGATCATATATTAACATCATGCATAGATTAACTTACTAAGCAATCGCTCACCAAATTCCTATGGTATAAGTACTGAAAGTCAAGATGGTGATGTTCACATTAGAGCTAACAATTGAGGGATCAATTCGTCATGTGGTATGGCATTGCTATTTTACACGATAGTTTTATTAGAGCTCAATATTTTAGTTTACATACGTGGTATGGCATTGCTATTTTACATGATAGTTAAGAGCATGAATGAGTAGTTAGATAGAAAAGAAATGGATGTAAATAAATAAGCCATTTTTGAAGTATGTGGCATTGAACTAGTGTATGCAAAATAGTTTTTATGTTAGTTGAAATTTTACACATATCGGTAAAAATGAGATAGTATAGTAGTGAGTAATATTAATTTATTTTAATTGTTCACTTACATGCTAACGCCATCAATAAAATGTGAACACTTAATAATAAGGAAAATAACAATAATAAATTTAAATTAACGAGCATAAAAGAAATTAAATATTACATAATGAGTAATAATTAAAAAAAATTTCTAGAGGCTAATAGAAACAAAATTTGAGAAAACCGAGTGTCATAGATCCAGTCCATTCGATCCAACAATTTAAATAAAATGCTAATTTCTTAAAAAAAATTATAGTATATTTTGGGATGAAATTTAGGACCTACTCGTCATTGTTAAAATTGCTCATTAAAGTCATTTATTGATAATTCATTAAATCCCATTTATTGATTTAGTCATCATTTACTTCTATACTTTTTATCATTAATAATTTAACTACTAAATTAAGTAGTTATCTACTAGAACCTCCATTTTACTTTAAGTTAATTCCTTTATTAAATAAATTAACTCCTTTAGGCCATTCCTACTAATTAAATGACCAATCAATTTATTAAATTAACTTATAGCACAACACTTAACATAATACTTTTAACAAGAATTCAAACCACGTAATTTATTATCATAAATCAAAATTAGTTAACCTAACATCAAGATACGTAACAATAAATTATTTTAAGTGAATGTAATTTTTCTTACACTTTTTACTTTGTAAGCACACATATGGCAAGTCTTTGATATTTCTCATTGATGGTCCTTATTCCTATTTCTTTTCTTCTAAATCATAAGAAAGAAAGGTGAGCGAGTGCTTAGTACGTGTAATCAATACAATGCATATAATATTCATCATGCATGTAATGCACATGATGCATTTGAAAACCATTTTAATGTCTTTTAAAATTCATTTTTCTTTATGAGCATACCAAGTTATGTACATAGTCGGGCCTCTTTGCAAAGCATATAATCATGAAAACTTCACAAAAGCACTAGGCACCTTCCTAATACATTTTTCTTTTCTTTTTTCTTATTCGTCATAAAAGGGTAACCATTCCACTCCCAAAACCTCAAGAAGGTACCTAGCCATTCCTTTTTGAAAATTTTTTCTTTTCCTCTTATTTTAATTAAAATCATGAAAGTAAAACCTCTTTCATGATTATGATATGAAAATACATTTAATTAAAAATTCAATGTAGCATTGTAAACCGCAACATGCATACATTGAAATCTCAAGAACATATAACATAAATAATAAATCAAATACATGTTCCATAACATTAAAGGGTGCATGAAAATCTTGTATGAATATTTAAACATAAACAATGAAATATGAAAAATCTTTGGCTGAATTTATCAAGCAACATAATTAATCAATTTTGTCGACATTGAGCACCGTGAGGGGGAACGAACAAAGAGTTGACACATACCTAATCGAGGAGAACTAGGAAACCCTAAATATACTCGGTTTACATGGATAACTCGGGTAAAAAATCGGTTACCTACGGGGAAGATATGACATCATCGTCATCCCGTCCTACCTAAGGTAGGTCGCATTGTTTGCCTATGAGCATAAAAATCTAGTTTTACAATGTTATGCCACTATGCCTATTTGAACGAATTTATTTTTTAAAAAATATAAAATAGAGTAGTTCGGATGTAACACAGGATATTTTGGGAGTTTAGGCCGATCTAAAGCCAATACTCCCCGCACAAAGAGGAAAGGTAGGGGAGGTTGGAATTTTGACTAGTCATTAAGGAGCACGACCTATTATTAAAAAGTAAGTGTGTTTTTAAAGATAGATAGCCTTTTTTTGCATAAGCGGCAAGTCACCGACGCCTTCCCTCACACAATTGAGAATCCACCAACGATTTTGAGTCGTGGGTGCAAGAAGTTACCGATAACTTTGTTGTAGGTATGAAAAGTCACCGACAACTTCATGTCACTTAAGCGAGAAGCAATTGAGTGTTTTAGAAGTTGTTAGCGGCTTCATCACATTAGTGAGAAGTCATTGATAGTTTTCTTACCAACAAGCAAATATTAAATAAAAAATATTTTGAAACCCTCGATGGCTTTGTCAAATAAATAGAAATCTATCGATAACTTCATTTTGATGAAATAAGCGATAAAAAATAGAAAATAGGAATCGGGGAAAAAATTTTAAAAAACGAAATTAGGAATTAGCCAAAATGATTTCGATACCATCGATAGCTTCATCACATAAGTGAGAAGCTACCGATAACTTTTTTATAAAGAAATAAGTAATAAAAATTGAAAAGAAGAAAAAGGGATAGAAAAAAGAGAGGAAAAATAAGAAATATAAAACTAGAATCGGGTATAAAAGCCGATAAAATGATTTTAAAACCATCTAAGTGGCTTTATCATATAAGTGGGACGCCACCAATAACTTTATTTTGATGAAATAAGCAATAGAAAGATAAAAAAATTAAAAACAAGAATAAAAAACAAAAATATGAAATAGGAAATAGAGATCGAAAACATAAAAAATCATTCCAAAAACTATTAGCAACTTTAGTTTCGCATTACGACAAGGCACGATTAATCAATCAAGCACAACAACAAACATAGACTTCTCATTTAGACATGTTGGTGTAAAGAAGTGAAATAGCAAAGTTTGTCCAAAATGGATAATTACAAGACTATTTGTTTCAACCATCTTTAATTTTGGAATGCTTAACCTAAATGTCATATTTTCATTCACATTTCAAGAAACCTAGTAATTTTTAACTTTTATTATATTACAAAATTATAGTAGTTTTAGAATTTTTTATCCAAAAATCTTGTAATTCTAATGTCTGATTTGGAGTTAGTCTTACTCTCTTCATTCCTAAGACAATCGAATATTCAATTACATGAGAAAAGAGAGCAACTACTTCGGTAATGTATGGTGCGGATCCTAGCGAGTGTGACCAAAAACTCCATTAAATATTGACCGGATGGTTGAGGACACAACTATTACAAAAGTTACTACTAAGTTTCCTAAAACTTGAAGAGGCCTTTACTGTTATATCTCATATCAAAACACACAAATAATTCCACAATAAGTTTTATTCTTTATGCTATCTTTTTTTAAAAAAAAGGGTCGGCTTCTATTGGGTCAAGAGGAGAGGACAATGCTAGTGTCGATGCCGAAGATCCAATCATTTTTGGATGAGCTTGAGTTAATATATTATTGTATTATTCATTCAATAAAAATAAAGAACTCATTCTATTAATTCTTACGCTCTATGTTTGTATATTCGAGTACAATTAGATAGAAGTTCATATGACATGCATTTGCAATAGTGATTGATATAAAGTTATGAGACAAATACTAATGCATATAAATGGTTATCATTAAACGTCCGAAGCCATAGCATTGTCAAGAATGGACACTAACTATATACGAACGGACTTTTTAGTGTTATGCTCATGCTATATGATAGCAATAGGAGATCTCACACCTATTGGCATAGTAATGCCAAAGGAAGCACTTAGCCGAGTCATGTTAGAGAACATATCACTAGACATGACTTACCATGAGAACCTATTTGGTTTTATTCTATGAGAATCTCATAT
Source organism: Dovyalis caffra (assembly GCA_963924115.1). Lineage (NCBI taxonomy): Eukaryota > Viridiplantae > Streptophyta > Magnoliopsida > Malpighiales > Salicaceae > Dovyalis > Dovyalis caffra. The sequence goes on from CAWUPB010001108.1 coordinate 14,159,718, forward strand.
GAGATAGATACAAATGATCCTTAGACATGAAGCCATCATGTTGTCTCATTAGAGGACTTATGCACTTTGACACTCATTTCAATGGACCCATTAAAGGGTTACACGTGAGCGATTCGTTGAGTGCATTAGGAATCTAATGGAGGCGAGTATATAACTAAAATAAGACATGTTATTCCTTATATGCTAAAAGAGTTATCACATTACATTTTGATAAATGTCTCCTTAAGAAATCTATGGCCATAGTAGGAGTACACTAATAGACCATAGTTGGTTTACTCTAAGAGCAAAGATATTTTTGAATCAAAGAAAACTTATGTGATCATAATCAAGCAAGACTTATAACCAAGTTCGAGATCACACTGTGATTAGTTGACAAGAGGACTGGATTGTATGGTAACTATGCTCATGAAAGGTAACAATGGATTAACTAATCCTCCTAGTGAATTGGGTAGTCATGATGCCTTACTAGAGGCCAATGTTGATTTATGTATCAAGAGATAAAAGAGGAGTCATTTGTTCTTGATGCATTGTCAACATATCTAGGAGCCTATTAAGTCACACACATAAGTTTAAGTGTTCACATTATAAATTAGAAACAAAGATATTGAAAAACATTTCCAATTACGAAGGTTTCTGTTTTGGAAAGGGTTTCCAAAATGGAAAGTTTCCTTAAATGGAAAGTTTCCTTAACTATGAAATCATTCTCCTAATTTGGAAGTAAAAAACCAAAAATAAAAATTGATTTTCTAATTTAGGTTTAAAGGTATTTTGAAAATTTAATTCCCAATGTGGACTTGCCTAAAATAATCTAAGATTATTTATTTGGATAGTCCAAATAAATTAATTAGGCTAAAATAGTTTTGGCCCATTAGGTTTAATTAAAAGCCTTAAGATATTTTGGTGGGAGGATAAATATCAACCTTATTCGATAAGGATGAATTTTTTAAAGATAATGATTAAAAGTCTACATGTAAAATAAATCCTCATCCTTTAAGGACAAGGAAGAAATAACCTAGAGTCCTAAAAGGGACTTAATGCCACCCCTCTCCTTACCCCTGGAGGACAAGGAAAATTTTCTCTTATATATTGAAGGAGAGTTGTGGCATAAAGGATGATGAAAAGAGAGAGTGTATTCGACCAAAAATAAAAAAAATGGGAGGAAAGACTAATTTTAGCCATCCCTAAAAATAAAATAAGACATTCGACCAAGAGAGAAAAATAGAAAAAAATAGTTTTCTCCTAAACCCTAGCAAGTTATACTCTTTCTTTATCCTTTAAGGTTGTCATAAAATTGCTCGAAATTGATTTCGGTAGGAAATACTAAATTAGAAAAGGTAGAGCTAGCTCCCTATTAATTTTGAGTGCTTCTTTATGGATACATGGACTGCATAGATCATCAATATAGAGCTGGACACTTAGATGACTCGTTTAAAAAGAATTTAGATCGGTGTTACAAGAGGTAATCCTTGATCCTTGTTTTAAATTCATGCATGTATAGTTAGTAAATTCAACGACTTGATCTTTGGCCCTAAGATTGAGAAAAAATTTTTTATTTATTCCGCACCTCCATAGGATGTATTATCCTTCGGACAAGGGCTGACTATTGTTAATTAGTTGTGAGAGGATCCTAAAGGTGCTAACGTGTAAGGGTTATAGTGTATGGCCTAGCTCTGAATACGGGGTTGCTTGTGGAAGCATGTTTGGCATTTGGGTCTTAGAGTGGGGGATAGGGGCTAGTGTAGGTGTAAGGGGCTTGGCATCGAGGGCTAATAACCATGTCTTAAGGTTGGAGAGACCGGCTATTATTGTGTGTTTCGGGGCTAGAGATACTGGTTGTTATGATGGGTTTGAAGGTTGGAGTTAGGGGCTGAAAGACGTGTTTCTAAGTTAGAGATGTTGGTTTTAGGCCTAGAGTTGAGGGGCTATTAGACGTATTTTAGGCTTGGAGATGCTAGCTATTAAGTTAGGTTTTAAGGTCATGTTAAGCAGGGGATGCATGTGTAGGGGTCCCCGGCGAGTGGGAGAGGAGTTGCATCTTAGGTTTTCTAGCATACGGGATCGAAGGATTGGAAGGGCTGGAGTACGAAGGAGGGTTAGAGTGACCTATGGTGTGTTGAGGGTCGGAGATGCAAGGTCGTCAAGATTGGTGGTACGTGACTATTTTTTTTAGAGAGATGAATAGTAGCTTTTGTTAAGGATGGATGTGGGGAGGAAGATGAGTTTTTGTATGGTGGTTATGGTTGTTTTTATCAAGGAAAGAAATGAAGAAAATGGGCGACTATAGAGGAAATTTTTTGGGTGAGGGAGAAAGAGGATGGTCTCGACTAGAAGCGTTTTTGTGATGGTGATGGTGAGAAGTGGATACTACCAAAAAATGCATGGGATGGATTTTATATGTAGGGTTTTATTGGTAAATATTTAATTTGATCCTTGACTCTCTTCCATCTATCAATTTGAGTTTAATCCCGATATTCTTGCTTCAATTGCCCCTTGAAATCTCAATTAATTGGGACTTTTCTTCTAATTTCTTCCATTTGTGTCCCTTTTTTGTTTTAATTAAAGAATAAAATTTTTTTATTTTTTTATTGAACCCTCAATTTTTCTTTTTATCGATTCTAAAATTTTCATTTTCCTTAGTTAGCTCCCCCTCCCCCAATGTTTTTTTTTAAATTAATCCTAAGTTAATTATTTCAATTGGCTTTTTTTCTCTTTTGTTTTAGCTTGGCATTTTTTTCTTTACCATTTTTTTCTATTTCTCATTTTCATTTTTAATTTTTCATTTATTTTTATTTTTTTAATGATTTTGCAACAAAAACAAAAACGAAGTAAAGCCAATAAAGGCGAAAAATTGGGTGATAGCGATTGCCTCTTTTTACCATGCTTTCATTACAAAGTTATTGAAAGTTTGTTCTTTGACTTTATATAGAAGGCTTCATAAAGGAAAAAAAATAGAAATGAGGGCATACGGTGCAAACTATGACCAAACCTAGATAAGAAAAAATAATTGTTGAACTTAAATGACTTTTGACCATTCAACGAGGTGTTATCGACCACTAATTTTGTGATATGATAGACCATTTTAACCTACCCGGACTTGATAAACCACTCTAACTTTACAAGACATGATAGACTACTATGACCTTACATGATATGACAGACCACTTCGACTTAGAGGAACATGATAGACCATGTGGACTTTTTAAGACGTGATAGATCACTCGACCATATGGTATATGGCAAACAACTTTGACTTTGTAAAACATGATAGACCACTAACCTTGCAGGACATGATAGATCACTTTGACTTGGTAAGATGTGACGGACCACTCTAACCTTGCAGGATGTGACAAACCACTTTGACCTTATAGTATGTGACATACCACTCTAATCTCGCAAGACGTGATAAAGCACTCGATCTTGTAGGATGTGATAGACCACTTTGACTTTGCAAGACTTGATAGACCATTTTGAACTTGTAAGATGTGAAAGGCCATTTTGACATTACAAGACATGATAGACCACTCTAACCTTATAAGATGTCATAAACCACTTTGATTTTGCAAGATCTAACGGACCACTCGACCTTGCGGGTTAGGATAGACAACTTTGATGTGATAGATAATATTAGCTTGAATGGACATGACAAAGCATCTCTATTTAGAATGATGTGACATACCATGTTGACTTTGTGGGAAAATGATAGACCATGTCGGTTTGCATGGACATGATAGATCATGTTGACTTGGCTAAGGACTTGATAGACCATGTCTATTTAGAATGACGTGATCGACCAAGTTGACTTAGAAAGGACATGACAAACCATGTCCGTTAGGAATGACGTAACGGACTATGTTGACTTGAAAAAGACATGACAAACTTTATCTATTTGGAATGATGTGCTAGACCACATTGACTTTGACAAGATACAATTAATTGTTCTTACTTGGATTAATGTGCCAAAGCACATTGGTTTTAAAGGGTATGACATACCTTTTTTTTACTAGGCACGATAGACCACTTTGACTTGAATTATCATGATAGACCACATTGGTTTAAAACAGTCGTGATAGACCATGATTTGTTTTTACAAGGTGTGACGGACCACTTCGACTTAAACTAATGTGAATGACCACATTGGTTTAAAAAAGGTTGGATACAATATGATTTTTTTGGCTAGCATGACGGACCATGCTTTTTGTATGATAAGACATGACGGACTACTTTGATTTAGACTGATGTGACGGACATATTGGTTTAGAAGGATATGATAGGTCATGTTTTGTAACAAGATATGACTGACTATTCGACTTAAGCCGATGTGCCAAACTACATTGGTTTTAAAGGATATGATAGACCATGTTTTCTCACAAGATATGATTGACTATTTAGGCTTACACCGACATGACAAACCATATAATCTCAACCGACGTGACGGACCAAGTTTTTTTGACAAGATATGACTGACTATTCTAACTTAGATTGACATGACAGATTACATTAGTTTTAATTGACATGCTTGACCAAGTTTTTTTTCAACAAGTTATGATTGATCATTCTAACTTAAACTAAAATGATAGACCATATTGGTTTTAACTAACATGGCGAGACTAGGTTTTTTAACATGATATTACTAACCATTCGACTCGGATTGACGTGACATACTACATATGTTTAGGAAGACACGACATGCCATTTTTTTAATTGTATGTGACCAACCATTTGGTATAGACTAATCTGAAGTTTTATAGAAGCGTAGGTTGTCACCGCCAAGACATTTTTCCCCTTTTTTATCTACATTTATGTGTCATCCGGCTCATATAATTTCAAAGTTCTACGCCAATTTGCTTTTATTGTTCTTGTCTTATTACATTTTCAATTATGCCCTCTATTCTAGTATTCAATGAAAGTTATTGCTCGACTACTACCAATGTCATTTAAGTGGTGCCTACTCTTATGAATGAACAAGTGATCATTGTTTTTGTGCCCGTCCTTTGGTACGGCCCTAAATATTTGACTTTTTCCAACCATATTTCAAGAATCCGGCCTAAAATGGTTAAGGCAACTTTTTGTCTCAATTGTCTATAACTTATCATAAAAAACCTTAGAACAAATTTTATATAGGCAAACCTTTTGTAAACAAAGTCCAAGTAAAATCTTTATCTAGTTATCTTATGCCAATTTAATATATTATCACATTTCATGAATGATAGAAATAACATGATCATGCACGAGACCAAAGAAAACATTTTTTTAGGATCGATCATATTTGTGAGAACAAGGGTTTTTTTAGAGGCAAAAGATCATAAATCGGATCACATTAGGCAAGTCAAAAAAAAAAAAAGGAGAAAAATGAAATAATTGCACTATTGAATATTTAGCCATAACTCAAATTATCTCCTTCTTGTTCTAGATGTAAGAGAAGTTGAAATGTTAGTCTTCTAATGCCGACACATATTTCTCACAAGTCCGATATAGCATCTTTCTAAAGCATTAGTAGCAATCATCCCTTTGTCATCTACCTTTCAATGTTGTTACACATGTCATTCATCTTATTTTGAGGTTTGTGTTTGATTTTGTAAACTTGTCTTGGAGAGAATTTTTGTTTTTTGAATTTTTTAAAAATCATCTTCATTTGTTGTGGCTTTCATGGATCGGGTTGTCTATTTGAAAATTTTACATCAAGGCAAGTTGAATTGCTTAAAAGAAATCATTAAGATGTTTAAAATAAAGTAATCTCATTCAAAAGATGTTTGACTTATTTGATGAAAAGTCAAAATGCATCATGCAATGCCAAGATGTAATTTTCACGGTGATCCATTTTGGTGTTAATGTTGGTGCCCAAGAACCAACCATTTTTAGATGGGCTTATGTTAATGTAGTATTGCATCATTTATTTTAATAATAACAAAGAATTTATTCTATTAATTCTTATGTTTATATATTGATAAATTTAGTAAAATTAGTGAGAAGTCCTTATGATATACATTTGCAATAGTTATTGATCAAAAGATGTAAAACATATACTAATGCATACAAATGATATCATTAAGCATCCCAAGTTGTAGTATTGTTAAGAATGGACATTGACAATATACGGATAGACTTGTGAGTGCTATGCTCATGCTAGATGATAGCAGTAGGAGATCTCACACCTATTCGTATGGTGATGCCAAAGCAAGCATTTAGGTGATTTATGTTAGAGAATATATCATTAGACTTAACTCACCATGAGAACCCATTTTGTTTCTATCTATTAGAATCACATACGAGATGGGTACAAATGGTCCTTATACTTGAATTCATAATGGGTTACACGTGGATTATTCGTTGGGTGCACTAGAAATCCAATGAAGGTAGGTGTACGACTAAGATAGGACATGTCATTCTATATATGTTAAAGGAGTTATGTTATTACACTTTGATAAATTTCTACTCGAAAAATTTATGGTCAAAGTAGGAGTACACCAATAGGGCATAGTTGGTCTACTCTAAGAGCTATGACATTTGAGAATCGAACAAAACTTACGTGATCATAATTGAACAAGACTAATAACTAAGTTTGATATCACATTGTGATAAGTTCATATAAGGATTGAATTGTATGGTAACCATGTTCGTGGAAGGTCATAATGGATTACCTAATCCTCTTAGAGAATTGGGTAGTTATGACGCCTTGCTAGAGGCCAATATTGATTTATGTATCAAGAGATAAAGAGGAGTCTTTTATTCTTAATACATTGCTAACATATCTAGGAGTCTATTAAGTCATATGCATAATTTTAAGTATTCATATTATAAATGAGAAGCAAAGATATTGGAAAAAAGTTTTCAATCGTAGAAGTTTTCTAAAATGGAAAGTTTCTTTAATTGTGAAAGTTTTCAAAAATGAAAAGTTTTTTATTTTAGAAATTGATTTCCTGATTTTGGTTTAAGGGTATTTTGAGAAATTGTTTTTAAATGTGGACCCCACCAAAATAATCTCGGAATATTTATTTGGATAGTCCAAATAAATTAATTAGGATAAAATAGTTTTAGCCCATTAGGTTTAATTAAAAAGACTTAAAGTATTTGGGTGGGAGGATAAATATCAACTTTATTGCATCAAATTGAATATTTTAAAGATAATAATCAAATAGTCCACATATAAAATAACTCCTCATCCTTGAAGGATAAGGAAGTAATAACCTGGACTCTTAAAAAGACTTGTGGCTACCCCTCTCTTTGTCCATGGAGGACATGAAAACTCTCCCCCTATATATTGGAGGAGAGGTGCGGCATGGAGAAAAAGAATGACCTAAAAGCGTATTTTTAGCCAAACAAAAAAGGGAGCAAAGTTTTAGCTAACCCTAAAAGTAATAGAGGGACAGTGGCTAAGATCGAAAGATGAGGAGAAAATAGTTTTCTCCTAAGCCTTAGCAAGATATACTCTTTCCTTCTCTTTTAAGATTGTTGCAAAATTGCCCGAGATTGATTTCTAGAGAGAATAATAAATTAGAAAAGGTTGAGCTAGCATCACATTGATTTTGAGTGCTTCTTTGTGGATATTCGAACTAAATGGAATATCAATAAAGGTCGGACACTTGGATAGCTTTGCTAAAAAGGAATTAGGATCTATGTTACAAGAGGTAATCCTTTGTTTATAGATTTATATTCATGTATGTATTATCGATAGATTCAATCGCTCGATCTTGGGCCCTTAGATGAAGAAAAATTTTAGTTTATTTTGTACCTTATATGACGCATGATTGTTCACTTGGGGCTAAGATAAGCAAAATGTGTTTAGATCATAAAGGCTTTGAAAAGGATTGGTCTCTTCTCATAGGTGATTGACGAAGGTTTAGTCTCGGAGTGTGGCATTCTCTTGGATCATAAAGGCTTTATATTCATGTATGTATAGTTAGTAGATTTAACGGCATTATCTTGGACCCATAGATGGAGGAACATTTTTGTTTGTTTCACACCTCTATAGGATGCATGATCCTTCAATTAGTATCATAGCTTAGTTGAATCTTTGATTGTATGATTAGTTAAATATGATTAACTATATGAATTAGTTATGCTTGGATTATAAATCTTGTGTTTTTGGTGTTTTGTATAAATATAAAACTAAAATTTTGGGTGTAAATCGGTAAGAACATGCGAGGTCGGTATTAAATGTCAACACTCACGTGTGCTAAAACCCTACTACCAAGCCGTATACTAGGCACGTAGCGAGAAATGGATATTGGCATGCCGGACCATATGTTACGTTCATAAGCCGGGGGTCATGTGAAGCTACGAGCACTATGTGCCAAACGTGTTGGCTAGCCGGCCCTAGCGTTAGGCACATGAGCAACGCAGTATGTCACTAGCCAAGCACCTTCACACTAGACTAGTTACTGCGGACGGATGTGCACATGCACGCGAACTCTAGGTTTTTGGCTTCAAAACTCGTCAATCCTCAATGCCCAAAAGCTTATGGGCCTAAAGCGGGCCCAAGTCCTAAAAAGTTTTTAAAATCAAAATTTAGAGAAATTTTGATAAATTTATGGAAAGATAAAAAATATAGATTTATAATTGTTTTATGAATGAAATTGTTTTATTAGTATGTCATGTATCAATGGGAATAAAGTATAGGTGAATAGTATGGGTGAGTTGACCTAGTTTTAGGAATGAATGCTTGCTATTTTTTGGATAAAAAGACCTATGTGTCCTACCTTTTCTATTATTCTATTGTATTTCTCTCCTCATCTTACTCTCCTCGAATGTAACTCAAGGTTTCTTATTTCTAATAAATGTAAAGTAGAAGACAGAAATTAGAATAGATATAAGGAGAAGGCACTAAGTATTGAAGATATTCAAGAAGAATTTATAGTAATGTTTCACCTAGGAATTGACCCACTAGTCTATTTGTGGCTCAAAGGGGCTAGTATTAGAAATCCATTATCATTCATCCATCCTTGAGTGATACAAGTGATCTATGAATATGATGAGGTCCCTATTAGTATGCATCATTATGAACAATGTGATTATTGTTTAATATGCATGCCGGGAAGAGACCTACCGTATTAAATCCTTCAAATAAAATATTAAGTTAATTACTTTCCAACGTTATGAGGCGAGATCTCTCTTGGTCATTGTTGGCTTGTTGAGATAACTCAAGGTCACTTCTTCCTCAAAGAAAACAAATCATGGGCCATGCGATGTCCCCAAATGTTGGGTCTAACATAAATGAGTTATTTGGTTTCTTAAGATAAATCAACATCCAATAAACTTGTAAGTAAGGATTGGTATTCACATAAGATGTGATAATGACAAGGAGTTGTCATACCAATGGAATTAGGAATTACATTACATATAATTGGTAAGGAGTTACCTACCTAATCCTTCATTTAGGGCTTATTGAGATAACTTAAGGCTAATGTACATTAGAGGATGGGATCCTAACCCAACGGAAAAATCAATAAAAAAATTTTCTCGAGTGCTATATTGAAAGTTATAGAAGATGAAGAAAATAGTAAGCGTAAACATATATTTGACTTCTTTAATTTATGCTTCTTTTAGTTTTAGGAATTTTATTTAACCAAACCATATGTTTTTCTATCCTGCTAGATTGCATAGTATGACTAGGAACACATCAATACGATTGATCATTGATGGAAGTAATTTCTTTAATGATGCAAACTTACACCACTAGGAAATGAATTTAAGGATAGTCCTCCAACATAAGAAAATTCTCTATACGATAGAGAAAGCTCTTCCGAGTTGAGCTCCCTCTATTTTAAGTCGAAACTCATGAACATTTATCAAACATAGACATGACGTAATCACTCGCTCAAAGCATCATGCTTGCTGCTATGATATTGGAACATAGGCACTAACACATAAGCTCACAAGCTTTTGACATCATAGCAAAGCTTAAGAGCTTATTTGAGGAGAATGCTAGGTATGAACACTATGAGATAGCAAGGAAGCTCTTTAGAGCCGGAATGGATGAGGGGTCTAAGGTCGAAAAGCATGTCATTGAAATTATAGCCTATATAGATAGGCTAGATAAACTTGATGTTAGAATGGATGTCGAATTATCCATTGACCTAATACCGTAATCGTTGCCCAATAGGTTTTGATAGTTCATTATGAACTTCAACATGATGCTCATGCGAAGACTCTTGAAGAGTTATTTTTCATGCTAAAGGAAGCTTAGTCTAAAATTAATAAGAAGAAAAAAAGTTATGTACTTCTAGTTAATAAGGGAAAGGGAGCGAGTACATGGCACGAAAAAGCGCAAAAAGAAGAAGTTTTCAATCGCACCTACTCGGAGGAGTGAAAAAGGCTAAGGCTCACAATAGCCCGAGAGGATGCAATTTGCTTTCATTGCAACAAGAAAGGGCATTGGAAGAAAAACTGCAAAGAATACCTAGAAGGGTATAAAAGAAGAGTTCGACCACCACCTTATGTTATTAATGGTAATCCTTTAATTTCTAAATTTCACCTTATGAGTATATGATACTACATGTGTGGCTTACATTGTTTAAATGTACGAGTGCTTAGAAAAGGAAGGAATATAGCTTAAAGGAAGAATATACACATAACAACAATGGATCAAGAGTTAGCTCGTTAGATATAGGTATTTATGAGCTAGCACTACCATGTTGGGATATGCTAAGGCTTAATCATTATTATTTTAGTAGAGACTAAAGATCTTATTTCCATTTCTAGCTTTGAATAAGTATTTCATTTATAAGAATAATGGTTATTTTTAAAGATGAGTTTTTATGGAAATATCTAGATAATTATTATATGTTTTAAATGTAACTCCCAAATGTATAACATAAATACTAGAAGACTCAAATAATCTAAATAAGCATTAATTAGTAAGCAACATCAAACTTAGTCATATAAAAAAGATTCCCATATCCAACCTACTTATACAAAGGATATTTAGAATCATTTTATGATGTCTAAAGAAACTTATTTACTTGGCAAAGAGACATAAATCCCCTTTTAGTTGAAAAGAAGAAAGAGTCACTAATTAATAAAAACCTTATACGTAGAGATGTGTATGGGTCTATGTTCACCCAAGCAAGAGAAGAACATACTTATCACATAACCTTTAATGATAGTGGATCATGTTATGGTTATAAGACATAGGTCTAAAGCATTTAAAATGTTTAAAAGTTTAAACTTGAAAAGTCATATGAGAAACTAGCAAGAGTATTAAAGCATCTCGATTACATCAAGGAAATAAATACTTGAATGCTAAAATTTTAGATCACTTATAAGAGAATAGGATTCTATATGGATATCACATGTTAGACATGATCAGTCCACAATGAGTCAAATTAATATTCTTAGTTATGAATGAATACTTCTTAATGCAACTCTGTAAAATGAATAAGATTCAATTAAACCTACTACATATAAGATATGGAAAAGGAAAGAAAATGAATTACTCTTTCCTTAGGATTAGAGGTCAGTAAAGTGAATGTCAAAGGGTTTGACAAAGACAATAATGAAGCCCTAAATCAATAAAGTGCTAAACTATGAGATATCCAAAGTAAGGCAAGCATGTGAATATCTTACCACTATGACAAACTACTATTCTTTACTAGGCATACTATATTCCTCGAAAAGGAATTTATGGATTCCGAAACGAGTGGGTGAAACGTTAAACTCAATAAGATTTGAGTAGACTCATAAATTGACACTTTAATAAAGTAATCCTAAAGTAGAATGGTTATAAAGTGTTGTAATTCTCTTACAAACAAAAAAACAAGAACTTAATAAGTTTAACGAAATTCATCACAAAACAAAAGTGTATGATCTTTTCATCTTGACAAATGGTGACATAAGCCTTAAAAGGGATGATGAACTTAATACTTTTGAAATGGAAATGTTAGAAATTGATTCGTATAAAAGGCAAATGAAAAAAGGATGTATAGTTGACACACCCAAATGATTCCCAAGAAAATGCAAATAAGATTTACAAAACGCTAAAGTCCATTAACGAGACCTAAGCATGCATCTATGAATAAAAGTTGACATTTTATAAAATGATCAAAGAGTTTGATTGTTCATAAAAAACAAAGACAAATCTTGTGTACATAAACATCTAATGGGATCCAACTAAGTCATGGTTATTCGACATAAATTTACACCTCGACTATAATATTATCATGTTGCAAACAAAAGATTAAGGAATGTAGAAGAAATTTTCCAAGGATTACATATGAGAGAAACTTACAATCTAAGAGTATAGATCTATAGAGATAGATCACTTGGAATGTGAGGAGTCTCCTAAGGTAGTTACAATGACATGATACTAAAAGGTTCGGTATGGAACAATCAAAGAAAGTTTTGTTCCAATCTCATATAACGACCGATAATAGTAGTAGATATACACATATAAGAATGGACATTGATAATATACGCATAGACTTGTGAGTGCTATACTCTTACTATAAGATATTAGTAGGAGATCTCACACCTATTAGCATGGTGATGCTAAAGTAATCATTTAGGTGATTTATGTTAGAGAGCATATCACTAGACTTGACTCGCCATGAGAACCCATTGGGTTTTTATATATGGTAATCTCATACGAGATGGGTACAAATTATCCTTAGACTTGAAGTCATCATGGTTGTCTAATTGGAGGACTTATGAACCTTGACATTCATTTTGATGAACCCATTAATAGGTTACATGCGAGTGATTTGTTGGGTGTACTAGGGATCTAATGGAGGTAGGTGTATGACTAAGATAGGACATGTCCTTCCTTGTCTACTAAAAGAGTTATCACATTGTACTTTGATAAATGTACTGTTTGAGAAATATGTGACCACAATAGGAGTACACCAATAGAGCATAGTTGGTTTACTTGTATGAGCTAAGACAATTGGGAATGAAAGAAAACTTATGTGATCATAATTTAACAAGACTAATAACCAAGTTTGAGATCACACTTGTGATAAGTCGACATGAGGATAGAATTGTATGGCAACCATGCTCGTGAAAGGTAATAATGGATTAACAAATCCTTCTATTGAATTGGATAGTTATGATGCATTGCTAGAGACTAATCTTGATTTTATGTATCAAGATATAAAATAGGAATCTTTTATTTTAGATACATTGCCAACATACCTAGGAGGCTATTAAATCACATGCACAAGTTTAATTATTCACATTACAAATGAAAAGCAATGATATTGAAAAAATTTTCCAATTATAAAAGTTTTCAAAAATGGAAAGTTTCCTTAATTATGAAAGTTTCGTATTTTAGAAATCGATTTCCTAATTTGGAAGTTAGTTTCAAATTCATAAATAAAGATTCTAAAAGGAAAGGAATTTTCTAATTTAGGTTAAAGGATATTTTAAGAAATTGTTTCGTAATATAGACCTCAACAAAATAATCTCAAAATATTTAGTTTGATAGTCCAAATAAATTAATTGGGCTAAAATAGTTTTGCCCCAATAAGTTTAATTAAAAAGACTCAAGTATTTTGGTGAGAGTATCAACATTAACCTTATTGGATAAGATTGAATATTTTAAAGATAAACATCAACCTTATTGGATAAGGTTGCATGTTGTATAGATAATAATCAAATAGTTCACATATAAAATAACTCATCATCCTTGAAGGATAAGAAAGTAACAATCTAGAGTCCTAAAAGGACCTGTAGTGGCCCCTCTCGTTGTCCTTAGAGGATAAGGAAACTCTCCCAATATATATAGGAGGAGAGGTGCAACATGGAGAAAAAGAATGACCTAAAAGAGTACTTTTTGCCAAGCAAAAAAGGGAGCAAAGTTTCATCTAGCCCTAAAAATAATAAAGGGAATAGGGCCAAGAGTTAAAAATAAGGAGAAAATAGTTTTCTCCTAAACCTTAGCAAGATATACTCTTTCCTTGTCTTTTAAGATTGTCGCAAAATTGCTTGGGATTGATTTCTAGAGAGAATAGTAAATCAAAAATGGTGGAACTAGTACTCCACTGATTTTGAGTGTTTTTTTATGGATAGTCGAGCTGTGTGGATCATCAATAGAGGCTAGACACTTAGATGGATTTGCTGAAAAGGAATTAGGATCTCGTGCTACCGGAGGTAATCCTTTATGTATAGCTTTATATTCATGCATGTATAATTAGTAGATTCAATGACTCGATCTTAGGCCCTTAAATAGAGAAATATTTTAGTTTATTTCGTACCTTTATAGGATGCATGATCATTCACTTGGGCTAAGATGAGCAAAATGTGTTTGGATCATAAAGGCTTTAAAAAGGATTGGTCTCTTCTCACAGGTGATTGACAAAGGTTTAGTCTTAGAGTGTGGCATGTTCAAGCAAATTTCAATAACTAAAAGTTTTTTTTTTCAAGAAAGCTTAGCTCAAATGAATTTTTTGCCTAGAAAGGCTCGATCTATATCTTTCTTGCCCTCAATTACTTGATGAAAATTTATGAGTTGATGTCATAAAAGATGGTTTGTATTACAAAAAACAAGTCAAGTTTCATTTAAAAACATTGTTATTCTTCTCATTCGAAGCTAGAACTCATCAATGCAAATAAGCCATGTTTGATCGGAAAAGGCTTTCATAGGCACGTAATGCGAGCTATGGCTTTGGCTTATGAATGAAAGGAAATAAAATGCTCAAATAGTGTTTAAGGGTTTAAAGATCTAGGATCACTTAGTTCTTCATCAAGATTACTTTATGCATGTAACCTTGATTTTTTTCATCTTACTAATTGATTTCATCTACCAATCTTAGCTCTCTTTTAAGGTTCACTCTTGTCATTTATTTTCCGATTTTGAGATTTCTAACCCTAGTATTTCTAACCGTTTTCTAACCTTAAATCATAAGAGAGATTATTCTAGAAAGCACTCTTTTTTTTTCTTTCACTTTTGGTTGTCATTTCTCTTTTTTTTTTTTTCAAAATCGTTCAAGGATTTCCTCCAAAATTTTTTGTTTTGTGAGCAATTATCGTTTCTCATCTTGTCTTTATAGGAGAACACCCTTGATTACTAATGAACTTCAAAATTACCCCTAGTGTGAGGGGTAATCCTAATCTAGTTCATTGTTGAAAGAAATCCTTTAGGCTTAAAGTTGGACGACAAGGGATAAGTTTTTATTTACAAAAAAAAGTATATCAAAAATGGCCTTTCTTCATCTTAATGATCATGTTTAGGTCGATAAGCTCTAATTTCATTTGAAAAATATGATTGCGTATAGAGAAAAAGTGATGGATAAAGTGGGATCATGACTCGAATGCGTACGACTCATTATCATTTAAGACATCGAATCACTTTTTTTATTTTTTTTCATTTTTTTTGTTTTTTTGTTTTTGTTCATTTTTAGGCATTGATGTATCATCCTAGGTAAAACTATCTTGGAAGATTTGTTAGGAATAGAAGATGAAAGTTTTTTGTTTTAAAAAGAGAGGGGCTAGCCCTTAGCATTTGCACGATATGTTTTAAAAGTTGATCAATGTTGAAAGATTTTGAATGAGTTTGTCATTTCATTCACTTTGATTTGGATGATATAAGATGATAAGGATACTTTCAAATAGACATCTTGTGATTTACGGTTGACAATAAACTCATGCCAAGATAATAGAATTTGTTTTATAAAGAAATAACCCAATTTATGAAAATCACAACACTTTTGCAAAGGAAATTCAAAAATTTGATATATGGTAAAATTTCATTCATAAAATAAAGACACATTCATACATGTCTAACAACCTTTGCATGTTCTCCCGATATTCATTATTGTTCATTATAATTAGAGTTATGATGGCTATCTTTTTTTTTCACATAATCACTTGGTGTTTTTTTTTTTTTTGATATATGATCATATTGAATGTCCCAAGGATAGGGTAAAAATGAGAATAAAACACAATAGAAAAAAAAAAGGCAAAGGTGGTAGTTGGAGAAGAAAATTTGCACGATCCCACAAATTGACATCATATGACGAGCATGATAGATAAATGCAATAAGGAAATTACTTGGTCTTAGAAACAAAAGTAGCTTATTCATCGGACTTGTCATGCAATTACTTCCCCTACGTTGTCTCCTAGATAAGTCGATTGACATAAAAAACATTCTCAAATGTGTTGGTAGAAAGCACCATCATTTCTTGACTATCAAGCATTGATCTAGACTATATGACTTCATTCTTAGCAATGGCCTTTTTTGACCCCAAATGTTCAATACCATAACATGAGATGTTGGCTCAAACTCAAGCCTTTTCTCGCTTAAAGTACCAATGTATCAAGACTTCTCCGATATCTTTACATGTCTTTCTACTCTCAAGGTGCCCAAAACTAGCATTGTTTATACCTCTTGATGAAATTCATATCAATCATATATATCATGTGCTTTCTCTTTATGAAACTTGTAAAAGACTCGACATGAATAGGACCTTGAGACTTGGTTAGTTACTTGTTAATGTTGATAGTAAATAATTGGTCAAACAAGCGGGACACATAAATTTCAGAACTATCTTTTACTTGTCACATCCAATTTCATCTAATGATAACATGTTCACTTCATCGATGATAGCGTAGTTCAAAATATAATTAGTGGTCAAATTTAGAGAGCTCATAGTGTTATCAAGTGAAATCAATCAATCAATAAGCAATCATGCTTCTTGGAGCCTAGATAGTCTTTGATGTTATGATGAATTATTTCATCTTAATACTCAAAAGATTCATTAATATTGTACCACTAAGGGAATAGAGGTTGTCGTAGAGTACTTATCGTAGGAGTTATTTAGCCAATAGGGGAGGTAATAGTAATTTTTTGTATTTCCTTGATTGTTTAGATCAAATTGTCTCTACTAATGGCTGAGTTATAGAGAATGTTTTGCTTGAATGTTTGGAGGAAAAGTTGTGATAGATGAGAATGATTCAATTGATTGACTATTTGGATTAAAAGTGGATTCCCTAATCTAATGAACATTGATGTCATCTCCGTTCACCAAAGTTATTCTTCTTTGACCAAGATTTAAAAAGATTAGTTATTCACGAGTGTACTTGAAGAGTTCTTTTAGTTTGAATTTTTTAGGAATCATGATAGTCAAATTTATGCACTTATCTACTATCAAAAGATGGTCGTTCGTGTTCGCACCCTCGGTAGTTATGAGACATTCCTCAATGGCACTAAGCTTCTCAATTTCAATCTTTAAGCTCATTTTTCATTTCAACTTTTCTTTAGTAGCTAAATCGATCATTTGGAGTTAAGCTAAAGACTTTATGATGGCTTGGCTCAAACATGCCCCCAAGTGCAATGTGATCTGGTTACATTTAAAAGGTCGACAACCTTTTAGTGGGGAGTGGAGAAAGGAGGCATAGAAATCTCCACTTGAGTAGTGGATATTGATATGGCAATGAACTCCTTAGGGATAGTACATAACTAACCCATTTCTTGACTAAAAGGCACTTTTGTAGAGATGCGAGCTTATAGCCGTTGCTCAAGTAAAGCTTAGGTAATACGAGCAATTCTATACTTGTTTTGCTTTAAAAACACATAACTCTTTCGATGTCTTTGATCAAGTTAAGCCCTTTCTTCACTCGCCCATTCTTTTTTGGCTTCAATTGTGAATCTCTTAGGAGAAAACATAGTTTTGACATGATGACTTATGCTTATCCGAGTTAAATAAAAAAATACAGAAATAAATAATATTGACATAAAATAAAAAAAACTTAAGTGGATATGGAGTAGTCGTCTATAGAGGTTTAAAAACAAGTTCCTTCCTTTTGTTTCTTCACCTATGAGATTGCCTGCGAGTAAGTTTAATGATATGATTACTCACATTAATAACCATTTGACACTTTGGTCGGCACTTGCTTCAATCGACTTTAAACTCTTTTATCATCCATCTTGAAACATCATGATAAAGTTATTTTAGTAAAGGTTTTGAACATGTCCGACTTCACTAGTGTATTTAAATGAGAGATGGTCCTAAAGTCCAATTCTAGGCATTACATGAGAGACTAGGCTCTATTTAGGTCTCAAAATGGATGCCTCCGAGCCTAGTGACTCCTTAGTAGATGCACTAGGACTATCTCTAGCCAGATTAGCAATAATGAAAAATCATCAATTACCCATTACCGATGACGACTAGCGAGAAGGCTTAAGGTTTTATAAGTGTTGACCCATGGCGAAACATTAAGGCACCATTATTAGCTCCCTAGATCCCGAAGCAAATGCAAATGAAAATGAAAATTATGCATTGTAGTGTATGGGGTATAATTCCATATCCAATCTAAAAAATACTACATAAAATCCTAAAAATATGACAACTAAAATTATCGAAAAAAAAAACAACACAAGCGAGCACATATTTATATAGATATGTTTTGATAACATAAAAACAAATAAACAATTAAATTAGAATCACTCACTTCAAATAAGTAGGCATAGAGGCATAACAAAACCGAGAGATTTATGACCATAAGCATTCAAAGCTTAACCCTAGCATGGTAATTCCCCGAGTAGAGTTGCCATTTCTATCGACATGGGCTACCGCGAGGGGTGTGAACAAGGAGTCACCACTTATCCAATCAAGGAGAACTAGGAAACCCTAAGCATATTGGTTTACATGGATAGTTGGGCAAGGGATCGGTTATGTAGGGGAATGATATGACATCATTGCCATTTCATCCTACCTAAGGTAGGTCGCACTTGTTTGCTTATGGAAACAAAAATCTAGTTTTCATTGTGCCATGCCACTTTGCCTATTTAAATGAGTTTATTTCATAAAAATATAAAACAAAGTAGTTCAAATGTAACATAGGGCGGTTTGGGAGTTCGAGTCGATATAAACCCAATACTCCCTACCTAAAGAAGAAAGGTGGGAGAGGTTTGAATTTTTGCTTGTCATTAGTGAACACGACCTATTATTGAAAAATAGGTAAGTTTCTAAAGATAGATAGTCGTTTATTGGCATGCGTAGTGAGTTACTAGTGACTTCACTCACACAAGTGGGAAGCCACTAACGACATTAAGTCATCGGTGTAAGAAGTTATTGACAACTTTGTTGCGGAAGTAGAAAGTTATTGACGACTTCATGTCACTCAAGCGAGGAGCAAATGAGTGTTTTAGAAGTCTGTTGGCGGCTTCATCACATAAGTGAGAAGTCACTAGTAGCTCTTTTTCCAAAAAGCCAATATTAAATAAAAATTATTTCAAAACCCTTTAATGGCTTCATCACATAAGTGGGAAGCTACCGACAACTTCATTTTGATAAAATAAGTAATAAAAATAGATAATAAGAAATAGGAATAAAAAATAAGAATAAAGAAAAATAGAAAAAATAAAGTATCAATCGGGTAAAAAATTTGATAAAATGATTTTGAACCATCCGATGCCTTTGTCACATAAGTGAAAAGCTATCGATAGCTCATTTTGATGTAATAAGTAATAAAAAGATAGAAAATGAAAAATCAAAGTGAAACAAAATAGGGAAACAAGAAAATATAAAACGAGAAATAGATACAAAAAGCATACCAAATGATTCTAAACACCATCAACGACTTTAATTCCCCATTGCAACCAAAAATAATTAATCAATCAACCACAACAACAAGAACAAACGTCTCATTTAGACATGCGGGTGTAAAGCAACAAAAAAGCATAGTTTTTCCAAAATGTTAATTATAGGAATATTTGCTTCAACCACCTTTAATCTTTGAATGCTTAAACTAGATGTCATATTTTATTCACATTTCAAGCAATGAAATAATTTTTAACTTTTATTATATTTTAAAAGTGCTATGGTTTTAGAAGTTTTTACCCAAAAATCCTATAATTCCTATGCCTAATTTGGAGTCGGTCTTACCTTCTTTGTTTTCAATGATAATCGAATATTCGATTAGATGGGAAAGGAGAGTGACTACTTGTTGGTAACATGTGGTGCGAATCCTACTAAAGTGAAAAAAACCTCCTTTGAAATTTATGAACATGGTGAAGGATCATACATCGTATGGAGGTGCGAAATAGATAAAAAAATTTCCTTCATCTAAGGAACTAAGATCATGTCGTTAAATCTACTAATCATACATACATGACTAATAAGCTAAAAGTAAAGGATTACCTCTTGTAGCATAGATCTAAAATTCTTTTCTTTAATTATTTGTCCAAGTGTCCAACTCTATTAATGATCCATGCAGCCACTAGTATCCATAAAGAAGCACTCAAATTAATGGGGTGCTACCTCCACCTTTTCCGATTAAGTATTTCCTTTAGAAATCAATCCCAAGTGACTTTACGATAACCTTAAAGGAGAAGGAAAGAGTATTTCTAGCTGGATATTAGGAGAAAACTATTTTCTTTTTTATTTTCTCTCTTGTCTCGTGTGCCCTAGATGATTTTGAGGGCTAGCCGAAATCTTCCCCTTTTTTTTTTGTTGGTCGAATATTTTCTCACAATTTTACTTGGCCAAAATACTCCTTTATAGGTCCTTTTTCTTTCTTTGTGTTGCACTTGTCCTCCTATATATAGGGGGAGAGTTCCCTTGTCTTCCAAGGATAAGGAGAGAGGTGGCTATGAGTCCATAAAGCACTTTAGGTTGTTTCTTTTTTATCCTCGAAGGATAAGGAGTTATTTTATGTGTGGACTACCCGATTATTATCTTTTAAAACATTCAATCGTGTCCAATGAGATTAATATTTATCTTTAAAACATTCAACCTTATCTAATAAAGTTGATGTTTATCCTCCCACAAAAATTATCTTAAGGTTTTTAATTAAACCTAATGGGCCAAAACTTATTTCGGCCTAATTAGCTTATTTGGATTATCCAAATAAATATTCTTAGATTATTTTGACGGGGTCTACATCGAGAAACAACTTCTCAAAAGACCCTTTAAGCTAAATTAGGAAACTCCTTTCCTTTTAGGTTCTTTAGTTCCAAATTTGAAACTAATTTCCAAAATTAGGAAACTGATTTCTAAAATAGAAAACTTTCCATTTTAGAAAAGTTTCCATTTTGGAAACTCTTTCTAAAATTGAAAACTTTCATAATTGGAAAATTTTTCCAATTTTTTTGCTTCTCATTTATAATGTGAATACTTAAAATTATGCATGTCAGTCAATAGGCTCCTAGATATATTGAGAATGTATCAAGAATGAAAGACACCTCTTTTATATCTAGATACATAAATCAAGATTGGCCTCTAGTAATGCATCATGACTACCCAATTCTCTAAGAGGATTAGTTAATCCATTATTACCTTTCACAAGCATTACCATACAATTTAGTCCTCATTTCAATTTATCGTAGTGTGATCTTGAACTTGGTTATTTGTTTTGCTTGATTATGATCATACGAGTTTTTTTCGATTCTAAAATATCTTAGCTCTCGAGTAAACTAACTATACTCTATTGGTGTACTCCTACTATGACCACAGATTTCTTGAGTATACATTTGTGAAAGTGTAACATGATAACTCCTTTAGCATACAAGGAATGACATGTCCAATCATACACCTATCTCCATTGGATTCCTAATGGTCCTAACGAATCGCCCACATGCAACCCATTAATGGGTCCATTCAAAGGAGTGTCAAAGTGTATAAGTCCACTAATGAGATAATCGTGATGACTTGAAGTGTAAAGGCCATTTGTACCCATCTCGTATGAGATTCCTATAGGCTAAAATCAAATGGCTTCTCATGGTGAGTTAAGTCCAGGTGATGTTCTCCAACATCAATCACCTAAGTGCTTGCTTTGGCATCATCATGTCAATAGATGTGAGATCTCCTGCTACTACCATATAGCATGAACATTGTAGTCATAAGTCTATCTATATTTTTCAATGTCCATTTTGGATAATGCTATGACTTGGGACAAGTAATGATATCATTTATGTGCATTAGTGTTTGTCTCACATCTTTCGATCAATTATTATTGCAAATGCATATCATAAGGACTTATATCTAATTCTATTGAATTTATCAACATGTAAACATAAGAATTAATAAAATGACTTCTTTATTATTACAGAAATGAATGATACAATTATACATTAACTTTGGCTCATCCAAATATGGTTGGATCTTGGGCACCGACACCGACACATGGTTGAGGACACAACTACTATAAAAGTTGCTACCAAGTTTCCGAAACTCAAGGAGGCCTTTATTGCTATTTTTCTACCAAAACACATAATAAATTCCATAATAAATTACTTTCTTTGAGTTTTTTTTTTTAAAATAGGGGGTTGACTCGCTACTAGGTCAAAAGGAGAGGACAAGGGGCTGATTGGTTGTGAGAGGTTGCGGGAAGCACTAACGTGCAAGGGCTATGGTATCCGGTCTAGCCTCGGCAGCAGGATAGCCTTGAAGGTGTGTCGGTGTATGGGGGCTGGAGTGGAGCTCTATGTTGCATGGGAATGACCTTGGCATAGGGGCTAGTGTGGGCACGATGATGCCTAGCATGGGAGGTTGGCAAGCGTGTTTCATGGTTAGAGATGCTAGCTATTATTACACGTTTTAATGTGATAAATGCTGGTCATTATGGAAGGTTTCGATGCTTAGAGTTAGGGGCGGATAGACATGTTTTAAGGCTTGAGATGTTGATTTCAAGGCTAAAGTTGGGGAACTAGTAGATTTGCTTCGGGGTTAGAGATGTTGGTTGTTACAATGGGTTTCGGGGCTATTATGCTTAGGGAGTGTATGGGTAGGGGTGCTTGGCATATGGGAGAGGGTTTGTGTGTTAAGGTTGTTAGGCATGTGAGACTGAAAGACTCGGGTATGTAAGGAGAGGCTGGAGTGGCCTTTCTTGGTATGTGGAAGGTTGAAGATGTCCGGTAGGCGTAGTGGTGCATGAATGTTTTCTTTGGAGAAATGAAAAGTAGCTTTGGTTGAGGATGGTTATGGGGAGGAAGATGAGTGCTTGTACGGTGGTTATGGTTGTTTTTGTCAAAAAAAGAAAGGGAGAAAAGGAGTAGCCAAGATGGAAATTGTTTGGTGAGGGAGAGAGGGGATGGTTATTGTGAAGGTGATGGTGAATAATGGATTCTACCAAAAAATTCATGCCATCGCTTTTATATGTAGGGTTTTATTAGGAAAAATTCAATTTAGTCCTTGTCTCTTTTCCATTCATCAATTTGAGTTTAATCTTAATTTTTTTTTGCTCGATGGGCCCCCTAAATCTCAATTAATTGTGACTTTTCTTTTGATTGCTTCCAATTGTGCCCCCTATTTGTTTTAATTAAGGGACAAAAGTTTTTGATTTTTTTATTAGGCCATTAATTGTTCTTTTTATTACATCCAAACTTTCTATTTTTTCTAATTAGCTCATCCCATTTGTTTTAGAATTAATCCTAAGCTAATTATTTCAATTGATTTTCTTTTCTTTTTCTTCTCACATGGCATTTTGTTTTGTTTACCATTTTTCACTTTTTTGTTACTCATTTTTCATTTTTCTTTTTTTTTTTTTGTATTTTGCAATAAAAATAAAAATAGAAGTACAACTAATAAGTGTCAAAATTTGGGTGATAACAAGTTTTTCAAATAAAATTTACCATTTTCATAATATTTCATACCACTAAACCTTAAGAACATCATTCAATTTCCAAACTAACTATTTCCCTTGTTTTTTTTTTTTTGCATTTAGGCAAAAAGTTTCCAAATGGAAGACTAACTTCCACTTAGTTATTTTACCTCAAATTTTCACCTCTAACCCTTTCAACATAACATGTTTTCATCATTTAAAAATTAATTAGGTTATGTATATCAATCAACCAAAACTTTTTACTTGGGTCGAAGTTCTCTAAAAAATGACCAAATTTCAATTCCTCTAATTCAACACCATAAACACTACTAAGACGTTACATCAAACTCCTTGTAAATATTAGGTATTGAAGCTAATAATGTATTAAATTTTTGGGGCATCCAACTACCAAGTTCTAAGAATAAGGATAACACCAAAACACACAAATTCATTCAAATTATTCACCTAAATAGATAAACCTTAATCACTAACACAATTATAACATCTAGCACACTTAATTCCAACATTGGAACCATAATTCTTATGATTAAAATATTAATACTTAAACAATAAAGCATGATATTAACATCAAATACATATCAAAATCATTAGTTTTTTTATGGTGAGTGAGGATTACACTTATGCCACTTGAAGTTTGGCCAATTCTCCTCTTTTCCACCTCAACCAAAATGATGTTATTCCTCCTTCTTTGATTGATCTTATAAAATAACTTTGAGTTTGTTTTAGAGTGTTTCTATATTAAATAAGGTGGTTTCGAGTGGTGGTTGGGCGGTTTCCTTACTTGGCTGGTCTAATTCTTCCACTAAGGTTACTTAATCAACTTACGATTTCTAACCATTTACCCATCTTCTTCCACCATATTTATAGCCATGGTTTCTCCTTAAGATTAAGCCAAATGTTTCATATTTTGTTTGATCTTAAGCATGGCAGATTGGTGGTCTGCTAGAGTTTTCTTCTTCGTCCTTATCTTTTCTTCTTTTTCTTCCAAAGATATTTTCTCTTCTTTCTTCCTCTTTGTTTTGACTTTGTTCTTTTCTTTATCTCGTCAAATTTTCTAAAATATTCTTTTTGGAATAAGTTTCCAAAAATAAATTCATAACTCTTATAAAACATTAATACTTTATACTTTAGTCCATAAACTTTTAATCTTTGCAATTGGCCCTTCCAATTTCAGCCTATAACTTTATAAATTTTCCTCATTCTAGCGCTTATACTCGACCTTTTGCTAGGGTAACCTAAGCTTTTAACTACTATGATTATGCCTCATAGGTTTTACAATTGCATGCCAAGGTCAAAACATAACAATTATAAGTAATAGTATCTATCACTAATTCAACCCTTACTCTTTCTATTAACCATCCATTACAATTATACTTGTATTTATTTTATCCTTAATATAAGTATAAGCTTTTAATTTCTTCCCCTATTTAAATATGTTATACAATGTAAGGGTTGAATTAATAAAACATCCATACAACATATTTATATTTAAGAAGGATTTTAGGTTAGAGATATTACAACAAAACGCCTATACATATCTCTCTCTTGTCACTAATACTCGAACTCTAAGACTCATTAGAAGATGTTTTAAAAATTCCTCGATAAAGTGTACATACCATAAAATTTTACTTCGACTTAATGGAGCATTTATTAGGTAGAGTACAAGACATAAATTACTTATACATTACCGAAGATGAATTAGAACCTAAGGGAACATATCACAATAAAGCCTTATATGTCGGCATCAAGTGCAATGTCCTTATAATAGTGAACGTGTTGATTCATCATAGGTCTACTCTTAATGTGCTACCAAAGTATGTCTTAGAACATCCGCAGAGTTATCCCTA
Source organism: Dovyalis caffra (assembly GCA_963924115.1). Lineage (NCBI taxonomy): Eukaryota > Viridiplantae > Streptophyta > Magnoliopsida > Malpighiales > Salicaceae > Dovyalis > Dovyalis caffra. Next base: position 14,185,058 of record CAWUPB010001108.1, read on the forward strand.
TCAAATGAGGCCAAGCAAAATGATGAAATAAGTTTATGATTGTACCTCTTGTTAGGTTATCGAGGACATAAAGATTGATCTAGGCATTGGGCTACTTCAATTCAAAACTACTATATAATTAATCGATATCCATCCTTCCTATAGTATGTTATACCATGGATTAATTCTATAAAGCTGTCACATTCTCACTACACTTGAGGTTAAAGTATATAATTGATAAAAAGTTAATCACTATGAGATTGGATGAGGCTACATTTGAAGGATCATGCATCATATAGAAGTGTAGATTTAAACAAAATTTTTCCTCCATCTAAAGCTTTTCGGGATTAAGCCATTGAATCAACTAACCATATATACATAAATTAAAACATAAATAAAGCATTACCTCTTGTAGTACATATTTTAACCTTAGTAGAAAAGGAGTCATCCAAGCACCTAACCTCAATTAATAATCCACGCAATTCAAACATCAATACAAGAAGCACTCAAATTATTAGAGTGCTAGTTCCACATTTTTTGACTTGTCTTATTTTCCTTTCTAAATTTATTCAAGGTTATTTATGCAACAACCCTAAGAGAACGAAGAGAGGTGGCTTAATTTTTAGGGAGAGAAAACTATTTTCTCTCTATGTTATTTGTTGTTGTGTAACCCTAGTTATTTTTGCTCTTTGTCATGTGTGATCTCACTTCTATCTCTTTACTTTGCTACCTTCTCTAATTTTATTTATACAGGGGAGTGTCCTCCTTATCCTCCAAAGATAAGGGGTGGTAATGAGTCTCTAAAGGACTCTTGGTTCTTGCTTTCTAATCCTCGAAGGATTAGGAATTATTATGTATATGGGCTTTTTGATCTTATCCTTTTAAACATCCATCCTTTTCCAATAAGGTTCATGTTTATCCTCCCAAAAAATATCTTATAGGTTTTTTAATTAAACCTACCGGCCTAAACTCCTTTGGCTCGGTTAAATACTAATTTATTTGTACTATCCAAATAAATTAGGTCGGATATTTTTAGCGACCCATATTAGGAATCGAGTTTCTTAAATTATCTTTAAACCAAAATTAGGAAACTAGTTTGCTTTTTTGGTATTTTACTCCTAAATTTGGAACTAACTTCCAAATTGGGAAACCGATTTCTAAAATAAGAAAATTTTCACTTTAGGAAACTTCCATTTTAGGAAAAACTTTCAAAATTAGAAACTTTTTTCAACATCTTTGCTTCTCTTTTATTTTTTCAATTCTTTGATTTATGCATATGACTCAATAGGCTCCTAGATATTTTGGAAACGTGTCAAGAATAAAAGATAGCTCTTTTATCTCTAGATACATAAATCCAGATTGGCCACTAGTAAGGCATCATGACTCGCTTAATTTGCTAAGAGGATTAATTAATCTATAATTTGCTTTCATGAGCATGGTTATCATACAATTCGAGTTTTCATGTCAATTTAACACGAGTGTGATCTCAAATTTGATTATTAGTTTTTTCAATTATTATCATAAAATTTTTCTTTGATTCGTAAAAGTCTTAGCTCTTAGAGTAAACTAACTACGCTCTATTGGTATACTCCTACTATGGCAACGATTTCTTAGCGGAAATTTATCGAAGTGCATTGTAATAACTCATTTAGTATTCAAGGAATAACCTGTCCTATCTTTGCATCCATCGATCTCCATTAGATTCCTAGTGCACCTAATGAATCACCCACGTGCAACCCTTTACTAGGTCTATCAAAACAAGTGTTAAACTACATAAATCCTCTAATAAGATAACCATGATGGGATCATCATGCTAGCGAGTGTGAGATCATCAATTGTTATCATATAGCATGAGCATAACACTTATAATTCTAATAGTCAATGTATATTCTTGAAAATGCTATGACTTGAGATATTTAACAATATCATTTATGTGCGTTAATGTTTGTCTCATATCCGTCAATCAATCACAAATGCAAATGCATATTATACAAACTTCTATCTCATTATATTCAATAAATAAATGTAAATGATAAGAATTAATAGAAACACTTCTTTTATTGTTAATAAAATAAATAATATAATGATATAGTACTCAAACCAATCCAAATATGGTTGGATCTTAAGTACCAAGACTAATAATAGCCATGGCTAAAAAATGTGCCAATTCCATAAATTATGATAGAAAGAGTTAGTGATACGAACCTACATGGTTTCAAAGTAGTTAATGCCAAGTTAATCCTTAGGAATTTATGAGTAAAGAGATTAATTTATGAGTAAAGAGATTACTAACTAATGATTTGGGTTGCAATACAAGCCATTTAGGAAGGACTATCATATGATAGATGAATTAAAAAGAGAAAAGAGATTAGTCCATACCGAAGGGCGAGATCAAGACTCTAAAGACATTCACATCCCACACTTTTGTACTACATTCTCATGATCTTTACATATTTTGTGTATGGGTGATGAGGATCTGAACTTGGGCTACATCTTTGATGACATGACGAGTGAATACCATGAGGGCGAGTAGTGACTAATAGTAGAGACAAGTGTGCATCATCGATATCTTTATCAACCAACTTTAATGTTGTGACTTTCTCATAACTCAACATTAATATGTAGCTTTTACATCAACAAGGTTGTCCGGAGATGTGCTAAAGATAAGGAACTAACCAACTGGTCCGAGAAAGAAGTGCTACTCATTAGTAAGGTTGAGTAAACCTCCGATTTATTGCGTTTGTCTCGGACCTTTCAATCAAATTTTAGCTTGAATCCTAGAAAGAAAATTTTGACATATAGCCTTAATTTTTTCTTATAAAATACTAATGCATCAAACTATATAGAGTTTCTCTTTCGAAATCATCTTGTTTGCATTATTCTTCTCCTTATTTTATTTTCACTTTCATTTTATTTCGGGGATATATATTATGATCACCCCTTCAAAAATAAAAATGATTGCACTAAAAATGGTTGGCCTTAATTTGATGAAACTTTAATTGCAAAGGATAAAGTAGAATGAGGAGACAAGGGTATAAAAGAATTCATAAAATTTCTAAAATTGTCAAAGTAGTCTATCAAACCACACTAAGAAGAATTAAAAGTGATAAACATGGGGACCGATGATAATAGACAATAGTTAATGGATGGGTGTTTGTGGAACAAAACTAAAAAGGAAAATTTGATTTTCTTCTTGAAAGAATACTCGATGTATTTGCTTGGTCATCTAGTAACATGTTTGGGCTAGAAAGTGATATTGTGGAGCATATACTACCTTTGAACCTTGGGTTTAAGCTAGTAACACAAAAATTAAGAATGATAAAACTAGATGTTTTACCTATGGAAAAAGTAGAGATTAAGATGCGACGAGAATGCGGGATCCTTGAAAGTAATTGGGTACCCTTAGTGGGTGTTAAACATTGTAATGGTGGGTAAAAAAAGATGTTAAATTCTAAATATATGAGGATTGCTAAGACCTAAACCAAGCCGAGTCTAAAATATGACTTTGTTGTACCACATATTGACATCCTAGTCAATAATGTTGTAAAGAATGCCACATATATATGAAAGATCATACATCGTATGTAGGTGCGGAATGAATAAAAATTTTCCTCCATCTAAGGGCCCAAAATCATGTTGTTGAATCAATTAATCATATATACATGAATAATAAGATGAAAGAAAAGGATTACCTCTTGTAACGCAGATTTAAATTCCTTTTCTTTCATTAGTCGTCCAAGTGTCCAACCTCTATTGATAATCTAAACGACCCAAATACCCAAAAAGAAGCACTTAAAATTGATGGGGTGTTAGCTCCACCTTTTCCGATTAAGTTTTTCCACTAGAAATCAATCCCGGGTAATTTTTTGACAACTTTAAAGGAGAAGGTAAGAGTATTTCTTGTTAGGGTTTTTGGAGAAAACTATTTTCTCACTAGTTTTCCCTTTTGGCTATGTGCCCCCTTTAGTTTGGAGGTCTGGTTGAATTTTCTATTATGTTTTTATCCTTCGTCGAAATTCTCTATTTTTTTTATCTCTATCTCTTTGTCGCCCTTCACTTCCTATTTATAAGGGAGGAGTTTCCTTGTCCTCTAAGGACAAAGAAAGTGGCGACCTTGAGTCCATAAAAGACTTTATGTTGTTCCTTCCTTATGCTCTAAGGATAATTAGTTATTTTATATATGGACTACTTGATGTTTATCTTTTAAACATTCATCCTTACCTAATAAGGTTGATGTTTGTCCTTCCACCAAATTATCTTAAGGTTTTTAATTAAACCTAATGGGTCAAAACTATTTTAGCCTAATTAATTTATTAGGACTATCCAAATAAATATTGTTAGATTATTTTAGCAGGGGTTCATATCGGGAAAAAAAATTTCAAAATACCCTTTAACTTAAATTAGGAAACTCCTTTCTTTTAAGGTTCTTTATTTTTAAATTTAAAACTAACTTCCAAATTAGAAAAATCGATTTCTAAAATAGGAAACTTTCATTTTAGTAAACTTTCCATTTTTTATTTTAGGAAACTTTTCCATTTTTGAAAACTTTTCATTTTGGAAACTCTTTCCAAAATAGGAAACTTTCATAATTGGAAACTTTTTTCAATATCTTTATTTCTCATTTGTAATGTGAATACTTAAACTTATGCATGTGACTCAATAGGCTCTTAGATATGTTGGCCTTGTATTAAGAATAAAGACTCATCTTTCATCTCTTGATACATAAATCAAGATTAGCTTCGTACTAAGGGATCATGACTACCTAATTCTCTAGGAGGATTAGTTAATCTATTATTACATTTCACGAGCATGGTTACCATATAATTTAGTCCTCATGTTAACTTATGATAGTGTGATCTCAAACTTGGTTATTATTCTTATTTGATTATGATCACACAAGTTTTGTTCGATTCCAAAATGTCTTAGCTCTTAGAGCAAACCAACTATGCTCTATTGGTGCACTCCTACCGTGGCCATGGATTTCTTGAGCGGACATTTATCGAAGTGCAATGTGACAATTCCTTTAGGATACAAGAAATGACATGTCCTATCTTAGCCATACACCTATCTCCATTGGATTCCTAGTGCACCCAACGAATCGCCCATGTGCAACCGATTAATGGGTCCATTAAAATGAGTATCAAAGTGCATAAGTCCTCTAATGAGATAACCGTGATGACTTCAAGTCTAAGGAAAATTGTACCCATCTCGTATGAGATTCCCATATACTTAAACCAAATGGGTTCTCACGACGAGTCAAATCCAATGACATGTTCTCTAACATAAATCACCTAAGAGCTTGCTTTCGCATCACCATGCTAATAGGTATGAGATCTCCTACTTCTATCAAATAGCATGAGCATAGCACTCACAATCTATCCGCATATTGTAAATGGCCATTCTTGACAATGCTACAACTTGGGACATTTAATGATATCATTTATGTCCATTAGTTTTTGTCTCATATCTTTCGATCAATCACTATTGCAAATGTATATCATAAAGACTTCTATCTAATTCTACTAAATTCATCAACATATAAACATAAGAATTAATAGAATGACTTCTTTGTTATTATTAAAATAAATGGTGCAATAACATATTAACATAAGCTCATCCAAACATGATTGGATCTTGGGCACCAATACTAACAATATATTTATGTATGGCTTTTTTAGGTATATTCATATCAAGATGTTATTGATGACAAAGACGAGGTTAAATTTGTCACATCTTAAGGAAATTTCATCTATAAGTTCATGGCTTTCAGATTAAAAAATGATAATGAAGGATCATGCATCTTATAAAGGTGAGAAATAAATAAATATTTTCCTCTATCTAAGGGCCTAAGATCATGCCGTTGAATCTACTAATCATACATACATGAATAATAAGGTAAAAGTACGAGATTACTTTTTATAGCGTAGGTCTAAATTCCTTCTCTTTGATTAGCCATCTAAGTGTCCAGCCTGTATTGATGACCCACGCAACCCAAGTATACACCAAGAAGTACTAAAAAATAATGGGGTGCTAGCTCTGCCTTTTCGATTAAGTATTTTCTCTAGAAGTCAATCCCCGAGCAACTTTGCAACAACCATAAAGGAAAAGGAAAGAGTATTTCTAGCTAGGGTTTAGGATAAAACTATTTTCTCCTTTTGTTTTCTCTCTTAGTCGTGTGCCTTAGATGATTTTGGGGGTTGGCCAAAATCTACCAACTTTTTTCTTTTGTTAGCCGAATATTGTCTCACAATTTTGCTTGGCCAAAATACTCTTTTTTAGATCATTACACTCTCCATGCCACACCTCTCCTCCTATATATAAGGGGAGAGTTTCCTTGTCCTACAAGGATAAGGAGAGTGGTGGCTTTGAGTCCATAAAGGACTTTGGGTTGTTTCTTTCTTATCCTCAAAGGATGAGGACTTATTTTATATGTGAACTACTTGATTATTATCTTTTAAAACATTTAACCTTATCCAATAAGGTTAATGTTTATCTTTAAAAACATTCAACCTTATCCAATAAGGTTGATGTTTATCTTTCCACCCAAATTATCTTAAGGATTTTAATGAAACCTAATGGGCCAAAACTTATTTTAGCCCAATTAATTTATTTGGATTGTTCAAATAAATATTCTTAGATTATTTTGATAGGGTCCACATCGAAATTAATTTTTCAAAATACCCTTTAACCTAAGTTAGGAAACTCATTTCCTTTTAGGTTCTCTATTTTCGAATTTGAAACTAACTTCCAAATTATGAAATCGATGTTCAAACCAAAAAACTTTTCATTTTGGAACCTCTTTTCAAAATAAGAAACTTTCATAATTGGAAACTTTTTCCAATATCTTTTCTTCTCATTTATAATGTGAATAGTTGAACTTATACGTGTGACTCAATATGCTTTTAAATATGTCGCCAATATATCGGGAATAAAAGACTCTGCTTTCATTTCTTGATATATAAATCAAGATTGGCCTCTAGCAAGGCATCATAACTATCTAATTTTCTAGAAGGATTAGTTAATCCATTATTACCTTTCACGAGCATGGTTATCATACAATTCATTCCTCATCTCAACTTATCAAAGTGTGATCTCGAACTTGGTTATTAGTCTTGTTCGATTATGATCACATAATTTTTCTTCGATTCCCAAATGTCTTAGCTCTTAAAGTAAACCAACTATGCTTTACTAGTGTACTACTATTATGGCTATAAATTTCTTAAGTAGATATTGATTCAAGTACAATGTGATAACTCCTTTAGTATACATGGAATGACCTATCCTATCTTAATCAAATATCTATTTCCAATGCATTTTTAGTACACCCAATGAATCATCCATGTGCAACCCATTAATTGTTCTATCGAAACGAGTGTCAAAGTGCATAAGTCCTCTAATAAGATAATCATGAAGACTTCAAGTCTAAGTAGCATTTGTACCCATCCGATATGAGATTCCCATATATTCAAACTAAATGGGTTCTCATAGTGAGTCAAGTCTAATGATATGTTCTTTAACATAAATCACTTAAGTGTTTGCTTTGGCATCACCATCCCAATAGTTGTGAGATGTCCTATTGCTATCATATAGCGAGAGCATTGCACTCACAAATCTATCCATATTTTTTAATGTCCATTCTTGATTATGCTCGACTTGAGACATTTAATGATATCATTTATTTGCATTAGTGTTTGTCTCACATCTTTTGATGAATCACTCTTGCAAATGCATATCATAAGAACTTTTATTTAATTCTAATGAATTTATTAATATGTAAACATAAGAATTAATAGAATGACTTCTTCATTATTATTAAAAAATAATTAGTGCAATAATACATTAACTTGGACCCATCCAAACATGGTTGGATCTTGGACACCAACACTAATAATCTCTCACTTACACTAGAGCCAACTAGCCATGTTCCTTAATCTCAAAAATCGAGTGAGGGTCAAATACTTTGGCTATGATGAAGGCTTAGTTTGGGGTCAACTATGTTATCGTAGTGTAGTTCTATCCTATCCATATGTTACCATAACCCTTTTATCTCTATAATCGAGTGATAGCATTGTAGTACATGTTTGGATCATTGATAAAACCTTAGTTCCTTAACTAGTGGTATGGATCATTTGTTATCGGTCATTAAGCTATATGACATTAGAACTAAACTTTCTTTGATTGTTCCATACTAAACATTTTAGTATCATGTCATTATAACTACCTTGGGAGACTTCTAACATTCTAAGTGATCTATCCCTATGGCTTTATACTCTTTGATTGTAGGTTTCTCTCACATGTCATCCTAAGGAAATTTCTTCTAGATTCTCTAATCTCTTGTTTGTAACATGATGTTATGGTCGAGATGTGATTTTGTGTCGAAAAACCATGACTAGTAAACTCCTACTAACTTTTTATATGCATAAGGTTTGTCTTTGTTTTTGATGAATAATCAAACCCTTTGATCATTTCATAAAACATCAACTTACATTTCTAGAGGCATGCTTAAGTTTATTAATGAACCTTAGCATCTTGCAAATCTTATTTGTATGTGCTTGGGAACCATTAGGGTGTGTCAACTATGCATCCCTTTCATTTGCCTTTTATAAGAATTAATGTCTTACGTTGTCATTTCAAAAGTATTAGCTTCATCATCCCTTTAAGGCTTACATCACAATGTGTTAAGACAAAAAGATCATATCTATTTTGTCTTTTTGAAGAATTTGTTTTGAACTTTTGAAATTTTTATGTTTTTATTTGTGAGAGAGTTATAACTCTTTACAATAACTCTTTAAAATCATTCTACTTTAGGATTCTTTTATTAAAGTGCTAATTTGTGAGTCAACTCAAGTCTCATTGAGTTTAAATTTCTTTTTACTGTTTCGAATATCCATAAATTCCTTCCCAAGGAACATAGTGTGCTTAGTAAGGAACAACACTTTGTTCTAGTGGTAAGATATTTACATCCTAATCTTTCTTTAAGGTATCTCACAATCTCACACTTTATTAATTTTAGGTTTCATTTTGTATTTGTCAAACCCTTTGATGTACACTTTATAGGCTCAAATATTTAAGGGAAGTTTAATTCATTTTCTTTCCCTTCCCATATCTCATATGTGATCTATCTTAATTGATCAAAATCCTAATCATTTCAAAGGTTATAGTAAGGAATATTCATTCATAGTTTATGGATATTAATTCGACTCATCATGAACTAATCATATCTAACATGCGATGTCCATACGGAATCTTATTCTCTTTTAAGTGATCTAACACTTTAGCATTTAAGTATTTAGCTCCTCGATGTAATCGAGATGCTTTAAAAAACTCTTGCTAGTTCATGACATGACTTTTCAAGTCTAAGATTTTAAACATTTTAAATATTTTGGACTTGTATCTTGTAACCATAACATGATCCACTATCATTAATGGTTATATCACAAGCATGTTCTCTTCTTGTTTAGGCGAACATAAGCCCATATACATCTCTATGTATAAGGACTATAAGGACTATATTGATTAGTAACTCTTTCTCCTTTTTAACTAAAAGGGGATACATGTCCTTTTATCAAGTAAATAAGATTCCTTAGACATCATCAAATGCTTCTAAATATCCTTTTATATAAGTAGGTTGGTTATGGAATTCTTGCTTATAAGACTAAGTTTGGTGTCGCTTACTAATTAATGTTTATTTAGATCATTTGACTCTTCTATTATTTATGTTATACATTTGGGAGTTATGTTTAACATATATAATCATTACCAAAATATTTTCATAAAACTCATTCTTGAAAATAACTATTATTCTTAAAAATGAAACACTTATTTAAAACAAGAAATGAAAATAACATTTTAGCCTTTACTAAAATAATAATGATTAAGTCGTAGCACATCCAAAAATGGTAGTGCTAGGTCACAAATACCTACATCTAATGGTCTAACTCTTTGATCCATTATGGTTATGTAGATACTCTCCCTTTAAGTTATCATCAATCCTTTCTAAGCTTTTATACTTTTTAAAAATGTAAGCACCACATTTAGTATCATATACTCATGAGGTGGAATTTAGAAATAAAAGGATTAGCATTAATAATATAAATACCGAAGTAGTGGTAGAACTCTTATTTTGCACCCATTATAGGTACTCTTATAGTTGTGCTTCCAATGCCCTTTCTTGTTTCAATGAAAGCAAACCGCATCCTTTCGGCTATTTTGAGCCTCGGCCTTTTTCACTCCTCTAGTAGGTACGGTTGAAGACTTCGTCTTCCTTTCGAGCTTTTTCTTGCCCTTTATCGCACCTTTTTCCTTATTAACTAGAAGTACGGAGCTTTTGTTCGTCCCGTTAATTTTAGGCTAGTTTCCCTTAGCATAGACAATAACTCTCGAAGAGTCTTTTGTATGTTCATCATGTTGAAGTTCATGATGAAATATCCAAAGTTATTGGGGAATGATTGCAATACTAGGTCAATATATAATTCAGCATCCATTTCAACCTAAAGTTCGGCCGGTCAGTCGATATAGCCTATCATTTCTATGACATGCTTTTTGACATTGGATCCCTCATCCATTACGGCCTTAAAGAGCTTCTTTTCTATCTCATAACACTCATGCTTAGTGTTCTCCGCAAATAAGTTTTAAGCTTTGCTATGATATCAAAAGCTTGTGAGCTTTTATGTTAGCACTCGTACTCCAATGTCATAGCAGACGAAGCATGATGCTGCGAGTAGTGATTACATCATCTCTATGTTTGATCCATGCTTCATGAGCTTCAACTTGAAATAGAGGAGGCTTATTTAGAAGAGGTTTCTCTATTGTATAGAGAATTTTCTCATGTTAGAGGACTATCCTCAAATTCATTTCCTAATCAAGGAAGTTTGTGCCATTAAAGGCATTACTTCTATTAATGATCGATCGTATGAATGTGTTATCGGTCGTACTATGCAATCTTCCAGGATAGAAAAGAGTATGGTTTGGTTAATTAAATTCCATAAAACTAAGCAAAACATAAATTAAAGAAGTAAAATTTATGTTTACTCTCACTATTTTCTTCAAGTTCTATAACATTCAATATAGTACTCAAGAAAATTTTTTGATTCATTTTCTTAGTGGGTTGGATCCCATCCTCTAACATGCATTAGCCTTGAGTTATCTCAACAAGCTATACATGAAGGATTAGGTAGGTAACTCTTTACCAATTACATCTAATGTAATTCCTAATTCCATTGGTATGACAACTCCTTGTCTTTATCATATCTTATGTGAATATCAATCCTTGTATACAAGTTTATTAGACCTTGAGTTATCTCAACAAATCCAACAACTCATTTAAGTTAGACCCAACATTCAAGGTCATCATAGGGTCCATGATTTGTTTCCCTCGAGGAAGAAATGAACTTGAGTTATCTCAACAAGCCAACAACGACCAAGAGAGTTCCTACCTCATAACATTGGAAAACATTTAACTTAGTATTTTATTTGAAGGATTTAATAAGGTTGGTCTCATCCTAGCATGCATACTAAACAATAATCACATTATTCCTAATCATGGATACTAACATTGATCTCATCACATTCATACATCTTATGCATGACTCAAGGATCGGTGAATGGTTATGGATTTCGGTACTAGCCCCCTCGAGTAACAAGGAGACTAGTGGGTCAATTCTTCAGTGAAAAAGTATTACAAATTCTTCATGAATGTCATCATTCCTTGGCATCTCCTCCTTGTATCTATTCCACTTTATATCTTCTTCTTTTACATTTATTCAAAACAAGAAACCTTGAGTTACATTCGAGTAGAGTAAGATGAGAGAAGAAATACAATAAAGTAACAGAGAAGGCAAGACACGTTGGTTTTATTTATCTAAAAAATTACAAGCATACATTCATAAAACTAGGTCAACTCATCTATACCATTCACTCATGTTTCAATTACATTGATACATGGCATACTCATGAAATCATTTCATTCATAAAATGATTATAATTCTATAGTTTTTTTTTAATTTTATAAATTTATCAAAATTTCTCTAAATTTTAATCTTAAAACTTTTTTGCCCTCGGGCGCATAGGTTTCGGGTCTCGAGGGTTTACGGATTTCGAAGCCCAAACCTTTGGGTTCACTTGCGTCTACTCATAGTGCTCGCCCGTGCACCTAGCATGTGGCCTAGCAGATTTGGCCACTGTCGCGTGCCTAGCGACTAGCTTCACGAGCTCGTAGCCCGCCTGCCGCACACCTAGTATGCCTGCTGGTAGTAGGGCCGCCACACGCATGAGGTTGACATCCAACATCGACCTTGCGTGCTCCTACCGATTTTGATGCAAAATTTGAATTTCATATTAACATAAAATACTAATAGTATAAGATTTAAAATTAGGCATATCTTATTCATGTAGTTAATCACAATTAACTAATCATACAATCAAAGATTCAATAGAGGCTCTAATACCAATTGAAGGATAATGCACCTATGGAGGTGTGGAATAAATAAAAATTTTCCTCTATCTAAAAGCCTAGGATCAAACCGTTGAATCTACTAACCATACATTTATGAATTATAAGCTAAAGGTAAAGAATTACCTCTTATAGCATAGATCTAAATTCCTTCTCTTTGATTCGCCATCCAATTATCTAGCCTCTATTGATGATCCACGTAACCCAAGTATATAAAAAAAAGCACTCAAAATTAATGGGGTGCTAGCTCCACCTTTTCCGATTAACTATTTCATCTACAAATCAATCCCGAGTAAATTTACGATAACCTTAAAGGAGAAGGAAAGAGTATTTCTTGCTATGATTTAGGAGAAAACTATTTTCTTTTATTTTTTTATCTTGGCTATGTGCCCTAGATGATTTTGGAGGCTAGTTGAAATCTCTCCTTTTTTTCTCTTTTGTTGGCTGAATATTGTCTCCCAATTTCGGTTGGCCAAAATACTTTTTTTAGGTCATTTCACTCTCCATGCCACACCTCTCCTCCAATATATAGAGGGAGAATTTCTTTATCCTCCAAGGATAAGGTGAGTGATGGCTTTGAGTCCATAAAGGACTCTAGGTTATTGCTTCCTTATTCTCAAAGGATGATGAGTTATTATGTATATGGACTACTTAATTATTATCTTTTAAAACATTCAACCTTATCTAATAAGGCTAATGTTTATCTTTAAGAACATTCAACCTTATCCAATAAGGTTGATGTTTGTCCTCCCACCAAAGTTATCTTAAGGCTTTTAATTAAACCTAATAGATTAAAACTTTTTTATCCCAATTATTTTATTTGGACTATTCCAATAATTATTCTTAGATTATTTTGGTAGGGTCTACATCAAGAAACAATTTTCCAAAATATCTTTTAACCTAAATTAGGAAACTCCTTTAGCTTTTAGGTTCTTTATTTCCAAATTTGAAACTAACTTTCAAATTAGGAAACCATTTCCTAAAATAGAAAAATTTCCATTTTAGGAAACTTTTTATTTTGGAAACTCTTTCCAAAATAAGAAACTTTCATAACTAAAAACGTTTTTCAATATCTTTACTTCTCATTTATAATGTGAATGCTCGAACATATGCATATGACTCAATAGACTCCTAGATATGTCAGCAATGTATCAAGAATAAAAGACTCCTCCTTTATTTCTTGATGCATAAATCAAGATTGGCCTCTAGTAAGACATCTTGACTACCCAATTCTCTAGGAGGATTAGTTAATTAATTTTTACCTTTCATGAGCATGGTTACCATACAATTCAGTCCTCATGTCAACTTATCACAATGTGATCTCGAACTTGGTTATTAGTCTTGTTTGATTATGATCACATAAGTATTCTTTGATTTCTAAATATCTTAGCTCTTAGAGTAAATCAACTATGATCTATGGGTGTACTCCTACAAGTGGCCGATGATTTTTTGAGTAGACATTTATCAAAGTGCAATGTGATAACTCCTTTAGCATGCAAGGAATTATATGTTCTATCTTAGTCATACACCTATCTCCATTGGATTCCTAGTGCATCCAATGAATCGTCCACATGCAACCCATTAGTGGGTCTCTCGAAGCGAGTGTCAAATTCCATAAGTGCTCCAATAAGATAACCATGATGACTTCAAGTCTAAGGACCATTTGTACCCATCTTGTATGAGATTCCCATAGACTCAAACCAAATGGGTTCTCATGACGAGTCAAGTGTAGTGATGTGTTCTCTAACATAAATCACCTAAGTGCTTGCTTTGGCATCACCATGTCAATAAGCATGAGATCTCCTACTGCTATCATATAGCAATAGCATTGCACTCACAAGTCTATCCGTATTTTTCAATGTCCATTCTTGACAATGCTACAACTTAGGACATTCAATGATATCATTTAGGTGCATTAGTGTTTGTCTCACATCTTTTGATAAATCACTATTTCAAATGCATATCATAAGGAATTTTATCTAATTCTACTCGAATATATCAACATGTAATTATAAGAATTAATAGAATGACTTCTTTATTATTATAAAAAATAAATGATACAACATTACATTAACTTGGGCTCATCCAAACATGGTTGGATTTTGAGCATCAACACTAGCGAGATAGAGCCACTTATGAAAGAGCAATGATTACATTGTTTCTTAACATGATGCACAAAGAAGTGGAAATGTATGTTAACGATATTATTGCAAACTATAAGGAGGATAAGGATCATTCTCTTATTATGAGAAAGCTTTATGAAAGATTATAGAAATATTGATAGAGGTTGAATCCTAGAAAGCATATTTTTGGTGCAATAGCTAGCAAATTACTTGGGTTCATAGTAAGTAATAGAAAAATTGAAGTTGATCTTGGCAAATTTAGAGCCACTCAATGTATGCTCTCGCCATGAATAAAAAAAATGTAAAAGCTTTTTACCTTGATTGAATTTTATTGCTTGCTTTATTTCTCATTTAAGTTGATATTTTGATTGCTACAAAAGAAAAACAAAAGTGTTTGAGATAAGGATTGATAGGAAACATTTGATCGGATCAAACAATATTTATAAAATGCGACGATCGTTGGTACTACTAGCATCGAAGACCTTTGATTCTATACTACCGAGTAATAAATGTGGCAGTAGGAAATGTCCTTTGCTATCATGATGAGTCAAGAAAGAAAAAACAAGCCATTTATTACTTAAGCAAGAATTTCACTCATTATGAGTTCGGATACACTACACTAAAAAAGACATTTGGCTTAATATGGCTTGCATGATGATTCGGATAGTATGTCCTCTATTACATCATTGGTTGATTTTAAAAAATAGATTTTCTTAAGTACATCTTTGAGAACCCATACTTGTCTAGTCAGATTGCAAGATGGTAATCCATGTTACCCAAATATGACATTGTATACATGAAAGGAAACGTAGTAAAGGGAAGTGCTATAGCTAATTACTTAGACAATAATGTAATAGACAAAGTGAGTCTTTAAGAATAGATTTCCTTGATGACTTAATTATTATTATTGAAAAAGAAGAGTTTAATTGAATAATGACATGAGCATTTTGTACTTTGATGGAGATGTCAATGTGTTAGGAAATGATATCGGGTCGGTCTTGATCTCATTTGAAAGGGAAATAGGTTTTTAGGTCAATTAAGTTGCAATTTGAAAGTATGAATAACATTATTGAGTAGGAAGCATGGCTGCATGGTCTAGAAGTAGCCTTAGAGATGAAGATAAGGAAACTTAATGCATATGACAACTCACTTCTTATAATCGATCGATTGAAAGAAGAATGATAGATGAAAGATGAACGACTAAAATCCTATCAAGAATACCTCACAAATTTGACAAGTAAATTTGAAGAATTTGAGTTCACCCATCTATGTAGAGAAAAGAACCATTTCATTGATGCATTAGTAACCTTTTCTTCTATGACTAAAATTTAACCTATATGCATCAAAACAAAAAATGTCTGTAGCATGCGGTTATAGTTTGATTGAAGAGGAATTAGATGGCAAGCCATGGTATCATGAAATCAAACAATTGAACAAATGTTGTGAGTATCCATCTGATTTAATCAAAAATATGTTAAGGAGGTTAGTAATGGATTTTTATTTTGATGTTGAGGTTCTATACAAAAGAAGTGTCAATGGCTTTTTATTGAGATGTTTGAATGGAATTAATGTAAAGTAGATTGTAAGAGAGTTCCTCGAAAAGATTTATGCTTGCACTGAGCTATTAGACATATGATGACTCAATGAATCTAATGAAATGGGTACTTCTAAATTGTCATGTAAAAAACTTACTTCGATTATGTCTACAAATATCACAAGTTTTAGAGGGGTATAGATGTTATTTAGTCGATAAAACATAAGGCAAGTCATAAGTGCTAGTTCATCCTAGTAGTAATTGATTATTTCATAAAGTGGGTTAAACTTGCTTCTTTTGCACACGTAACTTAGAAGGTGGTAGGTTGGTTTATCAAAAACAAATATCCTTTATATATCTCGCCCTCTTGAAACTCTAGTAATAGATATTGGTCAAAACTTCTATAGCAAAATGATAATAGATTTGTGGTAATATTAGAAGATAAAACACCATAATTCCTCTCCGTATATGCCTAAGATGAATGGGGCTATGGAAGAAGCAAACAATAATTTTATGAAGATTATCTAAAAGATGGTGATGACTTACAAGAGTTTGCTCAACATGCTACTATTTACCTTGCTTACGAACTTGTGCTAAAAATATTTTAACAAATTATAATAGGCTATTAGAGTAAATGGGTGCCGGACTATAAAGGTCCAAATGTGGTGAAAAGACATTTTCAAGTGAGGCTCGATTCTAACAACTAGGATGGTGGTGACCTATAAAAGCTATTACATTCAAATGTTGTAAAGAAAAATTACTCATGAATTATAACTTTATTCATTCAAAAGAAAAAATGTATTTATTAAAGTTTTGGTCGATCTATTTTATCTTAAACATTTGTTTAGCTTTGTATTTTCTTTGATTGCCTCTCGTTGTTATATATATGACTTTTTTGGCTCATTTTTCATAATAATATTTTTTAATGTGACCAGCCTCTAAAATCCATTTCTTTTGTTCTCTTAATTATGGTGTATTAATAATGTTTATGAAACATGATAAACAACACAAAATATTAAAGAATGATGTGATAAAGAGGTTTATTAAAGTTTGTCGTATGTTAAGACATTCAAATCGAGTTTCCAAAGGAAATAAATCATGAGACATTACAAATAATTTGAATAAAGTCAAAAGAAATTTATGCAAGTAGCAAACACAAAAGATTGAAGGACAAAATCTACAATTTGAAAAGGAGAAGTCATCACATCACCTAATACTAATCACATGATTCTAGGATGATCCGATGCCCTACAACAAATAACTATGACAAAATAAGTAGACATGCTATTTTAGGGAAAACGAGTAAGCCTTAATTTTCAATTCAAATTAGAAAAGTGACATCGGAGAATAGACAAAATTAAGGCTTGGATGGTCGGGGCTTATATTTCTAATGACAAAAAGATATAACTCATGAGCCGACAATATATAGAATAACGGACCCTTTTCCTAACTCGGGTTTATCACTCCTAGGTCATCCAAAATAATAGACTAAAATAATTATGTATGTTATTAATTTATGAATAGCTAATTTTGCTTTTGTTCTTGTTTACTTTGCTAAATTTTCTATGCCTCATCAAAAATTATTTTTGTGATGTCCAAAGTTACGATGATATTTCATGTCTTATCAAATGAACAAGATTTGACATGCCTTGCTAAATCATAGTTGTCTATCATGTCTTGTAAAGTTAGAGTGTTTTATCACATGCTACCAAATTAGAGCGAGTTTATGACTTCTACCAATCTAGGTGGTCTATGCCATCTTGCCAAATCATAGTGGTTGGTCACATCTTGTATAGTTAGAATGGTTTGTCTCACCCCCACTACGTCAAAGTGGTCTATCATCTTGTAAAGTTAGAGTTGTTTGTCATGTTGTGTAAAATCATAGTGGCCTATCATAGATTACCGAGTAAAAGTGGTTTGTTAGGTCCTACTAAATCATAGTAGTGTGTTATGTCTTGTAGAGTTAGAGTGGTTTCTCTAGTCTTACTAAATCATATTGCTATGTCATATCTTCTACAATCGAAAGGTCTCCCTCATCCTACTAAATTAGAGTTGTCTTTCACAATTTTTAGAGTAAGAGTGCTCCTTTTACCAAATTATAGTGGTTTGTCACATCTTTTGAAATCATCACAAGCTTACATACACGTTATGATTTCAACTTTTTAGTAAATGACCAATCGTTGTTTGAATTTGATGATTTCTTTTCATGTTTGCCAACTATTTGCACCATGTGTTTCCATTCCAATTCTAGTTTTTCTTTACAAAACTTTCTACACAAAGTAAAAGAATAGCCTTTCAATGGCATTGTAGCGAAAGTACTCGTAAAGTGGATGCAACTATTAATACCTAATATTAGACCCATATTATTTTTCTTTTATTTTAGGGAAAAATAAGAATAATAATACTAATACTAATGTATGAAAAACAAATACCAAGTATAAAAAAAGGTAGAGAAAATAATTTAATTTAAATAGGTGGCCCAAATTAATTATGGGGGCCCAATTAAACAAAATCAAGAGAAGCTGAATTGAGGTTGCAACTAAAAAGCTCCAAACCTCCAAACCCTTAAACAAATGAAATGAAGGATATAATTAAAAAAAATCAAAAGAAAAAAGTCTAGATTAATCATAATTTAGGTGTAAATTAAAGTACAAAAAATCAAAACTCGTATTGAAATTGATGAGTTAGGAGGAATTAGGAACAAAAATTGATCTTTGCCAAAACAAATCATAATTTCCACCTATAAATAGCACCATCTTCTCATTTTTTAAGGATTTGCTACTATATACCCATCTTTCCCAAAACACATCCTAACAACTCCCCTTTTCCCTTGTCTCACTCACTCAAATCCCTTGCCATCTTTCGATCATCCGACTAGCCACCACCATCAATGCTATGCCAACCATCAACAAATGAAATATACTTCACCTTCTATAATTATCAACCTTCATATCTAAATGCCAACCACCACCTAAAAGAGCATCATCTACCCCTTATCTAAATCTTCATTTGCCTTTCACCACTATTAGCCTCCTTATCCAAAGGATAGTCACCAACCTCCCTAATCACCTCTACCACCTAAACCCACTTCAACCTCATCAATAACCTCTTTCTCTCTCTCCTCGCTCTCTCTCTCTCTCTCTCTCTCTCTCTTAAAGTTAATCAAATACTCACTAAAAGCATCCTCACGGAAAACCATCCTCATCCCAAAGAATCCTATAACAACTACTAACGGATAACCTCCTTCCTAACGCGACCACCTACTGTTTCTTCTTTACCAAAATTAAGCATAACAACTACTAGCCTAACCCATGGCTATTATCAACTTAGCTCATAGCTATGCTAATGCTTACCCTAGCCTCATCATCATCAAACCTATATCGCAATTACTAGGCTACCGCTAGCCCAACCCTTATCATTTTAGTTGAAAACCACCATTAAACCCATTGCTTAAAATTCCTCAACCATTTTCATTCTCGAAATTTTTGTTCATGGATTGTAATGGATATAGGAAAAAGGATCTTGAACGCCGACTTAATGATTTTGGTATTTTTTTTATCTAGTTATCGATAGATGGTAATAGTGGCGGGAGAGGGATATTGAGCCTAAAGTGGAAAATACTTTTTGTGGTTATTTTTTGTGTTATTATTTATAGTTTATGATAGTGGTGGAGGAGGAATATTGAACCCAAGTATAAAAGCTTTTTGTTGATCATTTGCTTGTTACGGATAGTATAAAAATCGAACTTTAAACTTAACATAGACTAAAATACACAATTAAGTTGTGTTTTTTTTTTTTTTGCTATTATAAATTATGGATCTGGATCGAATAGAGACGAAAGACTAAACTTACCAAAAAAAAAAAAAAGAGCAACTGCTATTCTTCTTCGAGTATCTAAATAATTAGTTTCATTGGGGATAAATAGAGTTGTACGGACCTTAAATAGAGCTTTTGACTTTTTGAGCTTTCAATTGTATTCTTGAGTAACATTCGTAATTTGTACCAATTTGATATTATTGATTGAACAATTTTATTTTTGGAATATAGGATTTCTTTGATTATGGTTGTGATAAGATGGTGTGATTTATTACGATCTTGAATATGATGTGCCAAATAATTATCATTCATGTCTAATACATGATAAAAATTTTTATTTGATTTTTTATAATTGAAATAAAGTTGTTACTAGCTTTTCATTTACGTGATGAAGCCAATAGTTATTTTGAAATCATTTTATATATTTTTTGCTCGTTATGAAAGAGGCCATTGTTGGCTTTTCACCTATGTAGATGAAGCTATTAATGACCTTCAAAGAATTTTTATTGGATTTTTGATTGTTAAAATAAAGTCATTAATGACTTCCTATATACGTGATGAAGCTGCTAGTGGTTTTGAAATCCTTCGACATGTTTTCTACTCATCGGAACAAGGGCCACCATTGGCTTCCCACCTATATGAACGAAGCCACCAATGGCCCCTAAACTAGTATTATTTTTTATCATCGAAAAGAAGTCATTAGTGGCTTACCATTTATTTTACAAATTTACCAATGGTTTTAAAGTTATTTTAAATATATGTTGCTCGATAAGAAAAGGTCAACGGTAGCCGCTCACTTATGTGACGAAGTTGCCATTACCTTCCAAAGAAGTTTTTTACTCCTCACGTGAGCAAAATATAATTATTAGTGGCTTTTCACTAAAATGAAAAAGTTGTCGGCAACTCATAAACTCATGATCTTAAGTTTGTGATGACTTTCCATTCATGTGAGAGAAGTAGTCGATGACTCTTCTTTCACGTCGATATAGGCTCTCAATCTTTGAAAACTCACCTATTTATCAATAGAGTCTAGTGTTTGCAAAAAATTAGCTAAAATTTCAATCGCCCCCATCTATCCTCCTTGAGTATAGTTGTCGACCTTCAATCAACTTCGAATCTCAAATTATTCTACTATCCCATCCTATGATAAGAAATTTACTCAAATAGGCATAGAAACATAACATAATAGAACTAACTTTTTATTTTTACATGCATTCAATGTAATTTATCTTAGGCGGGATGGGATTAAAAACTAGCCTATTTATCAATAAAGACTTATTTGCACATGAATTCTTGAAAGCCTCTACTAATACCCAAATAAATCTTTCCCATCCATACTATTTATCATCTTCTACTAAAAATTACTAGCCCATTGCTACTAAAATTCCAATCTAGAATTTACACTAACCAGGAATCATGTTTAACGACACCAACCTACACTTAAACCACTACACCACCATTTTAATTGTAAACTTGCATAAAACTGTATTTTTTAAATTTCTTTATGGAAATAAGAAATTAAGAAGACCAAAAGCATATCCGTTGGCTTGAGTAAATAAGGGTTTTGATCATTTGATATCAAGGGGAAATCCAATGTAATAGGCCCATAAATTGAGCCACATTGGGGTGTTTTAGTATGGATTTGGAAAAAATTAGACTCTCATTGGGATTTGATTTTTACGGGTTTCAATTATCTTTGTTTTGGTAGTAAGAATACTTAAGTTTATGGGTGAAGTGGAGGATCATGCATCCTATCAAGGTATAGAATATAACCAAAATTTCCTTTCCTTAAAGTGCCTAAGATCATTGCATTGCATTAACCACCCATTTATTCATGAATTAAATATATGAATAGAGAATTACGTCTTATAACATAGATTAAAACCTTTGTAGTAAAGAGTTGTACAAGTTTTTAACCTCGGCGATAATCCATACGAGTTCAAGCATACATAAAAGAAGCACTAAAAATTGATAGAGTGGTAGCTCTACCTTTTCCGACATATTTAGTGTTTCTTATAGAAATCTAATCGGGGTAATTTTGTGATAACCAAAAGAGAAGAAAAAAGTGGTATATGCTAAGGTTTTAGGAGAAAACTATTTTCTCGTTTTTATTTTTCTCAAGGCCATGTGCCCTAGCATGTTTTTTCTTTGTGTTGTTCTCTCCTCTAAAATTAACACATTTGCTACACCTCTCTCCCATATATTTGTAAGAAAGACTTCCTTGTCCTCAAAGACAAGAAGGGTGGCAATTAGTCCTAATTGAACTCTTAGTTATCAATTCCTAATCCTCTAAGGACTAGGAGTTATTTTTTCATGTAGGCTTTTTAATCTTTATCCTTAAAACATTCATCCTTATCTAATAAGGTTCATGTTTATCCTCTCATCAAAATATCTTTTAGGCTTTTAATTAAACCTATTGGCCTAATACCATTTTAGCCCAATTAAATAATTTTGACTATCCAAATAAATTAAGTTAGATAATGTTTTAAGGGCCACATTACAAATCAATTTCTAAAATTAGCCTTAAGCCTAATTAGGAAACTCATTTCCATTTTATGTTATTTACTTCCAAATTTGGAAACCGATTTCTTAAAATCAAAAACTTCCCATCTTCGAAACATTCCATTTTAAAAAACTTTTCATTTTCAAAAACCTTTTTCAAAATAAGAAACTTATGTAATTGGAAGCTTTTTTCCAATATCTTTTCTTCTCTTTAATTTGAATGCGTAATAGACTCTTAGTTTTGTTGGAAATGTACCAAAAATAAAGAAAACCTCTTTTATCTCAATTCTCTAAGAGGATTAATTAATCTGTAATTACCTTTCACGAGTGTGGTTATGATATAATTTAGTCATCATGTTAACTTATCATAGTGTGATCTCAAACTTGGTTATTAATCTTGTTCGATTATGGTCACATAAGTTTTCTTCAATTCTCAAATATCTTAGCTCTTAGAGTAAGCTAACAATGCTCTATTGGTGTACTCTTACTATAGCCATAGATTTACTTAGTAGACATTCATCGAAGTACAACGTGACAACTCCTTTGGCATATAAGAAATGGCATGTCTTGTCTTAGTCATTCACTTATCTCCATTAGATTTCTAGTGCACCTAACGAATCGTCCACCTAAAACTTTTTACTAGGTCTATCAAAATGAGTGTCAAAGTACATGAATCCTTGAATAAGATAATCATGATGACTTCAAGCTTAAGAACTAGTTGTACCCATCTCATATGAAATTTCAATGTACTAAACTAAATGGGTTCTCATGACGAGTCAAGTCTAGTGATATGTTATCTAACATTAATCACCTAAGCGTTTAGCTTGGCATCATCATTCCAATAGGCGTGAGATCTCATTCTTATAACATATAGCATTAGTAGAACACTCACAAGTCTATTTGTATATAATCAATGTCCATTCTTGACAATGCTACGACTTGGGTATTTAACTACATCATTTATGTGCATTAGTGTTTGTCTCATATCTTTCGATCAATTACTATTGCAAATGCATATCATGAGGACTTATATCTAATTCTATTGGGTTAATAACAATAAAATATAAGAATTAATGGAATGGCTACTTTATTATTTACAAAATAAATGATGTAGTAATATAATAACTCAAGGATATCTAAAACATGGTTGGATCTTAGACATCAATACTAACAATCTCCCACTTGCACTAAAGCCAACCAATCATGTCTCTTAATTCCAAGAATCGAGTAAGGGTCTTATGTTTCGAGTAGTGACAATGGTTTAGTTAAGAGATCGGCCATATTGTCATCGGTGTGGACATTTTCTATCCTTATGTTACCATGACTAATAATTTCTCTAATTAGATTATGGTGTCGTAATACATGTTTCATCCATTCATGAGACCTTGGTTCCTTAGCTTGTGCTATAGCTCCGTTATTATTACGAGTATAATACTATTGGATTAGCAACGCTAGGAACCACTTATAGTCTAGACAGAAATTTATGAATCTAGAAAACTTTCTTAACTCGCTTTTGTAGCTGTAATATATTCATCCGTTGTTGATAAATCAATCATTATTTCTTACTTAGAATCCTTCTAGCTAACAACTCCATCATTCAATTAGAAAATGAATCCCGAATGTGACTTAAAATAGTCATGGTTAATTTAAAAAGTTGCATTTGTGAACCCTTTTTACCACTAGTTCATCTCTTTCACAAACTAGAAAAGCATCTTTAGTTCTTCTTAAGTACTTAAGAGAGCTTTCAACCATAACCTAGTGTTTTTCACGTAAATCAACTTGATATGTACTATATACGCTTAAAGCATATGAGACATCAAATCATGCATAAAACATGGCATATGTAATGGATCATAGGGATGACACATAAGGAATACGACTTATCCTTTTTCGTTGATTTTGTGTGTTAGGACATTCGAGCATTGGAAAGTTTTATGCCATGTGACATTGGAATAAGTACTCTCTTGGATTCTTCCACACTAAATCTATTTCATATTTTATGAATGTATGTTCCTTAGGAGAGTCCTAACATTCTTCATGATTTGTCTCTATAGATCTTGATTTCTAGAATGTAAGCTACCTCTTTCATGCCTTTCATGGAGACGTTTTTGGATGACCAATCTTTTATAAACTACAATATGGTAGTATTGTTCTTAATAAGTAATATATCATCTGCATATAGCATAACAAAAATAATTGAGCTACTACTAAACTTCTTGTATACACAAGGTTCATTCCGATTTTGTAAAAAGTCTAACATTGTTTCATCTAAACGTTAATTCCGAATCCTCGATGCTTGCTTAAGTCCATAAATGGATCTTTATAATTTATAAATCTTATTTGCATTTTCTTTTATGAATAAGTCAACAGGTTATGTCATGTACACATCTTTATTTATTTCTCATTAAGGAAAGAAATTTTGACATCCATCAACCATATCTAATAATTGCGGCATGCAAAAATTGTAACCATTTTAACCATTGTTGGTGAAAATGTTTTGTCAAAATCAACTCCTTTTTTTTACGATATCCTTTTGCCATAAATCTAGCTTTATACGTATATACATATGTATCCACGTCGATCTTTCTCTTAAAGACCCACTTACACCAAATAGGTTTGACACCCTCAAGTGTTTCAAGCAAAATCAATAATTGGTTAATGTACACAGATTCCATTTGGGATTGTATGGCCTTATACAATTTTTCAAAGTTAGTGGCAAACATTGCCTCTTCATATGTATTAGGTTCATCATCTCATATAATAGACACATCTCCATGCGTAAAGACTAGAAGGTCATATCTCTCCGGCTTTTGATGATTCTTCTTATATTTTTAAAGTTCTTGTGTATTAATTTTTAGGATAGTTACAACACTTTACAACTTTTTAAATTTGAATTCCTTTGGTGGAGTGTCAATTTGTGAGTATTTTTAAATCTCATTGACTTTAACTTTCCTCTTACCGGTCCTAGATCTATATATTCCTTCTCGGGGAATACGGAATGCCTAGCCTTGAACACTTTACAACATTATTGATTTGGGCTCTAGTTGGTCTCCAATCAAATGTTTGACATATGCTTCACAACCTCAAATCTTAAGGAAAGACAAATTTGTTTTCTTTCCTTTTCATGTCTCATATGGAGTTTGATCAATAGACTTTTTGAAACTCCATTCAAAACAAATATCATGATAAGGAGTGTATATCCCCAAAATGAAATAGGGATATCGGTTTGACTCATCATAGACTCGGATTGTGTCAAATAATATCCTATTGTTCCTTTCGGACACACCATTCATTTATGGTGTTATAGGTGGGGTCCACTATAAGAGGATCCCATTCTATTTTAAATGATATAAAAATTCAATGCTTAAGTATTCTCTACCTCGATTTGATCGAAGTGCCTTAATAATTTTACCTATTTTTTTCTTGACTTCGAACCTAAATTGTTTGAACTCTTCAAATGATTTAGATCTATGTCTCATCGAATATACATAACCAAAATATGATCTATCATCGATAAAGGTTACAAAACAATTATATCCTCCTTTCCCTTTGGTGGATATGGGCCTATATAGATCACTAGGTATGAGGCCTAACAAATCGGTAAATCTTTCATCTTTTTTCACTAAAAAGGGATTTTGTCATTTTACCAAGTAGATAAGATGCGTAGACATCATAAGATTCATAAAAAATGATTCTATATGTCCATTTTTATATAGTTTTGATAAGCAATTGTTTATATGGCCAAGTTGACAATGCCACGGATAAGTTTAGTTTAGGTCATTAGTCTTGAGTCTTTTCACATTTATATTATATGTAGGTATGTCTATGTTTAAAACATATAAACCATTATGTACTTCAAGTATTTCCAAATAAAACATCATTTTTACGAAGGAACAACCTTTTTTCTTAAAAAAATGAAAAATGATCTTGGTCCAAATAAGAAATAAAAATGATATTCCTTTTTATTCTAGGAATATAATAATAGTTTCAAAGTGTAAGCACAAGTATCGATGGTAGTGCTAACTCATAGGTTCCTACTACTATTGCTACAACTCTTGAACCATTACCCACTCATAGATCAACCTCACCTAAAGTGGTTTTTCTTGCTTCTTTCAATCCTTTCAAATTTATGCAAATGTGTGCACCATATCTAATATCAAATACCAATGATGTAGGACTAGAAATAGAAAACTTCACTTCAATAACATAAATATTTAAGGAGCTTTCCGAACTCTTCTTTAGCATCCCTTCATGATACTCCTCACCGTCTATCGCATTGAGTATTTTCCAATGATAGAAGACATTCCTCTTATTTATTTTTCAATCAAGGAAGTTTATTCCATTTAAGGAATAACTCTTATTAATCATTAATCTCATTGACGTATTGTAAGTCATACTATGCAACAACCTTTACTAGATAAAAAAGTAAATGGTTTGGTTCATTAAATTACGAAATAAAACAAAGCATAAATTAAAGAAGTAAAATTTATTTTTACTCCTAATATTTTTTTCATGTTCTATAACCTTCATATATAGGAATCGAGAAGACGTTTTGATTCATCTTCTAGAATGGGTTAGGATCTTATCATCTAACATGTATTAACTTTGAGTTATCTCAACAAGTCATACAAGAAGGGATTAGGTTAGTAAGTCCTTACCAATTGCATCAAATGCAAATCCAAATCTTATTGGCGTAATAACTCATTGTCATATCACATCTTATATGAATACCATTCTTTGCATATAAGTTTATTGGACCTTGAGTTATCTCAATAACTCAAACAACTCATTTTATGTTAGACTCAACATTCATGGACATCACATGGCCAATGATTTGTTTGCCTTGAGGTATTTATCTCAACAAGTTAGCAACAACCAAGAGACTTCCCTTCTCATAACATTAGATTTCATTTAACTTAATATTTAATTTAAAGGATTTCAATTTGATAGGTCTCATCCTAGCATGCATACTAGCTAATAATCATATTAGTATTAACATGTATACTAACAGTAATATCATAAATTCATACATGTAATGCATCATACAAGGACTCGGTGAATGGTAATGGATCTCTAATACTAGCCTAATTGAGCCATTAGGAGACTAGTGGGTTAAATACCTTAGTAAAAAATTATTATAAATTCTTCAAGATTTTTCTTAACTTTTTGCCTTCTTCTCCTTGTATCTTTTCTAATTCTTATCTTCTACTTTTATATTTATTTAAATAAGAAACCTTGAGTTATATTTAAGAAAAGTAAGATGAGATGAGAAGTACAATAGATTAATGCGAGAAAACAAGATGCATAGGCCCTATTTATCTAAAAAATACAAACATTCATTCCCATAAACTAAGTCCACTCATCCATACCATTCACCAATATTTCAATCATATTGATACATGACATACTAATGAAATACATTTCAATCACATTGCAATTATAAAACTATGTTTTGTTTATTTTATAAATTTATCAAAATTTCTCTAAATTTTAATTTTAAAACTTTTTATGCTTTTTAGGCCTATGGGACTTTTAGCCCTCAAGGACCCACGAGCTTTAAAACCTAAGCCTTTGGGTTGGCACATCATGCCCGCTTGCCTATGGCTAGTGGCTTGGCATATGAGCACTTACCTCATGGCCTCGGCTCGTGGGCTTGGCCTATCACATGAGCTATCAAGGCTATTGCATGCCTAGTAAACGATAAGCCATGGGTGTTCATGCATACGAGTGCCAATGTCTAATACCGACCTTGTTTGCCCCCACTAAATTTTAACCAAAATTTCCATTTTAAATTCATATAAAATACTTAAAATAATAAATTTATAATCGGACATAGCTAATTCATGCACTTAATCATTAATAATGAACCATACAACTGAAGATTTAATGAAGTCTACGATACCAATTGAAGGATCATGCTTAATATGAAAGTGTGGAATAGAACAAAAATTTCCTCCATATAAAAGGCCTAAGGTCGTGCCGTTGAATCAATTAAGCATATATTCATGAATTAAAGTAATGAATAGAGAATTACCTCCGGTAACATAGATTTAAACATTGGCAAAAAAGATTCATCCAAATGTTCAGCCTCTATTCATAATCCACGTAGTCCGAACACCCGTAAAAAAAACACTCAAAATTAGTAGAGTGCTAGCTCCACCTTTTTTAACTAGTTTAGTGTTTTGAAATCTAATCGAGGTAATTTTATGAAAAACCAAAGAGAAGACGAAAGTGGCATGTGCTAGGTCGTTAGAAGAAAACTATTTTCTTTCTTTTTTCTTAATGAGATGTGCCCTAAAATATATTTTTTATGCCATTTTCTCTCCTAGAAAATTCACACACTTGTAGTACCTCTCCCCTATAATTTATAAGAGAGACTTCCTTATCCTCTAAGGACAAGAAGGGTAGTAATTAGACCTAATTAGACTTTTGGTTTTTGCTTCCAAATCCTTTAAGGATTAGAAGTTATTTTACTTATGGGCTTTTTTATACTTGTGGGCTTTTTCATCTTTATATTTAAAACATTCAATCCTATTTAATAAGGTTCATGTTTATCCTCTCATCCAAATATATTCCAACCTTTTAATTATACATATTGGCCCAATTAATTAATTTAGACTATCCAAATAAATTAAATTAGATAATTTTAGGAGGTCCACATTAGTAAGCAATTTCCTAAATTACCTTTAAACCTAAATTAGGAAACTCATTTTCTTTTTAGGCTATTCACTTCTAAATTAGGAAACTGATTTCTCAAAATAAGGAACTTTCCATTTTATAAAAATTTTCATTTTTGAAAACCTTTTTCAAAATAGGAAACTTTCATAATTGGAAACATTTTTCGGTGTCTTTGCTTCTCTTTAATTATGTGAATGCTTAAACTTATGTGTGAGACTCAATAGACTCATAGATATATTGACAATATAGCAAGAATGAAAGACACCTCTTTTATCTCTTCATACAAAAGAGAAAATTTACCTCTAAAGAGGCATCATGACTATCCAATTCTCTAGAAGGATTAATTAATCTGTAATTACCTTCGATAAGCATGGATATCATACAATTCTAGCCTTATGTCAACTTATCATAGTGTGATATGGAACATAGATATTAGTCTTATTCGATTATGATTACACAAGTTTTCTTCGATTTTTAAATGTCTTGTCTCTTATTGTAAGCCAACTATGCTATATTGGTGTACTCCTAATATGTCCATAGATTTCTCGAGTAGACATTCATCGAAGTGTGATGTAATAACTCCTTTAGTATACAAAGAATGATGTGTCCTATCTTCGTCATCCACCTATCTTTATTAGAATCCTAATGTACCTAACAAATCACCTACGTGCAACCCTTCATTAGGTCTATTGAAATGAATGTCAAAGTACATAAATCCTTTAATGAAATAACCGTGATAACTTTAAGTCTAAAAACTAGTTGTACCTAAATCGTATGAGATTTTCATAAGCTAACTCAAATGAGTTTTCAATGCAAGTCAAGTTAAGTGATATATTCTCTAACATTAATCACCTAAGCGCTTGCTTTGATATCATCATTCTAATGGGTATAAGATCTCGCACTTGCTATCATATAGTATGAGCATAGCACTCACATGTTTATCCACATATTGTAATTGTTCATTCTTCAAAATGTTGTGACTTGGGACTTTTAATTATATCATTTATGTGTTAGTGTAGATGCCCAAGATCCAACCATGTTTGGATGAACTTGAGTTATGGTATTATTGCATTATTTATTTTAATAATAATAAAGAAGTTATTCTATTAATTCTTATTTTTTATATTTATAAATTTAGTAGAATTAGATAGAAGTCCGTATGACATATATTTGCAATAGTAATTGATAAAAAGGTGTGAGACAAACACTAATGCACATAAATGGTATCATTAAAAGTTTCAAGTCATGGCATTATCAAGAATGGACATTGATTGTATATAGGTAGACTTGTGAGTGCTATGTTTATGCTATATAATAGCGAGTAGGAGATCTCACACCTATCGGCATAGTGATGCAAAAGCAAGCACTTAGGTGATTCATGTTAGAGAACATATCACCTGAATATGACTCGCCATGAGAACCTATTTGATTTTAGTCTATGAGAATCTCATACGAGATGGATATAAATGATCCTTAGGCTTAAATCCATCACGGTTGTCTCATTAGAGAACTTAAGCACTTTGAAACTCATTTCAATGGACCCATTAAAGGGTTACACATGGGCAATTCATTGGGTGGACTAGGAATCTAATGAAGGTAGGTGTATGACTAAGATAAGACATATCATTCCTTGTATGCTAAAGGAGTTATCACATTGCACTTCGATAAATGTCTTCTCAAGAAATCTATGGCCATAGTAAATGTACACCAATAGAGAATAATTGTTTTAGTCTAAGAGCTAAGACATTTAGAAATTGAAGAAAACTTGTGTGATCATCATCCAACAAGACATATAACCAAGTTTGATATCACACAATGATAAGTTGACATAAGGACCAAATTGTATGATAACCATGCTCGTTAAAGTTAATAATGGATTAGCTAATCCTCTTAGAGAATTAGGCGAGTCATGATGCCTTGCTAGAGGCTAATCTTGATTTATGTATCAAGAGATAAAAAATGAGTCTTTTATTCTCGATACATTGCCAACATATCTAGGAGCCTATTGAATTACTAGTATTAATTTAAGTATTCATATTATAAATGAGAAGCAAAGATATTAGAAAAAATTTCCAATTATGAAACTTTCCTATTTTGGAAAGGGTTTCCAAAATGGAAAATTTCCTTAAAACGGAAGTTTCCTAAAATGGAAAGTTTCCTTAATTGGGAAGTTTCCTAAAATGAAAAATTTTCTATTTTAGAAATCGGTTTCCTAATTTGGATGTTAGTTCCAAATTTGGAAGTAAATAGCCTAAAATAAAAATATGTTTCCTAATTTAGGTTAAAGGGCATTTTGCAAAATTGTTTCCTAATGTAGACCGACCTAAAATAATCTAAGATTATTTATTTGAATAGTCCAAATAAATTAATTGAGCTAAAATGATTTTGGCTCATTAGGTTTTTAACCCGATAAACATCAATCTTATTGGATAAGGATGAATGTTTTAAAGATAATGACTAAAAGTCAACATGTAAAAATAAGCGTAGCAAGATAAAGATATACTCTTATTGGATAAGGAGGAGAGGTGCGGCATGAAGGATGATGAAGTGAGAGAGAGTATTCGGCCAAAAATAAAGAAAAGGAAGGAAAGAAAAATTTTGATGAGTCGTAAAAATAAAATAAGACACGACAAGAGAGAAAAATAAGGAGAAAGTAGTTTTCTCCTAAACACTAGCAAGATATACTCTTTCCTTATCCTTTAAGGTTGTTGTAAAATTGTTCGGGATTGAATTCTATGGGAAATACTAAATCAAAAAAGATTGAGCTAGCACCTCATTGATTTTAAGTACTTCTTTATGGATACTTAGATTGCGTTGATTGTCAATATAGGTCGGACACTTGGACGACTTTTCTAAATAGGAATTTAGATCCGCACTACAAGAGGTAATCCTTGATCATTACTTTAAATTCATGCATTTATGGTCGGTAGATTCAACGGCTTGATTTTAGGCCCCTAGATGGTAAAAAAGATTTTTTATTCCGCACCTCCATAGGATGCTTGATCCTTCATTATGTGCACTAGTATTTGTAATAGCCGGTACCCTCTAAAAACTAAAAGCAAATAAAAATTTAATATTAAAGACATGAAAAATATTTTGAGAGTGAAAAATTATCATTAAGGACTTAAAATAATATTTAGAATAGTTAAAATAGTTTTTCCATGCTTAAGGAATATTTTTATTAAATTTTAAATGTTTGAATAGTAGGTTTTGCATTACATAATTAATTAAAGCTTGTTGTTTGTGCATTAAAAATGTTTTGTGTGCCTAGAATATTTTTTAGAGGGGTGTTGAATTATTTTATGTGCTTATGTGAATTTTTTCATATGATGTGAATATTTTCTTTAAGGGATGATAAAGTGAGAGAGAGTATTCAGCCAAAAATAAAGAAAAGGGAGGAAAGAATAATTTTGACCACCCGTAAAAATAAAATATGACATGGCCAAGAGAGAAAAATAAGGAGAAAGTAGTTTTCTCCTAAACCCTAGTAAGATATACTCTTTCCCTATCCTTTAAGGTTGCCGGAAAATTATTGGGATTGATTTCTATTAGAAATACCAAATCATAAAAAGTTGAGCTAGCACCTCTTTGATTTTGGGTGCTTTTTTGTGAATACCTAGATTGCATGGATCACTAATAATTTATAGGAATAGTGTTTTAGAGATAGAAGAATTAAATTAGATACTTTGAAAGAATGAGGAATTTTTTTAAGGGCATAGAAAAATAATATGGAATGTGTAGGAATACCTAATCAATTTAAATTAATTTTATTACATACAAGGAATATTTTCTAGAAGAAATAGTGTAATTTTTACATTGAATAATTAATTTAGGGAGGTAGATGAGATCCAAAAATTGTGAAAATTTAGATTAAATCCTCTTAATAAATATTTGAATTTATTATGGAAAGAAATTGGGATTTTAAAAGGTTTATGATGAAATTTTGGTTTATAGGAATAAATTGCATAAAATTAAGCATTTAATTGGACAAATTTGCATAAAATTAAGCATTTAGTTACATAAAATTAAATTATATAGAAATTTTAAGGGCCAAAAATTTTTCCTAAAAACTAAAAAGCGAGGATTAAAAGTGAATATTTCAAATAAAGAAAAAGTTGGGAAAGAACGAGGCCATGTAAACATTTAGCAATTTGAGGAACCAAAATCGGTTATTTTTCCACCAAATTTTGCCAACTTAGGACATTAATTAAGTTTGACAAGTAGTAAAAATTATGGCTAAAAACACACAAAGTGGAGGCATTACCTAAAAAGATGAATAAATGGCTAGAAATTAGGTCAAATGAAAACAAACAATTGGAAGATGAATCAAGGGCTAGGATGCACCAAAATTAAGGGTGGAGATCGATACTTATAGGTTCACAAAATATCCCTATAAATAGTGCTCGTTGAAAAAACTAAAAATACAAAGAAAATAGAAAAACACAATCTAAACTCTTGCAAAATTTCTACTTAAAAATCAACCAAACATTTCTAATAAATTCTAGAAACTTCTAATCGAGTAGAGAGAATCTCAATTTTAAGTTAGAAGCTAAAACTTTTCAAGGAAAAAATTTGAAGATCAAATAAAAAATTAGGATGAAAAGAGGGAAAAGAGAAATTCTCCAACAACCTACCTTTTTAAAGTTTAATGGGAGCTCAAACAAGTAAGTTAACCCGACTTACATCACAAGCATGCTTAATTTTAAGATAATTTTATGTTTAATTGCCTAATTTTGATTTAATTACTCAATTTCGGAAAACATCGAACTTCCCCTTAACTAATCAAACAAACATCAATCCATGGAAACGGATACTTATTCTTAACAGCTTACTTAATTTCAATCTCAATAATCAATACATAACCAGAGTGATCCATCTTTCTTCTTCACAAATAGCACCGGAGCCACCCATGGTGAATAGCTAGGCTGAATATAGCCTTTATCTAGTAGCTTCGTATCTAAGTTTTGAGCTCTTATAACTTTGCTAGAGCCATTTATTAGGGTGGCTTAGATATCGATGCGGTTCCTAATTCCCGTTCAATTTTAAAATCGATCTCCCTTTTTAGTGGTAGTCCCGACATACTCTTAGGAAAAAGATTTGAGAACTCTTTTGACTACCTCAATATCTTCTAGTTTTTGACTTCCCCTTTTTAGTATCAACCATATTCACCAAATAGCCTTTACATCCTCCTTTAATTAACTTCCAAGTTGTTAGGGTGATACCATAGTTACGGGTCTCACTCGCATTCCCGCATGCAACTCAACAGAGTTGTTCATCCAATTGGTGCAATATCATGTTTTGGCCCATACAATCAATCGGTGACCTATTCTTGATTCGAAAGTCCATGTCGAGAATAATATCAAAGTCTTGGATGCTCAAGACTATGAGGTTGGCATGTAAGGTAAAATCTCTAACTTTTTTTTTCACATTTCCTAACCACGTAAATAGATTCCAATGACTCTTCGATGGAAGTGCCACCACATAGGTCATATCTAACATTCTAGGATCATGCCTAACAATCTTATTAGTGAACGTGCAATAAATGAATGTGTGGTGCCTAAATCTATTAATGCATATGCTCTGTGAAGCTAAGGATCGAGATGTTACCATATATCATATTGGTGCCCTCTTTATTCGCTTCTTCCCGGTTCGGAGTGTACACGTATCTCGATACATGTCATCCCTTAATTGACTTACTCTCTGGATAGTTATTCGCTAAATGTTGAGCTTCCCAACGAAATAACAAACATTTGTACCTATTAAACTCGTAATCCCCGTAAAAACCCTTATCCGTAACGCGACATGTATTAGAATAATTCTATATATATGTATATTAAGAGTAAGTGTAATTATCATTTCATCATGAGAAATTAATGATTGAAATATGTGATTTATGTTAAATTAAAGTTATTGTGCTTAAGATTAATGGTTTAATTATTAAAGAAATTAAATATGCAAAATCGGTGTTTTAAGGACTATATTCTACCCGAGTTTTGTGTGAATTATTTGAGGCCTTTAGAGTATGTTTTGGGTCAACCTTAAAGAATGGAAGTTGTTCATATATGTGTTTAACAGGCCTGTATAAAGGTTTATAATATTTGGACCTATACATTAAGAGTTATACTAATTATAGTGAGGGTTGTTTCGAAATACATTCTGCTGGAATTTTGGGAGAAGAATCTGGCCGAATCTTGTGAGATTTATTGGATGCTTTTAGATTGCTTTTTGAGAACAACGTAAAGAATAAACGTTGTGTGTCTATGTGTGTACTAGCTCTCTATAAAAGTTCATAAATTTTGGATACATATAGAAAGAGTTATGCACATTTTAGTATAGATGGGTTAGAAGGAAACACTCGCTGGAATTTTGGGGGAAAAGAAATTCCGAATTTTTAAAAATAGAAATTTCCGAATTTTTATGAAAGAAAGCAGTTTTAGTTACTTGAATTAAGTTAATTAATGATTTTAATTAGTATAAATTTTATATAGACACCTAAGCAAATGCAATAAATGAATTTAATGCCAACTCACCCATTATGGATTTCAAAGCAGCCAGACTTTCCTCATGACTCACCCATAACCTTTACACCT
Organism: Dovyalis caffra; assembly: GCA_963924115.1. Lineage (NCBI taxonomy): Eukaryota > Viridiplantae > Streptophyta > Magnoliopsida > Malpighiales > Salicaceae > Dovyalis > Dovyalis caffra. The sequence goes on from CAWUPB010001108.1 coordinate 14,220,731, forward strand.
TATCCCATTAATTTCTAACACTTGTAGCTGAATGAAAGTAAGTATATATATGTATAGCAAGTGTTAAAATAGGAGAAACACTTTAGTAAACCGTAGGTACCAGAAATTGAGAGAGAAAAGGCAAGAAAGAAAAGAGAGGAAGAAAAACGTGAGGAGAGAAAGGAAAGGAAAGAAAAAGAGCTAGGAAAACTATATTCAAACCTAAAAGAGGTAAGTAGGTTTCATTTTCTTGGCTGATTAATGTCTTAAATTATTTTTTTAAAGTTATTTTGTTAGTGTTTATTTCATGGGTTGTAATAATGTTCATTGGTTATATGCTTGATGCTTGGGATAAATCTATGTATGGATGCCTTTTTGTAATGATTTATGATGTTATAATTTTTTCTAAAACGTCCAAGTATGTGTTGATGGGTTGGATTGAACTTGGACTAAATTTAAGTGAACTAAAACATGTTTAAATTTGGCTTAGAATGAACTAATAAATTAGCGTTAATAAGGAGTAAACTCTGTCCGAATGTTGGGGTGTCTATTCAAGGATTTTAGATTGCTTTCTAGGTGAAACTTAAAGCATAAAAGTTGTTCATCTATGTTTCAAATAACTTCCTTTAAAAGTTCTTGGTCATTGGATTAGTTTACAAAGAGTTACACCCGATTTAGTATGGATAGCTCTAGATAAACTACTGTTAGGCAGATTGCTCCCTAAGTTTCACAAATTTGTAATTAATTGTGTACTGGGTATTTAGACCTACTTTTTGGATATGTTATAAATAAATATGTCTAGTATCTAAAATAAAATAAGTAAGATTTAATTATGTTCTGAAATTAGAAAATTATTTACTCAATTAGGAGTTGCCCGGTAATAAACCCTAAAACCAAAAAAATTAGACTTTGACAAAATTAATAGATTTGGAATAAACTAAATGAGGTTGGACTAAATAAAATAGAATTAAATAGAGTCAATGGACCTAGGATAAAGTTAATGGGCTTGGATTAAATTAAATGGACTTGGACCTTCTTTTAAATATTAATGAACCTAATGAACAATATTAATGAGCGGAGATTGTGTTCCCACTGTGGGTATCATGATTGGTATGTGAGCAATGGATAAATTCCGATTGTGAGTTGGACCATGAGTATGGCATGAGAATGAAGGGTTGGTACCCGAATTTAGTTGAATGTGATTAAATATGTCATCACGTGCATCATGTGCATAGTGGGTGGTTTAAGACAAGTCAATTGATTGAGAAACGATTTATACATCTAGGTTTGATAACCTAATTGGAATAAGTGGGTATTAGTAGTCCAAGTACTCTGAGGTCGTGTGCCCGCACTATTAGACGATGAATTTCCGCTAATAGTAGTTACAACGAGAGATAATTCCGTTGTAGCATAAGATGATCCGAGGATCATCCGGATGAAATCAAGTTGTGTGCTTGCACCGTTAGACGATGGATTCCCGCTAACCGTAGTTATAACGAGGGATAATTTCGTTGTAGCGGAAGGTGGTCCGCGGACCACCCGGATGATAAATAGAGTAGATCGGCTAATACCCGTGGTACCCGAGATTAAAATTTATGAGTATGGTGGGAAGTCAAAACAATATTGCATATCACGTGCATCACCCCGCTTACCGAGCTTCGACTCACCATGTTGTTATTTTTTTTTATGTCTTGACGAAAAAGGACAAGTTGGTACGGATGCGGCTGGCTCCTCCTAACCGGCTCATGTGAGGCACCATATATTAGTTTTTATTTTTTCCGTAAATTTGGGGTATGGAGTTCGTGAGAAATTGAATACTGCTCGTAATGTTTTATTAATGTATTTAATTATGTTATGTAAATTTTATCTTAAGGAGTTATATACGTAATGTACTCGTTAAAGTCCTTAGAATATCATAAGAAAACTACTTAGAGTTTAGGGTATGTCGTTGTAACGCGCTTCGTCCAAAGGCTCTACTTGGGTAGTAGAAATACGATTGGGGCGGGGGCATTACATAAACAATCTCTTGTATATGGGCATCTATGCTTTGGACATTTTAGGTTGGCACGATCCTTTGTCCTTTGAAATCTAATAGGTGTCTTGCCTTTCTTATTGTCCTTCCCGCAACTTAGGTTGAAAGGCCTTTTCCTACTAGATTGTCCTCCAAATCTATTTGGAGGGATTCCTCCCCTTCTCATACTTGGCGGTGGCACCCAAGTGCTCTCCTTTTGGTCCACTTTGACTTTGAGTGCCTTTCATACCATATCCTCATAAGTTTTGACTAACATCTAGACAAAACTTTGTATTTCAACTCCGAGACCATGGAAGGAAATGTTCTTTCTTTCTTTCTTTCCTCACCTTTAGCAAGGAAAGTTACATTGGGAGAACCATGCATAGATTTACGAACATATTCGAGTAACTAACATGTCTCTTTGTTTGAGCTAGAGGAACTCCTAAATTTTATGGGACCTCATCGTATCGAAAAAGTATTTCTCATTAAATAGGTCCTTCAATTGACTCCATGTGAGATGAAAATATGTTGATTAGGCTTCAAATTTAAGTTTAAATATCAAAAGTTCCTTGGGTTATTCAAGGTAACCTTTTTGGCCTAAACCTTTAATTTGGAGGTTTTTAGTGCTTTCATGTAATTGATGTTTTGGCACTCAATTCGACCTAGTTAGGCATAAATTATTGATTAGTAATGAAAAAATATACTTTAATTTAGGATTTGAGTTCCAAGCATTTAATTTTGTTTTGATGGTTGAGTTATACTAGAATGAGCAAGTTTTAATATGTAGAAATGGAAAATTTGATAAAAATTGAGAAATATTGATTATATGGAAGGGCCCAATTTCGACTTTTTAGGGCCCAATTTGGGTTTGAGTAGAATTTTGTTGCTTAAATGTTAGTTAAATTGTTTCCTATGATTGATATGTATTTGAGTTAGTTGGTGTTAAGTTTTTGAGGTGAAATGAGAAGAAATAACAAGTATTTAATTGAAGCCATAATTCGACCTAAATGGAATATTTTAGTGATTTAGGTTTCAATTGAATATTAAACCCTAAATTTGGTAATTCAAGTTTCAATCAATCTAAATGGATGATTCAGAATAAAAGCTTTTACAAAAATCTTAAAAAAAAAAGAAAAAATTGGTTTAATTAAATTAGGGACTTTAGGCCCACTATGGCCGAAAGAATAAATGAAGCATATAACTAGTTAAATAACACCTAACTAAGTTATAACATGGAATGGGAGACAATTGGGTAAAGTTCAATGTGTATGGAAGTTAGAAACCTAAAGAAAATAATTTAAGGAATGTTAAAGTACAATGTAGTTTAATGAAATAGAAATTAAAATGTAACTATTTACCTTACCTTTATATTTGCGAGATGTGTTTTCTTTTAAATGATATATGATGCATTGAATTGGGAATAATTGGTATGCTTGAATTGTGTTTGAATTTTGGTTGGTGATGTGATTGTATGTTGGGATTCATGTGACATGTGATGGTTGAAGTGATTTATAGGGGATGTTGTTATCTATGCCGTTATGTCTGTCCCATTTTATGTATATTTTCATAACATGGCCACTCGACCATTTAGGGCATGATTTATAAATAATGTTAGTTATGCATTGCATTTAAAATGCATAAGCATGCCAAAGATATGAAAGGAGTTATAAGTCATGAAAATGTATTTCATCTAATGATTTTTCAATAGCAATCAAAATTATTTTAAAGGAAAAGGCTTTTCATGACTTGTGAGGATTTCCTTGAGGATGGTGTTCATGGGTTCTCCATATAGTAATGGTAATAGTTCAAGGTCGGGCAAGTGCGGACGTGCTCTTTTAGATGCTTGGTAGGGTGCGTGTATATTATGGAAATCCTAGAGTACCTAAATTGGACATGTCCAAAAAAAAAAAGATTTTCATACTATTTTATGACATGAGGAAAAAAGAATTTATTATGCATATGTCGGTGTTTTATACCTACATATACATGCATATACATTAGATGTTTTGGTTAACTTACCGAGATGTCACTCTTTAATGTGTTTGTGATATAGTAGACCCATTTAAAAATGGTGTTCCTAATGATTGAACTTACTACCGAAGATGGCCTTTGCCACGTATATGTCGGATGTGTTGGCATATGGACTTGATAAATACGACGGCTCTTATGGTACTAGGTATTCTAGCTTATTTTATAGCAATGGTTGTGTTTTTCTATGTTATAGTGAAAGCTATGAATCGATAAATGAAAGAGTTGAAGTAGCAATGGCATAGTAGTAAGTAAGCCAATTTTGTAGTGATTGGCATAAAATTGGTCCTATATGTAAACAATAAATGTATATAATCGAATCGTTGATAATAAAATAGTAATATAATAGTACTAGCGTAGTTACTTTAAATTATCCACTACATGGTAGCATTGTTAGAAATTCAACAATTATCTTAAGCACGTATTAAATAAAGGGAATGATGAAATAGGAAGGAAAACTAAGCAATAAAATAATATTGATAAAAATGGACTTATGCCTAAATAAATCACAATATTTATTAAGGAAAGAATCACCATAATAAATAGCTATGAGTACAAAAATGCAGTACATGAATATGAATAAAGCGAATAGATGCGAAAAATTTATAACGACTTGTTAATTACATATAGGACCTAATCGTTGTTAAAGAATTTTCATAGGTAAGGTCACTTAAATAAGCTATAAAAAGGTAATAGTGCCTTATTAGCTTGCATTCATTGCACTTTGAATATGGGTTAATGGTGGTAATATTCTAAACTTATTAGGTCTTAGATTAGGGGTGTTTCAAGTATGTATCTCACATCTTTTGATCAATCACTAGTGCAAATGCATATTGTAAAGACTTTATCTAACTCTACTGAATTAATAACCATAAAACGTAAGACTTAATCGAAAGAGTTCATTATTATTAATAAAATAAATGATGTAATAGTACAATAACTCAAACCTATACAAGACATGGTCAAATCTTTGGCACCTATACTAACATAAAGGGTATCCAATGTTTTGGATTTATAGAACCCACTCACTACACAATCATTCAATCTAAGTTCTATGGATATTAGTGAGATATTAAAGGGTCCCCAGCAAGCAATAAGCTCTAACCATGGCAACTATTCCTTAATTCCTACAAATAGAAGAAACACAAAAGTCCCAACCATCTAAACTTTCCTTTTAGTCCTTATCCTCGATCAAAACCATCCTAAAGGCCACGCATCCTTTTATTTTTCATCAATGTTAGTTTATTTTAGTGACAATATTTAAAAATTCAAAAGATGATTAAGAAGGAAAATGGTATGACCTTGTCATCGAAATAATGAGTTCTAAATGTTTTGGCTATTGTCAATAGAGTAAGGAGAGGGAAGAACTTGGCTATTGTCAAAGGACGTTTTGGGTGAAAAAAGAAAAGAAGAAAATGAAAGGAGAGTGGCCAGAGAAAGAAAGAGAGAAAGTGGAAAGATATAAGAAAGAAAGGAAAAAAAACCAATGAGAATAACGAAAATGGGTCGGAGAGAAGGGAAATAAAAAGAGAAAAAAATTAGCTAGATGTAACACGACCTAAGGAAGTCAAGTGATGATGGGCTTGGCGTAACCTAAGAAGAAAAATGAAATGGTTAGGCTAAAAAAAAATATAAAATTTTTGTACAAACCTTACATGATCCGAACAAGTTTGTTGGTTACCAACAACCTTCTAGAGGAAAATAAGTCATAACATTTGAATGCCATGTTTTGACTTTTAATCAATCAAGTTGAAAATCTTTATGAATCAAGGTATATTTATCAAAAAATCTTTATATTTCTTTCAAATAATTTGAATTGCATTCAAGAGAATCTTTTAAGTTCTTGGCTTAACCAATTAGAACCAAAAGTCTTTTTAATAATTTTTCTCAAACAATGACGAAAATTTTAAGGGCAATTTGCAAGTCGTAATGTAAATATCCAAAGACAAGCATCCGAACATAAACAATAACTATGCTCGATGGAGCATCCGAACATAAACAATAACTATGCTCGATGGAGCATCCGAACATAAACACTAACCGTGCTCGACGGAGCTATAAGTATATGATGTCAACCAATATGTAGGGACAACTCATGACTCGATTTGAATGGTAATCCATAAAATTGAAAAATCTTAGTGGCAAGGTCATGGATCTAGTTGGTCAAACCAAATTTTGCAATTCATTAAACAATGACATTATGAAGTCAACCGATATGATGAGGGCCTAAACAACAAATATTTGAGCATTAGTCAAAATAGCCAAACTAAATAAACTAAAAGGTAGTAGGGCTATCTCAAGCAAACCAAAAACCAATAAAATTGTAAAGCTTAGATTCAACTTCTCTAGTGGAGAATCGAGAAAAGAAAAGTCGAACTCTTAAAGTGTAGCTTATGTTTCTCACAAGTAAAATACTAATCATTATAATTAGTTTCATTGATGTATTACAGGAACATATCTTATCATCTCACCCAACACAGCTTGTATATTCTTTTTCTCAATTGGATTACATATCAAAGGTTCATTTTACTATTTTTTTAAAAAAAAAATTAGAAAAAGTAGTTTGTATATCTTTTTCGATCGAATAACCTATATTAGGTTTGTTTCTTCGAAATATTTTTTTTAAAAAAATCACCTAAATTGTTTCATATATCTTTCTCAATCGGATCACCTATCAAAGGTTCATTTCTCTAACCTTTTTTTAAACAAAAAGATCACTTAGATTGGTTCATATATCTTTTCTTGATCTAGTAACTTATGTAACAAGCCGGATCTTTACACATATCATATACATACATTTGTGTCTCTAGCTTGATGCTTAATTAAATTGTTTGATGGATGATTTTTTCCAAAAGCTAGGTTTGTCAAGACAATCCAGATTTGCTATCAAAAACAATAGTATCTCGATGCGCTAGTTTTGCTACCGAAACTATCACACCAAGATAAGGTTTATTCATCGACAAAAGTAGTACGTTCAAACTTGCTCGCTTTCGTTGATGAGTTTAATGTTTAATTTTAGTTTTGCTACCAAATGTCATGCTAATATTCTATGTGAAAATGCTATTAAAAATGATTAAGTCTAAACAAGTAATTTTGTACCGATGAAAAATGTTGTGTCCGGACATTTCGGTTTATGTCAATAAAAATTGCCACTTATAAGGGATTAGTTTTTCATTGACAAATTTTATGTCCTACCATACATAATGACATATTAGTCCTTTTATTATGAAAATGACTTAAAACACATTAATTATGATTTGTACTTGAATTAAGGGATCGAAAAGCATAGATTAATAATTAAGAGGGACTTAACTTTTCCTTGAGATAGTGGAATGTTAGGTGTCACCACTATGCCTTATATGGGGTAACTTGGTGAAGGAGATGTCACCCTCTAGAATTTTAAGTCATTTTCTATTACATGGCTAGCCTATATAAAGAGAAGGTAAGACCATGGCTAATTCTTTTAGGCCATTTTAATAATCTATAAGAGAGAAGGGAGAATTACTTGAGTGGGAGCAGTTCTAACTTTCCGGAGTTGCTATTACTTTTAGTTAAGTATTGGACCAAGTGCAAGAAAGGTCTATTGTGGTCTATTACAGGATTTTCCAATCTCATAACTCTATGCCATGTAATTGTAATCCATTCAACTATACTACAAGACCTAGGTTTTAGCAATTTTGACATATTCAGCTTGATTGTTGCTATGTTTATTTGCTAAATAGAAAGGGGTTAAAACTTCATGCATGTGGACTTAAGACTTAACTTCCCGTGAATTTGTGGTCGAATGGAATGCTTGAATTGCAAGATTGTATTCTGTCATGCTTGGGTAGTATTATGCCGAAATTGCTTGGTTTGTATTCTATCAAAATTACTTGGCTTGTCTTCTACCAAAATGCTTGGCTTGAAGAATTATAACTTGTCTTAGGTTAGCTTTAATTCATAGAGGCTAGTAGCATAGTGAAATTATTGATGATATTTGGTTGCTCAAGCATTAAAAGGCATGTATTCATAGCATGACATGGAATAGCATTGGTTTTCATGGTGCATGTTTTAAACAAGAAAAAAAAATGGGCATGAATATGGAAATGTCACCTATGGGAATGATCTAAGTGTATACTCGAGTGGTTGAACATATAGAGGCCACCCCTAGGAATGATCTCGGTGTATAGTTAAGTGGTCGGTCCTCGATTAGACATTGTTTAGTTTTATGGTTTTTGTCATGGTTTTAACAACGGGTTGGATCATATATTTGACAAGGCATGCCCGAATGATGAAAAATAAATTTCTTCATGAGAAGAAGTTTTCATAAACTCATGAATGCTTGCACTTTCCGAGCATTAGCTCATTTTTTATATCTTGTCGTATAAGTGACCACAATAATGATTGCAAGTAGGCTATCATGGAGATAGTGCTGCTCGAACACTTTTGGAGTTTACCAAAAGCTATATTTTCATCAAGGAATTTAGGTCTTAGGCTATATCTAGGTTATGTTTACATGTTGTAGCATGCTTTTGTTGTACATTTTGAATGTAATTAGCCTTATGGCCAAAACAAGAATATACAAAGTTCATTTTGAATGAAATAAAGTATTTTGCCCAAAGCATGTCTCCTTTTATTTTTCATTGGCTTTAATATTTTTGTATCCTAAGTAAAGCATTCATAATGTGCTCACATAGCTAGACCCTTAGTTTTTGCTACGAAGTCACTAGATAATAGGTCGTCATGAATTGGAGTAGACTTAGTCTCGTCGCGGACGTAGGCTACTCGAATGTCACTTTGCATCAATAAAATTCCGAGTCGCGACATAAGCTTTGGCATTGACGAAATGTTTCGGATACAAATTGAGTTTTTAAGTCATAGGGCATCGATGCATATTCGACGAGCATGAGACGTAGCCGTATGTGCTACGGCTTACGTCTTACACTCTATAAATGTTCGATGTCGCCGTAGCATTCTAGCCTCTCTCCTTAGTGGTCGAGGCATTATAGAATGGTATCGAGCAAGTCGACCTAGTAGGCTAAGAAAGCACATGTAAACTCCGACTCGACAACATCATCAACACGTAAGTGTTTAGTTCTCTTTAGATATGAAATTGTGAATTTTGCTTAGAAAGTATGAATATTTCTCTCATGATGAAATATGTGATATGCTTGGATGCTTGATGAATTCATAACTCGTTTAATTGATGAATTGGTTATGCTTAATGCTTGTCGATATTGTATGTGTGATGCTTGTTAAGATTATTGAATGTGTTGTGTGTTGCATTATTCATCATGGTGACAATATTAAAATGGATGTAATCAAAACAGCATGGTGAAGAAAATCATAACGATGAGGGGTCAAGTCATAGGGCTATCCATCATGAGGGGAATAATGGACCTATAAGTAATGGGATGTTAGTAAAGCATGTTTTTTCGCTGTTGTAACAGACAACAGTAGAGTTATGATAAGCAAATGTGGGTCTTAATATCTATGTAGTAGCTACAAATCGAGCCTATGCCACCTCGCAGAGCCGACATAGTTTAGAGATTTCAAAAATTCAATCAAAAAGAGTTTATGGGCAAGGCTAATCTAATGGTGGCCGAGGAATGGATCGAGTCCCTCGAGATGATCTTCGAGCACATGGGTAATGGGTAATATGGATATGGTGTCATGCATCATATTCATGCCGACCAACAATATGCGAACATGGTGGGAATCAATAAAGGTTTCCTTGAATGTGACTAACCTTACATGGGCACAATTCAGGGGAGTCTTTAATGAGAAGTTCTTCCTTAAAAGTGCGAAGTCAAAGAAGATTAAAGAATTTATGAAGCTCGGAACATGGGAAGATGTTAGTAGCTAAGTATGTTCATAAGTTTGAACATGGATGTCGATTTATGATAGTTATTTAGTAGTTGAGTATGTTCACAAGTTCACAAATGATTATGATGACATGGTCGACTGAGCACTAGAATACGAGGATGACCATAAGGGGGCAAAATGGCTACAACAAGCAAAAAAGCCATATGTTACCAATAATTTTAATGAGTAGACTTTAGAACTAGATCGGCTTAAGAGGACATGGCCAAACGATACCATGAAATGTAGAATGGCTAAGGGGCAATAGAGATTGGTTAATAGGTAGTAGAGGGAATACATATTAGACAAGCTAAATTATGTCAAGTGTGGTCACAAACATGCTAGTAAGTGTTTGATAGGTAGAAACAATTGCTACCTTTGGCAATGAAGTCGCGTATATGACTCATAATTGTTCAAGGAAGAGGGCTGCACCCAAAGCATCGAGTAGAGTGTACATGATGATGCATGAACAATTCAAAGAGGACTCATAACATGAAAGAATAGAGTACGTTAATTCGAAGGAAAAAAATTCTTATAAGAATGGGAGATTATAACGACGCAGATCTATGCACAAATCATATACATGCTTTTGTGTGTGTAGCTTGATGCATAATTAAATTATTTGATGAATGATTTCTATAGAAAGAAAGCTATGTCAAGATATGCTAGATTCGTTGTCGAAAACAAGCAGTTTATCAATATGTCGGTTTCACTATCGAAATTGCCGCACCAAGACAAGCTTTATTCATCAAAAAACTATTGTGTCCGGACTTGTTGCTTTTGTTGATGAGTATAATTTTTAACTTAGGTTTTGCTAGAAAATTTCATACTAGTATGGTAAGAGAAAATTTTATAAAAAATGACTAAGTCCGGACAAGCCATTTTTTGTTGATGAAAAACGTTGCATCTAAACATTCCAGTTTACGTCAACGAAAACTACAACTATCGTGGCATCAGCTTTTCATTGATGAATTTTATGTCCAACAATACATAATAAAATATTAGTCCCTTTATCATGAAAATCACTTAAGACACATTAATTATGATTTGTACTTACATTAAGAGACTAGATCTAATAGATTAAATAATTCGGAGGGACTTAACTTTTTCTTGAGATAGTGGAATGTTAGGTGTCACCATTATCTTTGCATGGGGTGACCTAGTCAAGGAGGTGTCATCCTCTAGAATTTTAGGCCATTTTCTATTGCATGCAAGCTTATATAATGAGAGGGTGAGACCATGGCTAATTCTTTAGGCCATTTAAACAATCTATAAGAGAGAAGGAAGAATTGCTTGAGTTGGAGATGTTGGAGTTGCTACCAATTTTAGCTAAATGCTTGACCAAGTATGAGGAAGGTCTATTGTGGTATATTGTAGCATTTTCCAATCTCATAGCTCTATACCAAGTGGAATCCATTCAACTACACTACAATACCTAGGTTTAGGAAATTTTGACATGTTGAACTTGATTGTTGTTATGTTTGTTTGTTGAATGGAAATGGGTTAAAACTTGATGCATGTGGACTTAGGATTGAACTTGGAGTGCCTTTATAGCCAAATGGAATGCTTGAATTGCTTGATTGTATTGTACCATACTTGGCTTGTATTCTGTCGAAATTGCTTGGCTTGTATTCTATCGAAATTGCTTGGCTTGTATTCTCGCTGAAATTGCTTGGCTTGTATTCTCCAAAAATGCTTGGCTTAATGAATTATAACTTGTCTTGGGTTAGGTTTAATGCATAGAGGCTAGTATCATAGTCAAGTTAGCTTTAAATTATTGATGATATTTGGTTACTCAAGCATTAAAAGGCATGTATTCATGGAATTTCATGGCATACCATTGGTTTTCATGATGCATGTTTTAAATAAGAAAAGAAATGTGCATGAACATGGAAATTTTACATACAGGAATGATTTGGTGTATACCCAAGGGTTGAACATAGAGAGGCCACCCATGAAATGATCCGGTGTATACTCAAAGCTTGGTCCTTTGCTAGACATTGTCTAGTTCCATGGTTTTCGTCAAGGTTCGAAAGATTAGAAATGAATTTCTTTACGAGAATATGTTTTCATAAGCTCATACATGGTTGCACTTGCTGAGCATTACCTCATTTTTTATTTCTTGTGGTTTAGGTGATCATAACGATGATTGTGACTAGGGTGCCGCAAAGATAGTGCTGCTTGGATGCTTTTGGAGTTTGCTAAAAGGTGTAATTTTGTCCAAGCATTTAGGTTGTAAGTTATATCTAGCTTTATTTTTACATGTTATAGCATTCTTTTGATGTAAATTTTGAAAGTAATTAGCCTTAAGGCCAAGACAAAAAAGTATAAAGTTGGTTTTGAATGAAATGAAGTATTTTGCCCAAAGCATGTGTCCCTTTACGTTTTATTGCCTTTAATATTTTTGTATCCTCCGTAAAGCATTCATAATGTGTTCATGTAGCTACACCCTTAGCTTCCACTACGAAGTCGCTAAACAATAGGCTATCATAAATTGTGATAGACTTAGGTCGCTTAGATTTAGTTTTGTGTCAACCAAATTCCGAGTCGCAATGTAAGCTTTTGCATTAATGAAAAAGTTCTAGATATGAATTAAGTTTTCAAGCGATGCTTTCAAGCCAAATGCCTTTCACTCGTCTATTATATGTGTCATGCATGGTTTAACATCATAGGGCATTGACATGCATTCAACGAGTGTGAGACTTAACCGTGGCGCGCCTAGCCCTAATAGCTGCTTGTGCCGTAGCTACATCCAGTGCTTTGTGAATGTTCGATGCTATTATAGCATTCTAGTCTCACTCTTCAAGCTCGAGCCATTACAAATTGTCGAACATTAATTTCTATAGTCTTTGTTTTTAGAAATAATCGATCAAAGAGGTTAATATATCTTTTTGATCAAGTCATCTATAAAATAAATTTTCTCATCTTTTTTTTTGAAAAAAAAAGATAACTTAAAGCAATTCTTATATCATTTTTTTATCGGATCACTCGTCAAAGGTTTAGTTCTTCGATCTTGTTTGATTTTAAAGAAAAAGATCGGCGAAGGTGGTTCGGATATCTCTTTCAATCGGATCACCCGACAAAGGTTTGTTTCTTTGCCCTAGTTTTCATAAACAAAAAGATCACCCAAAGCTATTTGTATATCTTTTTTTATTGGACCACCCATTAGAGGTTCGTTTCTTTGATCTCTTTCAAACATCATTTTACTTTTTTGGGTAAGCTACCTTTAATAATAAGGCCATTGTATTTCTTTTTAGAGCGAGCCACCCTTCATAACAAGTCTCGTCATATTTTATTTTTCAGCACTAGTTACCCTTTAAAATAAGGCCATCGAATCCTACTTTTCGTGTCTTATTGCCTTTTACAACATGGCATGCAAAGGCTACCTTTCGTAACAAGGGCATGGGTAGGTTACCTTTCACAACAAGGCCATGGATAGGCTACCCTTCACAACAAGGCCATCATATTTTTACATTTCAAGGAAGGTAGGCTTGCATAATAAGACAATCACATTTAACGTTTTTTGACAGTGCTACTCTTCATAATAAGGCTATTGCATTTTTCATTTTTTAGGTTTATCACCTAGAAAAATCAGACCATTTTTGCCACTCGGTTTAATTTTTCCTTACTAGCTCATAAGCAAACCCAATCCAAAGTTCACACTTCAATTGATATTTACACTATAAACATTATAACGAAAAAGCAACTATTATAACTCAAAATTTGGGTCGTATTTATTTTTTATTTTTTTCATTGATTTTATTCCTTTAATTTATAGTTTGTTTTATATTTTTTTCCATGTTTATTTTAGTTAAGTTTACAAGTTTTATATTTTATGTTTTATTTTTTAATGAAGAAAAGGAAGAAAAAAGGAAGAAAAAAAATTACATAATCAATTTAAAAACAAGAAAAAGAAAAAATGAGGATACCAAAAAATATAAACACAAAAAAACCATAATAAAATATTGCATGGAATGATTGTTTATGGGAATAAGGATAGAAATTCAAAACAATTAGATTTGAAATCGAAAGTCAATTAGGGATTAAATTGAAGGAAATTAGGGTCTAATTTAATGAAGGTTGAATTAAAATTGAAAGTCAATGGGGTTCAATTAAAATAAAAATCTAGGTGTAGTTGCAAGAAATTGAAATAGCTAAAAACCAAATTTGAATTGTAGAGCGAACAATAGGACCAAAACCGAGCGAACAACTAGTCATTTGCTTTAAGCAAAATAAATTTCCCATACCCGTTCATTGTCTTCTACCAAAGAAGACTATACCATTCACAACCAAAATTCATGGCTAACATTTCTACAAGCTAGGAATCACACTTCTCACCACTCACTTGCACCTTCCGCATCACTACACCACCATTGTAATTCAAAAACCTATGCACACTACATTTTTTCAATTTTCTTTTAGGGACAAGAAGCCAAGAAAAATAGAAGCATATTTTTTGGCTTTATCAAATGATGGTTTTGATTATTTGAGAAGGATCTAACAGTGGAAATCTAATACAATAGGGCTATAAATTGATCCCCATTATGAGGTTTTAAGTGGGGTTGGAAAAAAAATTAGTCGCTCATAAGAATTTTGAAGGTTTTCTAGGTTTTCAATTCTTTATGAATTGGTACCAATAATGCATAAGTTTATGGGTAAAGGGTGTCTAATTTTTAGGCATTGATTAGTGTATAATTTACATAAATTTTGTTTCAACTTACGTTAAAGTTACTAGTACTTTATGCATTGTATTAAGGCAATTAAGAAAGAGATAATGAAGGATCATGCATCCTATGGAAGTGTGGAATAAAATAAAAAAATTTCATCCATCTAAATTGCCCTAGATTAAGCTATTGAATCTGCTAATCGTACATGCATGAATTAAAGCATTAAATAAAGGATTAGCTCTTGTAGCACTCATTTAAATTCTTTAACAAGCAAAGGAGTTGTTCAAGCATCCAACCTCTATTGATTATCCATGCAGCCTAAGTACCCACAAAGAAATACTCAAATTTAGTAGAGTGTAGCTCCATCTTTTATTTATTTATGTACTGTTTTTTTATAGAAATCTAATCCGACCAATTTTGTGACTACCTTAAAGGAAGGGGAAAAGTGGCGTGTGTTATGGTTTTTAGGAGAAAACTATTTTTCTCCTTTTATTTAGTTTATAATGTGTACCCCTATAGAGGCTTCACTTATTTGTCAAACTTTTTCCCTCTCAATCCCTTTTAGATGTTGTATATCTCTCTTCTTATTTATAGGGAGAGAGTTTCCTTGTCCTCCTAGTGGAGGATGGGCGACAACTTGTTCCAAATAGGACTTATAGTCGTTGCTTCATAATCCTCTAAGGATTAGGAATTCTTTTGCAGGTGGGCTTTTGATATTTATCTTTAAAACAATGATCCTTATCTAATAAGGTTCATGTTTATCCTCCCACTAAAACATCTTTAGGCTTTTAATTAAACCTATTGGTGTAAAACAATTTTACCCTAATTAATTAATTTGGACTACCTAAATAAATAAACTTAGATAAATTTAAGTGGCCTACATCAAAAATCAAATATAGTTCAACCTAAATTTGGAAACTAATTTTCATTTTAGGTTATTCACTTCCAAATTTGGAAGTAACTTCCAAATTAAAAAGCTGATTTCTAAAATAGAAAAATTTCCATTTCAAGAAAATTTTCGTTTTAGGAAACACTATCCAAAATAGAAAACATTCAAAATTGAAAACACTTTTAAATATCTTTGCTTCCCTTTAATCATTTAAATGCTTAAACTTATACATGTGACTCTATAGCTCCTAGATATGTTGGCAACTTATTAAGAACAAAAGACACCTCTTCTATTTGTTGACAAATAAGTGAAAAGTAACCTCTAGTAAGGCATGATGACTATCTAATTCTCTAAGAAGATTAATTAATCCGTTATTACCTTTCACTAGCATGGTTATCATACAATTCAGATCTCATGTCAACTTATCAACATGTGATCTTGAACTTGGTTATAAGCCTTATTAGGTTGTGATCACACGAGTTTTCTTCGATTCCTAAATATATTGGCTCTCGCAGTAAACCAAATATGCATCATTAATGTACTCTTACTATGGTCATAGATTTCTTGAGTAGACTTTCATCGAAGTATAATGTGATAACTCCTTTAGCATAAAACAATAGACATGTCCTATCTTGGTCATCCACTTACCTCCATTATGTTTCAAGTGCACCCAACGAATCACCCATGTGCAACCCCGTACTAGGTTCATCAAAACGAGTGTCAAAGTGCATAAATCTTCTAATGAGATAATCGTGATGACTTTAAGTCTAAGGACCAATTGTACTGTCTCGTATGAGATTCCCCTAGATTAAACCAAATGGGTTTTCATAGTGAGTCAAGTCTAGTGATATGTTCTTTAACATAATCACTTAAGTGCTTGCTTTAGCATCATCATGCCAAATAGGTGTGAGATCTCCTATTGCTATCATATAGCATGAGCATAGCACTTATAAGCCTAACTCGCATATACTCAATATCCATTCTTGACAATACTATGATGAGGAATATTTAATGATATCATTTATATGCATTAGTGTATGTCTCATATCCTTCGATCAATCACTAATGCAAATGCATATAATAAGGACTTCTATATAATTCTAATCAATCACTATATGTAAATGACAATAATTAATTACAAAACTTCTTTTTATTGTAAATAATTTAAATAATTTAATAATACATTCCATTTAAACATGGCTGGATTTTAAGCATTCACACTAACAATCTCCTACAAGTGCTAGAGCCAATTAGCCATGTCCCTTAATCCCGATGATCGAGTAAGGGTCTCGTATTTCAACTACGTTAAAAGCTTAATTAAGGGATTAGCTATGTTTTCATCAGTATGGACCTTTTTTATCCTTATGTCACCACAATTGATAATCTCCCTTATTAGATGGTAGCATTATAATACATGCTTGGACCATTAATGGGACCTTAGTTACTTAGCTTCTGCTATAGCTCCATTATGTAATAGTACAATACTATTAGATAAAAAATGCTAGGAACCACTTGTAGTCTAGAAAAATATTTATGAATCAAAATAACTTTCTTAGCTTCTTCCGTGGTTGTAATATATTTAGCCTTAGTTTGCTGAGTTAGCTACTATTTCTTGCTTGGAACTTTCCCAACTAATAGCTTCATTGTTCAACTAGAAAATGAATTTTGACTATAACTTAAAGTCATCATGGTTAGTTTAAAAATTAGCATATGTGAACTCGTTCACTATTAGTTCATGTCCTCCATAAACTAGGAAAGCATCCTTAGTTGTTTGCAAGTACTTTAGAATGCTCTTCACAAGCAATCTAGTATTTTTCACCTAGATCAACTTGATATCTACTACATATACTCAAAGCATATGAGATATCAAACTGGATACATAACATAAGACACATGATAGACCCTATGGCTAATGTATAGGGAATGCAACTCATCCTTTCCCTTTTGATTTGTGTCTTAGGACACTCGACTCTGGAAAGTTTTATGCCATATGACATTGGAATACGTCCTCTCTTGGATTGTTTTATACTAAATTTCTTTGGTATTTTGTCAATGTATATACTTTGAGACAGATCCTAACATTCTTCATGATCTATCTCCATAGATTTTGATTCCTAGAATTTAAGTCGCCTCTCCTATGTCCTTCATGGGGAAGTTTTTGGATGACCAATCTTTTACGGATTGTAACTCGATAGTTTTATTGCCAATAAGTAATGTGTAATCTACATATAGAATAACAAAAATGATTGAGCTTTCGTTAACCTTATTTTACATATAAGGTTCATCTTTATTTTGTGAAATGTCAAGCTCTTTGATCTTTTCATCAAAACGTTGATTCTAACTCCTCGAAGCTTTCTTAAGTTCATCAATGAATCTATGTTATTTGTAAATCTTATTTGCATGTCCTTTTATGAAAAAAACCATCATGTTGTGTCATGTGCACATTCTTATTTAATTTTTCATTAAGGAAAGTGGCTTTGACATCCATCATCCATATCTCATAATCGTGATAGTAATTGCAAGTGTAATCCAAATGGATTTAACCATTGGTACCGGTGAAAAGGTATCAAATCTTATTTTTTGACAATATCTTTTTGCCACCAATATGGCTTTGTATGTATGTACATATCCCTCCATGTCATTCTTTCTCTTAAAGATCCACTTGCGCCCACTAGGTTTGACACCTTCAGTTGGATCAACTAAAGTGCATACTTGGTAAGAGTACACGAATTCCATTTCGGATTGAATAGCCTCATGCCATTTTTTGAATTCAATGTCAAACATTACCTCTACATAAATATTAGGTTCATTATCTCATATAATTGACTCATCTCTTGAACGATCATGCATCCTATGGAGATGCGAAATTAAAAAAAAAATTTCCTCCATCTATTGGCCCAAGATCAAGTCGTTAAATCTACTAACCATATATACATGAATTTAAACCAATGAATAAGAATTACCTCTTATACTATATATCTAAATTCTTTTAACGGAAAAGTCATCCAAGTGTCTAGCCTCTATTGATGATCCACACAATCCATGTACCCATAAAGAAGTACTCAAAATTGATAGAGTGCTAGCTCCACCTTTATTGATTTGTGTAGATTTTCCTATAAAAATCTATTTCGGACAAATTTGGGACAACCTTAAAGTAGAAGGAAAGATTCTAGCATACTAACATTTTTGAAGAAAACTATTTTCTTTCTTTTCCTACCATGTGCCCTTGTGGCCTTTTTCAATTATGGTCAAAATTCTCTTTTTCTTCTTTTTCTCTTTCATGTCACACTTCTCTCTCTCCCACATACATATAGGAGAGTTTTTTTATCCTCCAATAACAAGGAGAGGGGTTGCAATGAGTCCCTTAAGGACTCTAGTTTGTTGCTTCCTCATCCTCTAAGGATTAGAAGTTATTTTTACATGTGAAATTTTTTTATCTTTATTTTTAAAACATTCATCCTTATATAATAAAGTTGATGTTTATCCACCCACCAAAATATCTTAAGCCTTTTAATTAAACCTAATGAGCCAAAACCATTCGGACCTAATTAATTCATTTCGACTATCTAAATAAATAGCTTGGATTATTTTAGGTCTGGTCCATATTAGGAAGCAATTTCTCAAAATACCCTTTAACCTAAATTAAGAAACTCATTTCCATTTTAGCTTCTTTATTTCTAAATTTTGAACCAACTTCCAAATTAGAAAAATAATTTCTAAAATAGGAAACTTACCATTTTAGAAAACATCCTACTTAATGAAACTTTTCATTTTGGAAACATTTTCCAAAATAAGAAACTTCCAAAATCGAAAACTTTTTTCAATATATGTGCCTCTCATTCATCATATGAATACTTAAACTTATGCATGTGACTTGATAGGCTCCTAGATAAGTTGACAATGCATGTAAAACAAGAATCCTCTTTTATCTCTAGATACATAAATCAAGATTGGCCTCTAGCAAGGCATCAAGATTACCCAATTCTCTAGGAGGATTAATTAATCAATTATTATCTTTCACGAGTATAGTTACCATACTATTCAATCCTTATGTCAACTTATCATAGTATGATCTCGAACTTGGTTATAAGTCTTGTTTGATTATGGTCACGTATGTTTTCTTTGATTCCTAAATGTCTTAACTCCTCGAGTAAACCAACTATGCTTTATTTGTGTACTCCTACCGTGGCCATAGATTTCTCGAGCGGACATTTATCGAAGTGTAGTATGATAAATCCTTTGCCATACAAGAAATGACATGTCCTGTTTTAGTCATACTTCTACCTCCACTAGATTCCTAGCATAGCCAACAAATCTCTCCTATGTAGCCTTTTAATGGGTCCATTGAAATGAGTGTCAAAATACATAAGTCCTTTAATGAGATAACCATGATGATTTCAAGTTTGAAGACCATTTGTACCCATCTCATATGAGATTCCTAAAGATTAAAACCAAATGGTTTTTATGGCGAATCATGTCCAAGTGATATGTTCTCTAATATAAATCACTTAAGTGCTTGGTTTGCTATCACCATGCTAATAGGTGTGAGATCTCCTATTGCTATCATATAGCATAACCATAGCACTCACAAGTCTATTTATATATAGTCAATATCCATTCTTGATAATGTTATGACTTGGCATGTTTAATGATATCATATATATGCATTAGTATTTATGTCACATCTTTCGATCAATTACTATTGTAAATGCATAACATAAGGACTTTTATCTAATTCTACTAAAATTATAAACATAAAATAGAAGAATTAATAGAATGAATTTTTTTATTATTAGTAAAATAAATAATGTAGCAATACATTAACTCAAACCCATACAAACATGGTTGGATCTTGGACAACAACATAAACATCTTTATGTATGGAGACTAGAAGGCCATATCTTTCTTGCTCTTGATGAATCCTCTTAGACCTATGAAGTTCTAGTGTATCATTGGTGGGATAGCTACAACACTTTATAACTTTTCTACCTAGGGTTCCTCTTATGGAGTTTCAATTTATGAGCCTTCTAGAATCTCATCAAGTTCAACTTCCCTCCCACTCGGTCCTAGCATTTATAAATTCCTTCTCAAGGAATACGAGCATGCTTAGCAACAAACGCCTTATATTCTTATGGTTGGTAAAAGTAATATCCATTTGTTTCTTTTAGATATCTCATAAATTTACATTTTTTTATTTAGGCTCAAGCTTGTCTCCATCTAAATGTTTGACATATGCTTCATAGTGATAAATCTTAAGAAAAAACAAATTTGCTTTCTTTCCTTTTCATATCTCATATTGAGTTTGATTTACGAGGCTTAGTTGGAATCCTATTCAAAATAAATGTTGCGAGTAAGGAGTGTATATCCCCAAAATAAAATAGGGATATCCATTTGACTCATCATGGATCAGATCATGTCTAATAATGTCAATTTTCTCTTTTTGTACCACCATTCAATTGTTGTGTTCCACGTGGGGTACATTGTGAGAGAATTTTGTTCCGTTTTAAATGATCTAAAAATTCATTACTCAAATATTCTCCACCTAGATTTGATCAAAGTTCTTTTAATATTTTTGCCTATTTGTTTCTCGACTTTAAACCTAAATACATTGAACTTTTTAAATGCTTCGGACTTGTGCTTGCTTGAGATACACATAACTAAAACGTGATCTATCATCGATAAAGGCCTAACAAATTAGTAGCTTTTTCACCTTTTTTTATTAAAAGGGATTTCATCATTTTGGTAAGTAGATAAAATTCACGGACCTCATAAGATTCATAATTAAATAATTCTAAATATCTATATTTATGCAATTTTGATATGCGATTCTCGTTTATATGGCCAAGTCGACCATGCCACGGATGGGTTTTGTTTAGATCATTTGTTTTAAGTCTTTTCGCATTTATGTTATATATTTGTATGTCTATGTTCAAAATACATATATTGTTATTTACATCAACATTTCCATATAAAATATCATTTATGAAAAGAAACAACCTTTGGTCTTAAATAAAAACAAAAAACCATTTTGGTCCAAATAAGAAATGGAAATGATATTTCTAGTTATATTAGGAATATAATAACAATTTTTTAGTGTAAGGACAAGTCCAAATAGTAATGCTACCTCACATGTGCCTACAACTAATGATACAACTATAGAACCATGACCCACGTATAGGTCCGAAGGATCATGCATCCTATAGAGATGCTAAACAAATAGAAATTATCATCCATCTAAAGGGCCCGAGATCATGCCACTAAATCGACTAACTATATATGGTTGGATTAAATCAATGAATAGATAATTATCTCTTATAGCACGGATTTAAATTCTTTAGCGAGAAAAAGTCATCCAAGTGTTGAACCTCTATTGATGATCAATGTAGTTCAAGCACCCATAAAAAAGCACTCAAAATTGGTAGAGTAATAGCTCCACCTTTTCGGATTTGTGTAGTGTTTCCTATAGAACTCTAATCTTGGAAAGTTTACGATAACCTTAAAGGAAGTGAAAAAGTGATGTGTATTCAAGTTCAAAAGAGAAAATAATTTTCTTCTTTTATTTTTCTTTTTATCGTGTACCTTAAAGAGATTTTCTCTCTTTGTCGAATTTCTTCCCTTTCTTTTCTTACTTTTGCTATATACCTCTCTCTCTCATATATTTATAAAAGAGACTTCCTTATTCTCCAAGGAAAAGGAAGGGTGGCAATGAGTCCATTAAGGACTCTAGATTATTGCTTCCTAATCTTCCGGGGGTTAGGAGTTATTTTACATGTGGGCTTCTTGATCTTGATCTTTAAATCATTCATCCTTATCCAATAAGGTTGATGTTTATCCTCCCACTAAAATATCTTCAAGCTTTTAATTAAACCTATTGGGCTAAAACCATTTTAGCCCAATTAATTTATTTGGATTATCCAAATAAATAATCTTAAATAATTTTCTACCCTAATTAATTTTTGAAAATACCAGTTAACCTAAATTAGGAAACTCATTTCCATTTTAGGTTATTTACTTTCAAATTTGGAACTAACTTCCAAATTAAGAAACTAATTTCTAAAATAGGAAAATTTTCATTTTAGGAAACTTCAATTTAAGGAAACTTTCCATTTTATGAAACTTTCTATTTTAGCAAAATTTTTTATTTTTTGAAACCTTTTCCAAAATAGGAAACTTTTAAGATTAAAACTTTTTCCAATATCTTTGCTTCTCTTTAATCATATGAATACTTAAAATTATGTTTGTGACTCGATAGGCTTCTATATATGTTAGCCCCCTCTTTTATCTCTATATACATAAATCAAGATTGACCTCTAGTAAGGCATCATGACTTTCCAATTCTTTAGGAGGATTAATTAATCCATTATTACCTTTCATAAGGTTGATTACCATACAATTCAATCCCTATGACAACTTATCATAGTGTGATCTCAAACTTGATTATAAGTCTAGTTCGATTATAATCACATAAGTTTTCTTCGATTCCCAAATGTCTTAGCTCTTAGAGTAAACCAATTATGCTCTATTGGTGTACTCCTACTATGCCTAGAGATTTCTTAAGTAGACATTCATCGAAGTATCATGGGATAGCTTGTTTAGCATATAAGGAATGACATGCCCTATCTTTGTTATACGCCTACCTCTATTGGATTCCTAGTGATGAATCACCTACGTGCAACCCTTGACTAGGTCCATCAAAATGAACATCAAAGTGCATAAATCCTCTAATAAGATAACCGTGATGACTTTAAGTCTAAGGATCACTTGTATCTATCTCGTATAAGATTCCTATATACTAAACCAAATGGGTTCTCATAATGAGTTAAGTCGAGTAACATGTTCTCTAACATAAATCACCTAAGTGTTTGCTTTGGCAACATCATGTCAATAGGTGTGAGATCTTCTACTATTATCATATAGTATGAGCATAACACTCACAAGTCTAATCATATATAGTCAATGTCCATTCTTGACAATTATATGGCTTAGGATATTTAATGATATCATTTATATGCTTTAGTATTTGTCTCATCTCTTTCGATCAATCACTAAAGCAAATACATATCATATGGATTTGTATCTAGTTCTATTCAATCAATAAATATAAATGACAAGAATTATAGAAATATTTATTTATTATAAATTATGCAATGATACAATAACTCAAACCCATGCAAACATTATTAGATCTTGAAAACCTACACTAACAATCTCCTACTTACTATAGAGCCAACCAATAATATCCCTTAGTCCCGATGATCGAGTAAGGGTTTCATGTTTCAACTGTGATAAATGCTTAGCCGAGGGGTGAGCCATGTTATCGCTAGTGTGGACTTTTCTATCCTTAAGTCTGCCTTAACTATTTATCTCCATAATGAAGTGGTAGTGATGCAATACATGCTTGGATCGTTGATGAGACCTTGGTTCTTTAGATTCCACTATGGATCCTTTATTGTCGATCATCAAGCTATATGACATTAGAATAAATCTTTTTTTGATTTTTCTATACTAAACCTTTTAGTATCATGTCTTCGTATTTGCATTGGGAGACTCCTTACATTGCAAGTTATTTATCTTAATAGATTTACACTTTTAGATTGTAGGTTGCTCTTTTGTGTTATACTTGGAAAATTGCATTTAGATATCTTAATCTTTTGTTGTGTGTGATGCGATAATATTATAGTAAAAGAGTAGTTTGTTTAATTTTTCATATTGAATAACCATTACTAGTAGGCTTCTACTAACTTCTTATATACACAAGTTTCATCTTTGTTTTTAGTGAATAATCAAACTCTTTGATTGTTTCTTTAAAACGTTGACTCTAATTCTTAGTGACATGCTCAAGTTCGTAAATGGGCCTTTGCTTTTTAGAAATCTTATTTGCATGTTTGTGAGAACTATCGGGGTGTGTCATCTATATATTCTTTTTATTTTCCTTTTTTAGGAATCAATGTTTAACATTATCATTTCATAAGTGTTACTTCTACATCCCTTTTAGGGCTCACATTACCATGTGTTGAGATAATAAGATTATATTGTTTTATCATTTGATGAATTTCTTTTAAGCTTACGAAGTTCTTGTGTTTTTATTTATGGGATAATTACAACACTTTGTAACCATTCCGCTTAGGGTTCCTTTAGTAAAGGGTCAAATTGTCGGTTTACATGAATTTTATTGAGTTTAAATTTATTCCTACTATTTATAGCATGCATAAATTCCTTCCTAAGGGAAATATAATGCCTACTCATGAATAACACTTTGTTCTAGTGGTAAGACATTGACATCCTTTTGTTTTCTTTGGATATCTCATAAATTAGAACTTTATGGAGTTTAGGCTTTAGTTTGTCTTTGTCAAACTTTTTGACATATACTTTATAGCTTTCAAACTTAAGAAAAGATGAATTATTTTTCTTTCCTTTCCATATCTCATATGAGTTCTATTTAAATAGATTTAATTAGAGCCAATTCAATTTGAAGGTTACGAGTAAGGAGTATTTATCCCGAAATAAAATTAGGATATTGATTCGACTCATTATGGACCAAACATGTTTTATATGTGATGTCCATAGAGAATCTTATTCTCTTTTAGGTGATCTAATATTTTAGCATTCAAGTATTCATCATCTTGATGTAATCAAAATGCTTTAACACTTTCGCTAGTTTGTCACTTGACTTTTAAGTCTAAACTTTTGAACCTTTCAAATGCTTTGGACTTATGTCTTATAACTATGACATGATCTATTATCATTAAAGGTTATGTGAGAAGCATGTTCTCCTCTTACTTTTGTGAACATGGGCCCATATATATCTCTATATGTAGGGCCTTTATTAATTAGCAGACTTTATCTCCTTTTTAACTAAAAGGGGATTCAAGTCTCTTTACCAAGGAAAAAAGATTTCCTAGACATCATCAAATGATTCTAGATATTCATTTATAAATAGATTGGATATGAGGCTCTTGTTTACATGGCTAAGTTGATGTTGCTTTAAATTTATGTTATTTTAGATCATTTAAGTCTTTTAGTATTTATGTTACATACAAGGGGGTTATGTTCAAAATATATATTTACAATCAAGATATTTTCATAAAACTCATCTTTAAAAATAAGTATTATCTTAAAAAATTAAATACTTGTTCAAAACAATAAACAAAAATAACATCTTTAATCTTTACTAATAATAATAATTAAGTCTTAGCACATTCCTACATGGTAGTGGTAGCTCATAAATACCAATATCTAATGATCCAACTCTTGATCCATTATAGTTGTGTTAGTCATCTCCCTTGAAGCTATTTTTGTTTCTTTTCTAAGCTCCTTTACATTTCAAATCTTGATCCATTATAGTTCTTTTAGTCATCTCCCTTGAAGCTATTTTTGTTTCTTTTCTAAGCTCCTTTACATTTCAAAAGTGTGAAACCACATATAGTATCATATGCCTATAGGGTTGAATTTATAAATAAGAAAATCAGCTTTAATAACATAAATACCGAGGTAGTGGTAAAACTATTCTTTTACACCCCTTCTAAGTACTCCTTGCAGTTGTGCTTCCAATGCCCTTCGTATAGCAATGAAAGTAGACTATATCTTTAGAGTTATTCTAACCCTTGAGCTTTTTCACTCATCTAGTAGACGCGAGTTAAAGACTTCTTCTTCTTGGGCTTTTCTTACCCTTTACTACACCCTTTCCCTAATTAACTAGAAGCACATAACTCCTTTTTCTTCTTCTTAATTTCGAACCGAGCTTCCCTTAATATGGATAAGAACTCTTCAAAAGTCTTTTTCATACAAATCATGTTGAAGTTCATAATGAACTCGTCCAAAGCTATTGTGCAACGAATGTAATACTAGATTAATGGATAATTTAGCATCCATTCCTACTTCAAGTGGCTAGTTTATTGATATAGCATATCATTTCGGTGACATGCTTTTCAATGTTAGATTCCTCATTCATTCGGCTCTAAAAAGCTTTTTTGCTATCTCATATTGTTCATGCCTAATATTCTCCTTAAATAAGCTTTTATGCTTTGCTATGATGTCAAAAGCTTATCAATTTCCGTGCTAGTGCCTATTCTCCAATATCATAGGAGTAAGTATGATGCTCCGAGAAGTGTTCGCATCATCTTTATGTTTGACCCATGCTCTATCAACTTCGACTTGATCTTGAGGAGGGTTAGTTGGGAGAGCTTTCTCCATCGTATAGAGAATTTTCTCACGTTGGAGGACTATTCTCAAATTTATTTCCCAATCGAGGAAACTTATGCCATTGAATGCATTACTTTCGTTAATTATCAATTGTATCGATATGTTACCAGTTATATTATCTAATCTTACTAAATAGAAAAAATTTGATTTGGTTAATTAAATTGCATAAAATAAAATAAGGCATAAATTAAAGAAGTAAAATCTATATTTACTCCCACTATTTTCTTCAAGTTCTACAACATTTAATATAAGACTAGAGAAAACTTTTTGATTCATTTTCTTTGTGGACTAGGATCGCATCCTCTAATATGTATTAACCTTAAGTTATCTTAACAAGCCATACATAAAGGATTCGGTATGTAACTCCTAACTAATTACATCTAATGTAATTTCTAATCTCATTGGCATGACAACTCCTTGTCATATCATATCTTATGTGAATACCAATCCTTGCCTACAAGTTTATTGGACCTTGAGTTATTTCAACAAATCCAACACCTCAATTAAGTTAGACACAACATTCGGGGACATCGCATGGCCCATGTTTTGTTTCCCTCGAGGAAAAAGTGACTTTGAGTTGTATCAACAAGGTAACAACGACCAAGAGAGTTTCCTCCTCATAACATTGGAAGGATAATAACTTAATATTTCATTTAAAGGATTTAATTTGGTTGGTCACATCCTAGCATGTATAATAATTAACAATCACATTATTCCTAACATGCATACTATTATTTATTATATAATATAAGTATATATCATGTATGACTTAAAAGATCGATGAATGCTAATAGATCTCTAATACTAGCCTCCTCGATCGACAAGGCGACTAATGGGTTAAATTCCTAGGTTAAAAATTATTACAAATTTTTTAAGAAAGTCTTCATTTCTTGGCATCTTCTCCTTGAATCTTTTTCAATTCCTATTTTCTACTTTTATATTTATTTGAATAAGAAACCTCAAGTTACATTCGAGAGGAATAAGATGAGAAGTAAAATAAAATAGAGTATAAGAGAAGGCGGGACATGTAGGTCCGATTTATCTAAAAAATTACAAACCTTCGTTCCATGAAATTTGGTCGACTCATCCATACCGTTCACCTATGCTTCAATCACATTGATAGATGGAATATTAATGAAACACATTTCATTCATAAAAGAATTTAAATCTATGTTTTTTATCATTTTATAAATTTATCAAAATTTCTCTATATTTCAATTTTAAAATTTTTTAGCTTTGGGCTCACTTTAAACCCATGGCTTTTGGGTTTCGAGGGCCTACGGGTTTAGATGCCCAAGCTCTTAGCCCGGCATGATTGTGTGTGCTCGCCCTCCTACAATAGCCTACCACATGAGCGTCTAGCCAATGTCTTCGCACACTGGCTTATGGCATGGCACATATGTGCCTAGCCTATGCCTTGGTATGCCTTGAGTGGGAGAGCCTAGCCTACGCGCCTTACGCCCGCATGCTTAGCTTATGTCTTGGCATGACTTATGTGTAAGAACGCTTAGTCTACAACTTGCCACACCGCCGCTCGGCCTATGGCCTTGTGCATGGCCTAAGATGGAAGCCTAGCTTGTAGCACTTGGCGTGTGGGGTTGCCTATCACGTGCCTAGTATGCGACCTCTTACCTAGCAGGCCGGGCCTATCATGCACTCAATGCATAACCGGCTTGGCCGCTATGCTCCTAGCACATGATGAGTTAGGGACGCACGGCTTTTTATGCTTATATGCAATGATGTCCAATGTCGGCCTTACGTGCCTCATTGTTTTTAACCCAAATTTGAGTTTTAAAGTAATATAAAATACCAAAAATACTAAATTTATAATCGAGCTTAGTTAATTCATACGAGTTAATGATAATTAACGAAGTTGCAATCAAAGATTGAATGAACGCTCCGATACCAATTAAAGAATTAGGCATCCTAAAGAGGTGCAGAAGTAACTAAAATTTTCCTCATTTAAAGGGCCCAAGATCAAGCCATTCAATCAACTAACTATATATACATGAATTAAAACAATGAATCGAAAATTATCTCTTGTAGCCTAGATCTAAATTCTTTAGAAAAGAAAATCATCTAAGTGTTCGACCTCTATTGATGATCTATGTGAAGGATCATGCATCTTATAGAGATATGGAATAAATAAAAATTTTCCTCCATCTAAGGCCCTAAGACCAAGTCGTTGAATCTACTAACCATACATATATGATAATAAGCTATAAGTAAAAGATTACCTCTTATAGTGCAAACCTAAATTCTTCTTCGACGAAAGCCGTCCAAGTGCCCAACCTCTATTGATGATCCACGGAATCCAAGTATCCATAAAGAAGCACTTAAAATTAGTGAGGTACTAGCTCCATCTTTTTTTATTTAGTATTTCACCCGTAAATCAATCTTAGTCAATTTTGCAACAACATGAAGGAGAGGGAAAAAGTATTTCTTGTTAGGATTTAAGAGAAAGCCATTTTCTTCTTTTTTTCTCTCGTGGCCGTGTGCCCCATTTAACTTCGGGGTTGGCCAAAACTTTGCTCCCTTTTTTCTATTTGGTCAAATGTAGCCATTTTGTTTTCAACTTGGCTGAATACTCTTTTTTGGTTTATTAGTCTCTCCATGGTGCACCTCTCCTCCTATATAGGGGGAGAATTTTCTTGTCCTACAATGAGAAGGAGAGGGGCGACCGTAAATCCTTTTAGGACTCTAGGTTATTATTTCCTTATCGGTTAAGGATGAGGAGTTCTTTTATATGTGAACTATTTGATTATTATCTTTAAACCATTCAGCCTTATCCAATAAAGTTGATATTTATCTTTAAAACATTCAACCTCATCTAATAAGGTTGATCTTTATCCTCCCACAAAGATATCTTAAGTCCCTTTTGATTAAACCTAATAGGGTAAAACTATTTTAGCCTAATTAATTTATTTGGACTATCAAAATAAATATTCTTAGATTATTTTCGTGGGGTCCATATTATGAAACAATTTTTCAAAATACCCTTTAACCCAAATTAGGAAACTCATTCCCTTTTAGGTTGTTTATTTCAAAATTTGAAACTAACTTCTAAATTAGAGAACCAATTTCTAAAATAAAAAAACTTTTCATTTAGGAAACTTTCTACAATTGGAAACTTTTTTCAATATCTTTGCTTCTCATTTATAATATGAATAGTTAAACTTATGCATATGACTTAATAGGCTCCAAGATATGTTGGCAATGTAACAAAAATAAAATACTTCTCTTTTTTCTCTTGATACATAAATCAATATTGACCTCTAGTAAGACATCATGACTACCCAATTCTCTATAAGGATTAGTTAATCCATTATAGAGTGTCACAAGCATGGTTACCATACAATTCGGTCTTCATGTCAACTTATCACGAGTGTGATCTTGAACTTGGTTATTAGTCTTGTTCGATTATGATCACATAAGTTTTCTTTCATTCTCAAATGTCATAGCTCCTAGAGTAAACCAACTATGCTTATTGGTGTACTCCTACTATGGCTATAGATTTTTTTACCGGACATGTATCGAAGTGCAATGTGAAAACTCCTTTAGCATATAAGGAATGATATGTTTTATTTTAGTCATACACCTATCCCCATTGGATTCCTAATGCACTCAACAAATCATCCATATGCAACCCATTAATGGGTTAATCAAAATGAGTGTCGGTGCATAAGCCCTCAAATGAGATAACCATGACTACTTTAAGTCTAGGGACCATTTATACCCATCTCATATGAGATTCCTATAGACTAAAACAAAATGGGCTCTCATGGCGAGTCAAGTCCAAGTGATATGTTCTCTAACATAAATCACCTAAGCACTTGTTTTGGCATCACCATGCCAATAGGTGTGAGATTTCCTACTCGCTATCATATGGCATAACATTCATAACTCTATCCGCATATTGTCAACATCCATTCTTGACGATGCTACAACTTGGGACATTTAATGATATTTTTTATGTGTATTAGTGTTTATCTCACATTTTCAATCAGTCATTATTGCAAATACATACCATAAGGACTTCTTTCTAGTTGAACGGTGGCCCTATTAGTTGAAAAACGTTCCAACCAAAAAATAATGGTTGACATAATAATCAAGGCTAAATATATTACAGCCATAGAAGTAGTGAAAGAGGTCTGGTTAGATTCGTAAATGTCTATGTAGACTATAAGTGGTTCCTAGCATTTGTCTAAATGTTTAGACAAAGATAAGCTTAAGCCTAAATCAATAAAGTATAAATCGTGGGTTATCCAAAAGAAATAAAAGGATATTACGTTTACCAACCATAAGAATAAAAGATGTTCATCGCTAGGCATGCTATATTCCTTAAGAAGGAATTTATAGATGCTAGAACCAATAGAAGGAAGGTTAAACTCTAGGATATTCGAGAAGACTCACAAATTGACACTTCACTAGAGAAACCTCAAGTAGAAAAGTTAATAAGTGTTATAACTACCAAATAAATTCATACACAAAAACTTCATAGGTCTAAAAGGATGCATCAAGAGCCAACAAGATATGGCCTTCTAGTCTCAACACGTAGAGATGTGTTTGTCATACGAGATAATGAACTTAATACCTATGAAGAAGAAATGTTAGATATTGACTATAAAAAATGGCATGAGGCCATGAAACCCGAGATGGGATCCATGTTCACTAACCAAATATGACTTTGGTTGATCCCTCCGAAGGTGCTAAGCCTATTGGGTGTAAGTGCGTCTTTAAAAGAAAGACCAACATAGATGTATATGTATATACATACAAACCCATATTGGTAGTTAAAGAGTATTGTATAAAACAAAGTGTTAATTATGATAAAACCTTTTCACTAGTAGCAATGGTTAAATTCATTCGAATTATACTTGCAATTACCACATATCACGATTATGAGATATGATAGATGGATGTCAAAACTACTTTCCTTAATAAAAAATTAAATGAGGATGTCTACATGACACGACTCGATGGTTTTGTCGCAGAAGGACATGCAAATAAGATTTACAAATAGCAAAGGTCCATTTATGGACTTAATCAAGCATCTAGGAGTTGGATCAAAGATTTTGATTTTTCATAAAATGAAGATGAACCTTATGTATACAAGAAAGTTAGTGGAGCTCAATTATTATTCTTGTACTCTATGTAGATGATATTCTACTTATTGGCAACAATATCGCCATGTTACAATATGTAAAAGATTAGCCCTCTAAGAATTTCTCCATGAAAGATATGGGAGAGGCAAGCATACATTTTAAGAATCAAGATTCACGAGAGATAGATCATGAAGAATATTAAGTCTCTTCCAAAACACGTACATTGATAAAATACTACAAAGGTTTAGTATGGAAGAATCCAAGAGATGACTTATTCTAATATCACATGGCATAAAACTTTCAAGGGATGAGTTTCCTAACACATAAAACAAAAAGGAAAGGATGAGTCGCATTCCCTACACGTCGGCCATAGAATCTATCATGTATGCCATTTATGTATATAGTTTGATGTCTCATATGCTTTAAGTATATGTAGTAGATATCAAGTTGGTTTGAGTGAAAAATGTTGGATTACATTGAAAAGCATTTAGAAAGCGCTTGCGAAGAACTAAGAACACTTTCTTAGTCCGTGGAGGAGATGAACTAATAGTGAAATGGTTCATAGATGCTAGTTTTCAAACCGACATGATGACTTTAAGTCACAATAAGGATTCATTTTCCATTTGAACGATGGAGCTATTGGTTAGAAAAGTTCTAAGTAAAAAATAGTGGCTAACTCAACAACCAAGGCTAAATATATTACGAACTTGTAGAACCGACTAAGGAGGCTATTTAGATTCATAAATTTTTGTTTGGACTATATGTGGTTCCTAGCATCATTGATCCAATAGTATTGTACTATGATAGCAATGGAGCTATAGCTAGGTCCCATCAAAGGCCTAAGCATGTATTACTATGCTATCATCCGATTAGAGAGATTATAAGTCATTGCAACATAAGGATAAAAAAGGTTCACATTGACGATAACATATTTGACCCTTTGACTAAGCCTTTGTCATAGCTCAAACATGAGATCCTTACTCGATTGTTAGGATTACGATACATGGGTGAGTGGAATTATTAGTATGGGTGCCTAAATCCAATCATGTTTGGATGGGCTTGAGTTAGTATATTATTACATCATTTATTTTCATAATAATAAAGAAGTTATTCTATTAATTCTTGTGTTTCACCTTAATAAATTCAGTAGAATTAGATAAAAGTCCTTATGATATACATTTGTAATAGTGATTAATCGAAAGATGTGAGACAAACACTAATGTATATGAATGGTATCATTAAACATCCTAAGTTGTAGCATTACCAAGAATAGACATTACTATATACAAATAGATGTTTAAGTGCTATGGTCATGCTATATGATAGTTATATGAGATCTCGGACCTATTCACATGGTGAAGCAAAAGTAAGCACTTAGGTGATTTATGTTAGAGAAAATATCACTAGACTTTATTGGTCATAAGTGAAGGATCATACATCCTATAGAGGTACGGAATAAACAAAAATTTTCCTCTATCTAAGGGCCCAAGATCATGTTATTGAATCTATTAATCATACATACATGAATAATAAGCTAAAAGTCAAGGATTTCCTCTTATAGTAAGGATCTAAATTCTTTTCCTTGATTAGTCGTCCAAGTGTTTGGCCTCTATCGATAATCAACGCGGACTAAGTATCTATAAAGAAGCACTCAAAATTGATGGGTGCTAGCTCCACCTTTTCCGATTAAGTATTTCCTCTAGAAATCAATCCTAGACAACTTTGCGAAAACCTTAAAGGAGAAGGTAAGAGTATTTCTTATTAGGGTTTTAGGAGAAAACTATTTTCTCGTTTTCTTTTTTTCTCTTGGCCGTGTGCCCTAGATAATTTTAGGGGTTGGTCGAATTTTCCCTTTTTCTTTTCTTTTATTGATCCAATTATTTTCTCACAATTATGCTTGACCAAAAATACTCCTTTTTAGGTTGTTGTTCCTTTATGCCACACCACTCCTCCTATTTATGGGGGGAGAGTTTCCTTATTCTCCAAGGACAAAGAGAAGGGTAGATATGAGTCAATAAAAGGACTCTAGATTGTTGTTTCCTTATCCTTCAAGGATGAGGAGTTATTTTATATGTCTACTACTCGATTATTATCTTTAAAACATTCAAAATTATCCAACAAGGTTAATGTTTATCTTTAAAATATTCATCCTTATCCAATAAGGTTGATGTTTATCCTCCTACTAAAATTATCTTAAGGCTTTTAATTAAACCTAATGGGCCAAAAATATTTTAGCCCAATTAATTTATTTGGACTATCCAAATAAATATCCTTAGAGTATTTTAGCGAGGTCCACATTTGGAAACAATTTTTCAAAATACCCTTTAACCTAAATTAGGAACCTCGTTTCCTTTTAGGCTCTTTATTTCTAAATTTTAAACTAACTTTCAAATTAGGAAATCGATTTCTAAAATAAAAAACTTTTCATTTTAGGAAACTTTTTATTTTGAAAACTCTTTTCATTATCTTTGCTTCTCATTTTTAATGTGAATACTTGAACTTCTACCCATGACTTAATAGGCTACTAGATATCTTAGCAATGTATCAAGAATAAAAGAGTCCTTTTTCATATCTTGATACATAAATCAAGATTGGCCTTTAACAAGGAATCATGACTACCCAATTCTCTAGAAGGATTAGTTAATCCATTATTACATTTCATGAGCATGATTATCATACAATTTAGTCCTCATGTCAACTTATCATAGTATGATCTTGAACTTGGTTATTAGTCTTGTTCGATTATGATCATAAAAGTTTTATTCGAATCCCAAATGTCTTAGCTCTTAGATCGAATTAACTATGCTTTATTGATGTACTCCTATTGAGGCCACATATTTCTTGAGCATATATTTATCGAAGTGCAATATAATAACTTCTTTGGAATACAAGAAATGACATGTCCTATCTTGGTCACACACCAATCTCCATTAGATTCCTAATGCACCTAACAAATCACCCATGTGCAACCCATTAATGAGTCCATTGAAACGAGTGTCAAAGTGCATAAGTCCTCCAATGAGATAACCATGATGACTTCAAGTCTAAGAACAATCTGTACCCATCTCATATGAGTTTCCCATAGACTAAAACTAAATGAGTTCTCAAGGTGAGTCAAGTCTAGTGATACGTTCTCTAACATAAATCACTTAAGTGCTTGCTTTGGAATCACCATGTCAATAGTGAGATCTCCTACTACTATAATATAGCATGAGCATAGCACTCATAAGTCTATCTCGTATATTGTCAATGTCCATTCTTGACGATGTTATGACTTGGGACATTTAATGATATTATTTATGTGCATTAGTGTTTGTCTCATATTTTTCGATCAATCACTATTGCAAATGCATATCATAAGGACTTTTATCTAATTCTATCGAATTTATCAACATATAAACATAAGAATTAATAGAATGACTTCTTTATTATTATTAAAGTAAATGATGCAATAATTCATTAATTTAGGCCCATCCAAATATGGTTGGATCTTGGGTGCCAACACTAACAATCTCCCACTCGCACTAGAGCTAACCGATAACGTCCCTTAATCTCGACGATCAAGTGAGGGATAAATGCTTTGGCTATGATGAAGGCCTAGTATGGGGTTAACTATGTTATCGTAGTGTGGTTTTTTTCTATCTTTATGCTACCATAACCCTTTTATCTCTATAACCAAGTGATAGCATTATAGTGCTTTCTTTGATCGTCGATGAGACCTTGGTTCCTTAGCTTGTGCTATGGATCCTATATTATCGATCACTTGGCTATATGACATTGGAACTAAACTTTCTTCGATTGTTCCATGCTAAACCTTTCAGCATCATGTCATTGTAACTACCTTAGGAGACTCCTCACATTCTAAGTGCTCATCCGTATGGATCTATACTCTTAGAATATAGGTTTCTCTCACATGTCATCCTTGGAAAATTTCTTCTAAATTCCTTAAACTTTTGTTCGCATCATGATATTGTAGTTAAGGTGTAATATTTTGTCAAATAACCATGACTAGTAGACTCCCACTAACTTTTAATATACATAAGGTTCGTATTTGTTTTGATGAATAATCAAACTCTTTGATCATTCCATAAAACATCAACTTTTATTCCTAGAGGCATGCTTAAGTCTATTAATGGACTCGTAGTATTTTTTGAAAATCTTTTTGCACATTCTTAGGAACAATCTAGATATGTCAACTACACATCTTTTGCCTTTTATAGGAGTCAATGTCTAACATTTCCATTTCATAAGTAGTAGCTTCGTCATCCTATTCAAGGCTCACATCACCATATGTCAAGACGTGAAGATCATATCTTTTCTCGTTGTGATGAATTTCTTTTAAACTCATGAAATTCTTATGTTTGTTTATGAGAGTGTTGTAACTCGTTTGTAATTATTCAACTTTAGGATTCCTTTATTAAAGTGTTAATTTATAAGTCTACTCAAATCCTATTGAGTTTAAATTTCCTCCCACTTTTTCTAGCATCCATAAATTCCTTTCCAAGGAACATAGTGTGCTTAGTAAGGAGTAACACTTTGTTCTAGTGGTAAGATATTTACGTCGTAATCTTACTTTAGGGTATGTCACAATCTAACACTTTATTGATTTTTAGGCTTCATCTTGTCTTTCTCAAACCCTTTAACGTAACTTTATAACCTTAAATCTTTAAGAAAAGATTAATTAATTTTCTTGGCCTTCCTATATCTCATATGTGATCTATCCCAATAGATTAGAATCCTATTCATTTCAAAGGTTGCGGTAAGGAGTATTCATTCATAATTAGGCATATTAATTCGACTCATTATGGACTAATCATGTCTAACATATGATGTTCATAGAGAGTTTCATTCTCTTTTAGGTGATCTAACATTTTAGCATTTAAGTATTCAGCTACTCGATCTATTTAAGATGCTTTAAAACTCTTGCTAGTTCATCTAATGACTTTTCAAGTCTAAACTTTTAAACATTTTAAATGTTTTGGACTTATTTCTTATAACCATAACATGATCTCGCTATCATTAATGGTTATATGACAAGGATGTTCTTCTCTTACTGGGTCAACATAAGCTCGTATGCATCTCTATGTATAAGAACTGCATTGATTAGTCACTCTTTCTCCTTTTAAACTAAAAGGGGATACATATCCTTATGTCAAGTAAATAAGATTCCTTGGACATCATCTAATGATTCTAAATATCCTTTTGTATAAGTAGGTTGAATATGGGATTCTTACTTATATGACTAAGTTTGATATTGCTTACTAAGTAATGTTTATTTAGATCATTTGAGTCTTCTAGTATTTATGTTATACATTTGGGAGCTATGTTAACAGATATAATCATTATCAAAATATTACCATAAAACATCATTCCTAAAAATAACTATTATTCTTAAAAATGAAACACTTATTCAAAACAAGAAATGGAAATAAAATCTTTAGTCTTCACTAAAACAATAATGATTGAGTCTTAGCACATCCCAACATGTTAGTGCTAGCTCATAAATACTTACATCTAATAGTCTAACTCTTTGATCCATTGTGGTTATGTAGATATTCTTCCTTGAAGCTATCTTCTTTCGTTTTCTAAGCTCCTCGTACATTTAAAAAATATAAGCACCACATTTAGTGTCATATACTCATGAGGTGGAATTTAGGAATAAGAATTAGCATTAATAACATAAATACCCGAGGTGGTGGTAGAACTCTTCTTTTACATCCTTTTTAGTTACTCCTTACGCTTGCACTTCCAATGCCTTTTCTTATTGCAATGAAAGTAAACTCGTATCTTTTGAGCTATTCTAAGCCTCTACCTTTTTCACTCCTCTTGTAGGTGTAGTTGAAGACTTCTTTTTCTTTTTAGGCTTTTTTCTTACCCTTTATCGTGCCTTTTCCCTTATTAACTAGAAGTATACAACTTTTATTCTTCTCGTTAACTTCGAGCTGAGCTTCCCTTAACATGGCCAATAACTCTCCAAGAGTCTTTTGCATGTGCATCTTATTGAAGTTCATGATGAATTGTCCAAAGCTATTGGGTAACAATTACAATACTAGGTCAATGGATAATTCAACATCCATTCCAACTTCATGTTTGGCCAATCGGTCAATATAGCTTATCATTTCGGTGACATGCTTTTCGTTATTGGATCGCTCATCCATTCTAGCCCTAAAGAGCTTCCTTACTCGTCTCATAACGCTCATGCCTAGTATTCTCCTCAAATAAGCTATTGAGCTTTATTATGATATCAAAAGCTTATAAGCTTCTATGTTGACGCCCATGCTCTAGCGTCATAGCGAGCAAGCATGATGCTCTAAGCAATGATCGCATCATCTCTATGTTTGATCCATGCTTTATGAGCTTTAACTTGAACTAATGAATGCTCATTTGGAAGAGCTTTCTCTATCATATAGAGAATTTTCTCATATTAAAGGACTATCCTTAAATTCATTTTCCAAGTTGAGGAAGTTTGTGTCATTAAAGACATTACTATCATCAATGATTGATTGTATCAATGTCTTGCAAGTCATACTATGCAATCCAATAAGATATAGAAAAATGTATAGTTTGGTGAATTAAATTACATAATACTAAACAAAATATAAATCAAAAAGTAAAATCTATGTTTGCTTTTACTATTTTATTCCAGCTTTATAACATTCAATACGATACTCGAGAAAAATTTTTGATTTATTTTCTTAGTGGGTTAGGATCCTATCCTCTAACATGCATTAGCCTTGAGTTATCTCAACAAGTCATACACGAAGGATTAGGTAGGTAACTCCTTACTAATTACATCTAATGTAATTCCTAATTCTATTGGTATGACAACTCTTTATCTTTATCACACATTATATGAATATCAATCCTAGCTTACAAGTTTATTAGAACTTGAGTTATCTTAACAAACCCCACAAGTTATTTAAGTTAGACGGAACATTCGGGATCATTGTATGGCCCATGATTTGTTTCCCTTGAAGAAGAAGTGACCTTGAGTTATCTCAATAAGCCAATAACAACCAAGAGAGTTCCCACCTCATAACGTTGGAAAGCATTTAACTTACTATTTGTTTGAAGCATTTAATAAGGTTGGTCTCATCCTAGCATGTATATTAAAAAATAATCACATTATTCCTAATCATGCATATTAACATTTATCTCATCACATTCATACATCTCATGCATGACTCAAGGACTAGTGAATGGTAATGGATTTCTATTATTAGCCCCCTTGAGCCATAAGGAGACTAGTGGGTTAATTTCTAGGTAAAAATTTATTACAAATTCTTCATGAATGTCTTCATTCCTTGGTATCTTATCCCCGTATCTATTTTAATTCATATCTTCTACTT
The DNA here is from genome assembly GCA_963924115.1 of Dovyalis caffra. Classification (NCBI taxonomy): domain Eukaryota; kingdom Viridiplantae; phylum Streptophyta; class Magnoliopsida; order Malpighiales; family Salicaceae; genus Dovyalis; species Dovyalis caffra. The sequence goes on from CAWUPB010001108.1 coordinate 14,259,802, forward strand.
TTAGATTTATTCAAACTAAGAAACGTCGAGTTACATTCGAGGGGAGTAATATGAGAAGAGAAATACAATAGAGTAATAGAGAAGGCACGGCATGTAGGTCCTATTTATGTAAAAAATACCAATCATTCATAAAATTAGGTCGACTCATCCACACCATTTGGCCATGCTTCAATCACATTGATACATGGCATACTCATGAAACAATTTTATTCTTAAAATGATTATAAATCTATAGTATTGGTCATTTTATAAAATTATAAAAAAATTTCTAAATTTTAATTTTAAAACTTTTTAGGCATTAGGCCCACTTTGGGCCTATAGGCTTTTGGTCTTCGAGGGTTCACGGGTTTCAAAGCCCAAACCCTTAAGTTCATATACGTCCGCTCGTGGTGCCCGGCCCATATGCTCGGCATCCAGCTTGGCGACCCTAGCCACTATCACTTCCTAGCACGCCGCTAGGAAGGCCTGCAGCCTAGCGTAGCACGCGCCCGGTACATGCTCGGCAAGCTAGGCCACCGTCGCACACCTAGCCCATGACCCGATAGGCCAAGGCACTAGGCATACGGCCTAGTAGGCTCGCGAGCATGCTTGGGCGCGTGCCCGATTGGCCACCAACCTACTTGATGCATGCTTAGCGCACCGCTAGCGAGTAAGGTTGGCACGCATATAAGGTTGATGTCCAACGTTAACCTCGCGTGCTCCTACCGATTTCGACCCAAAATTTTAGTTTCATATTTATATAAAATACAAAAAGGATAAGATTTATAATTAGGCATATTTTGTTCATTTAGTTGATCATAATTAACGAATTATACAATCAAAGATTCAACTAAAGCTCGATACCAAATGAAGTATCATGCATCAAATGGAGGTGTAAAATAAATAAAAATTTTCCTCCATCTAAGGGCTCAAGATCATGTCGTTGAATCTACTAATCATACCTACATGAATAATAAGCTAAAAGTAAAGAATTTTCTCTTGTAACGTTGATCTAAATTACTTTCTTTGATTAGCCATCTAAGTGTTCGACTTCTATTGATGATCCACACGACCTAAATATCCATAAAGAAGCATTCAAAATTGATGGGGTGCTAGCTTCATCTTTTCCGATTAAATATTTCATCTAGAAATCATTCTCGGGCAACTTTGTGACAACCTTAAAGGAGAAGGTAAGAGTATTTCTTCGCATGGTTTTAGGAGAAAAGTATTTTCTTTTCTTTTTTTTCTCTCTTGGTCGTGTTCCCTAGATAATTTTAGGGGTCGGCTAAATTTTCCCTTTTTCTTTTCCTTTATTGGCCAAATTATTGTCTCACAATTTTGTTTGGCCAAAAATACTCTTTTTAGGTGATTATTCCTTTATGCCGCACCTCTCCTTCTATTTATAGGAGGACAGCTTTTCTTATCCTCTAAGGACAAGAAAAGGAGTGGCTATGAGTAAATAAAGGACTCTAGGTTGTTGCTTCCCTATCCTTCAAGAATGAGGAGTTATTTTATATATAGACTACTTGATTATTATCTTTAAAACATTCAACCTTATCGAATAAGGTTAATGTTTATCTTTAAAACATTCATCCTTATCCACTAAGGTTGATGTTTATCCTCCCGTCAAGATTATCTTAAGGCTTTTAATTAAACCTAATAGGGTGAAACTATTTTAGCCCAATTAATTTATTTGGACTATCCAAATTAATATTCTTAGATTATTTTGGTAGGGTCCACATTAGGAAGTAATTTCCTAAAATACCCTTTAACCTAAACTAGGAAACCTCTTTCCTTTTAGGTTCTTTATTTTCAAATTTGAAACTAACTTCCAAATTAGGAAATCGATTTCTAAAGTAGAAAACTTTTCATTTTAGGAGACTTTCCATTTTAGGAAACTTTCTAATTTTGGAAACTTTTCATTTTCGAAACGCTTTCCAAAATAGAAAACTTTCATAATTAGAAACATTTTTCAATATCTTTGCTTCTCATTTGTAATGTGAATACTTGAACTTATGCGTGTGACTCAATAGGCTCCTAGATATGTTGATAATGTATCAAAGACAAAAGACTCTTTTATCTCTTGATACATAAATCAAGATTGGCCTCTAAGCAATGGATCATGACTACCTAATTCTCTATGAGGATTAGTTATTCCATTATTACCTTTCATGAGCATGGTTATCATATAATTCGAGTCCTCGTGTCAACTCATCACAAGTATGATTCAAACTTGATTATTAATCTTATTTGATTATGATCACATAATTTTTCTTTGAATTTCAAATGTTATAGATCTTAGAGTAAACCAACTATGCTTTATTGGTGTACTCCTACTATGGCCATAGTTTTCTTGAGAAGACATTTATCAAAGTTCAATGTGATAACTCCTTCAAGATACAAGGAATGACATGTCCTATCTTAGTCATACACCTATCTCTATTGGATTCCTAATGCACCTAACAAATCGCCAACATGTAACCCGTTAATTGGTCCATCAAAATGAGTGTCAATGTTCATAAGTCCTCCAATGAGATAATAATGATGACTTCAAGTCCAAGGATCATTTATACCCATCTCGTATGAGATTCCTATAGATTAAAACAAAATGGGTTCTCATGGTGAGTTAAGTCTAATGATATGCTCTCTAACATAAATCACCTAAGTTCTTGCTTTGGCATCACCATGCCAATAGGTGTGAGATCTCCTATTACTATAATATAGCATGAGCATAGCACCCATAAGTCTATCCACATATTGTCAATGTCCATTCTTAATGATGCTCGCGACTTGGGACATTTAATGATATAATTTATTTGTATTATGTTTATCTCACATCTTTCGATCAATCACTATTGCAAATGCAAATCATAAGGACTTCTATCTAATTCTACTAACTTTATCAACATGTAAACATAAGAGTTAATAGAATGAATTCTTAATTATTATTAAAATAAATGATGCAATAATACATCAGCCTAGGCCCATCCAAATATGGTTGGATCTTGGCATCAACACTAACAATAAGAACCCATTTGGTTTTAGGCTATAGGAATCTGATATGAGATGAGTATAAATGATCCTTAGAGTTAAAGTTGTCATGGTTCTCTCATTAGAGGACTTATACATTTTGACACTCATTTCAATGACCCATTAAAGGGTTGCATGTGGGTGATTCGTTAGGTGCATTAGGAATTTAATAAAGGTAGGTGTATGACTAAGATAAGATATGTAATTTCTTATATGGTAAAGGAGTTATCACTTTGCACTTCAATAAATATCTACTCGAGAAATCCGAGGCCACAATAGGAGTCCACTAATAGAGTATAGTTGGTTTACTCTAAGAGCTAAGACATTTGGGAATTGAAGAAATCTTGTGTGATTATAATCAAACAAGACTTATAACTAAGATTGAGATCACACTATGATAAGTTAACATGAGAGATGAATTGTTTGGTAACCATGCTTGAGAAAGGTAATAATGGATTGGATAATCATAATACCTTACTAGAGGCCAATCTTGATTTATGTATTAAGAGATAAAAGAGTATTCTTTTGTTCTTGAGATATTGCCAACATAGCTTGAAGTCTATTGAGACATACACATAAGTTTAAGTATTCACATGATGAATGAGAAGCAAAGATATTGGAAAAAGGCTTCAAATTTTTAAAGTTTTCTTTCTTGGAAAAGTTTTCCAAAATGGAAAGTTTCCGAAATGGGAAGTTTCCTAAAGTGAAAAGTTTCCTTATTAAGGAAGTTTCCTAAAATGGAATGTTTTCTACTTTAGAAATCAATTTCTTAATTTGGAAGTTAGTTCCAAATTTGAAAATAAATAACCTAAAATGGAAATGAGTTACCTAGTTTAGGTTAAAGAGTATCTCGGAAAATTGCTTCCTAATGTGGACCTAGCTAAAAAGATCAAGGGTATTTATTTAGATAGTCTAAATAAATTAGTTAGGCCAGAATGGTTTTGGCCTATTAGGTTTAATTAAAATCCTTAAGATATTTTGGTGGGAGGGTAAATATCAATCTTATTGGATAAAGATGAATGTTTTAAAGATAAAGATTAAAAGTTCACATGTAAAATAACTCTTAATCCTTGAAGGACAAAGAAGTAACAACCTAAAGTTCGTAAGGGACTTATTGCTACCCCTATCATTGTCCTTGGAGGACAAGGAAACTCTCCTATAAATATATGTGAGAGAGAGAGGTGCGGTAATGTAAGAAAAAAGGGGAGAGAGAGGAAATTCAACCTAAATTAAAGATGCCACTAGGGCACACAACAAACCCCGAAAAATAGTAGGAGAAAATAGTTTTCTCCTAAAAGCCAAACCACACCACACTTTCCCTCTTTTTAAGGATGTTGCAAAATTGCCCAAATAGATTTCTATAGGAAACACTAAACAAATCAGAAAAGGTGGAGCTAACACCATATCAATTTTGGGTGCTTCTTTATCGTAATTAGACTATAGGGATCATCAATAGAGGTAGGACACTTAGATCGTATTTACGCTAAAAGAATTAAGATTTGTGCCACAAGGGGTAATTCTTTATCTAGTGCTTTAAATTCATGAATGTATGGTCGGTAAATTCAATGGTTAAAAGAAAAAATACTTCTTTTATCTCTTGATACCGAAGGATCATCCATTCTATAGAGGTATGAAATAAATAAAAAAATTTATCTATCAAAGGGCTTAAGATCGAGTAAGTGGTCTCATGTTTTACTATGACAAAGATTATGACAAGGGGTCGGCTATGTTATTGTTATTGTAACCTTTTCTATCCTTATATCATCACGACCGATAATCTCTCTAATCATATGGTATCCTTGTAATACATCTTTAGACCTTTGATGAGACCTTGGTTTCTTAGCTTGTACGTTAGATCCGTTATTGTTACAATACAATACTATTGGATCAATAATGCTTGAAGCTAATTGTAGTCGAGACAAAAATTAACAAATCTAAATAGCCTTCTTAGCTACTTCGTGGCTATAATTTATTCAACCTCGATTGTTAAGTTGACCATTATTTCTTGCTAGAACTTTTTCAAGTAATGACTCCATTGTTCAATCGGAAAATGAATCCCGACTATGACTTAAAATAATCATGGTTAGTTTGTAAACTAGCATTTGTAAACTCTTTCACCACTAGTTCATCTCCCGCATAAACCAGGAAGGCATTTTTAGTTCTTCATAAGTACTTTATAATGTGTTTCATTATAATTCAATATTTTTCACTTGGATCAGCTTCATATCGACTACATATACTCAAAGTATATGAGACATCAAACCGCATATATAACATGGCATACATGATAGATCCTATGGTAGACTCGTATGGAATATGATCATCCTTTTCTTTTCATTTTGTGTGTTGGGACACTCAGCCTTGGAAATTTTTATGCCATGTGACATTAGAATAAGTCCTCTATTAGATTCTTCTATACTAAACCTCTTTAGTATTTTATCAATGTATATGCTCCAAGAGAGTCCTAACATTCTTCATGATCTATCTCTATAGATCTTGATTCCTAGAATGTATTCTGCCTCTCCCATGTCTTTCATGGAGAAATTCTTAGATAGACAATCTTTTGCAAGTTGCAACATAATGGTATTATTGCCAATGAGTAGAATATCATCTCATATAGTACAACAAAAAACAATATATGTACAACAAAAATAATTGAGCTCCCACTAACCTTCTTGTATACATAAGGCTCATCTTCATTTCATGAAAAATCAAACTCTTTGATCATTTCATCAAAATATTGATTCCAACTCCTAGATGCTTCCTTAATTCTATAAATGGACCTTTGATTTTTACCAATCTTATTTGCATGTCCTTTGGTGATAAAACCATCGAGTTGTGTCATATACACATCCTCATTTAATTTTTCATTAAGAAAAGTATTTTTGACATCCATCTATCATATCTTACAATCATGATATATAGTAATTACAAGCATAATCCGAATGAATTAAACCATTACTACTAATGAAAACGTTTTGTCATAATCAATACCTTATTTTTTATGATATCCTTTAGCCACCAATCTAGCTTTGTACGTATGTACCTATTCATCCATGTCGATCTTTCGTTTAAAGACCCACTTACACCTAATAGGGTTAGCATCTTCGGGGGATTAACCAAAGTCCGTACTTGGTTAGTGAACATGGATTCCATCTCGGATTTCATGGCCTCATGCCATTTTGCGAGTCAATGTCCAACATTGCTTCTTCATAGGTATTAGGTTTATTGTCTTGTATGACGGACACCTATATATGTTGAGAATAGAACATCATATCTTTCTAGCTCTTGACGATTCTCTTAGACCTATGATATTCTTGTGTATCGATTTATGGATTAGTTACAACACTTTGTAACTTTGTACTTAGGGTTTCTCTAGTGAAGTGTCAATTTGTGAGTCTTCTCAAATCTCTTTTATTCAATCTTCCTTCCACTCGGTCCTATCATCTATAAATTCCTTCTCAAGGAATATAACATACCTAGCAATGAACACCTTTTGTTCTTGTGGTCGCTAAAAGTAATATCCATTTTTTTTAGGATATCCCGAAATTTACTCTTTATTGATTTATGCTCAAGCTTTTCTTCCGTTAAAAATTTAACATATGCTTCACGATCTTGAATCTTAAGAAAAGATAAATTTGCTTTCTTTTATTTCCATATCTCATATTGAGTTTAATCAATAGACTTTGTTGGAACCCTATTCAAAATAAATGTTGTAGTAAGGAGTGCATATCCCGAAAGTGATATTCGAACACACCATTCATTTATGGTGTTCTAGGTGAGGTCCATTGTGAGATAATCATATTCTCTTTTAAATGATCTAATAATTCGGAGCTTAAGTATTCTTTACCTTGATCCGATTAAAGTGCCTTAATACTTTTGCAAGTTTGTTTCTCAACTTGAAACCTAAACTCTTTGAACTTTTTAAACACTTCGAATTTATGTCACATGAGTTACACATAACCAAAACGTGATCTATCATTGGTAAAGGTTATGAAAGAATCATACCCTCCTCTAGCTTGGATGGACATTGGCTCATATACATCACTATGTATGAGGCGCAACAAATTAGTAGATTTTCCCCTTTTCCATAAAAAGAGGATTTCGCCATTTTTTCGAGCAAACAAGATTCAAAGACATCACAAGATTCATGATCAAATGATTCTAAATATCCATTTTATGTAGGTTGGATATGCAATTTTTTTATATGGCCAAGTCGACAATGCCACGGATATATTTTGTTTAGGTCATTAGTTTTAAGTCTTTTTGCATTTATGTTATTCACATGTGTGTCTATGTTCAAAACATATAAATCATTATACACATCAGCACTTTCATATAAAACATCATCTTTATAAAAAGAACAACTTTTGGTCTTAAAAAATAAAAAAATCATCTTGGTCCAAACAAGAAAATAAAAATGATATTCCTAGTTATGCTAGGATTATAATAATAGTTTCTTAGTTTAAGCACAAGTTTAGATGGTAGTGCTAACTCGTAAGTGCCTACCACTAATGGTACAACTCTTAAACCATTACCCACATGGAAGTCAATCTTACCAAAAGTAGTCTTTCTAGCCTCTTTAGTCCTCTTCAATTTGTGCAAATGTGTGCACCACATCTAATATCAAATACCCATTATGTTGACTAGAAGTAGAAAAATTTACTTCGATAACTTGAATACTTGAGGTGCATTGAGAACTCTTCTATTGCAACCCTTCATGGTTCTCCTTATCATCTATCGTATAGAGCATTTTTCCATGTTGAAGGACATTTCTCTCATTCAATTTCCTGTCAATGAAGTTTATGCCATTTAAGGCATTCATTCCATTAGTTATCGATCTCATCAATGTATTACGATCATACTATGCAACAACCTTAACAAGATAGAAAGTAATATGGTTTGGTTAATTAAATTGCATAAAATAAAACAAAGAATAAATTAAAAAAGTAAAATCTATGTTCACTCTCATTATTTTTTTCAAGTTCTATAACCTTCAATATAGGACTCAAGAAAACTTTTTGATTCATTTTCCTAGTGGGTTAAGATCTCATCCTCTAATATGTGTTAGCCTTAAGTTATGTCAATAAGCCATTCATGAAAGATTAGGTAGGTAACTCCTTACCAATTAGATTTGATGTAATTCTTAATTCATTTGGCATGAAAACTCCTTGTCTTTATCACATCTTACATGAATACCAATCCTTGTTTACAGGTTTATTAGACCTTGAGTTATCTCAATAAACCCAACAACTTATTTAAGTTAGATTCAACGTTCGGGAACATCACATGGCCCATGATTTGTTTCCCTCGAGGAAGAAGTGACCTTAAGTTATCTCAACAAGCCAACAATGACCAAGAGAATTCCTACCTCATAACATTGGAAAGCAATTAACATAATATTTTATTTAAATGATTTAATATGGTTGGTCTCAACCTAATATGCATACTAAATAATAATCACATTATTTCTAGTAATGCATACTAACGTTGATCTCATCACATTCATACATCTCATGCATGACTTAAGGATTGGTAAATGATAATGCATTTCTAGTACTAGCTCCCTTGAGCCATAAGGAGACTAGTGAGTCAATTCTTTGGTGAAAAATTATTATAAATTCTTCATAAATGTCGTCATTCCATGGCATTTTCTCTTTGTATCAATTGTAACTCCTATCTTGTACTTTTATATTTTTTTGAAATAAGAAACCTCAAGTTACATTCAAGGGGAGTAAGGTGAGAAGAGAAATACAATAGAACAATAAAGAATGTAGGACACATAGGTCCTATGTATCTAAAAAATAAAAAGCATTTATTCGTAAAACAATGTCAACTCATCCATACCATTCACTCATGATTCAATCACATTGATACATGAAATTCTAATGAAACAATTTCATTCATAAAAGAATTATAAATCTATAGTTTTGATCATTTTATAAATTCTCAAAATTTAACTAAATTTTAATTTTAAAACCTTTTTAGGCCTCGAGCCCACTTTGGACTCATAGGCTTTTGGGTCTCGAGGGTTCACGGGCTTCATGGCCTAAACCCTCAAGTTTACGTGCTAGTGCACATCCCCATGCGCCCACCAGCTTGGCATGAAAACACTTGGCCGGTGACCTACCGCTCGGCCTTAGTGCACAATGTGGCCCTTCAACACTACACCTACCGCGCAAGGCTATGGTGTGAACTAGCATGCGGCTTATGTTGCACGATGCATAGCACGTGTGACCTAGCATGCAACCCGGCCTACGCACCTAGCATACAATCCGACGAGTCGGTATGCGAGCTTGGCTTGTGCACTTAGCACACGGCTTGGAAGGCTAGGAAGCCCGCCTACCGTGCGCCTATAGTGCAAGTAGCCGATAAGGTTGCCAACCATGTAAGCATCGACATCTAACATCATCCTCGCATGCTCCTACTGATTTTAACTTAAAATTTAGTTTTATTTTTATGTAAAATACAAAAAATACAAGATTTATAATCAAGCATAGGTAATTCATATAGTTAATCATAATTAACCAAGCATACAATCAAATATTCAATGGAGACTCGATATCAATTAAAGGATCATGCATCATATAGAAGTGTAGAATAAATAAATAAAATTTCCATCATCTAAAGACCTAAGATCAAGCCATCTAATATACTAACCATACATGCATGAATTTAAAATAAGGATCAAGGATTACCTGTTGTAGTGCGGATCTAAATTTCTTTTAGAAAAGTCATCCATATGTCATGTCTTTATTGATGATCCACGCAGATTCACATATCCATAAAGAAGCACTCAAAATTAATGGAGTGCTAACTTTGCCTTTTTTAAATTAGTATTTCTTATAGAAATCACTCTTAGGTAATTTTGCGACAATTTTAAAGGATAAAGAAAACGTATATCGTGCTAGGGTTTAGGAGAAAACTATTTTCTTCTTATTTTTCTCTCTTGGATGTATGTCTAATTTTATTTTTAAGGCTTGCTAAAATTATTCTTTCCTCTCTTTACTTTATTTTTGGTCAAATACTCTCTCTCACATCGTTATCCATTACGCCACACCTCTCCTATTATATATAAGGGAAAAGTTTCCTTATCCTCTAAGGAGGAGAAGAGGGGTAGCATTAAGGTCGTTTTAGGACTCTAAGTTATTGCTTCCTTATCCTCTAAGGATTAGCGGTTATTTTATATGTGAAATTTTAATCTTTATCTTTAAAACATTCATCCTTATCTAATAAGATTAATGTTTATCTTCCTACCAAAATATCTTAAGACTTTTAATTAAACCTAATGGGTCAAAACCATTATAGCCTAATTAATTTATTTGTACTATCCAAATAAATAATCTTAGATCATTTTAGCCGAGTCCACGTAAGGAAGCAATTTCCTAAAGTACCTTTTAACCAAAATTAGAAAACTCATTTTCATTTTAGGTTATTTATTTTCAAATTTGGAACTAGCTACGAAATTACAAAACTGATTTCTAAAATAGAAAATTTTCCTTTTTAGGAAACTTTCTAATTAAGGAAACATTTTTTCCATGAAACTTTCCATTCCGGAAACCCTTTTCAAACCAAGAAACTTTCAAAATTGAAAACCTTTTCCAATGTTTTTGCTTCTTATTCATCATGTGAATACTTAAACTTATGCGTATGACTTATCGATGCTACTAAATATATTGGTAAGGTATCAAGAACAAAGGATTCCTCTTTTATCTCTCGGATACTTAAATCAAGATTAGCCTTTAGCAAGACATCATGATTATCTAATTCTCTTAGAGGATTAATTAATCCATTGATATCGTTCACAAGCGTGGTTGTCATATAATTCAATCCTCATGTTAACTTTTCATAGTGTTATCTCAAACATGGTTATAAGTCTTGTTTGATTGTAATCACATAAGTTTTCTTTGATTCTTAAACGTCTTAGCTCTTAGATTAAACCAACTATGCTCTATTGGTGTACTCGTATCGCGGCAATAGATTTCTCGAGCGTACATTTATTGAAGTACAATGTTATAACTCTTTTAACATAGGAGGAATGACATATCGTATTTAGTCATCACCTACCATTATTAGATTCTTAGTGCACCCAATGAATCGCCCACGTGCGTACCTTTAATGGGTCCATCAAAACGAGTATCAAAGTACATAAGTCCTCTAATGAGACAATAGTGATGACTTCAAGTCTAAAGACCATTTGTACCTATCTCGTAAGAGATTCTCAAAGACTAAAACCAAATAGGTTCTCATGGAGAGTCAAGGTGAATGATATATTATCTATCTTAAATCACCTAAGTGCTTACTTTGGCATCACCATGCCAATAGGTGTGAGATCTCCTATTGTTATCATTTAGCCCGAGCATAGCACTAACAAGTCTATCCACATATAATCAATGTCCATTCTTAATAATACTATAACTTGGGACATTTAATGATAACTTTTATATACATTAGTTTTTATCTCACATCTTTCAATCAATCACTATTCCAAATACATATCATAAATATTTTTATCTAATTCTACTAAATTTATTAACATGAAACACAAGAATTAATAGAATGACTTCTTTATTATAATTAAAATAAATGATGCAATAAGACATTAACTTAAGCTCATTCAAACTTGATTAGATCTTGGACACCTACACTAATAATTTTATAATATGTCAACAAGTTAAAGTCAAACACCAAAGACCCTTAGGATTGTTAAGACCCTAGGACATTGCTAAGTGGAATTGGGAAAACATATCGATTGCTTTCATACTTGGATTTCCAAGATCAAATTATAAAGCTAATGGTATACGGGTCATTATGGGTGATTAACTAAATCAGCTCATTTTGTAACAATCAAGTCAACATATTGCATGTAAAGGTATGAATAATTAGATATAAGGGAGATTGTTAGATTACATAGAATTCGAATATCAATTGTATCTAATCGAGACCCACGATGCACAAAAAGATTTTGGAAAAGTTTAGATGAAGTGGGGGGAACAAAATTAAACTTTAGCACTATCTTTCACTCATATAGTGATGGACAAACTAAAAGGTTGAACTAAATATTGGAACACATGTTACGCGCTTGTGTGCTTAATCGGTCCCCTAGTTAGGAAAGGTATTTACCGTTGGCCTAATTTGCCTACAATAATAGGTATCAAACAAGTATTCATATGGTGCTATATGAAGCTTTATATAGAAGGAGCTACTAATCACAAACACATTAGGATGTCATGGGCTAGAGTTACTCCAACAAATACCTAATGTGGTCTAACAAGTTAGAGAAAGAATGAAGATAGCTCAAAGCTAATAGGAAAGTTACGCAGTTGTGAGAAGGAAAGAATTTAAATTTAAGGTCAGCGATAATGTATTTCCGAAGGAGGCTCCAATGAAGGGCATAATGAGGTTTGGAAAGAAAGGAAAGTTATGTTTGACATATATTGGACTATATGAAATACTTGAGAGAATTGATATCGAGCATACAAGCTAGCATTACAACCTTCTCTCTTCTTAATCCATGATGTGTTTCATTGTCTATGCTTCGAAAGTATGTCAATGACCCAGCCCATCCGCCGAGTGGTGAACCACCAAACCTCCAACCCGATATGAGTTACAAAAAAGGATTGATACAAGTGGTAGTTTGACACTTTAAACAACTACGTAATAAAAAGGCTCTTTTAGAGAATACATTATGGAGAAACCATAATATTAAGGAAGCAACTTGGGAAAAGAAGCTAAAATACGATCTAGATATCCTAAATTATTTCGTTAGAAATTTTGAGGATGAAATTTTTATAAGGAGAGGATGGCTTAGCATCCAAAAACCAAGAATAAATAAATTATTTTATATTAAACATGTCTAGGAGTTCTCTTGTGTGCCTAAAATAATCACTTGAAGGATGTTAGAATAGTATTTTTTTATATAAATTAATAGTTTAAGCATTTTAATTTTTTTAAAAAAGTTATTCTATGATAATAGAAAAATTGTTGAAGGGATGCACTACCGTAAAAAATGAATTAGCGATGGATTGTTTTCCTTCGCTATTTAGTGATGGATTACAAAATAATATTTTTTATGATGGTTTAGTGACGAATTAACGAGGGATACTTAGCGATGGTTAAACATCCGTTACTAAATAAGACGTAAAAAAATGCACCTAATCAACGACGGATTAGTGACAAAAATTCGATCGCTAAATAAAAAATTAGCGATTGAATTTAGTCCATTGCTAAATAGCAACGGATGGAGTTCATCGCTAGCTTTGGGGGAAAATTTCCCCCGAATGTTAGCAACAGAAGGCCATTTCGTCATCGACTCGTGACGAATCGGTCGATCCGTCGCTATTTTTGGGGTAATTTTCTCCTAAAATAGTGACGAAATAGTGATGCATTTGAGTCCGTCGCTATTTTCCTTATATATACCAACCTCCCTCCTTCTTCTTCATTTGTTTCCCTCACCTCCACTACATGTCCCTTTTCGAAGCCGATCGAAAAAACGACCACCCATGCCGCCCCATGCGACTAAATTTTTTTCCAAAGCATTCAACAAAGAAAGGGATATCTTTCTTCGTCAAAATCGGATCGGATCCGTGTTTTATGTACTTGATCCGTCCGGTAAAACTTTCTCTCGTAACTTTTATATTTTTTTTATGTTAGATAAATGTTATATATTTTTGGTTAAATTTTGTTATTTATTACTTTATTAATTGTTTGAATGATGTTAATTACCTTGTTATGTTAATTCGTTTGTAGTAGTTTAAATTTATTAGTTGTTATTTTATTTTTATAACTATTAGATTTATTTTGCTAAGTTTTAGTTTGTTGTTATTTTAGTTATTTGGTTAATTTGTATGTTAACGTAAAGCTTAAAAATATAAATTTTGTTAATTTTCAGTTGTTAGATTACAATTTAATTATTTAATCTTAAATTGTTAGTATGATTAATTGAATTAATTATATATTTATTTCTTTTTAGTGTTATAGATTAATTTCTTTAGTTATTTGTTTAAATTTAATTTTGAAATTATATTTTTTTTTACGTAGTTTAGTCAATTTAAATGCAAATTTTATAAGTAATTTTATTTTTTTATTATTAAAATTGAAATAATATAACATGTATAATGATTTGATCAGTTTGGAAAAAAATTGAAAAAAATGTAATTAAAAAATTGAAATAAATGTTAAAAATTTTATAAAAATTTTATTAATTAATAGAATTAAATATATGAAAGAATATTCTATGTACTTAAGGGAATTTTTCTAAGCTAAATGAATATTTTCTCGTATGAATAAGAGCACTATTATGCAAAATAATTAGTTTCATCGATTAAAGGTGTGTAAAAAAATTATGTGATCGAAGAATAAATTATTAAAGTAAGTGTATGAATTTATTATGAAAATAATATATATTTTTTTTGGAAGTGTGTGGAATAAATTATGTGCATAAGGATTTAATTAGGGACCTAATAGCATACAATTAGGGACCCAATTGCATAAAATTAAAAGTTTATGCTTTTAAATAAATTTATAAATGAATCCGAGGAGACAAAAGATGTTAGAAAAGCTTTAAGAAAGGACCAAAAAGCAATCAATGAAAAATAAAAGGACTAGAAGTAAGGGTAAAAATTTGACAAAGTGAGAGATTGCGGGACTAAGATAAAAAATTATGGGAGGGATCTTTTTCTCCTCTTTTAGTCGCTTCTCACCCTTAATAATTAAGGCTAATTAAGGGACTTTAACTAAGGAGCCAATGGAAGGCTAGAATGAAGGTGAGACGGATGGATGAGAGATTTAAAGTAGAATTTTAAAACAACTCGAAATGCTAGGATCAAAAGTAAAATAAGGTTAGAGATTAAACCAAATGATGGGCCGAATTAAGTTAAACAATCAAAAAGTTTAGCCAAGCTTACAAATAAATATGCTAGAAAAAAAGGTAGAAAATGTTGGAAAAGAAAAGGCAAGGGAAACTTTTGCTAGTTTTCCATAGAAATCACCAAGAAACTTTACCCTAACACTTAAACCACCTTAAAACACTTCATTAAGCTTACAATTTTAGGCGAGAAGATCAAAATTTTCGAGGAAGAAAAATAGTGGTTCTTTGCTAAAACTTGGAGGAGAAAAGAGGAAGAAAAATTTCGAGAAAATCCAACTTAATAAAGACTAATTTTGAGCTTTTGAGGTAATTAATGTCACCTACATCACAAGAGCAACTTAATCGATGTTAATTATTAGTTTTACCTAATCAATTTGTATTTAATCGGACTATTCTAGTAAATTAGGGTTAGGCTTCCTAGTTATGAAAATTGGAGACGAGTAAGTTAGACGAAAATTGATGAAATTAAAGTTGAAAAATCTTAATTAGGCATGAAAAAAAGTAATATATATATATGTATATCATAATAATTTAGGTCAATTTTGTAGGGACCATCTAGCCCAAATAGTGAATTTAGGGGTTTTTGGTACTTTCTTTTTATTTAATGTTTGATTCATTGATTATATGTTATTATATTGTAATTAAATGACTTAGTTTGGAAATTTTCATTAAAATTGAAAAATTCACCTAGTTTAGCTTAGGTAAGAATTCGGCTCGAATGAGGAAATTAGGGTTTTTAGTGAGTTTTTATGTTTGAATGGGTAAATATTGAAATTTTTAGTTTCATCATAAATTAAATGCAATGTATATGTTCAAAGCATGCAATTATATGCTTTGGCATAATTCTTTATGTTTGTGGAAGTTGTGGTTTGAATGGATGCTTGGTGCAACATGTTATGAATTGATTAATGCTATGAAATGTGACATTTTATGGTGAACCATATTCATAGTTCAATGGTCATGTTTTGTACTTGAATGATTAGTCATGAATGGTAAGGTAATGTGTCTTGTTGAGCATTAAATAATGTTCGGGTATGGAATGTCATGGTGTAAATGCACTACACGTTTCGCATGCATTACGTGGATTTATGAAGATTATGCATTTATATTTAAATACATGTGCGTACCAAGTCATGGAAAGCTTTAAAGTTATGAGAAGATTTATTTTAGGATTTTCCAATGGAAAATGAAAAGAGTTTTCATGGATTTCATGATTTCATGGTTCATGGATTTCCATTTTTTAATAGATCGAATGGGTGTAGATGGGTACTTTCAAATATTCAAGAAGTTCGAGCAAGTACATACTTGAACTTTCAAATGCTCGAGCATCACAAATGTGAAGACATGTACATTTAGATGCTCGATAGATGGCTGAATGGGTACATACATGTACTTTTAGATACTTAACTCGGGCACGTCCAAGAAAGAAAAAAGGTCTTCTAGAATGATCATAGAAAAAGATTTCATGACATGGAATAAGAATTTCAGAATGAACGTGAAAATTATTTTTCTTGTGCATTACACTTGCATACATATATAGCAAGCATGATTACCTTCCTAAGCAATCGCTCATCGAGTTCTTATGATGTAAGAACAAAAGGTAAAGACTAATGGTGATGTTCTCATTTGAATGGATTACTAAACAATTGTTGTTATCATTCACCATATGTATCTTACCTAGAGTGTAAGTTAAGCCTTCTCCACACTATTGTTCTGCTAGTTCTTCATATTTTAGTATATGTATTGGGTATGGCTTCTCTATTATATATGATAGTGAGAGTTATGTATAAGTAAATGGTTAGCTAATGATAGAAAATAGTTTATAAATAAATAAACCATTTACGTAATAGTGTAGTAAAATATGGATAGGTTGTAATGGTATAATAGTGTGTGAGAGTACTTTCTTTTAGTTAATTATTTGTAAGCCAACATTTATGATAAAATGGATAACTAAGTGATTGTGATAATAATAAGGGAGGGAATAACATTAATAAAGGAAAAGGTTAGTCTACTAAATAATGTGTATCGACTATTTTAAATTCATTATGGCCTATAGAAAAATAATTTGATAGAATTGATACACACGAATATAGTCAAAACTATTTCAATAAAACATTAAAACAAAAGAATTTAGTAGTGTGTTTTGCAATAAAATTTAGGACCTATTGGTCATTTATATGGCTTTCGCTACATAACCCATGTCTAGTAATGTCATAGGAAAGATACAATGTCTTATTGGTTTGCATTAATTAGACTCTTAATTTTGCTTAATAATAGTAATATTCTAAACCAATTTAGGTCGAAGGTTAGCATTGTCACATTTGTATTCGACCAAGTGCCAAATTTATTATGTTCGAATTGTGTTATGTTAATTTTTGTGCATGTACTCATTTGTTTAATTAATATGCACTTGTTAAAGTTTAAAGGACGATAATAAAGTTACCTAGCATGTTCATGATCATTATTAACACCTAATTTTTTCCTCCATCTAATACTTAAATTTTATGAGTTAAGAAAAAAGGAAAGAAAGAAAAAAAGCAAGAACTATTTGAAATAAGGGTCTCAAATTGGATTTAAGGGTCTAATTAAAAGAAATAGAAAGTTTATGAAACAAAGAAAATCCAATTGAGAGTGCAATTCAAAAATTTCAAAATCACAAATGTCGTTGTCGACATGTCTTCTCCATATGTAACCAACCTCTTATCGGATATCCATGTAGACCGGTATGTTTAGGGTTTCCTAGTTCTCCTCGATTAGTTACATGGCGACTCCTTTTTTTGGCCCCCTCTTCTCGCTGTGGCCGACATCGACATTAACCCTAAGAGCTACTACCATAAGTAATAACTATCATCTAACTAGCTTCGGGCATGTAGCTTATTGGGGAAGGATCATTTTGGAGTTCCTCTATCGATCGGTATATATAGTGTCAACCATAACGACCAATGGAGAGAGATCGATGATGGCAAAAACTAAAACTTTTGATTTTCTTCTTTGATGACATTTATAACCATGAAAACATAAGGAAATGATATCGATCAACTCACATGACCATGATGAGTATTTTTACATTATTAGGATATTCGATTTGGCTATTATTCGTTAATTTAGTCGAATCTTCACAAACCGATTGGGAAATGGTTTTAGCATTGAGTTAACCTATTCTAGCGGTATTGAGTCATAATTTTTGGAGGAAACTTCTTCTAAGAAGATGGGGGATAGTTCTATGGTGGTGGAATGTTGTGGTTTGGTAGGAAATGAGAGATTTGGTATGGTCGTTAAATCTCTCTTGAATTTTAGCTATCTCCAACATCTGCTCCTTCTCTAACTAATCGGGAATGGAGGATCTAGGTGTGGGCTATTGATCGGTGCCATTGGATAGAGGATATATTAGTCAAAATGTGGTCAATTTAGGATGAGAAGCTCGATAGTTATATGGGTTGTATTAAATATGTTGATGGGTTTATTGGGCTCCTTAAGAGCTATTTGATGATTTTTTTTTATTATTTTCCTTTTTTAAGTCATGTCTCTTTTTTTATTATTATTTTCCTTTTTTAGTTCATGCCTCCTCCTCAAACGGATGAAGGGGTTTGGTATTTATAAGGAATTAGGGTTTTTGGTAAACATTTGGTCCTTGGTTTCTCCTAATTTTAAATTTTAGAGCCATTTTATTTGTTCATGTTTGAATGGCTCCCTCTTAATTGAAATTAATTAGTACCACTCTTTTAATTAGTACCACTCATATTTTCACCAAATAAATTCATTTTAATTCCCTCATCTCATTGTTTGTCTATGAAAATAAAAATCTATTTTTTATCATATTATACTTTTATACCTATTCAAATGAATTTATTTGGTGAAAATATGAGATGAGGGTATTCATATGTAAAATAGGGTGGTTTGGGCATTCGGGTCAATCCAAGGCCATAACGCCTTACCCAAATGAGGGAAAAATAAATAATAAAAAGATGGCATTTTAGCTAATCGTTAGCAAACATGACCTATTATCAATGAATAGGTGAGTTTGTAAAGATAAATAGCCTTTTATGGGCATGAGTTGCGAGTCACCGTCGACTTCGCTCACACAAGTGGAAAGCCACCGATGACTTCGAGTCACGTGTTTAAAAAGTTATCATAACTTCATCATAGAAGTGGAAAGTCATTAACAACTTCATAGCGCTCTAGTGAGGAGCGAGAAACTATTTAGAAGCCACCGACGGCTCTATTGCAGTATTGTAAACAACCATGGAAAGTCAATTGAATCAAAAAACCGACACAAATTTCATATTTGGACGGACAAACGTAATAATAAGAAACATGCCATACTCGTCTTTTAACGATCTTTGTAGCAATGTTTGATTTTAACCTCATTCGATCCATAAACGTGTAGCCAAATATAACAATTTTAATCACATGCCAAACACACTAGTCATTTTCAACCTTCATCGTATTTTAAAAAGTGCAATGGTTTTAGGATTTTTACCCAAAATTTTTAAAATGTCGATGTTCAATTTAGAGTCGATCTTACCCTTTTCATTCTTGATGATAATCAATTATTTGATTAGCCGGGAAAGGAGAGTAACTGCTGGTGGGCAATGGGTGCGAGTACCACTAGGGTGACCAAAAAATCTTCCTTTACTTGGCTTCAAAATTTGCGAGTTACTACCAAAATTTGCAAGATTCCTTAAGACTCTAAGTGAGATTTGTAGCTTATTTTCCTGTCAAACAAATTGAGCAAGCATAGTCTACGATATCATGTTGTTCCTTAAACAAAATCCAACGCAATAAAATTTTTTAGTCTCTCTTTTTCAATTTTTTTACCCTTATTTTCTCCTTCTTCGGTAACCAAAAAAAAAATCATTAAATGGGGCTTTTTTTGTGGGAGGTTTTATGTATGTTTTGATGGATTTTTTAGGTGCTTTTGAAGCTAGTTTAGGGATGTTTCGAGGCTGATTTGGTGGTTCAAATGGACTGTCTAAAAGGGGTTTTTAGGGGCCGTTGGTAACAGTTTATCGGCTGATTTTGGATGATTTTTGGTAGGTTTTTCTAGTCTGTTTGGGGCTGATTTTGGGGCCGGTTGTAGCTTATCCGAGGGCTAGTTTTAGGGCTTTGAAGGAGGCTAAAGTGGGGGGTTTTGGTGGCTGTGTTTCAGTGCCAAGTTTATATGAGAAAAAGATCGGCTAAAGGGGGTTGTACGGAGGCCGTTCAAAGGGCTATTTTTGGGGGCATTTTGGGGCTATCTTAAAGTTGGCTTGCGAGTGTTTTAGTGATCTGCTTTTGTGGTTTAAAGGGGTTGTTCAAAGGGGATTTCTTGGAGGTATTTTTTAGGGTAGTTGAAATTATAGGACCCGATGATATCTTTTCAAAGCAACTCGGCATTTCATCAATTGGACTCTTATAGCCCAAGATATAGGCTTTAAATCGAATAGGCCCTATCGCTAAAAAACACCTACCGAATAGATTCGACTTTCAACTTCTAGCCCCATTTTGAATTTAAAATCTTTCAAATTAGGCTTTTGATGATTCACAATTGTTTTAGATCATTCTAGTAGCTTTCCGAAGAGCCTAATATCATCTAATTTGGATGTTTTTAGCTTAATTTTTAATTGAATACGAAACAGGTGTCAAGGATGGATGCTTGAAGGTTAGTTTATGTGGGTGGTCATGGAATTCGATTAGTATGGGTTTATGGGATGTAAAGAGAGATGAATGGAGTTGGATTTTTAGGAAAGGATTGTTGTGATGTAGGTGAGAGACTTGGGAGCTATTGGGATAAGAAGATGGAGGTTTGAAAAGTGGGGGAGGAGGAAAGATGAAATGTGGTTACCTCCTCCCCCTTTTTGTTTCAAGAAAGTAGGAGTGTCGGCTGGTTCTTCTTAAGGTGATGGATGAACGAGTGTAGGGTGTTTTGCTAGGGAGAGGTCTGTATGGGCAGGAGGAGAGGCTTTAGGGTTCTTTTTTTGGTGAGAGACGGGAAGCTTGATAGATGAAGGTTTAAGTCACGGTAGAATGAGAGTGGTGGCTGGTTATTTTTTAGGGTGACCATCAACAATAGCTTCTTGAAGATGGGTGTAGGGGAGGAGAATGGGTGTTTGTAGGATGGTTATGGTGGTTTTTGTCCATGAAAGAAAGGGAGGAAAGGGGCTACCATAGACGAACTTTTTGGGTGAGGAAAAGAGGAAAGTAATGTCGATCGGAAGGGTTTTTCTTGTGAAGGTGGTGGTGAATAGTGGCTGGTACTAAAAAATGCATGGGAGTGGCTTTTATAGGTAGGGTATTTTATGGAAAAATTCTAATTTTGTCCCCGATCCTTCATCATCCATCAACTTGAGTTTAATTTTGGTTTTTGTTTCGATGGCCCTCCTAAATCTCAATTAATTGAGACTTTTCTTTTTGGTTTCTTCAAATTATCCCCCTCCTTAACTTAATTAAAGGCCATAAATTTTGATTTTTTTATTAGACTCTCAATTGGCCCTTTTGTTACTTCCAAAATTTTTTTTTCTCAAGTAACCTCTTTTCTAGAATTAATTTAGGCTAATTATCCCAATTGATTTTTTCTTTTCCATTTTCCTTTTTTTATTTTCATTTTTTTTAATTTTGTAAAAAAAATAAAAATTAAATTAAAAGTAATAAGGGTAAAAATTTTGATGATAACGAGTTGCCTCCTCTTTACAATGCTTACGATGTAAAGTTATTGAAAAAGACATTTTTTCTTGACTTTACATAGTAAGTCGATAAAGAAAATAGAAGAAAGTTGGGAAACAAAATGACTGACCCCCTCAATTTTATAAGACATGATCGACCATGATAGAAATGAACATGATCGGCCATGTTTGTTTAAAGGGATATGATCGACCACATCGATTTACAAGGACATAACTAACCATGTCAAATTAAAAGAAAAACATGACTAACCACGTAGATTCGAAAGGGGCATGACCGATCATGTCGACTTGAAGGGATATGACTAACCATGTCAAATTAAAAGAAAAATGTAACTCGCCATGTCAATTTGAAGAGGGCGACACCGACCACGCCGACTTAAAGGGACATGACTAACCATATTGAATTAAAAGAAAACATGACTAACCACGAAGGGGGCGCGACCGACAACATTGACACGAAGCGACATGACCGACCATGTTAAATTAAAAAAAAACGTGATTGACCACTTTGGTTTGAAGGGGGCATGATCGACCATGTCGACCTAAAGGGACATAACCGACCATGTCAAATTAAAAAAAATATATGATTGACCACATAGAGTTGAAGGGGAACGATCGACTACATTGACTTAAAGGAACATGGCTAACCATGTCGAATTAAAAGAAAATTTGACTAACAACAAAAGGGGTGCGACCGACCACACCGACTTGAAAGGACATGGCCGACCATGGCAAATTAAAAGAAAACATAATTGACGATGTAGATTTGAAGGGACCGTGATCGACCACACCGACCTAGAGGGACATGACTGACTATATCAAATTAAAAGAAAACATGATTGATCACGTAGATCTAAGAAGGACACGACCTACCATGCTGAATTAGAGGGATATGAATGATCATGTAAAATGAAAGATAATGTGACTAACCACGTTGATTTGAATAGGGGAACCGGTCACATCGACCGAAGGGACATGATCGACTATGTCAAATTAAGAGAAAACGTGACTAACCACGTAGATTTGACGGGGTTGCGATCGACCACGTCGACCTAGAGGGACATGATTGACCATGTAAAATTAAAAAAAAACGTGATTGACCATGTTGATTTGAAGGGACATGATTGACTAAGTCAATTTTGTAAGACATGATCGACCATGTTAGAAAGGAATGTGACTAACCATGTTAGAAAGGAATATGACGAGACCATGTTTATTTGAAAGGATGTGATTGACCATATCAATTCCGTAGGGACATGATCCGCCATGTCCAATTAAAAGAAAATATAACCGACTATATTGATTTGAAGGGATGCGATTGACCATATCGATTTTGTAAGACATGAATGACCATGTCGAAGGAAACGTGACTAACCATGTTTATTTGAAAGGATGCGATCAACCACATCAATTCCGCAGAACATGATCGACCATGCCCAATTAAAAGGAAATGCGACTATCCATATTGATTTTATAAGACATGACTGGCCATGTCAAAAAGGAAACGTGATCGACCACGTTAATCCGAGGAGATATGATCGGCCGTGTTGATTTGTAAGGGCTTGACTGATTGCATCGACTTTACAAGACATGACCGACCATGTCAAAAGGGAATGTAATCGGCCATGTTGATTTGGAAGAGTGCAATCGACCGTATCAAGTTTGTAAGATGTGACGGACCACTTTGATCTTGTAGGATGTGATAGACCACTTTGACCTTATAGGATGTGACAGATCGCTTTGACTTTGTAGGACATAATAGACCATGTGTATTTGGAGGACATGATAGACCACATCGATTTTGTAGGATGTGATAGAGCACGCCAATGTAGAGGGGCATGACAAACGACGCTAACTTAGAATGACATGAAAAACCATATTTATTTGGAATGATGTAACGAGACCATGTTGATTTTAATTGACATGATGGACCACACTTTTTGATAAGATATGACCAACCATCCTAACTTAGGCTAACGTGATTAATCATATTGGTTTAGAAAGGTATGACATACTATGTTTTTTTTGACAAGGCATGACGGACCGCTTTGACTTAAGCCGATGTGAAGTTTTCGGAGAAGCATAATTTGTCATGGCTAAAACATAAGTTTTTCCCTTTTTCTCTTTATTTATGTGCCATCTAGCTTGAATAGGCTCAAAGTTCTAGGCTAGCTATTCTCATTGAGCTTGTCTCGCTTGTACTTCGATTATGCCCTTGTCCTTATATTCATGGAGGATTGTCGCTTGTACTACCTGTCCGTGTCATTTGAGTGGTGTTCACTCCTCTCGCTTGAATGGGTGATCACTATTATTGTGTGCCCCTTTGGTGTTGTCCCAAATATTCGGCTTTTGTAACCACACATCAAGTGTCCGGCCCAAAATGGTTAAGATGACCTTCTGTCTCAACTCGTTTATAGTTTGCCATAAGAAAACTTGAAATAGATTTCATATCGACTAACCACTTGTAGACTAAATCTAAGTAAGATCCTTATCAATTTATCATATGCCAATTCAATGCATTATCACATTTCATGAATGACATTAATTACGGCATCGTTCATGAGATCGAGGAAGAGGTTTTTTCTTCTTTTTTTTTTTTGCTTTTTAGGGATTGATAATACTTGTGAAAACAAGGTTTTTTTTAGAGATGAAAGATGATGAACCACATTATATTGGGAGAATCAAGAATAGAAGAAGAAAAGTCAAGTGTCACGCTAGTGAGTATTTAGTCATAACTCGGATTATCTCCTTATTGTTCTAGGTAGGAGAAAGGTTAAAAAGTTTACTCTTTTAATGTTGACACAAATTTTTGACCAGCTCGATCATGGAATGTTTTTGAAGCATTAGTAGTGATCATCCATTAGTTATTTACCTTTCATTATTGTTGCTCATCTTCTTTTGATGTTTGTGCTTGATTTTATGAACTCGTCATTGAGAGATTTTTTTTTCAATTTTAGAAAATCATTTTCATTTATTGTGACTTTCATGGATTAGGCTATCTATTTGAAAATTTTCCATTGAGGCAAGTTGAATTATTCAAGAGAAATCATTGAGATGTTCATAAGAAAGTAATCTCATTCAAAAAGGTGTTTGACTTATCTAGGCAATAGACAAAATGCATCGAGTAATGTCGAGATGTACATCTCATATGTTTGGTCATAAGAATTGTGAAAAGGATTAGTCTCTTCTAATCGGTGAATGATAAAAATTTTCTCCCGCAGTATGACATGGTTGAATGAATTTTAGGAACCGAAAGAGTTTTTAAGGAAGGTTTGGCTCAAATGGGATGTCTTGCCTAAAAAGACTCAATTCATTTCTTTGTTTCCCTAGAATTACTTGATGAAAGTTTATGATTCAATGTCATAAATGATGATTTGTAATACATAAACAAGTCAAGTTTTATTGAAAAACAATTCTCTTATTCTCATTTAAAGCTAGAACTCATTAATATAAACAAGCCATCTTTGATCGAAAGGGCTTTCATAGGTAAGTAATGTAGGCTATGGCTTTGGCTTATGAATGAAAGGATATAAGAGGCTCAAATGGTGTTTAAGGGTTTAAAGACCTAGGATCACTTAATTGTTCATCGAGATCACTTTAGGTATGCCGTCTTGACTTTGTTATTTTATTGATTAATCTCATCTTCTAGTCTCAGCTCTCCTTTCATGTTCACTCTTGTCATTTTTTGTTTTAGGGATTTCTAACCTAGAATTTCTAACTTTGAGTCATGAGAGGGATTACTCCGAGTAGCATTCTTTTTTATCTTAGTGCTTTCACTTTCGTTTTTAATTTCTTCTTTTTTTATTTTTTAAGAGTCATTTCGAGAAGTTTTTGGCAAGTTTGGCTTTGTAAAAAATTATCATCATTTCTCATCTTGTTTTTTCTAAGAGAACATCCTTGATTACTAACAAACTTGAAAATTTTCCCTTAGTGTGAGGGTGGATTCTAGCTTAGGTCATTTGTCGAAATCCTTTAGGCTCAAAATTGGACAGATAAGGGATAAGTTTTTGTTTGTGAAAAAGTATATCAAAAATAGCCTTTCTTCACCTCAAATATGATCTTGTTCAACTCGATAAGCTATAGTTTCATTGGAAAACTATGATTGACATCGAGAGAAGAAGGAGCATAATGTGGGATCATGACTCGAATGTGTACCACTCATCATCATTTAAGACATCAAATCATTTTTTTTTTCATTGTTTTTTTTTTTGGTTTTTTTTTTATGTATCATTTTAGGGAAGATTGTTTAGGAAGGATTTATTAGGAATAGGAAAGGAATAGTTTTTGGTTTCAAGAAGAAAGTGATGGCCCCCAAGCATTTGAACGATGATGCGTAATGCCCCCGCCCTGATCATATTTCTAATAGCCAAGTAGGGTACTAGATGAAGCATGTTACGCCGACATACCTTAAACTCTAAGTAGTTCTCTTATGATATTCTTAAACTTTAACATCACATTACATATATAATTTCTTAAGATAAAATTTACATAACATAATTAAATACATTAATAAAACATTACGAGTAATATTCAATTTCTCACGAACTCCATATCCCAAATTTACGGATAAAATAAAAACTAATATATGGTGCCTCACATGAGCCGGTTAGGAGGAGCCGATCGCATCCGTACCAACTTGTCCTTTTCCCGTCATGACATAAAAATAACAACAGGGTGAGCCGAAGCTCGGTAAGTAGGGTGATGCACGTGATATGCAATGAAGTTTTTATTTCCCATTCTACCCATCCATTTTTAATTCGGGTACCCTAGGTATTGGCAAGTGCATGCGTTCCATCTCTCGGTGATCGCCCATTTTTAATTTAGGTACCCTAGGTATTAGCAAGTCTGTTCGTTCCATCTCTCGGTAATCGTATTATCACCTATCGCTCTATTACTCTCTCTTAGTGATCTCATTATCACCTATCGCTCATAATGGAATTACCCCTCGTTGTAGCACACGGTTAACGGAATTATCCCTTGCTTAAATGTGTTAGTAATAGAGCACGCATATAGATTTATGCTATTACCTATTCCATTGAAATCGGTTACCAAACCGCATTATTTGATAACTCAATTATCTTTTCCAATTTCATATCCACCACGAATGCACGTGATACACGTGATGACATGTTTAATCATATTCAACAAAATTTAAGTACCAACCCTTTTTTTCATGCCATACTCATGGTCCAAGCACACACTCGGATTTCACTCGTTGCTCACATACCAATCATGATACTCATAGCCGGAACACAACCTCCGCTCATTGATATTGTTCATTAGTTTCATTAATATTTAAAAGAAGGTCCAAATCTTTTTCCTTATTTCCTCCTTAAAAGAATAAATTTTCTTTAGAATTTCTAAATCTCTTTTATTTCTATCAAAGTCCACTTATTTTAGTCGCAAATCTATTTCTTTTAGTCTAAGCCCATTTACTTTAAAACCAAGCCTATTTGATTTTAGTACAAGTCCATTTACTTTAATCCAAGCCCATTAACTTCATCCAAGTCCTTTAACTTTATCCTAAGTCCATTGAATTTATTCAATTCCATTTTATTTAGTCCAAGCCCATTTAGTTTATTCCAAACCCATTAATTCTTTCCAAGTCTAATTCTTTGGTTTTAGGGTTTATTATCGGCAACTCCTAATCGAGTGATAAATTTTCCAATTTTAGAACATAATTAAATCTTATCCATTTTATTTTAGATAATAAACATATTGATTTATAACATATCCAAAAATTAGATCTAAATATCAAGTACATAATTAATTACAAATTTTGAAACTTATGGAGCAATCTATCTAGTAGTAGTTTGTCTAGAGTCAGTCCGTACTACATCGGGTAAAACCCTTTGTACATGAATCCAATGACCAAAAACTCTTAAAGGAATTTAGTTGAAACATAGATGAACAACTTTTATTCTTTAAGTTTCACCCATGAATCGACCTAAAAGCCTTGAACATGCACCCTAAAATTCGAAAAGAATTTACTCCTTATCAACACTAATTTATTAGTTCATTCGAAGCAAACTTTAAACATGTTTTAGCTCACTTAAATTTAGTCCAAGTCCAATCCAACCCATCACCACATACTTGGACATTTTTCAAAATATTATTAACATCATAAATGAGCACAACAAAATATCCATACATAGATTCATCCCAAACATCAAGTATATAACCATTGAAAATTATTACAAACCCATGAAATAAACAATAACAAAATACCTTTAAAAAAATAATTTAAGACATTAATCAACAAAAAAATGGAAACTACTTACCTAGTTTAGGTTTGATTAGAATCGCCTTTGCCCTTTTCCTTCCGTTTTTCCCTTTCTCTTTTTCTTTCGTTTATTTCCTCTCTTTTGCCGTGTTTCACTCCCTTACAATTGGTTTCTCCCCCTTTTTGTGGTAAGCTACGGTTTTCACTTCCAAAATCAGCCATATATCACATTTTTGTAGCTTATATACTAGCCTTCATTTCAATTATTTTATGGTACAAGTGTCTTAAAATAATAAACCAAGGTGAAAAGTAAATGGTGATTAGGGGGTATGTGGCTTGTTTAGCTTAAAATAAATGAGGAGTCATCAAGTGTAATTAATAAGTGAGTCTAGATGTCTAACTTGGTCTCATCTAACTCATTCAAAATTGGTTTATATATATATAATTATGAAATTTCTATTTTGGAATTTTTTGGATTCTTTTTTCGAAATTCTAGCAGAGTACATTTCAAAATGACGCTCACCATAATGGACATAAATTTGAATATATAGATCCACAAATTATGAAACTTTATAGAGAGCTAGTCAACACATAGAGGAACAACTTTTAATCTTTGAGTTTTACCCAAAAATCAATCTAAGGTCCTCAAATAAATCATGCAAATTTCGAACAGAATCTAGCTTTACATTTTGAAATATTTCTTTTAATTAATTTAGAAATTTTCCCAAATAAAATCCCAATGTTCCCAAAATTGTAAAATAAATTTCTTATCATTATCATGCATTCCAAACATTTAGAAATACCCCAAAGGATAATTACCTAAATTATCCGAAATCTTTCCTCCCATTATTTTCGACGTAATCATCGAACATACCGTCATAAAAAAAAATCTTTTGAACCCATCCATACTATTACTTATACTCCATATAAAAATTTTTAGAAACATTTTAACATGTGTAAAAATTTCACGGGGGTTACATTCTCTCCCCCTTAAAATAATTTCGTCCTCGAAATTGACTTATTCAAACAATTTAGGATGTTTATCCCTCATTTCTTCTTCACGTTCCTAATTCAATTCTTCAAGGTCGTGATTTATCCACAAGACTTTAACTAGACCAATCTCCTTATTCCGAAGTCATTTTACCCATCCGTCCGGGACTTGGACCGGTCTTTCCTTATATGTTAAATCTACGGCGAGGCTCGATGGTTCTATGTCCAGAATTTACCTCGGTTCTCCAAAGCATTTCTTCAACATAGACACATGAAACACATTATGTATTCCTGCTAATGATGGTGGTAGAAACAAACGATATGCCTTATCACCTACCCAATCTATTATCTCGAATGGGCCTATGTATCGTGGGCTCAATTTCCCTTTCCCAAACCGTAGTATGCCCTTCATTGATGAGACTCTTAAAAATACGTAATCACCGATCATGAACTCTAGATCCTTCCTCTCGTTTATCCGTGTATACGAACTCTAGATCCTTCCTCCGTTTATCCGTGTAACTTTTCTCGTCTACTTTGGGCTGCTTTCATTCGTTGACGGATCCGGTCTACTACTTCAATTGTCTCATCGTACCAATTCTGGTCCTAGCAACCTTCTTTCTCCTATTTCATCCCAATGCACGGGAGATCTACATCGTCGTCCATACAAAGCCTCATAGGGAGCCATCCAATTGAAGCTCGGTAGCTATTGTTAGATACAAATTCAACTAAGCGTATGTTTTTCTCCCACTTTCCGGACCAATCTAGAATGCACGCTCGTAGCATATCTTCAAGAATCTGGATTACACATTTAGATTATCCATCGGTTTTTGGATGATAAGCCATGCTGAAATTGAGCTTGGTGCCCATGGCCTTATGCGGACTCTTTCAAAATACGGAGGTAAATCTAGGATCTTGATCCGACACAATTGAGATCGGAATGCCATGTAGTCTCACGATTTCATCCGGATACAATTGGGCATGTTAGTTTAGATCATAGGTGGTTTTATTAGGAAGAAAGTGTGCTGATTTGGTCAACCTATCTACGACTACCCGGATGACATTTGACCCTCTATCCGATCTTGGCAATCCCATGATGAAGTCCATAGTTACATGCTCCCACTTTCATTCTAGAATTGCTAGTGGCTTTAACATTCTCGAGAGTCTTCGGTGCTCCCTCTTCACTTGTTTGCAAGTTTGACACCTTACCACAAAGTCGGCTACATCTTTCTTTATTCCGGGCCACCAATAATAATATCGTAAATCCCGATACATTTTTGTACTCCTTGAGTGTATTGAATATGGGGTTGTGTGTGCTTCCTTCGGTATCTCATCTTTTATGTCCTTCACTGTGGGAATACACAACCTTCCTTTAAATCTAATCATTCTTTTATCATCCATCACAAAATCAAACTCTACTCCAGCCTTTATACCTTTCTTCAATTCCTTCGACTTTTCATCCTTTTCGCTGCTCAATTTGAATTCTTTCTTGTAGCATCGGTTGGATTAATAGTGGTGATAGCACGCTTTTGTGGCCTATAAGAGCTATTTCTAGTTCCAGGTGCTTGTAGGTCCTTCATTATCGACATCCGGGTCACCCATACCACAATGATCGATTTCCTGCTCAAGGCATTGACAACAACATTGGCTTTACCTAGGTGGTAATTGATTATACGAGTCATAGTCCTTTACCAATTCTAACCACCTTCTTTGTCTTATGTTCGAGCTCCTTTTTTGTGAAGATGCATCGTAAGCTCTTATGATTTGTGTATATCTTACACTTTACCTCGTACAAATAATGTCTTCGATTTTTAAGGTAAAGACTACTGCTCGCTAATTCTAGGTCATGTGTCGGGTAGTTTTGCTCGTACTCCTTTAATTTTCATGAGGCATAGGCTATTACTCTCCCATTTTGCATCAATACCGCTCCTAATCCATGTTTGGAGGCATTCGTATCAACAATGAAAGTTCTATCCTCGGATGGAATGGTTAGCACTGGAGCCGTGACTAGTTGTCATTTTAGCTCTTGGAAGCTCTCCTCACAAGCATCCGTCCATTGGAATGCGGTGCTCTTTTTCATCAAGTTAGTAAGAGGCCTAGCTATCTTCGAGAAGCCTTCCACAAATCTCCGATAATAACCTATAAATCCTAAGAAGCTTCGTACCTCCGTTACGCTCTTTAGGATAGGCCAATTTTGAATAGCCTCTACTTTCTTTGAGTCTACCGCGATGCCTTCCTTCATCACCACATGGCCTAGAAAAGCCACTTGCTCTAGCCAAAAATTGCACTTCTTGATTTTGGCATACAACTGCTGCTCCCTTAGCGTATGCAAGGTGGCCCTTAGATGTTCCCTATGCTCCTTCTCACATCGAGAGTAAACCGAGATATTATCGATGAATACGATGATAAACTTATCCAAGAACCCTTTGAAGACTCGATTCATCAAGTCCATGAAAGCGGCTGGGGTGTTCGTCGACCCAAATGGCATTACTAAAAACTCATAGTGATCGTATCTCATTCTGAATGCTATCTTCTTCACATCTTTCGATCTCACCCTCAATTGGTGATATCTAGATTGTAAGTCTATTTTAGAGAATACCATCGCTCCTTGCAATTGGTCAAATAAATCATTGATCCGAGACAATGGGTACTTATTTTTAACGATCACCCGATTTAATTCCCGATAGTCGATACATAGCCTTAGACTTCCATCCTTCTTTTTCATGAACAATATTGGAGCTCCCCAAGGTGAGGAACTAGGAAATATAAAGTCCTTGTCCAAGTAAATCCTATAATCGCACCTTTAATTCCTTTAGCTCGGCAAGAGCCATTCTATAGGGGTTTTCAAAATCGGAGCCGTACCCGGCTCTAGTTCAATCTCAAACTCTATCTCCCTCTCCGATGGTAGCGTGGTCAAACTCTCCGGAAACACATCTATATATTTACAATCACTATTTACATTATAGAACATACAAAAGACACCACATCATATGATGAGATCCCTATTAACTTATTTATCGAACACGTCGAGGAAAAGAACCCTTTAGTAACCACTAGTCAATACGATTTTCCATTGCCATATGGATTATCTCATGGGCAATGGATAAGGGTAGTCCCCATTCGTACATCGGTCGAATGAGGGATCGTACGGCCTAGCTTGGTAGAAAGGTTCGAATTAGAGCTCGATAAGAGTGTTGGTCTATCATGTCTTCCCAAACTTCATCTAATAATCGTTGGTCTCTCGGTGGGAGAGTCCGACGTAGAGTTGTCCGAAGGAAGTCCGAGCTAAAATACCGATTAAAGGAGGCATCGACGAATGCGATTCGCTAAAGTAGGTCGTGAAATCGCACAATATGCACCACTAGGTCCCGTTCTAGAACCATAGTGAGGTTATTTAGCTCGGCCCTAAACGCAGCTAGCGCTGCCGATCGCCATCGCATTCTAGGCACGCTTGGTACTCGATACAAAGCCAACATTTACGAGTGATAGGGTTTATTGTTAATAATATTTGAAATGAAACTTTAGACACATTACACAATAAAAACATAAATATTTAAAGAGAGCGAGAAATTAAAATTACCCATCCAGGAGCAGACCGATCCTCAAGTTCATGTGGCACTTACGATTTTACCCAACTCCCTAAACCATTGCTGCGATACCATACTGTAACACCTCCTCCTAGTCATATTTCTACTAGCCAAGTAGAGTACTGGACGAAGCATGTTATGCCGACATACCTTAAACTCTAAGTAGTTCTCTTATGATATTCTTAAAACTTTAACATCACATTACGTATATAATTCCTAAGATAAAATTTACATAACATAATTAAATACATTAATAAAATATTATAAGTAATATTCAATTTGTCATGAACTCCATACCCTAAATTTACAAACAAAATAAAAACTAATATATGGTGCCTCACATGAGCCGGTTAAGAGGAGCCAGCCGCATCCGTACCAACTTATCCTTTTCCCGTCAAGACATAAAAATAACAAAAGGGTGAGCCAAAGCTCATTAAGTAGGGTGATGCACGTGATATGCAATGAAGTTTTTTTTCCATTCTACCAATCCATTCTTAATTTGGGTACCCTAGGTATTAGCAAGTTCATGCGTTCCATCTCTCGGTGATTGCATTATCATCTACTACTCCATTACTCTCTCTCGGTAATCTCATTATCACCTACTACTCACAACGGAATTACCCCTCGTTGTAGCACACAATTAGAAAATTATCCCTCACTTAACGGTGTTAGTAATAGAGCACGCACATAGATTTATGCTATTACCCATTCCATTGAAATCGGTTACCAAACCGCATTATTTGATAACTCAATTATCTTTTCCAATTTCATCTCACCCCCGAATGCACGTGATGCACGTGATGACATGTTTAATCACATTCAACCAAATTTGGGTACCAACCCTTTTTCTCATGCCATACTCACGATCCAACCCACACTCGAATTCACCCATTGCTCACATACCAATCATGATACTCATAGCGGGAACACAACCTCCGCTCATTGATATTGTTCATTAGTTTCATTAATATTTAAAAGAAGGTCTAAATATTTTTCATTATTTCCTCCTTAAAAGAATAAATTTTCTTTAGAATTTCCAAATCCCTTTTATTTCTATCTAAGTCCACTTATTTTAGTCCGAACCTATTTCTTTTATTCTAAGCCCATTTACTTTAAAACCAAGCCTATTTGATTTTAGTCAATGTCCATTTACTTTAATCCGAGCCCATTAACTTCATCCAAGTCCCTTAAATTTATCCTAAGTTCATTGACTTTATTGAATTCCATTTTATTTAGTCCAAACCCATTAATTTGTCCAAGTCTAATTCTTTGGTTTTAGGATTTATTACCGAGCAACTCCTAATCGAGTAATTAATTTTCTAATTTTAGAAAATAATTAAATCTTATCCATTTTATTTTAGATACTAGAAATATTGATTTATAACATGTCAAAAAATTAGGTCTAAATACCAAGTACACAATTAATTACAAATTTTTAAACTTAGGGAGCAATCTGCCTAGTAGTAGTTTATCTAGAGCTAGTTCGTACTAAATAAGGTATAACTCTTTGTACACGAATCCAATGACTAGGAAAATCTTAAAAGAAGTTAGTTAAAACATAGATGAACAATATTTATTCTTTAAGTTTCACCAAGAAATCGACCTAAAATCCTTGAACGTGCACCCTAAAATTCGAACAGAATTTACTCCTTATCAACACTAATTTATTAGTTCATTCCAAGCCAACATTAAACATGTTTTAGTTCACTTAAATTTAATCCAAATCCAATCCAACCCATCACCACATACTTGGACATTTTTCAAAACATCATAAACATCATAAATCATCACAACAAGGCATCCATACATAGATTCATCCCAAACATCAAGCATATAACCATTGAAAATTATTACAAACCCATGAAATAAACACTAACAAAATAACTTAAAAAAATAATTTAAGACATTAATCAACAAAAAAATAGAACCTACTTACCTAGTTTAGGTTTGATTAGAATTTCCTTAGCTCTTTTCCTGCCTTTTTTCCCTTTCTCTTTTTCCTTCCTTTCTTTCCTCTCTTTTGTCGTGTTTCACTCTCTCACAATTGGGTTCTCCCCTTTTTGTGGTAAGCTACGATTTTCACTCCCAAAATAAGCCATATATCACACTTTTGCAGCTTATATACTAGCCTTCATTTCAATTATTTTATGGTACAAGTGTCTTTAAATAATGAACCAAGGTGGAAAGTAAATGGTGATTAGGGGGTATGTGGCTTGTTTAGCTTAAAAGAAATGAGGAGTCATCAAGTGTAATTAATAAGTGAGTCTAGGTGTCTAACTTGGTCTCAGCTAACTCATTTCAAATTGCTTTATATATATATATATATATATATATATATATATATATATATATATATAATTATGAAAATTCTATTTTGGGATTTTCGGAATTCGTTTCCCGAAATTCCAGCAAAGTACATTTCAAAACGACCCTCACCATAATAGACATAAATCTAAATGTATAGATCCAAAAATTATGAACGTTTATAGAGCGCTAGTCAACATATAGAGGAACAACTATTATTCTTTGAGTTGTACCTAGAAATCACTCTAAGGCCCTCAAATAAATCATGCAAACTTCGGACAAAATCTAGCTCTACATTTCGAAATATTTCTTTTAATTAATTCGGAAATTTTCCTAAGTAAAATCCCAATGTTCCTAAAATTTCAAAATAAATTTCTTATCATTATCATGCATTCCAAACACCTAGAAATACCCCAAAGGATAATTACCTAAATTATCTAAAAAGTTTCCTCCCGTTATTTCGACGTAATCGTCGAACATACCATCATAAAAAAAAATCTTTTGAACCCATCCATAATATTACTTATACTCCATATAAACATGTTTAGAAACATTGAACATGTGTAAAAATTTCACGGGGGTTACAAATGTGATCACTACTTAGAGCACCATGCTTGTTGCTATGTTGTTGGAGCACAGGTGCTAACATAAAGGTGTCCGGGCCTTTGATATCATAGCAAATTATAAAAGCTTATTTGAAGAGAATATTAGGCATGAGTGTTATGAGATAGTAAGATACCTCTTTATTGCTACAATGGATGAGGGACTTAACGTCGAGAAGCACGTCACTCGAATGATGGGCTATATCAATAGGCTAGATGAGTTTGAAGTTGGAATGGATATTGAGTTTTTCATCGACTCGGTATTGCGACCATCATTAAATAGCTTTAGATAGTTCATGAACATTAACATAATGCATATGCAAAAGGCTCTTAGAGAGTTGTTGTTCATGCTTAGGGAAGCTAAACCTTAAATTAACAAGAAGAATAAGAGTTTGATACTTCTTATTAATAAGGGAAAATGTCCGGTAAAAGGTAAGATAAGGCCCAAGAAGAAGAAGTCTTTAACTTAACCTACTATAGGGGTGAAAAAAGCTAAGGCTCAAAATAGCCCAAAAGATATGGTTTGCTTTTATTACAACAAGAAAGGGCATTTGAATCATAACTACAAGTAGTACCTATGTGAATAAGAAGAGCTATACAGACCTCCTCATGTGTTTATATGATTAAAGCTAATTTTTTATTTCTAATTCCACCCATAATTATATGGTTCTAGATAAGGTGCTCAAATTTCTTAAATATGTCGAAGCTTGGAAAGGGAATGAAGATACCTTAAAGGGAGATGACCTACACAACAATAATGGATCAAGAGTTTGACCATCAATTATAGGCATTTATGAGCTAGCACTGTCATGCGGGTATGTGCTAAGACTCAATTATTATTAGTTTAGTGGAGACTAAGGATGTTATTTCCAATTCTCGTTTTGAACAAGTTTTTCATTTTAAGAATAATTTTTATTTTTAAAGAAGACTTTTTATATATGGAAATATCTTGATAATAGTATATGTTTTGAACATAATTCTAATATATATACCTAGATGCTAAAAGACTTAAATGATCTTAATAACAAATGCTTGTGAATTCATCAACTTAGCCATACAAACAAGAATGTAATACCTAGTTTAATTATAAATGGATATCTAGAATCATTTGATGATGTCTTGTTGACTTGGCAAGGAGATATGAATTCCCATTTAGTATAAAAAATAAAAAAAACTACTAATTAATAAGGCCTTGCACATAGAGATGTATTTAGGCCCATGTTCACCCAATGAAGGCTTATCATATAACCCTTACTGATAGTAGATAATGTTTTGGTTATAAGACATAAGTCCAAAGCATTTGAAATGTTCAAAAAGTTTGGACTTAAGGTCAACTAACAAACTAGCAAAAGTATAAAGGCATTATGATTAGATCAAGGTGGTAAATACTTAAATGCTAAAATTTTAGATCACCTAAGAGAGAATTAAATTCACTATGAAAATCACATATTTGACATGGTCCGGTCCATAATGAGTCGAATTAATATCCCCATATTATTTTGGGATAGTCACTCTTTACTCGAATCTTTATTTTGAGTAGGGTTCTCATTAATTCTATTTGATTAGACTATATATGAGATATGGAAAGGAAACTTTCGTGATGATTTGAGACTATAAAACATATGTCAAAGGGTTTGATAAAGAAAAGTGAAAGCCTAAATCAACGAAGTGTAAATCGTAAGATATCTAAAAGAAATAATTAGATATTTTTTAACTAATAGTAGAACAAATTGTTGTTTGTAAATAGGCATCCAATTATCCTTGGAATGAAATTTATGAATGCTGGAAATAGTGGAAGGAAATTAAAACTCAATAAGATTATAATAGACTCATAAATTCACACTCCACTAATGAAACGCCAAGTAGATAGGTTACGGAATGTTGTAACTACCCATAAAAAAATGGCAAAACTTCATATGTCTAAAAGAAATTCATCAAAGGACAAAAGAATATGCCCTTCTTGACCTAAGACATGGCGATGTGTGCCCTAAAAAAGGTGACGAAATTGACATTTATGATAAGGCAATGTTATACATTGACTCCTAGAAAAGGAAAACGAAAAGGATGTGCGGATGACACACCCCGATGGTTCTAAAGAATGTGTAAATAATATTTACAAAATTCAAAAGTTTTTATGGACAAAAAAATGCCTCTACGAATTAGAATCGATATTTTAATAAAGCAAGTTAAAGAGTTTGATTTTTTTAAAAATAAAGATGAATCCTGTGTTTATAAGAGGTTAGTGGGAGCCTACTAGTCATGGTTATTTTACATGAAAATTGAAACAAACTACTTCTTTGCTGTAACATTGTCATGTTATAAACTATAAGTGATTAGGATATCCGAAAGGAATCGCCTAAGTATGACATGAGAGGGCAACATACATTCTAAGAGTATAAATCTATAGTGATAGATAATTAAGAATGTGAGAGGTCTCCTAAGACAGATACATTTACATGATACTAAAAAGTTTAGATTTGGAAGAGTCAAAGAAAGGAATTCTTCTAATGTCACAAAACTTGGTGGCCAATTATTGAGGATTCATAGTATAAGCTAAAGAACCAATGTCTCATCAATAGTCCAAGAAAATACTACATTACTACCATTTGATTATAGAGATAAATAGTCATGACGAGGTAAGGATAGAAAAGGTCCGGACTAATGATAACATAGCTAACCCTCTAACTATGTCTTTATCATAGTTGCAACATAAGACCCTTTTCGAGCATTAGGTTTTAGAAAAATGGCTAGTTGGCTCTAGTGCAAGTGGAAGATTATTAGGTTAGGTACCCAAGATTTGACCATGATTAGATAGATTTAAATTATTATATTCTTACATCATTTATTTTATTAATAATAAAGAATTATTTCTATTAGTTTTTACCTGTTATGTTTATTTATTCAATAGAATTAGATAGAGATCCTTATGATATGTACTTGTATTGATGATTGATCAAAAGATGTGAGAAAAATAATAATGCTCGTAAATGACATCATTAAATGTCCCTAGTCATAGTATGGTCATGAATGAAAGTTGACTATATGTGGTTAGACTTGTAAGTGCTAGGCTCATGATATATGATAGTAGTAGTAGATCTCACACCTTTTGAGATGATGATGACAAAACAAGCACTTAGGTGATTTACGTTAGATAACATATTATTGTACTTGAATGACCGTGAGAACCCATTTGATTTAGTCTATAGGAATCTCATATGAGAAAGGTATAACTAGTCTTTAGATTTAAAGTCATCATGATTATCTCATTAGAGAATTTATGTACTTGGACACTTGTTTCAATGGACCTAGTAAAAGGTTGCACGTGGGTGATTTACTATGTATAGTTGGAATCTAATAAAGGTAAGTGAATGACTAAGATAGGACATATCATTCCTTGTATGCTAAAGGAGTTATCACATTGTACTTCGATTCATGTGTATCAAGAAATCTGTGCTAATATTAGAAGTACACCAATAGAGCATAGTTGGTTTACTCTATGACCTATGATATTTAAGAACCGAAGAGAACTTGTGTGATCGGGATTGATTAAGACTAATTACCAAGTTTGAGATCACATTGGGATAAGTTGACATGAAGATCGAATTGTATGATAACTATGCTTATGAAAGGTAATTAAAGTTTAATTAATACTCCTAGAGAATTAGCAAGGCATGATGTTTGCTAGAGGGCAATATTGACTTATATATCAAGAGATAAAAGAGGTGTCGTTTATTCTTGATTTATTATCAACATATCTAGGAGCTTATGAAGCCATCCGCATAAGTTTAAGTACTCACATGGTCAAAGAAAAGCAAACATGATGAAAAAAATTTCAGTTATGAAAGTTTCATATTTTGGAAAAGGTTTTTAAGAATGAAAACTTTCCTAAAATGAAAATTTTTCTATTTTACTAATCGGTTTCCTAATTTGGAAGTTTATTCCGATTTTGGAAGTAAATAGCATAAAATGAAAATTAGTTTCCTAATTTAGTTTAAGGGTAATTTAGGAAATTGCTTCCTAATCTAGGTGACCTAAATTATCAACCATAATTTATTTGGATAGTCCAAAATAATTAATTAGGCCAAAATGGTTTTTGACCAATAGGTTTAATTAAAAGCCATAAAGAATTTTTTGTAGGAGGCTAAACATGAATCTTATTGGATAAGGATGAATGTTTTAAATATAAGAACAAAAAGGCAACATGCAAAATAACTCCTAATCCTTAAAGGAATAGGAAGCAATAACCTAGAGTCCTTTAGGGAGTCATTGCTGCCCCTTTTTATCCTCGGAGGAAAGGAAGCCTCTCCTCCATGTATATATATATATGGTAGGCCGGTGTGGAAAGTAAAAAATTTCTAATAGGGAGCAAATCAGCAGAAAAAGTAAAATAGCTAAGGCACACAATATAAAGAAAAATGAAAGGAGAAAATAGTTTTCTTCTAAATCCTTGCATGCCACTTTTTTTCTCTCTCTTTGGGTTGTCATAAAAACACCTTAATTCGATTTCTATAGTAAACATTAAAGAAGTCGGAAAAGGTGGAGCTAACACTCTACCAAATTTGAGTACTTCTTTTATGGGTACTTGAATTATGTGGATTATTGATAGAGGATGGACACTTGGACAACTCTTTTCCGTAAAGGTTTAAATTTGTACTATAAAAGGTAATTATCTTTTTTTCATTTTAATTCAAGAATATATGGTTAGTTGATTCAATAGCATGATCTTAGGCCCTTTAGATGGAGGAAATTTTTTTATACCGCACCTCCATAGGATGTATTATCCTTCAAATGTCACTTTGAAAATAATATCTAATACATCAAGTGTAATGCTTTATCATCTTAACAATGTTTGGGCAATAAATGAATGTGTGGCATCCAAATGTACTAATGTATATGCAATGAGATTAGAGATCAAGACATCACCACATATGACATTAGAACATTCCTTACTTACCTCATCTTGCATCATTGTGTACATTCATCAAAAAAATCTTTATCCTTTCATTGGTTTCTTCTTTAGATAGTCAATAGCTAAGGGTACCATTTCTAAAAAAAACATAGCATACATTCGTACCAATAAGCACTCTTTAGTATATGGATGTTATATTTAAGACTCTTTAGAATGCTTCATTATCCTATGCTTGGTAGCCTTGCTTACTTCTTCCTTTCTTATTATCTTTATTCCAATTCTATATAAAAAGCCTCTTTCTACTAGGTTAACCATTAACTTATTCGGGATACCCATTCCTTTACTTTTTGGTATTTGCATCTATTCATTTTGATATATTTTTATCCTAAGTACATTCTTCATAATATCTTTTTAAGTATTAACGGACATCAAAACAAAAATCCTAATCTCTCGCTTTCGATCTATGAAGAAAGTTCTCCTTTTTTTATTTCTCATTCTCAACAATAAAATAGCATAGCAGCAACCATGCTTGAATTTATAAACATATTTTATCAACAACATGTCCCCTTTGATCGGTTGTAAGAACTCCTTTTTTTTAAACCTCACTTTATTTGATAAATACATCAATTGAATATTTCCTCAAATTAGTTTTAAGCATCACGGCAAAAATAACATCGCATATGCTATTCAATCTATGTCACTCATAGCTAAATGCTTGAATATAACTTTTATGGATTCAATTTATTCTTCCGTGAAAATGGGATTTAGGCTACCTCTAAATTCCTTTTGGTTAATCCTTTGAAAGCACTCGACTACTTCAACCAATTATGATGGTCGTGCTTCTATTAGCCCATTCCGATTCATTTCCATAATCTTTTATAATTTTTCCTCATGCCTTTCCTATTGGTATTCAATCAAT
Source organism: Dovyalis caffra (assembly GCA_963924115.1). NCBI lineage: Eukaryota > Viridiplantae > Streptophyta > Magnoliopsida > Malpighiales > Salicaceae > Dovyalis > Dovyalis caffra. Next base: position 14,300,873 of record CAWUPB010001108.1, read on the forward strand.
TCTTACCGCTTCTTAAGTAGCTCCATTAGTTCCTCTTCTTTGTCCGAAGTTGCTTAGCCCGGACTCGCCCCAAAGCAAACTTTATTATTACTAACCCTTTCTAGCATAATCCTTTTCTCTTCAATTCACATGTATACTCATGCATCCCATAGGGGTGTGGAATAAAACAAAAATTTCATCCATCTACAAGGCCCAAGATCATATTGTTGAATCAATTGACCATATGTGTTTGAAATAAAGCATAAATAAAGAATTACCTCTTATAAAGTAGATTTTAACCTTAGTAGAAAAGAACCCATCCTAGTGTCCGATCTCTATTGATAATCTATGCAATCCAAACCCCACATAAGAAGCACTCAAAATTAGTAAAGTGCTAGCTTCATATTTTCCGACTTGTTTTGCTCTATTTCTTTAGAAATCTATGTAGGCTAATGTATTCAACATTCCTAAGAGAAGGAAGAAAAGTGGCAATCTTTAGGGGAAAATCTAATTTCTCCTTTTGTTATGTAGCCCTAATTTATTTTCCTTTTTGCTATGTTCTCTTTTTTTCCACTCTTTGTCACCTTCCTCATCTATTTATATAGGGGAGTGTATTCCTTGTCCTTCAAGGACAAATAAGGGAGCCATAATATGTCCCTAAAGGACTCTTTGTTGTTACTTCTTAACCCTTAAAGCATTAGAGTTATTATACATGTGGGCTTTTTTATCTTATCCTTTTAAACATTCATCTCTATCCAATAAGGTTTATGTTTATGCTCTAACCAAAATATCTTTTATGCTTTTAATTACACCTATTACTCGAAACTTCCTCGACCTATTAATTAATTTTGACTATCCAAATAAATTAGATTAGATATTTTAGGAGGGCCATAGTAGGAATCAATTTCCTAAATTACCCTTAAACCTAAATTAGGAAACTAATTTTCCTTTTAGGTAATTTAATTCAAAATTTGGAATTGACTTTCAAATTATGAAACTAATTTCTAAAGTAGGAAATTTTTTATTTTAGGAAGCTTCTATTTTTGGAAACTTTCTATTTTAGGGAACTTTTCACATTTAGAAACCTTTTTCAAAAATAGAAAACTTTCAAAATTGGAAACTTCTTCCAACATTTGTACTTCTCTTTTATTATGTGAATGCTTAAACTTATCTTAATCGAGTCCTAGAGATGTTGCAATTTATCAAGAGTAAAAGACACCTTTTTTACCTCTTAACACATAAATCAAGATTGGCCTCTTACAAGGTATAATGGCTACCTAATTCTCAAGGAGGATTAATTAATCCATAATTACCTTTCACTAGCATGGTTACCATACAATTCATTCTTCATGTGAACTTATCGAGTGTGATCTCGAACTTGGTTATTAGTGTGTTCAATTATGATCACACAAGTTTTCTTCAATTCTTAATCGTCTTAACTCTTAAGATAAACCAACTATGCTCTATTGTTGTACTCATATTGTAGCCAAAGATTTCTCAAATAGATATTCATCAAAGGTCAATCCGATAACTCCTTTACCATACAAGGAATAACATGTCCTATCATAGTCATCCACCTATTTTCATTAGATTTCTAGTGCACCCAACAAATCACCCACGTGCAACCCTTCACTAGGTCCATCAAAACGAGTGTCAAAGTACATAAATATTATATTGAGATAACTATGATTACTTCATAATGAAGGAACAATTGTACCTATATTGTATGAGATTTTCATAGACTAAACTAAATGGGCTCTCATGGTGAGTCAAGTCTAACGATTTGTTCTCTAACATAAATCACCTAAGTGGTTGCTTGGTCATCATCATGTCAATAGATGTGAGATCTCATACTCGCTATCATATAACCCGAGCATAGCCCTCACAAGTCTAACCATATACGAGCAATATCTATTTTGGAAAATGCTATGACTTAGGACATTCAATTACATTATTTATATGCATTAATGTTTGTCTTACATCTATCGATCAATCACTAATGCAAATACATATCATGTGGACTTCTATCCAATTCTATTCAATAAAAAAATATAAGCAAAAAAAGAATTAAAAAATAGTCTTTTTTATTATTAACAAAAGAAATAATGCAATGATACAATAACTCAAACATATCTAAACATGGTTGGATCATAGGCACTTATATTAACATATACATAACATAAATCATGTCATTTAATTTATTCCTTATACATTCACATCATTTATATCATTTCAAGTACGCAACATATAGCATAACAATTTCTCAATATTAATCGTCATTCCATGAACTTTCATCATTCACATTCACCGAGCAATCGTAACATATCAATCACAAACATACTTATTGGTTTTCTCCTATGTAACTTACTTGCATCCGTCATTCATTTCTTAGTAAATTGAGCTTTGATCCATGTATATAACACCCAACCTTTGACATAAATAGGTTGAGAATATTACCACCATTGACCTACATTCAAAGTAAAATAAATGTAAGCCAATAAGGCACTCTGTCTTTTTGATGGACTTACTAGGTATGGGTTATGTTGCGGAGCCTACTAAATAACTAGTAGGTCCTCAATTTTAGCCCAAAACGTATTGCTAAATTATTTGTTGTAATATTTTATTTAAATATTTTTGAATGATTTGATTTGATAAGTGTCTTTGTATTTTGCGAAATTCCTTTTCTATAAGCTTTTATAAATTTATTGAACCATTTAATTGGTATATAATATTTGATGATTTATTAATTTATTACTATCCTTTTTCTTACTATCTTCATGGCCACAAAATTATTCAGTTTATCATCAATGTCGACATACAAATAAGTAATTAAAAGAAACCACTACTACCGCACATTACCAAACTATTACGTTCCTTGTCCAAAATTTGGTTGATGTAAACCTATCCATATTTTACCACACCACTACAAAAAAAAGGTTTATTTATTTACAAACTATTGTTCATCATGAGCTAACCATTTATTTATTCATAACTTTCACTATCATATAGAATAGAAAAGCCATACCCAATGCATATACTAACATAACAAGCTTTAATAGAACAATAGTGTAGAGTAGGTCAAGTTTACACACACGACGAATCGAAGAAAGTGATTCTTCGAGTAACCAGCTCAAAAGAGAACATAACTGTTAGTTTTTAGTTTTGGTTTCTATATACAAAGAACTTAGTGAGCGATTGCTCGGTAACTTAATCATGCATGCTATGTATGATTGCAGGTGAAATCCTCGATGAAAAAGAAAGCTTTTTCATGTTTGTTCTAAAATCCTTATTCCATGCCATGAAATCCTTTTCCATGATAATTCTAAACAATCATTTTTGTGCTAGGACACGCCATACCGAGTATCTAAAGGTATACGTCTATATCAACTCGACCATCTTTCAAGCATCTAAATGGATACGTTTGTACATGCTCGATGCCGACCATTTGATAGTAAACATCTATACCTTCGAACCGTTCAAGTATCTAAAAATACACATCCGCATTTGCTCGACCCATGAAATCCATGAACCATGAAATTTTTTCCTTTTTCCTTTAAAGAACCATGAAGGATTTCTTTTCATGACTTTAAATCTTTTCATGACTTGGCATGCTCATGCATTTAAATATAGATACATAATCTTTATGAATTCATATGATGCATGCCATGAGTAGTGTGCATTTATACCATGACATTACATGCCTTTACATTAATAAATGCACAACAAGATGCATTACAATGTCATTCATGACTAACCATTCAAAATACATAATATAACCATTGGACAATCCATATGGTGTATCATAAAAATGTCACATTTTCATAGCATTAACCAATTCACCAAACATTTCACCAAGCATCCATTCAAACCACAACTTCCATAAACTTAAAACAATTATACCACAAAGATATAATTGCATACTTTGAACATATATGTTGCATTTAACTAACTCGTGAGACCCCAAAGTTTAATAATTACCCATTCAAACATCAAAACAAACTAAAAACTATAATTTCCTTATTTAGGTAAAAATTTCACCTAAGTGAAACTAGGTGAATTTTTTTTTTAATGCAAATTTCAAACTGAGTCATCTAATTGCAACCAAATAATACATAATAAATCAACCAAACAATAAATAAAAAAATGCACCAAAAACCTAATTTGCGTTATTTGGGCTGAAACTTTCTCATAAAGGAGGCTAAGAAAGTTTTGGTTTCTAAAACTTCTTTCTATACTCAATTAACTTATTCTAACTTTCATACAATCAATTTTACCTTTAAATCTATTTCCCTCAATTACCTTCATCTAGAACCCAAACCTCAATTCAACAAATTAATCCAATTAAATAGAAATTAATTAGGTAAAAACAACAATTAATATCAATCAATGTATTCTTGTGATATAGGTGAGATTAACTTACTTCAAAAGCTCTAAAGTAGTCTTTATTATGTTGGATTTCTTTGAAATTTTTCTTTCTCTTTTTCTCTTCAAATTTTAGACTAAGACTCACTTTTTTCCTCCTTTGAAATTTTGATCTTCCACCTAAAATTTTAAGCATCATGAAGTGTTTTAATTTTTAAGACTCACTTTTTTCTCGCTTTGAAATTTTTATCTTCCACCTAAAATTTTAAGCATAATGAAGTGTTTTAATTTTTTTTGAGGTTTTTAGGTAAATTTATTTTTGATTTTCCATGGAAAATTTCCAAGAGTTTCCCTAGTTTTTTCAATTTTATTACTTTTTTCATCATTTCTAGCCATATTTATAGGTAAACTTGGTAAACTTTTTGCTTAATTGACTTCATCATTCTTGTTCATTCTATTTAATCTCTAGCATTTATTTTACTTCTAATCCTTGGTCGTCAATTGTATCCTTCCATTTTCCTTTAAATCTCATCCATACATCTAATTTCATAACAACCTTCCATTTGTTCCTTAAGTCAAAGTTCTTTAATTACCCTTAATTATTGTGGGTTTGAGGCGAGTAAAGATAGGAGGAAAAACCTCTTTCAAAATTTTTTATTTTGGTCCCTCAATATCTTACTTTATCTAATTTTTATACCTCTTTAAGCCCTCCAAATATTTAATTGGCCTAAACTTTTAATTTTATGGAATTTGGTCTAAAATTCGTGTAATTAGCTCCTTATGCATGCATAATAAAATCTACACTCTTCCGAAAAATAATTTCTTTTCATAATAAATTCAAATATTTCTTTTAGTAATTTATCCTTCATTCACATATTTTTTATACACACATTTAAGCACTAAAATTAATTATTTTGTACAATAATGCGATTATTCACACATAAAATATTCACCGGGAATAGAAATAATCACTAAAATGTGTGGAATATTCTTACACCTCACCGAGTAGTTTTTTCTACCCTCATAGAATAATTTTTGTGCACTTCCAAAGCACTCAAAAATAATTAATTTACATAAAAAAATACTATTCACACATAGAAAAAGCTAATAAAATATTACTTGAGCATAGGAAATTCACCTAATACTCAAAATATTCTAGCACCCTTCAAACAATTATTTCTTGCATACAAAATAATTTGCACATACATTTAATATATATTATATTTTTATTCTTAGGCTTAGAGTATTACATGATAACTTCTTAAGCATCTACCGGAATGACGTGTCAAATCTTAGTTATCCACCTATCTCCATAGGTTCCTAATGTACCAAAAGAAATTTCCCACATGCAACTCTTTATTAGGCCCATCAAAATGAATTTCAAAGTACACAAATCCTATAATTAGAAAACCATGATGACTTTAAGTCAAAGCACAAGTTATACCCTTCTAGAATGAGATTCTCATAGATTAAATCAAATAGGTTCTAAGGGTGATTCTTATCTAGTGTTATATTTTCCCTAACATTATTCACCTCGGTGCTTGCTTTTGTATCTCCAAAACAATAGGTGTGAGCTCTCCTACTACTACCTATTAGTAAGAGCATAGCACTCACAAGTTTTACCGCATGTTTTCACAGTCCAATCTTGACAATACTACCACTTAGGATATTTAATGATATCATTTAAATACATTAATGTTTTTCTCACATCAATTGATCGATCGTTAATGCAATGCATATCATATGGACTTCTACCTAATTCTATCAAATTTTAAACAAATAGAATTAATAAAAAGATTTCTTTTATTAATATAAAACACGATGATAAACGAAATCAAATCCTCCAAAGAGGTCGGATCTTTAGCACCTATACTAAAATATGCTACATCATACCTAAGCATAAGTTGCTAATATTTGGCACTAATAATGCTTATGGTTTATTATTTCGAGGTTATAGGAACATAAGAAGTCCTCTTGTATCCAAAACTCAAACAAGTACTTGTATTTGAACTCCTCCTTTATTTTTTCCCATATTGTAATCTTTGATTATATCTCGTATGCTTTTTCCTTTCCCGCATTCTCCCACCATGAACTAGAGTTCTTTGTCAACTTGATAGTGATAAATTTGACCTTTTGATCTCAAGGAATATCATAAAGTTAAAAAGCTTCTCCACCTAGTGCAACCACTCTATAGAAATATTCGAGTTCATCTTACCCTCAAACTCATAGATCTCAAGCTTTTCTCTTTCAAAGGAGGCAATTAGCTATAAAGTCGAATTTCTATGTACGTGCGGACTTGTTGAGATAATCTCAAATTTTAGCCTCGTAACTAGATTTATGGACTTTTTTATGCAAGGTGTGTGTGTTGGAAAGCTTTGGAATAAGGCTAGAATTTTTTTTTTTAAGAGAATAAACTCCCATTCTTTTTTTTACCTAGGCGGTAATATGTTGAAAAGGTAGGAACCAAAAATAAACAAAATTTAATCTTAATTGAATTAAGATTACTCTTCATTTTTAGGGAATAGTTGAGAGTTTTAGTTTCACCAATTTATTGTCATTCTATTTTTCTTTGGGGATTTAAATAGGATGTGAAGGACAACATAAGATTTTTTTTTCTTTCACTTACTCTTTACGTGAATATTATTTAGCTTTTTATGTGAATCATGTCTAGTTAAGTTCTTTAATTAATTGAAGGAAACTTCAATCCAGTTAGACAAATTTTGAGACTCTACTCTTATTGATAGTTATTCTTTTATTCAAATATCTATGTTTTATTTTGTTTTACATATTAATGGTTACTCGATTTAATTACTTAAGAGGCTTATTAATTAATTAAGTTGCTTGATCTATAGCTAAAGAAAATCCATAATTCATAACTTTAATGATGTTTAGTGAGAGTGACAATTTGGAAGAATAATTACTATCAAGTTTCTTTTTTTTAATACGTTTTTTTTTTTTTGGAATAGGGACGGTACCTTATCCGGTATATTAATAAATATTGAAAGACACTAGGTACGGGCAATCCATCCTATCCCAACATACTATGAGAATAAAGAAACCTAAACCCCTAAAAAAAGCATGAAAGTTTCTTAAAACGACTTAGAGAGTAAAAATGAATAATTTAGTTTACTACATGAAAAGTCCAAACACATTACCCTAAATGTTAAGTACACGGACCCAATCTATCATATGAAATAGCTGAACCACACAAAGAAGGTAAAGCATTCTAGGTAAACAAAATCATACAAGACATGTACTTGAAAAGCCTAACCCGCAAGCCTATCGGTTGTCTTGCTCCCCTCCCTATGCACATGATGCATATTAATATCATTGGGAATGTTTTCCTATCGAACTTAGAAAATATATGTTAACTACCAAGGAATAGCGAGTGGCAAGCTAAGCCTCTTAACACCAAAGACGAGTCACCCTTACTAATATGAATAGGGAAATTTTAAGACTTGTAAAACTTTATTCCTTATAGTAGAGCTAATGCTTCTCCTTTAGTATTTGTTCCGAGTTCCGAATAGCTTGAAGAAGGCTAGAATTACTCACTTATTCTCATCCCTACGGATACTTATACCCAAATAAACATTTCCCCTCGAAGCTCTATCTATATTAAGCTTAAACAAACCTCTAGATGGAAGCTACCACTTTATCCGAGTTCCCTTGACAAGCATGGATGTCAAGACCTATATACGTAAAGCTCTCATATATATGCTTGTCATGGAAGAAAATAATTTTCTTTTTGGCAAAAATTAATGTTAATTCACCTAGCCATTTAAGCACTCTCTGTGTAATTAATAACACATCCATCTCCACCTCCTCAAAGTCAACCTTGTTCATAGCTAACCACGGCTCCTGCAAGGTGTAGCTAAACACAACCGTGTGCAAGAAACTTTTCTATGAATCAATGTAGCAAAGCTACCACCTTATGCATGGCCGAAATCGATCTAGTTGAAACATCCAATATTGTGCCAAAAAAATCAAAAGCTTTTTTGCCATATCCTCATGTAAAAACAGAAAAAATGTTTCTAGGAGTTTATTCTTAATGTCTCATAGAGTAGTGACATTTTGATACTAATGGAATACCACATCTCTAAATGTTGCTATCAACTACCAAAGCATTATGCGGCAACTTCCAAGTAAGCACAACGAGTTTCCTAGGAAGCCATTTCTTTCATAAACTAACAAGATGTAGGAGTTTTAGATAGTACATGGTAGGCTTTCATTTTGAATATAACCTTTTTTGAGCTAAAGTAGTGTAAGTAGTCTTAAACATCATCCTTTAGGTGTAGGCGATCCGAGTTCACGCCAAACCATTTGTGATAGAGATCTATCAAAAAGGAGATCATGTTTATCTTCTACTATCAAAACTCCTAAAATATCTCTATTAGAGGGAGCTGGAAGTAACACTTCGAGTCCATTTATCTTCCCATAGCTTGATCTTGCTCGATCCTACCACCTAAATTGATATTTCCATTAAAGTATGAATGTGTGGTAGTATGATCCTCTAAACCGAGTGAGGCCTACCTACTTGCTTGAATTTGTTAACATGGAGAGTATCCTATACTTACTTGGATCACTTCATTTAAATCTTTGACTCATAATCCATCTTTTTGCATTAGCAAAGAAAATTTCTTCCTACTTATCGAATAATGTCTACTATCCTTGCCACTATACCAAGAAAAGGTTGAAATATACCTTTATACTAGAAATTTTGGACTTAGGCGGCGAAAGCACGTTTATTATATAAAATGGTATAGAGTTTGGAACACTCTAGATTAGAG